>CM077115.1:208130222-209330222 GCA_039619475.1 Icerya purchasi
TAAAAATGTCTAAACAAAGTGGGAATACTACTTACCAAGAAGTGAACTAAATATATTAGAAATATTATTAAAGCAATGCATATGCAACTCTCGGTCTTAATATGCACCTTTGAAATCTTTGATCAGAATTGGATATAGAACAAAAATAAATAGCAGAAAACTGTTGTCAAATAAACATCACCCAAGATCATCAATAATAAGAGTTACACTATTTTTAACGATGGCGGTGGAGGACTAATTTCAATATTTGAGATCTTCGCAAATGCGGAAAATTAATACATTTAAAAAAAAAAAACAAAAAAAAACTGAAACATCAGTATTGTATAAAATACATTATTAGTAGTGATCTAATGAAATTTTAATTGTAGAAGCTAAAAAAAGAAAAAGAAATAATCCCATAATATTAGCCACTGAAAAGAGTAATCCTATGTAAAACTTTATATCATATTTTAGAACAACTAAGATTTAGGAAAAACTCAAGAAAGTATAAAAGACGCTTATCTTAAATACACGCCGAATAGTAATAAAGTGACGGAAGAGGAAGATTATAGGTAATAATCCGCAATATATCGAAAGTATAAACAACGTACACTTGACTGAAGTACATCACAATTTGTAACACCGGGATTAATCGTTATCTTGAGATTTTGTTACATAATAATAATAATAATACTAATAACAATAATAATATTATTAACATAGCAGAGAATAAATGTAGAGCAACGTTTACACCTTAGACGACAGTAGAGTTCTTTAGCAGCACAAAGGTGGCGAACAGCACAATGTTATAAATAAATTGGACAGCAGATGGATTTGTGTAGGTGGATCACATGCATCGCGAATGATTTACTAAAGCTAATATATCGGCGCAATTTTAGTACCGAACAATATGGCACATGGTGCAGGGAACGGCTAGCAGCTGGCAAACCAGACCTACATACATATAATGTGTTTTCCCCTCCCGCAATCATAACAAATAAATTCGCTAGTACAGAAAGAAAAAAAAAAGTTCAATCAGGAGCTTCATTCAGTAGGAACCACCAATGTATTGAGCGATCTATTTCTTCGATTAGGCAATAAAAACAGCAAAGTGCAAGGTGTCTGGTTCTTTTTTTATCTTTCTGCGATATCTTAAAAAAAAAAAAAAAGAGATTTTTGCTCATCGAAAAATAATGAAAATGTTAAATCGCGAATTATGTTCAATTTTTAGCTGATACGAGTCAAAATCGAGTAGTTTTTTCTTCCAGCATGAAGAAATCTTCATTTTGAAATGCTCCATCTACCGACAAAGTATATCATCACATCAAATACGAATTAAGTAAATTTAAAAAGAAAAACAAACAAAGTTCTCGTTATCAGTAACTAAACGTCCTAAGCGGTTTATTCGAATTCATTCGTAATACTGAACGATTTCGCAAAGAAATCCTTAATTCCGTCAAAAAAAACACCATCACTATGATTCATTTTTTTTATTGTGTGTTTAAAATTTTTTATCAATTTACTACCGGTATCGAAATGAACAAAAAAAATGTTCTCCTCTCCGAGAGCATCACAATCTTAACTATTTAATTAAATAATTGCTAATAATTATTAAACGGTAAGTTCACGTTAAAACAAATAAATAAATAAACACAAGTGAAATTATCTAGTGTTCGTGTCTGAAAAAAAGAAAAAAATTAATAATAGGACGAGGGGTAATCTCAGGACATGCTTTAGATGACAAACATCTTTGCTGGTATCCAAAAACCTCGCGAACAGCCCAGGATTGTTACATTGACGCAGTCAGTTCTTGAGAGCAATCGCCAACTTCGCTAACCGATTTTACTCGAATTAAGCAATGACAAAATATAAAAAAAATAAATAAATTGGACTTTTATTTTCAAAACTATTATTAAATCGAATGGTCAACGCTTTTTTTTTGACAGTTAACAAACAACATCTGACTCGAAACAAACTGTAATCAGATAGATGAATATTATCGTTGAAAGGGGAATTTGTAACGCACCAGTACTGTATCTCTGCATTTTCAAACATTTCCCCGCCACTGATGTGCTATAAAATTTATTTTAAAACAACGACCCATCATAACATCCAATATAACGAGGGTCTTGGACGATGAGTTATTTTAATAGAAGCCCCTCCCCCCAAAAAATACACACACACACACACACACACACACATATATATATATATAACGGGTTCTGTGCGACTCGTGCAGTTGAACACAATCTCCGACGAATTTAAGCGAATCATGTAAGAAAATTTTGTTGTTTTCCGATTTTCCCATTCCGGCGCCTAACGCATTTATTTACGGTTTACGTAACAACCTGTAATTATTGCGCCAATTGTGTACGCCATTTCTCTTCAGTCGCATTAACGATTTTATTTTAATCTTTCAATGTGCACGAATGTGTGCGCTCGTGTACACACAGGCAGGCAGGATTAATTTCTTGTGGGTCAGTCCTTAGTCATCGAGGGCAATGAGCAGGCTGATTGGTCGATCTGCTGCATATAATGGGGTCGTTTTCTTACTAATATAGATCCCTCTTTAAAAACTGTCACTTTAAACTATGGGATCATATCTATGTTTCTCCCCTTTTTCAAATCCTCAGTGTCTTTATATCTGTGGATTCAGCCCCGCTCGTCGTCTCAACATACCATGATTTCCTTCATCTCTGTTGTTGTTTTTCATTTCTGCACCTGTCGTCGTCTTCGTTTTAATCGCAACCTACTTCCTTCCTCTCCTTTTTTGGATTTTTTTTTATTTTCTCTCCATTTTGTCCTTTCCATCCGGATGACTACAGTTTGATTTGCGATGCTAATGTTTTTTTGTTTTTTTTTTGAATACTCTTTCCGTCGAGTATTCGTGCTTGTACATTACCTTCTCAGCCCTTCTCTTCCTGCACACTATAACGCGCTTCCTTCATTCTTTTTCGGTCATTCTCAATTTGAAATCGTATTAAAATCTAGTTTCTTTCCCCGCTGATGATTTTTCAAACTATAGCGCCGAGTCAATGCCGTCGGTAGGTGAGCCCAATAATAATAATAATAATAATAATAATAATAATAATAATAATAATAATAATAATAATAATAATAATAATAATAAAAAGAAAAAAAAAAAACCAAATAAAGGCAACTTTCAATATATTTATATGTAAAAATGGGTGAAAACACTTAAAGTTCTAATAGGAAGTCTCTTAAAACTAAAAGATATTTGACTATTTAGTGCTCTTAAATCTCCTATTCCAGCACTTCTTGCTGAATCTAATACACCACCCTTGTCTATCCATAGATCTTATTTAGGCTACCGCTTTCTTGCTAAACACGTCTTCCACTCGCACCTTCTACTCTCATTTACAATTTCCAAGAATTGGTGCTTTGGGGTGCGTAAGAAAATTCCTAACTTATCTCTTTTTTTTTTTTTTTTTGGTATCATTTTTAGTTATTTGCGAATAACTCGGTTTATTTTTTGTTTCGAATCTTTTTAAAACGGGATAAATTGTTTCATGAATTACTTTAGTAATTTCATTCATGTCTATGCTCGAACTAACTGGGTTGACGTCTTCAGCTAACACTGTGTTAATTTCTGACACAAGGTCAAATATTACTTCAATTTAGAAATAGAAACTGGAAAAAACTATTAAAATCTCCATTTCCGATGATTCTAAGAAATTAGATAAACTGAATAATATCGCTCCGGGTAGTAAAACCTCTTCTGAATTAGTAGAAAAGGTATTTAAACAAGCTATCAAGCCTAAGGATCTTAAAGACATGCCTATTTTCACACGTAAAAAGGATAGTTTGATGATAAAAAGCACTAACGAAGACAAGGAAACAATTATAAACGGCAAAAAGAATGCCTTACATTAAAATAACAGGGTTACCTTTTTCCTTTCGTTCTTATGATTCTGACCAAGTCAAAAACGAAATTCTTACTTCAATTCACCAGTATACTAACCTCTCAATCGATCGGAACGCTTACGTCAAAATTATCAAGAAGCAAAGGAATGAAAATACTTAGAAGCGATTGTTCAGGTATCACCGGATGTATACAATTATCTAATTAAAGATGGATTTATTCCTGTAGAATGGCGCTTATGTCGGGTCTACAAACATATTGATATTACCCAATGTTATTCATGTGGAGGCTTCGGGCATAGAGCTCGGCATTGCAAACTGGATAATGAAGAAAGAGGTAAAATTAAGGAAATCATTGATCGTGGACATTGTCCAAACTGCCACTTTTCAAATGTAGAAAGAAAAACGAACTTCAGTCTGGACCATAAATATTACCAGCTTTACAAATGCGAAACTGCGAAAATAATTCATTCAATTTTAGATAACAATACTTGTTATGGAGAATAATAATTTCGATTTCCTCTCTGTAATGCAATTAAACCTACATCATTCACATGCTGGTAATAATTTGCTACACTTCGATTTATTGAAGGATAACAAAGATATTGTGTGTATCTCAGAACCGTATCTTATTCAAAAGGTAATCCCAGATATTACCAATGCTTATACTCAAACTACAAAGCAGTTCGTGTCAATTTTAGTTAACTCAGCATTACCATTTAAAGAGGTAGAATTCTTCGAACGTTGCGAATATATCGTGGCAGTTCAATTGGAAGAAATTTTTATTATCTCCTGTTACTTTCCGCCTTCATAAGATCGAACTAACTTCTTAGATTTGTTATCGCAATTTATTACTTTCCACCAGAAGAAATCGATTATCTTATGCGGTAACTTTAATGTCCGAAATAAGATCTGGGACAGTCGGGCTTTTCACTCGAGAAGATCTAACATTTTTGAACAATTTATTCTTAGTAATAATCTTTTTGTCACCAATGAACGAGATGAAATTACTTTTTCTAACGCCAATGGTTTCAGCGTTATTGACTTGACTTTGATCCACGGTCGACCTAACGTAATCAGTGACTGGAAGGTAGATAATAAAGCAATTTATTCAGACCACAGTCCGATTCAGTTTAAATTATCAGTAAAAATGAATATTATTAATAGCTTAACGCATCGCATTATAAATTATAAGAAATTCAATAAAATCGTTGTAGAACATTCGCACTTAAACTACGATTTTAAAACTGCTAATGATTCCCACCAACTGAAAATAATGTTAGAAAATTTCCGTAACACACTTCATGATATTATTAGTAGCAGCACTGAAACGATGTTCAATTAAATAGGAATTCGTGGTGGAATATTAATTTAGAGATTTTACGAATAATTCTAAGGAAATTGCGCAAACGGGTTCAACGCTCACACAAGCGGGGAGCTAATGATCACAATGCGCGCCTGGTTATGAATTTGGTACGAAAAATTTTTAATAAAGAAATGCGAAACGCGAAAACCAAAAATTGGAAAAAATTTTGTTCCGATTCGAAACTATGGGGCCTTCCTTACAAGAGACTATTTTCAAAAATAAACGCCAGTTACAGATTCCTTCGTATTTTTTAGACCAGAATAATCAAAAAATTTTCGATAAGGATTCAAAGATAAAGGCCCTTCTTGATCATTATTATCAAGTAAACTCAAACACAAATGGGGACGAAACCTTCTCATACAAGTTGCAAGAATTCCAGAGATTTAACCTTAGCGGCTTTAGTTTTAACAGCGAACTATTTATTTCCAAAGCGGAAATTAAGGATATTCTTCGCCGGACTAAAAATAAAGATCCTGGCTTAGACCAGCTGACGAATAAATGTTTGAAGATCTTGAATTTCCACTATCCTAATTTACTTCAGAGCTTATTCATCGCTTTGTTGAGGTTCGGAGTCTTCCCGGAAGCCTGGCGAGCAGAAAGGACAGTTTTTGTGCTAAAACCCGGACGTAGTCCTAGTCTTCCATCTTCGTACAGACCAATTGTCTTGTTAAGCGCTTTAGCCAAGGTGTTTGAATATGTTTTGTTGAATCGTATACTGCCGGTTTTACCTCACGATGATTGGCAATTTGGATTTACTAAGTCCCGTTCCACGGCAACGCCTTTTGGCGAATTATCTAAGCAGATTGAGCGTGCGTTAAGTAAAAAGACTGCGATCGGTCTGCTGACGTTGGATATTAAAGGCGCCTTTGATAACTGTTCGTGGCCAGTCTTATTCCACAAAATTAGAGCACTCAGGCTCGATTATAGAATAATCTCAATTTTAAGACAATACTTAGATTCCAGAACTATTAAATTTATTTACAAACATCAAACATATTTTCGAAATGTTACTCGCGGATGCCCGCAAGGATCGATTTTGGGCCCGATTTTTTGGAATTTGTATATTTCAGACTTATCGTTGATGGAGTTCCCGTCGGCAGTAACCAGATATTTCTATGCAGATGATCTAGCATTCGCGGTCACTTCTAACCATCGTCCCTCCATTTGTAAATACTTCAAGATTACAATCAACAATATTTTAACCTATATGGAAAAACATCTTCTACAGTTGGACGAAAACAAGACTAATTTATTAATCATGCACAGGAAACGAAAAAGGGACTACTACAATTCGCTACATCTCTCTATACCGAACTTTAAAATTAATATCGTCGAATCACTGAAATATCTTGGTATTACATTAGACTGTCGCTACAGTTTTAATCAACATTTCAAAAATTTGTCCAGTAAAGCTACAACGGTTCTAAATAAATTGCACTCCGTGTCTGGACGCACGTATGGGATGAGCACTAAACACTGTTTAATAATTTATAATATGCTAGTTGTTCCATTATTCACGTACTGCGTATTTATGTTTGAAGAGGCTTTAAAGCGTAAAAGCATTCAGGAAGTACTAGTTAAATCCCAAAGTAAATTTCTTTTGTTTATTCTCCGCGCGCATAGAACTACTTCCGGTGATGCGTTGCGAACAATAGCAGGACAATTGCCACTGCATTCCGTATTGCAGCATAAAATTTTGTATTTCAAAGGGTTAAATAATCTCAATTTGGAGTTGGATCTAAACAATAGATTTATTGAAATGCAAAATAGCTGGAACAATAGCTCAACTGGAAGATTAACATTTAGTTTCGTCCCCGAGGTTAAAACCAATCCAATCAAAATTAATAATATTAATACGTATGTGACGCAATTTCTTACTGGACATGGTAGATTTCAAAGTTATCTGCACCGTTTCCATCTAGCAGACACCAATTTGTGTTCCTGTGGAGATGCTCCTGAAACTGTCACCCATATCGTTAATGAGTGCGCCAAATGGAAATTCTTGTTTAAAGACGTAAATTGTTTTCCATTAAACAACGATAATTTATCAAAATTCCTGCACGCGGCGAATTTTATCATGGCTTCCAAATATTCAGATGTTGAAGATTTTTCATTTAATGTATAATTTTATTTTAATTTTTATATTGGTTAATTTTTGTCTCTTTCATTTTCTTTTTATTGTTTCCAATCCATGAGGTGTTCATTCAACTGAGATACTCATGGCTATGTTTCAATTACTATGTATTTATGTTATTTTTCACCAAATAAATAAATAAAAAAAAAAAAAAAAACTTATCTCTTATTTTTCTCCGTCTAAGATTATTTTGACGACCCTACACAATTTCCGTTAATAGTGTCTTCTATCTTTCCTTTAATTTCGGCGATCTCTTCCATCCCCCCCCAGAATATCCACTTTGCCTGCATTTTCGAAATCTCTCCCTCCAGCCGTAATTAAACAGGAATTCTACAGCACTAATCTCTCTTTCCTTCTCATGTAAGCCATCTTCTCTTCCGTTCCTGATCATTCTTGTGATATTATTACCGTATACGTTCTCTCATTCTTCGGATTCTTTCTTCTCTTCGTGCTATCCATGCTAATTTACCGTGGTGAGTTCCTGGCCATATTTTTGGTAATGAGACGGTTTATTCTTTGGCTCGGGTTGCTGCTTCTTCTTTCTCCTTCTCCAAAAAAATCCCATCTTCTAATCTCTTGCCGCTATCTAATGATCATTCCTCTTACCTGTCTAATCTTCCTTCCAGTCCATGGTTCCTTCAGTTTCCTTCACTTCCACGCTTTGTTGTTGTCTTCATTATGCGTTTACGTTTTAATCACTCCTTGCCTTTTCCTCATGCTGTCCTCTGCATTCAAATGATGCGGTTGTTTCTGATCTCGTATTTATTAAGTATTCATTTCTCTGCTCTTTATATAATCCTGTTTGCTTAGGGGTTTGGGCTTCCCCTCCTTATTGTGCCCATTATATCCTGTCTTTTCCTTCTACATTTATTATCCAGGCTATTGTTACCTTCATCTGAACGTCTTATTATTATATAACCTTCCTTTTTTTATTTTTAATTGTTTCTGGACGAAAATCCTTGGTTGACGACGAGCCCATTAAAAGAAAAAATAAATAAATAAAAGGCACGATGATTTGAACGATAACTTCCCATGTAACTCGTTTTTTTTTTTTTGCTTTTTTTTTTCGCTCTTTTGTCATTATTTATGTTAAAATAAACGTTTTAAAATTTTATCTTTATTATACATCACATCCGATCACCGGTGATTTTTATGCTAGAAGCAATAGAGGATTGTACCCATCCGAATTAGAGGAAAAATAACTCCGTACTAAAACTAAAACGACGTCACTTTCTTCCAGAGTCAAACATTATCGTAGTATTATTTATTATTGTCTTCAACTGTACACCTTATGCGTTAATATGAAAATTAAAATGCCAATAACAACAATCGTTAAGCCCCTTAAAAATTACCCCAACATACGAGTATATTTATATATACTTTTTTTTTAGTCACATTAATTTATATTATTTATTTTTTAAATTATAAATTAATGAAAAATGGAGAAATTAATTCTATGGGTTGTTAGAAATAATGAATTTTTACATAGTAAAAAGAATACCACTTTTAGTGTTTAAAAATAAAATAAAATTGCGGAATACACGAAAACTTAAATTTCAGTATCGAGTAGAGGCAAGCAACATTTATAAAAATAAATTCGAAATATTAAATAATGGTTAAAAATAATAAAAAACAATTCGCTAATTTAATTATAAACCAGAATTTTTTTGCTGAGCAAACAATGGGGGTTTGAAAAAGCACATTTTGCAACCCACATTTCGTGAAATTTTCGCATATTACAAAAAAAAAAAAAAAATGAAGAGAGGAAAATAAAATAGAAAATACTCCGATCGTTAAATACCGAAAAAAAAGGTCTAGCGGTTTAAAAAAAAAAATAAGCGAAGAAGCTAAAGAAAAACAATTTTGTAAGGAGCTAGATCGACAAGTTATAATTGTAGAAACACTAGATAGAATAATCTAAAAGAATATACAAGAACCGAAAGTTACAACACTAGAATTTCTGTAACCTCTGGCATAAATTAAAAATATTTTTTCATTCTGAAACCCAGGCACCACCTTTCTCTCGAAAAAACTGTGAAACTTTTGATACTTTAAATTTTAGAACACGACCTCGTTAAAAAAAAAAAAAAAAAAAAAAAAAAATAAAAAAAAGTTATTCATAAACGAGCACGTCTATAAAACGCTGTTCTACTAACTTTTTCAACAGAATTACCAACATATTATTTAAATGTCAAAAAAATAATAAGATTTCGATTTGTAGAGTTTCAAAAAGCCCAGCCGTTTAAACGTTCCAAAAAGTTTATAAAATAATTATTTTACGCAGATATGATAGAAATTAGTACAACGCGAGAAATTACTTTAATTTAACAATTAAATTGCTTATAATACGATAACATTACCACATATTCCAGGAATGGTATTGGGGGGGGGGGGGCACACTTTACATGACGCACGTATGATAGGAAAAACTAAATAAAACCAACCTTTTTCCTTTTTACTTATTTACTTAGTTTTTCTTTTGAACGAGCGAATAAGAAATGTATTGAGTAAATCGTTACGTAAACACAGATAGAAATTACTTTTATCAAAATTGTCTTCTTTCAGGGTTTACCAGCGCACTGACAAAACGGTAGAAAACTATTTCCAAATACGAAATTTTAACAACAAAATTACAAAAAAAGAATAATATATTTAAGTCAGGCATTTTTTCTACTTTAATGTCTCTCTATGTTATGAAGATACTCAAAAACAACAACGAATCGAAAGTATCTTCATTCGCACCTACCCAAGGAAGTCTCTTTTTTTTTTGTTTCATTTTGTATTCTTAAAAATTGAACGTTTTTTCAATAAAAGAATAAAACCGTATACTTAAGAAAAAAACAAGCACTATTTAACAAAAAATGTCTGTTTTCTTCTAATTTTATAATATTTCATTGTTACGCAAATAAAATACGCGAGAATAGAAAAAATCACTCGCACTAACGACTTCCAATAATAATAAATAAATAAAAAAAACAAAAAAAAACTGAAATATACAACGCGAAACAATCAACAGCCTCCCACAACGAAAATGCCTTTACTAACTTTGGATTCGATTATTCACCAAGAGGGGGGAAAAAATGGATTCACTACGTCGAAAATTCAGATAGTGTTTTAGCGAAATTTAATTTCTATGTTTATAACAATATCAGATAGTAATAATAATTAATAATAACGATAATAACAATAATCACATTAAATTAATTTTTTGTATTTATGCAAATGAAATAATACGGGCTTCATTTAAACTATTGCTTTATTTATATATCTTCGCAAATCAACGTTGCCATGCGAACATTAATTATTACTAAATTGCACCCCTCTCTCTATAGGCCTCTGTTATTTTTTTTTTTAACAGGCATTTCGTATTTACAATAAATATATATTCAAAATATTAAATGTGCATTCAACTTCAACGGTTGGTTTCATTAGGTATATTCAATTTAATGGAAAAAACGCAAATTTAAGTAGTTGGACATTTATTAATTAATATTTATATACTTGAGGAATTTTCAGTATTTCATTATACAATTTATAAATATACTATTCAGATAAAGTTTACGAGCACATGCTTAATAATTTTCGGCTTCAGTTTAAAATTTTTAGATGGTGCGATATCTGAAAATGGCGCCCCTCCAAATATGAAACTTAGCGTTCTTTCTATGCAACTGTTTATTCGTGATTATGCTCTACATGGTTTTAAACATTTTTTTTTTTAAATATATTTAAAATATTTGGCTAGTCAATTTTTAGTAATTTTACGTCATGTATGAAATATTTTATTAACATATTATACTAATGAACGCGTGTGTAACGGAAAATGCATCCAAAAATATGATAAATACACGGGCGAATCCGAAACTAGAATATAGACACATTAATCAATCTCGATGTATTATAAAGATGTCTGGTTGAAAGTTACTATGATTCATACTGTATTTCGAAGTAATCATACAATACGCCTGTAAATATGTACACTTTTTTGAAATTTTCGTAAACTGCAAAGATTTTTTAGAAGGAGTCGAAATATAGCTTTGTTTTTCTTCAAAATTGCGATCAATGTATAGCACGCCTGAAAGAAAGAAAAAATTATCTATTTCGGAAACCCCGAACGTTCCAAATTTAAAGTTGTAATATCGGCTATAATTTGCCTACGCTGTTCTTTTTTTGATAAGGGTTTACTTAAGTGAAGGCAATTCATTTCTGTTAAGATTTTAATTCGTTCATTTATTACTGTTATTTTTCACTTTGAATTAATTCAAAATGTGTAAAATAGCACAATAAATGAGCGAATTAAAATTTAAATAACAAAACGTACGAACGAAAAAGACACTATTTTAAAATTAACGGCAACATTAAGAGACTCAATTTTAGAAATAATAAAAAATAAGGTGCACAAAAAAAAAGCAAAACAACGACTCATTTTTATCAAAAAAGATGGGCCTAACAAGGATTAAAATAAATAAATGAAAGAAAAAGAAACATTAAGCTGAAGTAAAGAAGAATTCGGTGATAAAAATCAATAATTTTCAAATTAAAAACCAAACCTAAATTTACATTTGTCAATATAATATTTACAAGACAATATATCACTAAGAGAAATCGATGTTATTATCAATGATCTCCAACAATACGAAAATGAGCTGGCGGAACTTAAGTAAACCTTACCTTCTTTTTTGTATGTACATGTTTAAAATGCATTTTGGTTTATTCAACTTTTACATCTGAGGTCACTTATGCAAACTTTTTTTTTTTTTTCTTTGTTATTATTTTCGGGAGCTATATTTAATAATTATCGAATAATTTTTAGTTATATGACATTTTAAATTTCACATTCAGCGGGACTAGCCTAATAGTTATGCATTTTTTTTAGGGGTGATTTTTTAGATCGATTCAAAATATTTTTGATGGTTTGTTGCGCTTTTTGGCGCTCAAAGTAAGTGGTTGTTTCAAAGTTTCATATTTCCTTTAAAGAGTGTTGGTACAATTTCAAATTCACATTGAATCATTTCTCACAGATCTCATTTCATTGTAAAAATGTTTTACTCCAATCTCTCGCTCGCTAAATTTTGGTTAATGTTGTCAAAAAAGGAACACAAAAATCAAACTAAAATTTATTATACTTCGATCCAACCTAATATCTTCGTAAATCACACTAAAATTTATTGTATTTAGATCCAACCTAATATCTTCGTAAATCACACTAAAATTTATTGTATTTAGATCCGACCTAATATCTTCCTAAATCACACTAAAATTTATTGTATTTCGATCCAACCTAATGTTCGTTCCAAACCCAGTTTCTCGACGATTCTCATCACTTTTTCGTTCCATCATAGTCCGCGCTGTATTCGCTTCGGGTCTGATGTTATTGTTTTATCTCGTTTTCGTGTCTAGTTTCGGCTTCCCTTCTCCATTTCAGTTCCTACATGACAATATAACGCTGCTTGCGATTCTGATCATTTATTTCCTTTTCCTTGCGATAAATAATTATTTTTTATTCGAATTTATTGAAACACCGAGCCTCTCGTTTGCGCTTCCTATATCCTATATACCTTTCCCGGTTGTGATAATTCCTGTTATTAGTTCTTTCGTATTTGAAACTAAAATTTAATTAACGTTTCTTCTTAGCCGCATTTTAAGGTAAAGTTATTATTTTTTATGGATGAACAAAGCGATATGATTTCCCAGTACTACTAGTAGTACTCAGCTATAACAGAGTACTCTAATTCCTATTAGTCTGCCGATTTCTTCTAAATTAGTTAAAATCCATTTAATTACAAGTATTTTAAATAAATATGACAGATCCGGAATCGCGCACGTATTTATAGTTTTAAATTTTTTTTTTTTTGGAATATGAGGTATGTTTTAGTTACAGCTTATAATCCGTTTAATATCATTATTATTTTCTTAGTTCATTATTTCTGTCGCTACTAACGCGTCATAATAACGTAATAAATCTTTGTTTGTTCCCTCTAGTAGAAACAAAAATGTTTTATATATATATACACACACACATATATATATATACACATACATACATACTCTGCTACAGATCTGTGCATAAGACGTGCGTTTGTGTGTGTGTGTGTGTGTGTGTGTGTATATGAACGTGTGTTTATGCAAAGTTAAACATCGACAGGTAAACAACAAATCTCATTACTTTGAATTTGGCAATAACAACAATGAAGTTTATATTTTTAACTTTAGTCTCTTTCATTATTCTACGCACTATAGAAATTGAATGTTCGTATTACTACATTTAGCGGAATATACTTTACTATCATTCAAAGAACACTCTTGTGTTTTACAACCGCCTCGGAAATAAGGGCGCCTTATCATTTATCTCCTTTTAGTCCCTTAATGTTTTGTTACTTTCGGTTTGAATTTTAATTTTTCTTTCTTTAAAATCTTTTTCTATTTTATTACGAAAGTTCCACGATCGATAACGCCTGTGCGTGATAAAAAGTCTTGCTTCTTGCGTGTCACAGCTTTTATTTCTTGACGGATACAACGAGAGAACCTGCTGTCTTACGGGATTTAAATCTTTTCACCCCGAGAAAAACTTCCATTTTTTAAACATATTTAGGTCGAATATGTTAATTTCGCCAGTACATTTTACTACCCTACTACTGCTACCTTTTATGCTTTACCCTAACTTAACGAAGAATTGGTGATTTGCGATTTCCCGATATACCTTTGCGACAGAACTAAAAATTGCGTAGCTAAATTTCGAACTTGGGCTATTTTTCTTTTTCCATTTAACTTTTTATTCTTAATAGTTTTATAAAGAAACCTACGCAAACGTGTGTTTTTTTTTTTCATCAAAAAAGGAATTAAAGAGGAAAATAATTAATTACCAATATGGATTTTATATGGGAAAGGGGAGGGGATATGAAATGCGGATCGATTAATTTCGAACAGAAAAAAAAATAATCGGAGAAAATAACTCCGTTGCAGTCGCACTATTTTCGACGGTCTTTTCGCAACTTAGTAATAATGTTAAATGTTAAATGTCTCGGAAACCATCACGGGAACATTATTCACTCTGATGCTGCTCGGGCATACCATGTTTGCAGAATTTCCAGACCATCGGTGCTAACGTCGTTCGGGATGAACATTGGCGGACTAATCACTGGTAACGGAAGGCTGTTAGGACTCTGTCTTGCCTAACCAGCATGGCCAACGTTCAGTCTTAACGTCGACACAGGATGACATCAGTGCGGCGTGTAAGTACACATTGTCCACGACAGAAGAAATCGGGGATGCAGAGCTCTCTTCGCCTCCAAACTGTCGTTTCTATTCGCGACGACGCTTGATTCGGAGCGGTCGACCATCAGTAGTCGAGAGTTCGTAGCCATGTAAAGAGACGAGTGCGGGCTAAAAGTGGCGAGTGGGGAAATAGCATTGTCGAACTTTTACCATTACCTCTGATTATCATTTTTTAGAATGCAAAGGCCCGAATTTGAAGCACACGCTTTCATTATAATACAACTCACTGGATGCCCAAAAAACTTCCTTCTCTCCCCTAATGTGCGCTTAATCAGTGGCGCATCAGACATCTAACCCCCTCAAAAAACCAAAGCCTCTATGAAAAAAAATTTATCATAACAGAGGAACTTAATTTATGCTATAAAAGATTTGTATGAATTTTACCTAATTAATATTTAATACTATTTTCTAGTAAAACTATTAACGTTCCTTTTTTATTTTATTTTAAATATAACTATCATTGATCTTTTGCCGTTTTTGTTTATTTTTAATTTTTAATTTGTAATTTTAATTAAAAATTATTCAATGAGAAATACATATGTATTTAAACTTGCTCACGAACATAGAGAATAAATAAAAAAATAGTATAGAGTCTGATAAAAAAATACTATCTTTCTTATTATTTCTAAACACATATTTAAGGTATAATTTTATAATTTCGTCTAATTTTTCACCTCTTAAAAAATAAAACAAAAGTTAAATTAAAAATTGTAATAATTATGTATTTTTAAAACACATTTTTATGAATTTCTATAATGGTCACTCTCTATTTGTGATAAACACAAGGGGTATTTCTTAAATTTTTTTGCCTTACGTACAAGATTTTACGTAGTTATAATAACCCCCCCTCCACCAAATGTCCTTCTGGATCCGCCACTGGATTAATAATACATTTTAAGCAAAGTTCAAACTGTATGCGCTGAGCGATTATCGTGTTTTGTGTTTTGGGAGCCAAATTATTGCACTGCGTTCCGTTGTGTAATAATTCGCCTTTATAACGCAGCTTCCATGTTCTGAACTCAACTTTCCAATAATCGTTGGGGAAATTGCGCAAGATTTTACGAAAAAAAAATGAAAATTCGTAATATTAAACATTTCATTTTTCGAAGCGTACAAAAATCGGAGCTAGAATTTTAAACTTTTTAAGCGATCATAGTCTCGCGGTTTTCCAGTGCATTGTAAATAGTATCAACGGTTGATAGTGATTCCAGTTCAACGCTTCAATTAATCTGTTCAGATGACACAAAAGCAGTAACAACATTGTTAGCGGCAGCGTACTTCTTGGCGACTAATAAACGTATCACACGCCCTACACAACGTAATAGCGCTCGTTTTTTCGTTTTCGAGAACCGTAATATCGGCACGGAATATGTCGGAAAATATTGTTCCTATATTGACCGTGAAATTTCACCAACGGGGAAATATATGTATACTCCTCTGTTGGTGAAATGGCACGGCCAATATAGTAGAAACAATATTTTCCGACATATTCCGTGTCGATATTATGGTTCTCGAAATTTTCAGAGACATTATTGTTACTGGCGTTCTTAAATTCCCTACAAAAATAACAACTAAATAATAAGGCATGTCGGTTCCGGTATTTAAAATTACATCTAAAGCTTGAAACCTTTAATTCGTAAGGTTTTACGTTTCAAACCCCCGGGGTTGCCACTGTGGGTTTTACCGCAGATGTAAATTTTGATCATTAAATTTCTTTAATATCTATAAATATATATATATATATATATATATTATGATTTAAAAAAGACACGGAATTTAAAATACTTTAACCTAAATATTATATTACGAGTATAGTAAAAACCTCTTTCTTTGTCGGTCTACCGCTAAAAGACAATTATTAACAAATAATATAAAATTAAAATTTATGACACTTAAAAAAAACCCACCACATATATATATATATAATATCTCGGTTGTCGGTGGTGGTGATCCAATATTTGTAAGTTAGTATTTGATGGATGGTTGGAATCTGCTTATGATAGAAGGTAAATCGTAGTATACAAATCTAGGAAGAGTCTCGGAATCGGAAACAATCAAGGTAACTGCCCTTCTTTGACACAAACGATGGTCTCTTTTACTATGAACACAACGCAAGGAGAAAAACTTACAGTAAACTAAAAAAATCCGACTACTCTTAACTTCGTAAAACGACCAACTGACTGCCTTTTTTTTTTCGGCCTTAATTTCTTTTTCTTTCTTTTTTGTTTTTTTCTCGTCCCGGATCCCCCTGACACGCACTCAATCGGCGTTGCCGCTGGATGGTCCAATCACCATCAACCGACAACAAGACCACACGACGTACACATATTCATTCTCTCACCGCGATTCCCGAGATTTGTTTACATCATTTAATGGACACATTACAAGCTATGCGAGTAGAGTATAAATCCAAAATTTTCTTTCAGAAAATGGAGTAATTTTATCTATTTGTAGCCAATACAGGTGGATTCAACTGTACTATATCAACTATTTACACGAATGGGGGGTACCCCTCGTTCATTGATGGAGTCATTCAAAAACTTATAATAACTGCGATTTTATCATAATTTAGGCTGTTTGTTGTAGCGCGTCCAGCGGTTTTTTACATACATCCAGTGAAGATGTGTGTGTAACTATCCATAGTTGGCGATTCCGTGGTCTCTGCGTATTACTTCGCCATCGACGTACCAAGGAGCTTGTGCGTTATCATCTTTAGGATTTTAACACATTTCGCGCGGTATTCTTAATATCATTAATCCTTCTGAATTCCGAAATTGTTCCAATATTACAATACTGGCCATTTTCAGTGCACAGGCTCTTGCTTCTTCCTTTTCACAAACCTTGATTCATTTTTCATCGTGCCGCCATATTGGCTGAGAATTTTTTACAGTAACTGATAAAGTGGCTTTCTTTTATGGTATTTCGTTTGTTTATATAAATCGTATTCAGTGCGGAAGTTCGATCAAGTTTTTTAGTTTTTCCCTTTAATATAATTATTATTATCGCGCAGTTATTCAGCGAAACTATATATTATAGCGCACTATATTACTGCTTCAATCATTTATGGTCTGCTAACTTGAAAGTTAACAAATTGTTTTACTATACTTTGTACTTTGCGATTGCAGTCCAGTTTTGTAGCATCCAGCTGAAGATTTTAGAGCTTTTCTAAAATATTTTCACGATTTGTACGCCATAATTAATCCAATAGTTCTTGTGTCAATACGAAGAAGCAAGCCTCATCGGAGTGCGGAAGTTAGGAGCCAAAGATATATTCATATATATATATTATATTACATATATATATATATGTATATATATATTGTGTAGCTTAAAAACGATAGAGAACATCAGCAATAAGAGAATCTTTATATATGACTACCCCATTCTGCTCATTCCCGCACCAATTTGAATAGCGGCCTTTACTAAAGTAGCATGCCACAATTAGACTTCGTTTCGGTAAGCGTCTTTGGAAATAGCGTGTCGACCGGCAGGTGGTTACTGGATAAGGAGTTTCCTTCTACAGAAAGCTTCTCCCAGCAGGGCCGTATCTGAGAGGGGAGTTTCCGGGTTCACCCCCTCCGAAATGTCTTTGAAATAATAACTGTTTGAATTAAATGGACTGAAATTCAGAATAAATTTCTTTTCAATTTTTGACAAAAGGGGAAAAGAATATTAACATTTTTATGAATTCTATGGAAACGACTATTTTTTATTTATTTTCATTGTAGTGTTCAAATATTGCATATACAATAATTGACTATAAAGCTTTAGTGTGTACTAGTTATAAATAAATATATTTCATAGCACCCCCCCCACTCATGCACACACACACACATATATATATATAGCAGTATGTATATTTTTTTAAATATTTTGGTAACTTCCCCCCTGTCGAAATTTTCGTCTGGATACAGCCCTGTCTCCCAATGTCCCGTAAATGCCCCTCTTTGTTGATTGATTCGCCGATTTCATTTACTACTTGTTAGTCGACGGTTTTTTTGGTTTCACTTACAATCGCATATTATACGGTTGAACGTCCGGATCCACGACGTATCGCTACCATATAAGAGGAAGCAGTTTATCGGAGGAGTTCATTGCTGACAATGTGCGCGGACCGATGCACTCGGAAAAATTTTAACCATACCGCGAAGTGTTCAATGTTGTTTTAATTTTAACGACGGAACCAGCAGAAAAAACGGAACTTCGCACATCTACATGTGTCTTTTAGGCGAAAGTGCACTGTGACGAACTATGTGCGGAGGAGTTTTCGGAGTTGCTGGTAATAGCGTAAAAGTGCTCGGACGTAAATAATGCGAAACTATTTGCCCTGACAATGTGACGTCACAGTCTATATTCATGACGTACGGATTATTAGGCAGCGGTCCAAACTGAAACGGTAGATATCTTTTTCATGGCATCTGACCCATAAACTTCACACATCTGCACTACCATACTTTTCCCCTAAAACGTAAAACGTCCTAAAACGTTCTAAAACGTCCTCGTTCAATCATTTCTACAAATATACTTCACACATGAGCAAATGCTGAAAATTTCATTCAAATTTTCAGAAAACCACTGTCAATCGTAACGTTGCCTGCAAGCGACGTGTCAGGCAACACTATTCTCACATTTCATGCAATAAAACGAAATTTCGAGATTACCAATGCCGACGATCCTGGCTATTTCAAGTATAAAATGCAGTACGCATAAAGAATTAGTGTGTTCCGAGGTCTTCCGTACGGGAACAATGGGCCCGAAATTTTCACGCCTACAATCTACCGATTTTTCTTTATATTTCGCATAGGGCGTTTTTTTATTTTCTCCCAAAATAACGGAAGATTTCCCCCTATAATATGTAATGTAGAAATTTCCGAAATGCGATTATTTACATAAAACAAAAACGGTTAAAGTTAAAAAGTGCCCCATTTATCCACAGTTATATACACATTTATTCAGAATACTAAATTGTTAAAAGTATATTAACACGTTGAAATAATTTTTTTTTTTCCCCTTTAAGGGAGAGATTAATCTCTGGAAAGACGATTATATGTAAGTTAGTTTTTTATTACAAATTCGTCATGGTCGTCGCCAGCGGGGACAGGGGGAGCTTCGAAACATTGTAATCAACTGGCCATGATAAGTATTCATAGGCTCGTAATCATGGACAATTTGGAAGACTTTTATAATAAAGTAGTAGAACAATTTGCCAGAAGGCAACATTTAAGATGCACTAAAATGTAAAAGGTTGCTAAAATTCAAAAGGCGTCGTCTGCTTGCACTCAAACCAAGCCAAAGTAAAAAAAAATTAATTTTGCGATTGATTATGTTAATAATTTATTCCTTAATTATTTATTCTCTAATTGTAAAACATTACTAGTATCAAGAATATCTTGCGATGTTATGCATCAAAGAATAATATATTTTTATCGTCATTAAAGTAAGTTTACCACTCTCATATGTGAGAATATTTGATCTTGACTTTAATTTATATATATATATATATATATATATATTTCATTACAAGAAAGGCGACAATCAGCACGGGCCTCGTCACAATCCGGTCGTTCGTTGTAAACTATTGAACGGAAGCACTAGGGGAAGAAGATAGATATACTTAATTTAAAGATTTTTTTTTTTGTTTTGGGCTCGTCAACCAAGGACCTTTACCCAGAAACAAAAGGTAAGGAAAGAAGTCGGTTATATTTTGATTCGATCAGAGATTTTAACTAAAAAGGAACAAATAGCAGGAATAATTAGTGGGGAAGGAAAGGACAGGATATAGGATGCACAATAAGGGGTAGGAAGTCCAAGCTTAAGCAAATAAGAATATAAGGCAGAACGCTCCACCGAGAGGGATGAACACTGGAAGAACACATGATCGGCGTCGCAAATAATTGCTTCATTCGGATGGAGAGGACAGTGTGAAGAAGAAATCAAGGAGAAACGAAATCTGGAGGAAGGCAGCAAAGAATGGCCAAAGCGCATACGAACAATGGAAACAACTTCAGAACGACGAAGGGAGGGATGCAAAAGAAACCATGAATATGAAGAAAAAGTAGGCTGGACTGACAGGTAAAAGGAACAACTGTTGGAAAAAGAAGAAACATAGGTATCCGACCAAAATCGGATATGAAAGCTTTTACAAACTGATAGCAGGTTAACGGATGGAATTTTTAAAAAAAAAAGACGAGAGGAAGCAGCAGCAGCCCGAGCCAAGGAATCAGCCGCTTCATTGCCAAATATGCCCGAGTGGCCAGGTACCCACAGCAGATCAATATTGACTGAATGGAGATAGGAAAGATTGTGAATGAGTGAACGTATACGGAGGATAACAAAGTCACACGAATGATCAGGAAGGGGAGAGGATATGGACTGAAGGGCGCTCAAAGAGTCAGAAATAATTAAAAACTTAGAGGAAAATTGATTCGAGGAAATGAAAATAATAGAGCGAAGGATAGCCAACAACTTAAAGATAATTTGGTTACATTCATTATGTTCTTTTAGGCGCTTCGTCAGTTATTTTAAAAGTCTTTTGAGCATTTTTCTCTCACTTTTTCTTCTATTACACTTCAATTCCATTTTTTGTGATTCTGCTTTCTGATGTCTTTCCATGTGTTACGTACATTGGTTTAATTATCTCGTGTTTCTCTAGGTTTTTGCAGCTATTTGATCTCTGCATTCTACAGTTTTTCGATGACATCGAACGATATGCTTATGCAAAACTACCTTCGGGAACGCATAAATGAAAATTTCCGAAAATTTTCTTTATCTATTTTACACTTTCCTTTCCATTTTCCTCAAACAATTTCCGTGTGAGCTTCACACGACCTTCAATTGTTACTTCATTTCATTCGGGTTCCCCGTTATTTTTTTTACTGTCTTTTAATTTTTATGATTTTATTTGCACAAAATTCTAAAATTTTTGCTTTCTCCAAGACAATTAATATTCATAAGATTTAATCAAACTCTTCGTAAAAGCCACTTTTTTATTTTCGTTTCTTTTTTCTTTTTTTTAAAATCCGTCATTACACGTATTAATCGAGGTATATCTCATTTACGCGTTCAATTTCTCCATCCGGAGCAAGTGCCTGTATCGTAAATAGTAAATTTAACCTGATATATAATATTTTTTTTATTTATTTTTTCACTCGGCCTTCACAATTCAACCATTTTTTTTTTTTTTTTTTGTTCAATAGAGGGTACATCACTTTATAGGAATTACTTAATGTCAAATTTCTATATTTCTAGTTTGCGGTGCTTTATAAATTTACATATTAGTAAATTCCACGTTGGATCTGCCACTCTCTACCTTATTTACAGTCACTGGAAAAGGTGTGCAACAGCATTTCCGTTCTAAATTTGTCCCGACTACGTTTTTATACTATACATTGATCGAGATAAAATAATCTATTGTACCCTCCATTCCATAACCACTGTCATTAACAATATTAATTTTAGCCAAGTGAACACAAGGGTTTCATTGTGCCTTGTTCAGCCTAGTTATCGTTACTATATATGTATATAGTCTCTGTCGAACTTGCTTAAACCACGCACTCCACAAAACGAAAGTGGCCTCTTCTTCGACGAAGGAAAATATTAAGTCAGTTTAGTTTTTCAAATCTAAAAAAACCTTATTCATCGAGCATAATAACTAAATAAAGGCAGTTTTGATCAAAAAAAAAAAAAAAAAAAAAGAATTATTAAAATTGATTTCGTGCATTTGTAATAATAGTCAACAAAGATTCGGGGGGTTAAAAAAGCTCGCAATTTATTGGCATTGTAGATTCCCCCTCAACAAAAAAAACCAAAAAAAAAAAAACGACATTCTAGATGAAAAAGCGCGGGAACATAACTAATATCAGAAACAATAAGACTCAAATCTCCGCACATTTAGACGAAACAGTTCTAAAAATCAGCCTTACATCTTCGGAATTGTTTTTTATAATGTTTTGTATTTTGCCATTTAGTGACTGGAAAAGCTTCAACTAATAACATCGTGAAATCGATGTCGATGTACGCGCTTATCTTCCCATTTTTAAATTTTTTAACAGTAGGACGAGAATTCAGAATTCAGCGCGCCAATCATTCGATTTTTTTTTTTTGGTCCGACGCAAAACCATTTGGCCATCAACCAATCCTTTTATTTACATTAAATACCCTTTTCTCTTTTGTTAATGTCAGCCTTTTCACTCGACCACTTTCTTTTCGCATCATCATCATCATCATTATTATTATTATTATTATTATTATTATTATTATTATTATATGCGCCATTATCAAAATATAAAAATAAATTGCGGACCTTTGCAACAACCATGGTCGTGGTTCACACGTGATGCTGAAATAACATAAGTAGGACTCTATAAACTGGCCATACCGTGACCGAAGTGCCACGCGATCACGACTGAACAGCAACAATTAGGAAGTAAGCAATGAAAAATGTAGTAGCACAGTGCTTGTTTCATAACTGGGATCTTTTTTTTTTTTTTTTTTACCCCCCTTGGGTTTGCTACCAACGAGCATTAGCCCAGCAAAAATGATAGATACATGGAATAGAATAGAAATTATATTTTTATTCTGTCGCCTATGGAATCAAGGAACACCTCTAGGACAGGAACAACAGAGAGAATAGGTAGAGATAGAACATAAAAGGCGTTGAAAGGAGCAGGAAGACCAAGCTTTAACTGGGATCTAATAATATTTTATTTTATTTACCTTATTTAATTTTCTTTTCATCTCTCTCCTTTTTTTTTTTTTTTAAATGTATATTACTATTATTATTATTATTATTATTAATTATATTTATTTTACAATCTCAAATTTATTTGCTCTATTACATGTAAATGCACCGGTACTATTCATTAACTTTAAATAATGATCTCATTCCTTCTAATAAATGTAAATATTATTATCAGCGCACAATTACCAAACCGCAGGCTTTTAAATCCTCCAAAAGGAAGACCCTGTGTCTCTAGTTGGCGCCTCACAATTAAACAACAGATGATTAATTTCCTCGCGAAAAATTGTGCTAACACATTCATTAAAGTCGAAATGTAAAGGGGTTCCAACCCCAAAATTTATTCGCGCCCTGTCGATTGATTTCTTTTCTTCCCCGGTAACTAGAAATTTGTATAGCCCCGATGATGTGTTTCTAGTAACATTCAGCGAGAGTTATCATTAGTTTCCATGCAGTTTTCAAGCCCTCCTCGCTCCCAAAAAAATTAATAAAATTGTAAACACACACACATATATACATAAATATATATATATGGAGTCGGTTTGAGTAGTTAATCGAGCGCTTACCTTTTTTCGTTTGTTTATTTTGTAATATAAATTTTCTGACCCGTGCTAAGCGGATTAGATCTTTCCGATCTTGAACAACGAATGACGTGCGATGTTACCAGGAGCGCGCAAACAAAACCGATAACACATTGGTGGTTCGCAGCAGCGAACGTGACGGCTGCGATCTGGTCCGACCTATTTGCGATTGTATTCGATACAAACGGAAAAGCTAATTTCGATTAATTAAAGCCGGAGCAGATGAGTGCGTAAAGTTTCCGCGTTGTCACAATGTACGAAATGTCGAAATGACAATGTGAGGTGGCGCGGTAGGTTCCCGTGTCGAAGATTCCGGCCGCCGGTTTTATCGTTTGCCTACTGACACCGAACAGAAGCAAGATAGGTGAAGAATGCGAGCGTGTCTTCTGCAAAATATGTATGCTGATATAGGTAAAATGAGAGCTGCCAGTGGATCATCAATCAGCTCCACGGTTCACAGTGGCGCGGCCATCAGCAACTCCATCAAGTCTTTCGCCACACATCACTTTCCCCATAACAGATCAACAACTATCACATACGATAGGGAACAGAACATCTACTGACTGAGTAGAGGTCATTTAAATAACGATGATAACAGAAGAAACGCAAACAAATAGCACTGCTGACAGCGATACAAAGTGCGATTATTGTTGGAACAGCGACTGGCCGTGGAGCAGCGCATGCCTGCAGAGCACGCTACACATTAGCAGCGATCCCGGTTAATAGGTTCAATTTCAGAATGTGACAATTTAAATTAAGATTTACGCGCCGAATCGGCCGCTGGTCTATGAAGAAAGATCCGATTCTTCGCGCTATTCTGCCAGCCACATTCTCCCACACCTCGCTCTCTCCCTTTGCCGGGTGTTCGTTCCTTTTTTTTTAGCAATCTCTTTTGGTCCGCCACTTCAATTTACCAATAATGCAATGCACGATATACTATAGTACGTATTTCTTTCGAAACTCGGCAGGCGTACAAAAGTTGCAAACTACATTTTATACGAAAAACAGGAAATAATAATTAACCATTTCGAATGTTGTCCGCATTCCCTTTTATGCCTTCGGTGCTCGAACATTGCATGGACTCTAGACAATATTGGTCGTCCGTATTATTTTTCTTCTCACACTTTTTGATGTTGCAACTAATCTGCAAGAAGGGCATTGGAAAAGCGAATTTTCTTACGATTGAAATTCCAACTACATATAGAATAATCGTATAAATTTCTAAAAAAAAAAAACAAAAAAAAAAAAAACACTGAACCCGCGATGGCTTTGGGATTATTTAATATAGGCCGTGACAGAGTGGGCCAAAACCGCGCAAATCGAACCATCTTCATATACGCGCAAACGGATGTTTTCTTTCACATCTGTACTCGTCACCCCGTTGACCAGGAATTTTCAGTTGCGTAGATGTCTTATCTAGTCTCTAGACTGTCGGGTGCTTTTGTTACTTATTACTTCACTTTCATACAACGGTAGAGTAGAAACCTCGATGACGACAGTTCCTCATTATAGAGAACTCGATCAGATTTACAAATTATGGCGGCAGTAACCGGGAACCAGCGACTGTTATTCGCAAAACTAACGGCTACATTCAAACGCGGAGGACACAACAGTTTTTAACCGGAACAAAATTTGAATTCGGAACAAAACTGCGATTCGCCGTGTAATCATCGAGATTGAACGATGATAAAAATGGATTATACCCGTTAATTTAACGCGCCGCCAATTGCTCGCCATGACAGTTAACTCGGCTACCATCTTATGACGCCGGTATAGTAAGGAAACGAGTCTGCGAGTGTCCACACTAGAGATGCGAAAATCAGCTATGCCAGAGGAATTTTGGGTACACATGTTTGCCCTTTCCGACAACTGATATACACATAATATTCGCTTCTCAGCTCCAGCTCCGATCGAGTTATCGATTTCACGTCTAGCGTATATCTTCAGCTGTGCGTATTCAACTCCAACTCCGCGTAACACTCCAAATGCATAAAGTAAATAAACGTCCTTGAAAATACCCAAAAATAATAATAGGGCGGGCTAGAGAATGCGGGGTAATTACGGTTTTCTTTCAGTAATAACTGATTATTTCTTCATCTTCGATTTTTCCCCTTTCAGTCTAGAGTAGGAACAATTATCACCTCATTTTAATAAGCAATCTCTCATGATTTCAGACGGGAGGGGGATCGAAACAACATATGTTAACTCTACCAATCAATTTACATAAACTACACCCTTAATTCAGTGGCGGATCCACGAAGGGGAACCAAGAACCAAAGCCTCTATGAAAAAAAAATTGTCATAACAGAGAAACTTAATTTATGCTATAAAAGAGTTGTATGAATTTTACCTACGGATTTAATAATTAATATTTAATACTATTTTATAGTAAAACTATTAATGTTTCTTTTTTATTCTATTTTAAATGTAATTATCATTGATCTTTTGCCATTTTTATTTATTTTTAATTTTAATTAAAAATTATTCCCTGAGAAATATATATATATATAAACTCGGCCACTTTGGCCTCGCAAGGAGCTGTGCCCCTTGACTCCTCTTGCTTTCATTTCTGTCTCTTTCTCTTCTATACTTTGTATAAAATGATCAAAATTTACAACGTAATTCTTACTGGCATCAACACACACAAAAAATAACATGACCACAAAAATCCTATTCTAACATTTAACTTCCGTTATATAAAATTAAGACATTTTTTCGTTACATTTTTCGTTACATATTTCATTACATAAAATTGTGAAATTTTTTAAATAACAATAACAAAAATCCTATAAAATATAACAAACGTTACATAAAATTGGGACATTTTTTTGGGACATTTTTTTGGGACATTTAGCGTTACATAAAATTGGGACATTTTTTCGAATGGGAGTAGCCTAAGAATTACGTTGTAATTAATATATATATATATGAACTTGCTCACGAACAAAGAGAATTAGGATCGGATTACAAACAAAAATAAAAGAATAGTATAATCTGGTAAAAATACTATCTTTCTTATTATTTCTAAACAACCATATTTAAGGTATAATTTTATAATTTTGTTTTATTTTTCACCTCTTAAAAAATAAAACAGAAGTTAAATTAAAAATTGTAATAATTATGTATTTTTAAAACACATTTTTATGAATTTATATAAAGGTCGCTCTATTTGATTTTCTTTATGAAACACAAGGAGTATTTCTCAAATCTACTGCCTAGCGTAGAAGATTTTACGTAATTATATAATTTTCCACCCTAAAATGTCCTTCTGGATCCGCCCCTGTTTTATCCGTATTGAAACTGTATTATTGCTACTCCGCTTTACACTAGAGTTGCCCCCTCGCAGCCGTAGAAGGCATTTTTACTTTTAACCCCTTTCCCTTCACGAAAGAGAGTTTGCGGATACCTGTGTAAAACTAAAAACGCAACCATCACTGGACCAACATTAGTTCGCAAATACAAATGAATAAATTCTTCGCTAGTGTGGTGACCGACTCTGAGCTGGGGGTATATAAGGATCTTGTCTAAAAATTTGTCACAGATGGACTAGTCGAAAAAACGGGCTGTGTATATAAAGCGTAGAGAAAAAAGGGCATACGGCTTGGAGAAAAACAAAAAAGCGATGAAAGGAGCAAGTCCAAAAATGGCGGCATATAGCAGAGAGATTAGAGTGCCGCACAGTGGGGCGAAGCAACAGAACCGCGGGTAGTGAGGAAGGTTGGAGAGACAAATAAAAGGAATCCTCCCTTCTCCTGCAGGGTTGGAGAATGAGGAATAATAATTAAAATCACGAAGCTGCAATTAGAAGAATAATACATTGGTGGATGAGAATAGGGCAAGAAGTACAAGTAGAAGATAACCGAGATAAGGATTTTCCAAAGTGGCCAGGAATCGAAAAAAGACCAGTTCGGAAATAAATCGAGAAACGTAATATTCGATAATATTAGAATAACGTATGTTTGGTTGAGATGGAAGTTTGTTGTGCGGTACGCTCTCAGAATCTAACCGGATACGAATATTATGCGAAACGGGTGAGAAGATTAATATAACGGAATACTATAATACTCATCTCATCCGGTGACATTGTTGAATTCGGAATATACGCGTATGTGTGTATGAATTAGCACACGGTCGATTTGCTTCAACATAGATATAGTCTCTCCTCGTTCATCTAGTAACCGTACAGTGAGATGTGGAGGATTAGGGTTTCTAATTCCACTTCGATATGCACTGATATCGTTGTTTCAGTATAGCTGATTCGTGTGTACGAGATTTTCTTTAAAACCTCAGCACACATATTCAATCGTTTGTATATTTTTCAATTTTTATCTACGCGAACCCGGAAGGAAGAACTCATTAGTTATCTGTTATCATTCAGCGTTTAAGCATCTTCTATCTGAAAGAAAAGAAGGCGCACCAACAACCAAGAGTGCGAGGGAGAAATTCAATAACGGGCGGCGCAAACAACGAACAACCTTTAAAGGACCTGAGAATGATTAAGGCGTTAGTTTGAGATGCGACCGAAAGGAATTAATGACACACTAGAAACGGCTGTTGTTGCAACGGAGACGTTAAACGCTTTTCAGTTTAATAAGTGTGAGTATTAACCGCTTTGGCCGGGGGTTTTACATTTTGGTTTGCTGTGTATTTAGAACTACCATCCGCAATAGAAACAGATTGATTATGCAATTACTTCTGATGCACTGTTGTAGATTATAGAAATATAAAATGGCGTAGAAGCGTGTTAATTAAAATTAAAAGAAACTGAAAAATCTCGACTTTTAAATATTATTTTTGCGCGTTACATTCATTTAAGTTCTGTTAAGAAAAAAAGTATTAATACATTTATAAAAGCGTTGCGATCCGAAAACAATTACAGAGTAGGCGATGACTTGAAAAATCACATTTTGGACAATTTTCATGACACTTGTATTTCCTTTTCACCTAACACACAATTTCTAATACTGCTTCATTACAAATCTTTTGTTTTCGCATAATTCTCATATCGTCTAATAGAGAGGTATAATTTGTTTCCATAATTCATTTCTCTGAATTAACTCGGAATTTTTTCATTTTAGTTCCACAATGAAGAACAATAAAAAAACAAAAAATAATTGAAAACCATTTTTGAAATGTGCGCTCTCTTGGCAGAATCAACACACGCGTGAGAACATAATGCGCCAAGACGGCTTGAAGAAATGACGTCGAATCAAGTCGCCGGACTGCGACCGTCTGTCATGTCAACGCTCTAAACTCATTGATGACCACCAATCGACACTCGTTGACGTCTCGATTAAGAAAGACACTCGCGGAAAGAACAAATAATTAAAGTATAATCTCAGTCGAGTGAAAATTACACGTTAATTTGTAATATTAACATGTAATTTTTCGACGAAGCCATTCATAATTTCACATATATGTACATACGGTGGTGTGGGTTTCCAGCAATCGAGCGTGTCGTTAAGCATACAATACTGACTACTTTTCCCGCGTTTACTTTAGGAATTTTTTGAATATTATTTCAACTAAGCTAAAAATTCCATGTGACAAAAAAAAAAAAAATAAATAAAAAAAAAAGGACAATTTCATTAATAAACCGAGGAGAGAGTATCCTTCGTCAACAGAATTAGAATGTTTTTACGCGCCAATGCAACGAGAAAAACCCATTCCGAAGAAAGACCTGCAGCAGAGTGGAAACTTAAATAGCTCCGACGTACAGCCGATGTACACAAACTGTGCGTGTAATATCGGAATTATTAATTGTCGGCCGAGGTCAGCATTATTTAACACCACCGCGGAGAGGGCTACTCTGCTGGCACGGAGTTGTCGAGGGAAGCGGACGTATAGCGCCGGATTCGCAACCAGTTGTTCTCGACAAGCCACGAATGTCCCGCTACGTCAGCACTATTATTCTTCATTACATTAATAATTCGGCTAGGGTTATCACGTGAATCGGAACGTGATCTGACCTCTAGCCTCGCCGCTCATGACAATGCGTGAACGATGAGCTCTGCACGTGTGTGTTCAACTTGGCGCGATTGCTCGCTCCATAACCGCGGTAGGCAAGAAGAGCGCGCGAGTGACGACAATTCTTCTTCGTCAGTCTGGTCGCTGGAGGAGGACAGAGAGAGTTGGCGAACACTCGCCCGCGAATTATCGCCACTCGCAAGGTACACCACTTATAATAATACAGATAGAATCAATGGCCTCTTCTTCTTCGAATTCTCTCGAGCAACTTTCGGGACACAGGATGCGCGCAGCGGTACCGCGACGACGAGCGGCAGAGTTGTGCGAAACCGGCGAAAGGTGGATTGGAGTGGGTGTGCAAAATTGTCGAACGAACGGGCCCGCGCGGATGGATATTTTTATGCTAATGCGACTGTTGTCGAAGCCGAGGGGGAACGTGTGTTAGCTGAATACGCGAAAATAAACATATACAGACAATGTTTACACGGGTTGACAATAGGTGCTCATTTCGGCTGTTACCAGTAAGGGCGAAGGGTCTGCACGCGTTGCCTATTTCGTTTCGGTAACAGAGAGTTTGCTCGACAACAGCTTTTGTTTTTAAATGACTGCTCCTCGCGAGGAACATGTGATCATGTCGACCCGTCAACGCAATTAATAAATACGAACACGTGATTGACATTCTAATTACCAGCAGCGGCAGCTTGCTAATAATAATAACAACAATAACAGTATTAATAAACTGTTAATAATAACAATAAACGAAAATTGTAGCCTATTATTCATTCGCTATTTCGCGTATTTTCTTTTTTCAACGCCCGACACCCGATGTAGATTTTTAAATTCCTTTTCATTGTTATTCCTTCATTCTCATTACTAATTAGAATGATAATGATTCGTAATAGTTTCGATAATAATGATAATAATAATAATAATAATAATAATAATAATAATAATAATAATAATAATACCAATAATAATACCAATAATAATAATAACAATAACAGTAGACTGTGAAAAATAAGGATAAATTGTTGCATCTTTTTTGCTCTATTCTCTGCAAAACGGACGAAAAACTCTTTCTAATTAATGATGGAATATCGTCCGGAAGTGGAAGGAAATATGATAATAATTAAACGAGTAAAAAAATATATTTAATATTGATAATAATTACACAAAGTCGTATAGCGTAAGCAAATCTAATGTATTACAATAAAGTAATTTATTAACGTATTCGCCACTGCAAAGAAGGGAATAATAATATCCGATTTGAATTCAATTTATTATTAGATTCAGTAAAAAAAAAACACAACAACCAACGGCCGTAGTAAAAAAAACGGAGGTGTTTCATTCAAGGCTAGAAATCCTGCTGTACAATGAAAATGTAGAGATAAATTTGTCTTGGACTAAAGGTCTATAAATGGCGAGCTCCCCACCCAAAAAAACAAAAAAAACGTGCAAGGATATGTAGCGGAAGATACTCAAAAAATAAATATACCCTGATAATGTTAAAAAAAAAAAAAAAAACAATCGCCTAATAAAGCCAATAGTTTTTTATTCTACCTCTCGTCTCATAAAATTCTCTCCATTCATATTCTAGCAAACTCTCTTTTTTTCTTCTTAATTATTCCTCCCAGTCGTAATCCCCTAATCTGTTTACCTTCCCGTCACATTATAGTCAACTTCCTTCTTCTGCCGCCGATCAACAAATTTCTTCACTTTTTCTTAATTATCTTCACTAATGGCTCAAAAGATCACAGTGTCGTTGACGCCTCCTTTACTCTTCTCTCTCCATAAATAGCTCCAACATAATCAAATTAGCCGCCTTCATTTCTTCAGTCTCTAATCGTTTTTTTATACAATCTATCACTCCATATGTCTTATTCTTCTAATCTTTTGTGTTGGGTGAATGTCTTGTGCTGACGTGCCCATAAAATAATAATAATAATAATAATAATAATAATAATAATAATAATAATAATAATAAAAAACTCCCTACCATCTGTTTTATCTTCTACACTGAATCTGTGGCTAATTTTCCCGCTGCAAATTGTTTCGGGCAACGCTCCCATTTTCCTCTAAAATTCGAATTGTTTATAACTCTCCTTGAGCACCCTTAAACTTATATCATCCCCTACTTCCCGTTATCCTCTATATCCGCTCCCTTATTTTCAACCTACGCAATAACCTTACTCGGATAGACTTTCTTTGGGTTTTTAGTCATATAGAGGTTTTCATGGAAACCAACGGTTAATCTTTATGAAAAGAGTTACTTCCTTCAACCTTATTCCCCTGTACAAAAATTTTCACCGTACTATCTGGTCTACCTCATTCTCTTTCTATTTTTCTAATCCGTTTTTCCCTTCCCTCTCGATACAATCCTTTCCACAGTCTCGCGCCTGGTTCAATTTCCTCTCTTTGTCGAGCCGCTATTTCCTCCATCTGCCGCTTACGTTTTCACCACTCTTTTCTTCCTTCATCTGTATTCCGTTTCTCAACTTCTTCCTCACCTGTTTGTGTCTCCTTTATCCGGATGAACCTTTCATCTGCGACACTAACTAACCACTTCACCTTTGAGTGTCCGCCTCCTTTTCTTGAACGCCCTCTTTTTACCACGATTTATTACAACTCAATCTTACTGGTGAGCACAGAGAAAAAGCAAAATAGCGTTACCGTAATAAGGAAAAACTAATCATCTTTATTATATAAATTGCTCCGTGCAACCTAAAAAAACTGAATAATTTAATGATTTTAGAAGAGAAGGAAAAAACTGAAAATATACCAAAACATACATCGATCAATCCGTTCGTAATCCGTAACAACCCTAGAATCTTTTAAATGTAAACATTTAAATTAGTTCAAGTCACACGTGCAGTTGCCGCAAGTTGTTATTTGATGAGTGGTCATGAAAAGCGAATACAAAATACAAAATCTGACAGTTTGGAATATAAATCTTTTAAGAGACGCCATCCTGCTGTAAATAATCAGCTAATCGTTTTTTGCGTCGTTTAAAGTTCCTTTTTATAATAAAAATTTAATAATCTGGGACATACACAAAAAGGTGGAACTAAAGCAATATAATCACTGCTGAACCTTCCCGATTCAATTTTTCTTTCTTTTTCTCGACAAATAATAGCGAATGAGCCGGGCATAATTCAAATTCAGCGGTACACGGCTCGATGACTCGTCCTTTTACGAATTAATAATATCGAATAAGGCCTACTGTAAAGTTACAATAGGTTTTAATTGAGATTTTCTAGAAAATAATTCCGGTACGACAGAACTGGCCGGTATCAAAGTAAATCTACTTATAAGTACAATAATATCGTATATTGAAAATAGTAACATGAAATAATTTAGACTTTTTAATTTACCAGAAATGTGTACATTGCGCAATAAAATCCCAGCGTAATTTACCGCATCAAATATTATTCCCGAAATGTTTTAATTTCAAAAATTCGATCGATATATTTTAGCGATAAATTAAAATTCAAAATTCTGTCCGCAATGCATTTGACTGAACACTATAACGCATTTCGTTTTAGTAATATTCATCATTAATTTTTATTCGTGATACTTTATCAGTAATGCAATGTTGGATCATCTTCTGTAAAATCTCTGAGAATCCCGAGTTATTATTACATATATAACAAACCCGTGTGTCATCGGTGTATGCAGATATATATATATATTTATATTTATTAAAAATGAAATGGGACCTCCTAAAATACTGTCCCGGGGGACACTCTACATATTCTTGTATTCTCCGTTTAGTACATTATTAATTCTTGTAATATACTTTCTATCTGTATCATATATCATTTAGTCTATTCAAAATAAATTAAAATTCTCTATTGTTTTTTAAAAATTATTTTGCGACTGACAAATCGTATCTTTTTTCTGTATAATCATACATCGCTAAACTGGCCTTACAAATTTTCTATACAACAACTATGTTCGAAAAAACGCCGCCTGTCTCATGATCGGGTAGAAAACCAAATTGATTTTTACTGAAAAATTCGGAATATTTCAAAAAAATAATTACTCTTTGTTTTTATATATTTCTAGAAAATTGTCGAGATAGTTGATGAAGTACGTCTTGTAGTTTATAATTGGAAGTTAGCATCCCACTCTTGCCGATTTGTAGATGAGTACAACACCCCATTTTGAGTATATCAAGAAATTTACCAGCAATGACAGATTCTCGTTTAATTGATAAAGAAAAAAAAAAAATTCTTTAATCTGATTGCAATTCTATCCATATCAAACGACATTTTATTTTGCATAGATTGAATTGCCTGATTCGTATCATCAACAGTGAGCTTAACACGAACGCTCACATAATGATTTAAATATTCTCTTCGTCAGTTGTTAAGGTACTCGACTACTGAATCGGGAGACACCGGTTCCTGCTTATGTTTTACAAATCTTTTATCCGCTCTATTCTTGATTACTGTTGCTACATTTACGGAAATTCTTCTAGATCCCTTCTGTCTAAGCTCGATCGGGTCCAAAATGCATGCCTACGCTTCTGCCTTGGAGCAGCCCGAAAGTCTACTCCTATCCCAGCTCTGCACGCGGAATCTCGCATTCCTCCTCTTTTTCTTCGACGTTCCTTCTTAGGTTATCGTTTTCTCATCAAACGGTTGCCGATTTCCTCTTCTCCTCTGATTTCATCTTATTCATCCATCTTACGTAGCTGGGGGTTTTTCTGTCAACAAAACTCCCATTCTATCTCTTATCGCTGCCCGCCTTGTTCAATTTTTTCCGTATATATCTACATTCATGATAAACTCCCATATTTCTCCTTCAATTTTTCCTCTTTTCTTCATCCTATTAATTGTTCTTATTCTTCGATTCCTCCTAAACCTGTCATTCATAATGTTGTTAGATCAGAATTTTTACAGAATCTAAACTCGTTCTTTCCCTGAATCATTTTTTTGATTTTCACCGATGGCTCCAAGAGACCCAATGGTGTTGGTGCAGCTTTTTTCTGTCCTTCTCTAAATTATGTCGAGTCCTTTAAACTTCCCTCCTTTTTCTCTATCTTTTATGCGAAATCCTCCGCGCTATTCTGCGTGCCCTTCTTTTTATCAGGTCCTCTCTCCTATCTCTCGCATATCCTTATCCTGTCGGATGCTCAAAGAATGCTGCAGACTATCGTATCTCCTCTCCCTCCTCACTCAGCCGATTACGTTATTCTTCTTATTCGCTCCTTGATACATGATCTTTTCCTTTCACAATTAATCCAAACGGACTTCTATTAGATACCGGGTCATGCCGGAATTGAGGGTAATCAGTTAGTTGATTCATTCGCTCTGGTTATCTTCCTCTTCCGGTAGGTTTCTTCCTGTTTTCTCTTCTTCCAATATTACCCTTCTGCCTTCTGCTGCTTATTCTAATCTATAGTTTGACGTCTCCTCTTTCTCCAACTCGGATTCCTTTTTCTTATCTATTCAGCCTTCCCTTCCTCGTTTCTCCGAGCCCAACAAAAAAATAAATAAAAAAAAAATAAATAAATGTTTTGCCACCTTTGATGAGATAGTGGAGAATTATATTATATGTAAAAGAAATTAAAGGATGAACGGGATGTTGCCAATTTAAGACAGACAGAAATTGGACCGACGGATAATATGCTTAGAAACAGAAGTTAAATCAGACAATGATGTGTGCCCCATTCTCAGGCGGTTAATAACTGAAAAGTCCCGATGGAGCATCCTCTCAAGTGACCGTCACCGCAGATCAGTTGAACGTTTGATGGTTCTGAAAAAATCTGTCAAGAAGCTCAGCGTGTGACCTTCATTCCAATTTAGACTTTATTAATTAACGGTACGAGCGGCTTCGTCGACCCGTTCATATCCGGGTACCCCAATATGGCTAGGAATCCATAAAAATGGCACACTGCAGTTCTTAACTGAAATCTGTTGAATTTAACGTTCAAGTAGATTTCTAGACCCAGTGCTCCGTACTGAATAGAAAATGATACAACTGAGTCCGTAATTATCGAAACTTTCTGCAGGGGGCCATATGTATATATACGTGTACTGCAAACAATACAAGATACCGTATAATTATTGTGCACCGGTCACTGAAGTTAAGTAAAATTTAATGTCCATAGCAAAAACCCCCTCACCAAAACTATAAGAAGAACAAAAAAACAGAAAAAAAATCTGAAACGCTGTACAAAATAATAATTTAAAAAAAAAACTTAAAATCTGTAATAAAGATTATTTTGTAAAAAAAAGTTTTAAAAATATAATCTAAACGGCGCATACACATATATATGAGATATCAATGTACAATTGTTCACATATAGTAAATTTTATATTTTCGCTACCCTAGCGCATAAGCGACTCCGAATTTAAATAATTTGTAATTAAATATATACATATATATATATATATTGAGACGGATTCGGCAGTTGTAGCGGTTTTATTACGTTTTATACGGTTTCTGATAATGCTGTCCGAGGTAGAAATTATTATTTCGATTTTAATTCATTTTATATTTCGGGTTTTTCTCGGGCAGCAGAAATGACGGTGGATTGCGATCGGAGAAGATATTTCGACCGAGAAGCATCCCGAACGCAGCCGTTCTGTCGGCTGTGTTGCGGGTGTGAACTGGTTGCGCGGGGGAAATCGCGGTCGCGTTTACCGTCGAGACGTATAAGTACGGAGCGTGTAGCTACGAGAGTCGCGAGAAAATTGGTGAAATCCCGGAAAGACAGGGTAGCAGCCGATTTAAAATACACAGTATAATATAAGAATGTTCTAGAAAAATCGGCGGGCGTATTAATTGATAAGGTACGGGGTAATTTTCAGCGATTCGACTACATCGTTTGGAATAGCCCATCGTGTACCGAAAAATCTTCGTTCGTGCTAGGCACTATAAAATCGATAGTGAGATTAATTCGGTTGTTCACGCGAGTCGGATTAATTTTGCGGTTCACACGAGTCGGTTTATTTCGCTAGTCAATGAGGTACGTTCGCATTTAATCGTTGTCGGAAGATCACGCCGTCGCGTATATATATATATATGTATATATTTTCACCCCAGTCATCGTAAATTTTATCGAAATTTCGGTTTTCTGTTTAATTGGCATGTTTAGAATTTGTTTTTCCCTGTTTTGATCATTTTCTTGTGTGAATTTTGTTTCGAATATATACGTTTTACAGAAGGCTTCGTTATTGGACACGTGGTTATCCCGTGATATCTCCACCGGGAGAAACTACCGCCATCGAACGGCGGATTTCGCGAGTTGTTATATATTTTTTTCTTTCTTCATAAAAGCCTAAAGCTCTGCTCGGTAGAGTTTTCCGGTAGTAGCAAGCCGTATTTTGCTACTGGCGCCCGCAAAAAAATAGTTTTTTATTAGTTTTTTTATATTTTTTTTTCGTACCTGCGAAGATTTCGATCTCGAAATCAGTGACTCCAAAAGTCGATATATATCAATATATATATTACTGTACTCTATTATAAATAAAATTGAATTGAATTGAACTGAACTGAAATAAGTTAAAAAACAATTGACAGTAATAATAATTCACGATATAGTACTGAAACATAAAAAGTATAAAGAAGATGAAATATTTTTAATGTTTCGACTAATTTTTTCGTAAATACATATTATTATTCAGGCAAAGTAAAGTAGTAATTGAGTAAATAAAAGTTTATACGAATATACATCTAAAATTTAACTTGAATTAATTCTTTTTATTATAATTGTAATTTTTATTAATTTTTAACACGCGTAAATATTGTAAATCTACATATTTGTGTAACTTATTTTTTAGCTTAATTATATAGAACTAATTACTAATTTTTTTGCTCGCATTTCTCTGCCAATTATTTAAAAATCGTAATGTTTCGATAAAGAATAGTTTTGTATAAAAATTAATTGAATAAATGTTTTTTTTTCTTGTTTTTTTGACCAAACATAGAGTAACAGATTTCGACACTGTCATGTTACCGGTGCAGAATATGGGGTGGGGTATTGCCTCCAATTATTATTATATAGAATAATTAAAGGGAAGGCATTATAAATTGGGTTAACGGATTTTACAATTAACAACCGAGTAATTCCGGGGTGTACTAATTAAATAACTAGTTTCGATATAACCTGTACATATATATGAAGGGATATTTGCGACTTTTTCGAACGTTGAAACAGCGGAGAATTATTTTATGTCGGTGACACCTAACACAGAAACATATATGTATACGATATGGGCCCCGACACGGTCAGTCGGAAAAATAAACAGACATTAATGACGTCAATCTGACGCAATTCTCCTGTAAACATTTGTCTGATATAAAATTCCTTTTTATTACTTATTTTCTGGAATATTTAATTAAGCCGGGTTTCATAATGGCATTTTTTTAATTTAGCGCGAATTTTCTCGAATTCTAAACTTTCGGATAAGCGACCATGGGCAAGACAGTTGAGTTCGCGTTGCTTTAAACAGTAAGACTAAATACGGAGACGGCGTTACGATTTAGTAAAATTACTCGAAGCAGAATTGAATCGATTATAACCACTATTTATTTATTTATTTATTTATTTATTGATTATTTTAAGGAAATTTCAGAATTATGATGGGTAATTCGAAAAAATCTGTTTTCTAGAATTAGAAAATATTAAAAATAAATACAATCGCAAGCAGAGACGCAAAGAAAATAAGAGCACACACACAGGGATGGCAAAACAAGCATTCAACAATCTGCCCAGACAATGGTGAAAGATCGGAAGCTGAGAATTGCTTCGATTACAAAAGTCCAGTTATCTTAGCTTTTCTTTCGTTCGACAAAAAAGAACCAAACTTCTTCTTTTGCTCGGAAATGAATTTTTATCCTCTATAATTCCTCTTTCCGATATATTTCCAGCAAAAATACAGCCAAAGCATGGACAATTATTCTGACCGCGCAAATAACACTACAGTTACATCCGATTTCAATGATATAACTACAAACATATGGTCACAATCAAGAAGAATTCCAAGCCATTTACGTAAGTTAAAATAAATATATATAAAATACATCAAAATTTAGTCATGTTTTCAGCTGAAAATTTGCCTGAAACGTCATTAAATCGATATACTTTTTTATATTTATTATCGTTTATTACCGGTATATTTAATTTTTTTTTTATTTATAATTCTGACAAACAGGCATTTAGCAATATACTTAACGGGGGAAATATTGAGCACGAAGGAAGAAGTACCCAATGGTCCCCCTCCTACCACCTGATAGGTTCCGCAGGAATGGCCATCCAGCTGTACAGAAATTAAACGGAAGGAAGAAAGATCAAAGAGGATTTTTAAAAATTAACGTCTATATATTACAGCTTTTCCACTTCCACAACTCAATCGAGATCGATCTTCTGCGGATTCCTGGTCATTTGGGTATTGCGGACAATGAAGTGTGGTGGATTCCTTGGACCGCCCTTCTATTTTCAAGAGCACATTTTTGGGCACATTTTCGGTCTATAATATTCCTCCTTCTTTTTTCAGTCGCGCATTTCAAACTATGACTCTACTGCTATTCTTCTTCAATTTCTAATTTTGCCTCCTTTTATCCATCTATTCAGCCGTTTCTTCAACTTCATCCATGGTTCTTTAACTTCTGCTCTACACTCTACAATCTCTGCTACTTATCGTCTTCGCTTTAACACCATAGTCTCCTTCCTGCATCAATTTCTCCGGTTTTCATCTGCATCTACTCCATTTCGTACTTTTCGCCCTCCTTCCATAATACTTTTTTTTGTGATCCCGACGTCATATTTTGTTTGAATACTCGGCCTTTCCTAATGGACAATCGTCCTTTTATTCTATTCTTCTCTATTAAGATTTGATATCTCTACTCCTTACGACGCTGCTGGTATTCTATCATTTCCTTCTGTTTTGGTTATTCCTGCTCTTGAAATATTTTTATCCTCTGTCCTTAAACGTACAAGAATATACATTTTTTCTCCTTCTTCCCATTTCTTGGATTGATGTGCTTGCAAGCGGACAAACCCAGTTTTAAAAAAAAACAGTCATAAAAAGGCACAAAGAAAGTTTCCTTAAATTTTAAAACAAATATGGAAATCAAGCGAACAACCCCAGTTTAGCCAAATAGTTGAACATCGAGACGATGATGTTGCTTCAAAAACGCGCAAAATTCTTAATCAACTTTTGTGAACAATCCGGGCGACTACGCTTGTATCCTTTCACAAGTACCCTGTCTGGGTTCCCCGTGCCTGTATGCGGCTATTGTATGAGCTATACCCGCGACCATTTTTTCGATTGAGCCATTTTTAAAAATTGCTTTCTTACCCATTACAATTAATACACAAAAATAATTCAAATAGAACCCGACATCATTGCCGTACATTGAAAATAGTATAAAAAAAATTATCCCCTAGGTTTCAGTGTAATAAACGACGAATTCAAACAAAGTACAAAGTACAAAAAAAAAAGTAAAAGTTTCCAATGCTAAAGAAAAAGAAAAATAAGAGTTGAGAGCCGTAGTCTGGGAAGAGTAATGTTATGAGCTGAAAATGTCCTCAAAAATGTGTCCGTGGAAATGGAAGAACGGGCTAAGGAATCGACCGTCTCGTTGCCTTCAATACCCCAAATGACTAGAAATCCACAAAAGATCTATTTCGATCGAGTGGAGGAAGAAAAGATCATGTATAAGGGGGACTACGTAATCGGATTCAGCCGGGTTTTCAGTGTAATAGAGGATGAACTCGAACAAATTTAAAAAAGAAATTACAGAACCGTAAAAGTATCCAATGCGAACAAGGCCCATCCTATTTATCTCTTCTTCTCTGATCTCTCAAAGTGTTTTTATTATATCAGATTCCCAAAATGTCCTGTAGACCTCCCCTCCCCGCAGACTATGTAATTCTTCTTATACGTTTTCTACTTCGTAATCATTTCTTTCGTCACACTAGAGCCAAATTGACCATGGCTGGACGACACATTAATACTTTAGCAGATCTACTAGCTCCTTTAGCTTTCTTCTGTCGGGAAATTTCTTAACATTTTAGAATCCCACATCACATTTCTCTCTGCAACTGTTCATTCGAAAATTGCAAAATTATTCTTCTTCATTCTAACACTCGCATATTCCCAACTAGATCCTTGTGGTTTCTCACAGCTTTCTTTCTTTGCAGCGCTGAATCTGTTGGCTACGTTTTCCACACATTTTAAATTACCCGTTTTCGCTTATATCTTCTCCATTTGGTCCTCCCTTCTACTTTTCTTTTTGTATGCGATGCTGATTATATTTTTTTCGAATGCTCTTTCATCATCGCTAAACGTTCATCTTTCTGCTCTTACTATCCTCTCTTTTCCTTCTCCTTCTGTTATACTAGTTCTTGTGTCCTCTTCCTGTCCACTATCTTTGACCGCGTAAAGATACAACTACACTTTCCTCTTGTTCCCTAGTTCTTCGGATAATATCCACGACAACGATAAAAAAAAAAAAAAAAAAAAAAAGAACTTTAAAACATTCTGCAATACCTATCTAAGAGTTCTCGGTGTAATATTCGTAAAGGATATTTTCACGCCGTAATCCGATACAAAAATAATTAATAATCACTTACCGGTCGTCTTGTCGTCGTTTTGAATATTTGTGACCAGCCTTTTCGTTGAAAAACGAATAATTCGCCGAATCGCGTGGCTTTCCTATCTGCCTACACGTGATCAGTAATTTACCTGAAACAATAAAAAAAAAAAAAAAAAAAAAATTAATGCCTAATCTATATAAACAAAAAAAAAAAATAATAGGAAAACCAGTTTTGCCCTTTTTTCTACTGAAAGTCAGAGGTACGAAGGAAAATTTCAGTTGAAGGAGATTGGAATCTCGGAGGAAAAATGATTAGCAATTATTGACCGTTTATCTAGCAACAGGGATTCTAACACGGGTAGAAAGTTGAACTGTAAGCGGAGAGGATGATACTTCGGGAATAGACTAGAAGATGTTCCACTGTAATGGGAATGAAGTAAAGGTGACTCTTATCGGTTGTGGGGTTTTATTAAGGACATACGCGAGTTATTTGTGCATGACCAATACGTAGGCAGAAAAAAACGACTTCTTCTTTTCTGACCAAACGGAGGAATGTATTTGTCCAAACGGTAGTGGTGTTGTTCTTATGCACCAGCATGTAGCCTCCTACCAAAAGACCATCCAAACATCCTTACCAGTTTTTCAGCTTCTTGCTCATTCGATAGCATGATAAGACTTTTCGAAATTGTTACGTTTTATCTTCGGCAATTATTCCCCTCTGGCAAAATCTTTGCCTCGACATAATCTCTTACGGAGATAGAGGTACACAAGTGCATTCTAGTATCATCAAGAAAGCTTTCGAGAAATTTCTGAAAGAAGTATTCAGGTTTTGCTCGACTTTTCACTGATAGATCAAAGTCTCTTCCGCTAGTTTCGGATGTGCTGTTGTTGTGCATTATGAACAAGATGAACTAGCTACCTTCATTCTACACTATCATCTTCGCCGAGTTATTCGGAATCAAATTAGCGGTTCAACATGGGGCTGCCAAATTTTCAAGTAGTCTCATCATCACCTGTCCTCCTTAAATTCGCTAATTTCCTTACAGAAATTCCACGATAATCATCAGCATCCTCCTATAGCAAAAATCAAATTATCGAACTATTAAATAATTAAAATTATCGATTTTCATTTGCGTGGATAGCAGGTAATAATGGCCTTGCTGATCGCGCCGCTAAGGAGGCATCGTCTGCCGGTACCGCTTGCTCCGGGGTTTCCGGGTGCCGGATGTTTTATCGTTCGTAAAATCGTTTGTCGCGCAAAAGTGGCTAAGTACTCGCTGGTCTAATAATATTACAACATCAAACAAGCTGAGAGCCATAAAAGACAAACCGGTTGTGTTTTTGACTTTAAATAAATTTTTAAACGGTATACTAAAAAATTTAATGTCAGCTCGAATTCAGTGTAAGCTGGCGATGTTTTTTCACGACACAAAAAAAAAAGATAATTATTAATTAAAAGGCGGAGTGTATTTTGCGAGAAAATAAAAGAATTCATTTCGTTCGGCTGCTTCGTGAACATGGCATTTCACTAAGATTATGTATTGTCGTTTTTTTCTTTTTTTAGCTTTGCGCTTTGTAAAATTTTAAAAATCATTTATAAAACGCACTAAATGTCACCTTAAAAAAGCTGCATTATGTTTGTTAAATTATATAAAATAACGTAATCGAATTACAGCAAATTTTTATTTGAAAATAATTACCAAAAAAAAAAAAAAAAAAAAAAAAAAATGTTTTAAGGGAAAAGCCGAAGAAGTTTTTACTTAAGCCGTTTCTTTGTTAATTATTTTCAAGATTCTTTTGGTCTGTTATTTTGTAATGTTCTTATTTTACAAGCGCGTTAAGTATTTTTAAAAATCTTTTCCACGTATAGATTAAGTCGAAAAAAGTAATGTGTATATTTTTATTGTTGCAGATGGGTCGATTTAAATATTCTTCGCTGAATCCTATTGAAACACTTAATTTAAGTTCAAATAAAATCATAAACACGTGTCCTACCGAAATTTTTTAAATAATGGAAATTCATCCTCATCGCGCGGCGACTTGAAGAAAAACAAAAATTCGTTTTTTTTTTTAGAGAAGCAGTGATTTCAGAATTTCACATATCGCTTTTGTCACAAAATAGATACGGGAGAAACTTGCATTTCGCTTGGTAAAAAATCGAAAGCATTCCTAAATTTAATGTAACCTCTCTCCTTTTATGAAGTCCACAATCTGTCTTCTTTACATACCTTAGTGGCACTAGTGATGTGACGGTTTTTCTTGGACAATTGCTGTTTAGAAAGGGGGGATAATTTTTCATTTTAAACCACATTGTAATGACGGGAATCCAAAAAAAAAAAAAAAAAAAAGAAGGAAAAATGAAATTTTCTCTACCTTCGTAAACGTATAAAATGAAAATTAACAATACCGGCCGACCTAGAGAAAACAGGGGCACATAAAACAGCCCCTCCCTGTTCTGTCGGTGTATTATTATATTCGAAGGAGCCCAGTTTAAGAAAGAAAAAAAATAATAATATGTGAAGCAAAAAAAAAAACTCCGACGGATAGTAGAGTAACTCGTGCCAATTGTTATGCAACTATTCAGACTTTTTTGGAACAATAGAAAAATATTTATTATACTTATCATTTCGAACACGATATGGAAAAAATTTCTTTTTTTTTTTTTTTTTTTTTTTTGGGCGCATCAACTATGGACCATTGCCCAGACACAATGGGAAGAAGAAACAACTAACTAGAACCTAATTCGATTGGAGACAGCTGAAATAAAGGAACCAAGGACAAGAACAACAGACTGGGAAGGAAGAGACAAGATGTAAGACGCACAGTAAGGAGTGGGAAGCCCCAGCTTTATAAGGTGAAGATAGAAAAGAGAGCGCTCCGCAGAAAGAGCAGAGCACTCGAAGAAAATGTGATCAGCATCACAGACAACTGCTTCATCTGGATGCAACGGACAATGAGGAGAGGGAAGCAAAGAGAAACGATAGCGTGAAGAGGGCAGCAATGTGTGATTAAAGCGCAGGCGGACAATAGAGGAAATTATAAATCGTGGAAGAGAGGGAAACTCCGAGAACCATGGATGAGAAGGAAGTGTAGGTTGGATTGAAAGGTAGAAGGAACGATTGTTGGTAAAAGAAGAAGGGTACACATCCGACCAAAATCTGAAGTGAAGCTTCTTAATTAGGGGTAATAGATTAACAGCCGGGATTTTTTTTAAATAGAAGCGAGAACGAACAGCAACCTGAGCCAAAGCATCCGCCATTTCATTACCCTCGATGCCTCTGTGACCAGGAACCCACAGTAAGTCAATGTGTACAGAGTGATGGAAAGAAAGATTATAAATGAGAGATCGTATACGAAGAATGAAGAAGTCAGAAGAGGGAGGAGGAAGCGGTGAACTGATAGCCTGGAGAGCACCCATGGAGTCAGAAATGATTAGATAGTCGGAGGACGAACGTTTGGACGAGATATGTATGATCGCACGAAGGATAGCCATCAATTCGGCCGTAAAAATAGAACAGAAAGATGGGAGGCGAAAGGATTCGGAGAAGTTGGAGTCGGGAAGAATAAAAGACGATCCGACCCCACCGGGTCCTCTAGAGCCATCAGTAAAAATAAGTGCATGAGAAGGAAAAAGACAACTGACCGTACTGCGAAATTCCTGTTTAATGACGGTCTGAGGCATAAACTTAGAAAATTTAGGAAGAAAATGTACTTTGGGAGGGTGTAAGAAGTCGAAATAATTGAGTGAGAAGTACGGAAGATTATTGCTGGATATAATATGGGAGGAAAAATGGCTAAGACGTTGAGAAATAGGGGCTAAGATAGGGATTTTATTAGAAACAAAACGCCAGTTCTTGGCAATGTAAATGCAGGAAGGAATAAGTTGAGACGAAGTGATAGGTAAACGTTTGGAAAGGAATCGATAGCCCAAATAAGACCTTCGAACTGAGAGGGGAGGTATGTTAGATTCCGCGAGCATTGCTGAAACGGGAGAGGATTTGAGAGCACCGAGGCAAAGACGGAGACAGGAGTTTTGTATTATATCTAATTTGGAAAGAAGGGATCTGGAGGCACAACCATAGATAAAAGAGCAGTAATCAAACTTGGAGCGAATAATGCTAATTACTCCTCCGAAATGTAGTACGTTTTTTGTTTTTAATAAATTTTAATTGATTCAAAGTTCGCCGTTTTTCATACGTTGAATGATTAATTAGAAAAAAATTTGTTGCAACGAACAGTCTCTATTTCTTGCGCTCCTAAAAGAGATTTTTTTGATTACAACTCGTGTAAAATTTCTATAATTTACAGCCGCGGTAGTACAGAATTCGAAAAAATACAAAATTATTCTTTCGTTCCCTTAAAAAAAAAAAAAAAGAAAATTTTATAACTAATCAATATTTGAAATCGGCTCTGTTTTTTTTTTTGTTTTTTTTTTTGCCTTGTACTGCTGTTACGGCCAGAAGAAGACCTCGAAAATATAGTTACTGAACATTAAACAGAATTAATCATATTCGTGTTTCCGATAAAATGAACGACTGTTTCTATTGCGCATTCTACAATCTAACTTTGATCTTACAAGATATCAGAATAAATATAATAGGGATTTTGGGTCCGCTCTAAAACCGATATTCCTACTAGCATGTTCGTGCGTTTGCAGAAATTACGATTAATAAGCTACATGTTCTTTCCATTGAAATCACAAAGAATCTTTTACCATCCTGTTTGTTAATTAAAGAATATAGTGATTTAAAACAAATACAAAAATATAACAAACAAATTTAAGAATAAAATGATTACCTAGAAACGTTTTCGGGAGGTAATTCATCATCAGCTAAAAACACAACTCAATAATGCGATCAGAAACCAAATGTGATTTAGATTTTGTTTCTGATCACATTATTGAGTTGTGTTTTTAGCTGATGATGAGTTACGCCCGAAAACGTTTCTAAGTAATCATTTTATTCTTAAATTTATTTGTTATAGTTGTATTTGTTTTAAATCACTATATTCTTTCCATTATATCTCATTTTCTCTTAGTGTAGATATAAATATTTCACAACTGATTTAAATAGGTTGATTTTTAATTGCGATCTGCAGTTTTTTCGAACATTTAATAATTAAACGAACCGCCACAATTTTTAATTGAAAAAAATTAGAGGCCAGTTTCTGACGCCTCCCCCCCAATGGGTTTGTCAACGAGGACACTAGCCCAAGAAATGCGAAGAACGAGAAAATATCGTTCTATTCATAAACGTTCGAGAATAGAGGATAAAAATAATAATTCAAGGACAGGAATAACAGAAGCAGAAGGAAATGAGAGAATGCAAGAAGCACTGATAAGAATACCGAGTTTTAACGGAAATGAGGAGAAGGACGATTGTTAAGCTTGAGATAGTATTTTATAAAATTTTTTTCACCTACTAAAAACAGCTCTAATTGTTTTCTTACTTTATTTATTTTCCGATTATTTATGTGTAATTTTAAATACAAAAGAATTCGATTTTTTTCCCTTTTCTATACCTAAATTTAATATCGAAAAAAAAAAAAAAAAGTTTTTCTCCAACATAGGTCAATGCCCTTTTGTTGGTGAGCACCTCGCAACACCAAAAAAAAAAAAAGAAAAAGAAAAAAAAAGATTGGCCTTGTTAAAAAAACAAATGAAATATGTCTAAAAATTAATCTGTTTTCCGTATTGGTATCGAGGTAGCTGCAGAATAAATTCAAGATAAAATTACCGCATTGCAAAATGATAGCCAAGGATATTTTTGAATCTGACAATAAACTGGCAGATTTTTGATTTAAAAAAAAAAAGAAAAAAAGACGATTCTCAACATTCGAAACCTCGTCTTACGAATTCTCAACAACTCACCACTATGTCCGCAGAGACTTTTTACGCTCCTCGCAATCAAATCTAAGTGAAAAAATCGTTTGGATGCAAATTATACGTTCGGCTTTGAGCGACATTAAACCAAGAATTTCGCAACTTACGAAACAAATGAAAATTCAAGAGTCCTATCGGTTTTAGTAAATTTTGTTGTTTTTTATTATGTTTATTACTTACTCTCTTTCATTGTTTGCATCTTTCATTAATACTTTTAATTACTGTAAATACACAAGAAACATTAGGCTGAAAAATTTGAAATCATTAATTTTTTTTGTTTTTTTGAAAGTTACTACGGGAAAAGTGATGCGCCGTAGCAAAAATTCGAATGGTCCCCTTATCTTATTCATGAAGAAGTTGAACCACTATTGTAGAGGGCGATTTAAACCGATGAAACATATTTAATTGATAAAACGCTGACAAATTTTACAAAAGTTTTTTGCTCCAGTGAGGTGTCGGGGGGATAACTTATAGCGGAGATTTGGGGCCAACTTAAGAAATTAGCGAGTTTTATAAGGACAGCTATTTTATGTCAATGTGATGTGAAAAGGAGCAACGAAATCTAAAAGTGGGCATCAGCAGCAGCAACTGTTGAAAGATGAAGATGAAACAGCATCCAAGTGAGCGGATTTGCAAACGGAATCTGTCGTCCTTTTGAGTTCACTAGACCGAAGAATTTAATAGCTCTTTTGCCATTGTAACATAGAGTGTGTGCATTTTAAAGTACGCTTAATTTAAATTGGAAAATCAGTTAACGCGTGCCAATTATTATAGTTGAATAATACCAGTAGCTTAAAAATTATTAGAGCCCCCCCCCTGATATTTTTGAAATATTAATGCGCGGTGGCAGGATTTAGATTTTGTTTTTATTCGCGCATAACTTTTGATTATTTAGATTCGATTTTCACCTTTGACTATTCAAAAATGTACCACCGCACATATAAGTTTCCTTTTTTGTTTTCAACTACGGACAATAACCCAGCACAAGTGAAATGTTTGGAAGTTGCAGTGTGCAGAAGCGAGATTCAAATCCTAGCCGAACAAAACACAATTAACTAATCAGCTACGCGCTGGCCAGAGCACGAGATTTACTAAATGCACTAAGAAGATCACTTTAATTCGCTTTAAGTTTATTAATAAATTAAAATTAATCTCGATAACACGTCCAATTAATTAAACCGAATTAAAACTACACGCATTTTGCAACGTCGAGTAATCACCACGCACCCGCCTAAATGTCCACCGTTCATCGTTGCACCGAGCAGGACATTAATTTAAATAGGAGGCTGGCTGTCTTGTTATTATGATCGTAATTATGAAAATTTCAGTTATTTAGCATTAGACGGAATTGCAAATGTGTTTCCGTCATGCAACAATAAAAACAGATCACTGTTTATCTCGAACGATTAAAACTTGTGCACGTTACCTATGTTCAAATAATGAATAAAAGTGAAATTAAAAAAAACCTAGCACAATGTTTTTTGAACGATTATAACGTGTATTATGTTTTTCTTTTTTCTATATTAATTTATTTATCAGTATCAAAGAGAGATACGGAAGAAGAGTTTGTACAATGATCGCGCGAGCTGTTTACAAGCAAGTGCCCCCCCCCCCCCCGGATATTAAATTACTTAAAATCTTTACTATTCGACACTTCATGTCTCGTCTAGGAGATTGTTTTTTCCCATCATTATACAGTATTACCCACGACCGGCCACTATTTTGTGGTTCTGCTGTGATCGAAAAGCGGTGTTCGTGTGAATTAAGCCTAATTCCCATTAAAGAATACCGCAGTTCCCAAATTAAACGACAGAAATAAATAAATTAATAAAACAAATGAATAAAATAAATAATCTTAACGTCTTAGGCGAGTTTAAACGCAATAACAAAACTTATTTTCAGCATACAAAAAGAAGGGTCTGTGTAAAGCGTTCTCGGCTCATAGTAATCACGGAATTTGAGAATTTCCTCCTATGACACCTTCGGATAATTTTATTGTATCTATACATTCATTTCTAACATCAATTCTTGTTATGCCATATCATTTAACATATATAGTAACGAGGGCGTCGCCAGCCAATGAGCCAGGGGGTGGGGCAAGATGATAGAAAGAGGATATGAGTTTTATAAGGAAAAATAAAATTTATAATTTGTAAAGGCTTAACATTTTATTAAACAAGAATAAAATCTTAATTAAAACATAATTTTCATAGGTTTCTGGCAGATTGTTCTACCACTTTATTATAAAAGTCAAATTGTCCATGATTACGCGCCTATGAATACTCATCGTGGCCAGTTGATCCGGGCGGGGGCAACTGCCCTACCCTTGCACCCCCTACCGTTGGCGACGCCCAAGCATATTAAGATTATTAAAACCGGAACAGTAATAATTTATAGCTAATACTGATTTCTTGTCTTAATTTATTGCATTTCCCCCAGCAAATCTTTACTATTTTTTTTCATATAAGATCTTTTTTTTTTTTTTAATTTTCGTTTTTTACTGAAATCCCACTGTGATTTTTTCATAAAACATTAATAAAACAGCTTTTTCAAAAAAAAAAAAAAAAAAGAACTTCAAGAATTACTCTAATAAAAACACGCTAAAAAGCAAAAGAACAATTATGTACGTGTGTATACCTTAAAAGGAAGTATTACGGTTATTCTTAAACCAAAAATTTCATACCTATATACCGAATTCTAATTTCAACAATTAAAAAACCATTTTTTTCTATAAGTTAAATATTAGAAACATCAGGAATATTTAATGCGGCTATTTAATCGTTGCAGTTAAAAATATACCGAAACTCTTAAATACACTAATGCTGCTTAAGAATAATCACAATATAGGCAAGAGCGATATTTTATTTCTTATCATATATCGAGTGAAATTTGATTAATTTTTACAACAGTAAATATTGTGAAGTGTGTCGGTATTTCTGTTAAAATAACTATTTTATTTTGCAAACTGTTGGCGCGTAAATATTTCTGATAATACAGACTAAATCGCTGCTACTTCCGCGCTACTCTTTATAAAGAACTGCGGGCTTTGATTAAAACGTATTTAATAACGTTAGTAATGAGCTTGTAAATCACGTTTTGAGAATTTCAAAATCGCTTTCATTTAAATCTACAGTTCTAGTTGTGGGGCGTAGGCAACTTATATTATTTTAATAAAATAACACTCGAAGTCATTTACGTTCGTCGCCTCCTCAGTTTTAAAATTTCATGTCTTCATAGTTTCCTTATATTCTTAATCTTTTTTTGACTGATTTTTGTTTAGTTATATATTAAGCAAAGAGACTAATTTTTCCGATCGTTTACTTTAATGTCTACCACGAGTGTACTGGCATTTACCGATATTACGAGACTGACTAACATACAATTCTAGTAAGGATACTCTATACGGTCAAACCAGAGATAGTCAAATACGGTAGTGATACTAAGACAAGTAATATTTCCGTTAGTGAACTTATGGAAGTTTCAATTTTCTTTATTCGAATTTATATATACATATATTTATTTTAAGGTTTAAAAAAATTATTCATTTCCATTGATAACCTCTTAAATGTGTCAAACAGCTTTATTATATCACTAAAAACTTTCCTAAAGAGACTCTCTTTCTTTTAACGTTTATTGTAATGACTACCGAGTTATTCACATCGGACACTTATCACTAGACTTATACGGTAATCCAGCTTCCGCGGCGTAGCTAATTAGAATTGTTAGAAATCTCGCTGCCGATTACTGTAACACTTCCAAACATTTCACTCGCGCTGGGTTAATGTCTCTTTAGTTCACCCCCCCCCCCCCAAAAAAAAACAATATATACTTTACTGTCCGGTACACTTTTGAATAATCAAAGGGACTATTCTAAATAAAGTTACGCATGAACAAACAAAAAAAAAAAAAAAAAAAAAACATCCGCGACGAATATTAAGCTGTTCTTTTTGTAGTCGGTAAAATTATCAAGAACAGCGATTAATTAGTTATTAGGAAGCCGTAACAGTGCAATTTTTTGCGTCCTCCTCGACAATTTGATGCTCGCTCTGTCTACAACTTCCCGAAAAAGGAATACCGGCTTGTCGTTGACTTTTAGAATGCGTACTTAACGCAGCCTATCAAACGTTCTAGACAGTGCTCATAAAGAACCTCACCAAATTAAGACATTATCAACAACACTGCCATCATTCGTAGCTGGCGCCAAAACCTGAGTGGAAAATTTGACGCGCGTAGAAAAACAAACAAAATAACGGGAAAGCCCAGAACGCTACACATTACTACTATCGAGAGAGCCAATTTACTGCTAAAAAATAACTTATAATCAAGCTATAAATAAAATGGCATTTTTTTTTTTTTGTTTTTGTTTCTCGACTAAATAAACAGGTTTTTCTTAAAGTTATTGTTTCCAGATTCTCTTTTATTCGTGCAAAGCCGCCTATCCATTTGTATACAATAAACGATATTCTACGGAAATCCTCAATTGTACCGCTTCTCGCTATTTGGGTTCATCCTGTTCATGTGAAGAGCCAGAGATAAAATGATGCCCGACAGCGTTAAAAGCACAGAAGTGAGGAATGGTTTGGAGTTGCTTCTCCGCCAATAATGTATGAAAATTGATAAGATAATGAAGGAAGATATGCATCAAACGGTATTCTAAGCCAGGTACCGTGGCGTAGCTGATTAGTTAATTGTATTTCGCTTGGTTAGGGATCTCGTTCGATTCCCGCTGCCGCACATTGTATTTTCTTCTTTTCTTGGGGGGGGGGATCAACCAAGGACCTTTACCCAGAAACAATTAGAAAAGGATCGGGTTAATGTCCGCAGTTGAACATCCCCCCCACCCATAACCAACAGTATTCCAGAAAAATATGTTATCACATCTAACACTCGTTTGGAAATAAAGAGAATTGGATAATAATCCTAAACACAACTCTGAATTATGCAGAGGTTTCTAACGTGGTTTTATTAATTTTATGCCTATATGATTAACACGTTTATTAAACGTTAGTCGCTTATCTAGTACTACACATAATTGTAAGTAACGTATCTTTTCAGCCCACTGATTAACGGTGTTGTTAACAGTTATTATACAGATATGAATGTAAATAAAAAAAATATCTATGAATAATTTGTATTTTCACTTTTAATTTTACTGCAATTAACAAAGTCTTCAATATGCATATATATATACATATATATATATATATATATATATATATATATATATAAACTCGGCCAGTTTGGATTCTCAAGGGGCTGTGTCCCTTGACCCCTCTTGTTTTCATTTCTGTCTCTTCCTTTTGTATACTTTGTATAAAATGATTAAAATTTATAACGTAATTTTAAATCGGCCCATATGAATATAATAACATAATCACAGAAATCCTATAAAATATAACAAACGTTATATAAAATTGGGACATTTTTTCTAATGGGGGGTAGCCTAAGAATTACGTTGTAATTAATATGTATATATATATATACAACTCGGCCATTTTGGCCTCGAAAGGGACCGTGCCCCTTGACCCCTCTTACTTACATTTCTATCTCTTTCTCTTCGATACTTTGTATAAAATGATTAAAATTTACAACGTAATTTTAAATCGGCCCATATGAATATAATAACATAATCACAGAAATCCTATAAAATATAACAAACGTTACATAAAATTGGGACATTTTTTCTAATGGGGGGTAGCCTAAGAATTACGTTGCAATTAATATATATACACACAGACACGTGCGTACACGGTAATTGGGTTACTGTGTCTTAATCGTGATATATTTATGATTAAGTTAAATTAAGTATCGAATATTTATTTGATTTATTTATATATTTAAGAAATTATGAAATTTTATTTCTAATTTTAATGAGAACCTGGAAAAATTAATATTTTTTTATAGTATTTTTCTTTCCTCTTACTTTTCCTCCCAGATAAAGGGCACATGTAAGTTTTCGAAGTAGCAGTTTCAGTGTTTCTATTTGAATTAACGTCCTCGCAGTTGAAGCGTTCAAAATTTAAAATAAAAAAAAAGAAGAAGAAAAATAAAAAATAAAAGCTCTAGTAAAATATTGCATCATCGAAATAACCATTTAAGAATAATCTGTATGTTCATAGATGTATAAGAAACGTACAGAATATCATATACATACACCCGATTAGGTGAAGTACTTCATTTCAACCTATAAAGATGATGTAGAAAATATTAAAAAGTTGTAAGTATTTAAAGCCAGTGAGATTTAGCACACCCACAAAAAAAAAAAAAAAAAAAGAAAGAAAAAAAGAAGAAGGTCTCTCTTTCTCTGTTAAAGTAAAACAATTAACTGAAAATGTAAAATAAGTTTTTGTTTTTCATTTTGAAATTACTAAAAATGAATTCCGTATCATACTCGACTAATTTCTCAAAGCGTTGAAAATCCAAATTAAAAGATCGCATAATTTTGTAAACTGGTACGTTTTATTTTTCTACATTCATGCTAACTTCCTTAATAAAAACGCGAAAATATGTGGACGATTAACACCAAACACTAATAAATAATAACAAACTTTGAAAAATCGTAAAAAGAAAAAGTAAATTTAAGAAACAACTTTTTTCTAATTTAGAAAGAATTTTTAAAGTTTGCTTGAGCGAACGGTTGTTGAAAATCAGCTCTACTATTACAATTAATCAAAAATAATACCGATTTAATTAAAAATAAACATACAGTTGATTATATCAATTTAATTTTTAAAAAATTAAAATTTTATTTCGTACAATTCGGAAATGGTGCTTTAGCCTTTTTTACATATTGCACCTAAGGCTAAATTGTTACGATTATATATCTTCTCAGTTTAGGCTGAAAGTTCAGAAAAAGAATCGTCTTTTCCTCGAAATATATTTCTCACACTCCGTCAGACCAGTAAATCTCCGATAACTACTGATAATTTCGGTAACAATTAACGAATCGCAGCAATCGACCACGCAATCACTGAAATACATTCTCTCGTATTAGGGCAGGAAAATCGATCTGGTCTATTCGACGTTGCGCCTGCTAAATGGTTCACAGCGATTGTCAGAAGTCGATGAAAAGCAGGAAAACAGGCAATTAAGCGATAAAGTACAGCAATTAGAAGCCTCGTATCGCATTAAACGTAACAGTAAGTTTCGAATAAAAACGTTTAAAGCCACCATTCGGCGCAGATACATCATAATATAAACAAACAATTAACGCGTCGATTTTTATCGCTGCTCTAACATCGATTTCTCTTTCATCAGTGCACTGTAAAATTACATTTTACATGAGAACGCAACAAAATGATTTTTTTCTCTTATTCGTCAAACAAAAAATAAATAAATAAACAAAGAAAAATTATCATTATATATATATATATATATTAATTACAACGTAATTCTTAGGCTACCCCCCATTCGAAAAAATGTCCCAATTTTATGTAACGCAAAATGTCCCAAAAAAATGTCCCAATTTTATGTAACGCTAAATGTCCCAAAAAATGTCCCAATTTTATGTAACGCTAAATGTCCCAAAAAAATGTCCCAATTTTATGTAACGTTTGTTATATTTTATAGGATTTTTGTTATTGTTATTTAAAAAATGTCTTAATTTTATATAATGAAAGTTAAATGTTAGAATAGGACTTTTGTGGTTATGTTATATTTTTTTTTGTGTTGATGCCAGTAAGAATTACGTTGTAAATTTTGATCATTTTATACAAAGTATAGAAGAGAAAGAGACAGAAATGAAAGCAAGAGGGGTCAAGGGGAACAGCCCCTTGCGAGGCCAAAATGGCCGAGTTTATATATATATATATATATATATATATATATATATATATACACACATACACACATACACACACACACACACACACACACACACACACACACACACACACATATATATATATATATATATATATATATATATATATATACAACTTTAAAATTTGTATTTTCTTTAGTTTTTCAAAAACTTTCTCGATTAATTTCGCTAAATTGACCATCACAAGACAAAACTATATTTCGTAAGTAATTACAAAATGGATATTCATTTTAGAAATATTTACTTTTTTTCTCGGTTTTTTTTTTATTTATTTTTTTATTATTATTGCGCCATATACAGCCGTGTGGCTTGTTAGAATTTAGATTAGGGAGTAGAGATTGGTAGTATTCAGGAAGGAGATTTCATTTCAGCGGAACATACCTCTATAGAGCTGGTAAACTGTCACGAAAATCGTGCATAGTTTACGCATGTGTCGGAAAAATATAATTTTATTTTACAGTTCGATATGTTGGGTGGAGAAATTATTCATTCAACTATTAATATTAATTACGTTAACACACAATGATTATACCAATACACTTTTATACTTATACCGAATAGGCGTTGTGTTATATAAAGTTCACCCGATCATTACTCAATGTCGCATTCTTAATTGTTTTCTTTATGCTAGGGGAAAAAAGGAATATAAAAACAAAAAACTCTCTATACGTTTTTAAACAGAACTACTCGCAAAATCGCGTAAGAAATTAAATAACAATAATAAAGTTAGAAAAAAGAATATAACACAGTGCTCTGCCAGCATCTTGTGTGTCTTTAGAAATGGTATAAATCGAAACACCCTAGAAGGTATAATTACGTAAGAACTAGTAAATCAACGACCGCCATAATTTCGGATTCAAATATTCATAATATTACTTACGATGAAGGAGACTTGGCATTATGTGTGGAAAATTCATCGGTGAATCTGTATTACTTATAAATCGATAGAGTATGTTTTAAGTTTCCTTTAAGTTAGTGTTAGCTGATGATGGGTTATGCCCGAAAACGTTTCTAAATAGGTATTTATCTAATTTATTGTTCTATATTGTTTGTTATTAAAGTTTATTTTATTATACCATTTTAACAAACAGGATGTATTCACCTACATACAGAATATGTCTTTCCGAAATATATGTAGGTCTCCGGATAATGGGTAAAAGGACTGCAACATATCGTGATAAGATGCGTGCTATATACATAACGATAAAGAGATGCTATATCGAACTATCTCGATAAAGAATTTAATAAACGCTGTGAAGAGTACGGTATCAAATGGGTTATCATCAATGAATACCACAATATAAGAGGAATGATAACATTATTTATATAAGCCAATAGAGAGGTCCTTTGTCTTCATAGATTGTATTTTTTTTATATTTTTCAATGGCATATGTATTCTTAAAATATCGGCCCCATTATATTTTATGTTTTTCATGCAAAAATTTTCTTCGGCGTTCTATAAACAGAATTAAGCCCTTTAATAAAATCGAAATCGCTTCAGCGGCTGTATTTTAAGCCAAGTAAAGCGATTCAAAAACACATCATCATGGATCGTCTAATTATGTATTTGTAAGCACCTATAAGGCCGTGTGGGCATGAGAACTGAAATATTCTTACTTTTAAAAGAAAAAAGAAAAAATATGCTCTATATTTTTAGGTATACTTCATTAATATTTTATGCAAAATTTCTTATCACGAATATAATCAATAATATATGTAATTTTTATTAATGTTCATATACGGGGTAACTCATTTATGCAAATTATTAATGCATAAATCGAAATAATGGAAATTATTAATAGTATGAATATTAGTGAAAAATGTATTGTTATTTATAAAATAAATAGGCGAAGAAAATTTTCAAAATTCTGGACACGGGCCTAAGAGTACCTGAGATAAATTCAGAAAGAGAATTCAACGGTGACAGTATTTTAAGCCGAGTAAAGTGATTCAGACGCATCATCACGGATTATCAAATTATGTATTCGTAAGCGCCTGAGATAAATTCGGAAAGAGAATATTGTAGCTGCTCAACTTCTTTCTAGTACATTCGATAGGTCACTTTTTTTAGGGATATAGCATAAACTTAATTCTGGAATAACTACTGAAAATTCATGGTCTATCACCCGCGAGAACTACCGCAGCTAATGAAGCGGTAGAAGAAGCGATAGAATTATGCCCATTTTTATTTTCAAATTAAATTACTCCTTTTTTCTTAGGTATATATTAATCATTGAAGCGGAATGAGAATTTTTCTTCTAGTCATTCATTTTGTATTTATCTCAGAAATTGGGGTAATTAAATAGGTGCTTATTGCCTAATCGAGAAATTGCCGGTAAAAAAAAAAAAAAAAAAAAAAAAAAAAGAGCACAAACAAGTTTTATCACGTTTGAGAAACTTTTAAGGCGGTAAAGGGGTCAACACAAATTTTATCGTTCACCGCCTTTGTCGGTAAATTCTAATGAAAAAAAATCTAAAGGTCCTAGATTCCAATTTAATCCGTACTACACGTATCTATATATATATATTAATAACAGTGTCATTTGAACTGCGACAAAATTCATACGTATCGTTTAAGAGTAAAAGGTCAACTTTTCTATGAAAATTATATCACCTGGCGCGTTTCCGTGTGTTCCTGAAGAATCAAGTTTCTGTGAAAAACTCGATTTTTCAGGTATATGTGTGTTTAATCGCACGACAAAAAAGAAAAAAGTCAAAATACTAATAATAATAAAAAAAAACAAAAAAAAAACAAAAAACAACAAAAAAACATTCACTTACTTAGAATATTAGTTTAAAATGGGACGCGAATTATAAGGAATATTCGTGGAAGAATCGTATGTCCACGAGAGGGGCGGGGGGCAAACACTAAAAATGAAACTTATTTCATTACAAAAGAAACGCGTTCGCGATACGATAGTGAATTTTTCTCGCGAAAAATACTAGAAAATTGGAGCAAATAACGAATGAAAACGCATTAAGGAAAACGCAAAACATGATCATTTTTTCGGCGAATTACTTTAAATTACTAAATCGTCGGATGACAATGATCATCATTACGTGGAGTATAACACGAACATAACGGCAATCATTTCATTTAATGACTGCGTACGCCGAGAGTTAAACATGCGCGAGATGAATGAATTGTTTTATTATAATTCGCACACGTAACCTTCGGCAGATCAGCTGTTCTGGCTAGTGCTCTCTGTTCGAGCTACACCACCGTATCATTAGAATAATCTCTACCGTCGTCTACTATGTGCAGACTTTTCTCCCCCCTCCCCCCGCGTGTTCACACACACACGCACACACACGCAGATCCGTCTGCGTCAATCGATAAAAGCGGCGCGCCAGATAAACCAGAATGGAATAACAAATTTATTATTATATAATATAAGTAGTTGTTAATCAGCCGTGTCCGGGCCGCCGGAATTAATTACGAAGAATTCAACTGAACTAAAGCGTGTAGTAAAAACTGGTTGCTGGCAAAGGTTAGAGAGATGATCGCGAGATAGGCAATCTATTAAAAGAAGAAGCCCCCTTCTTATCGACGGCAATGATCAAAACGAAATCGAGTAACAGAATCTCGAAATAAACGACTCGCACAGATAACAAAACGTTCCCCGAATCGCACTTTCATCACACGGGTCAAATTATTTCACTCATCCGTATCCGCCAAATCAGCGACCGACTACAGCTCTCCGACTAGCCTTACCGCTCTAATTTACCGCTTGCCGATAACAATCGCTCTCCTCGGAACACGTTCTTTCAGTCAAAGGTGTGAAAACATATGCAAATGCCGATTAGACGAATATTTTGTCGGCCGGAAATCGGACGCGGTCTATAGCCGGCGAACAACACAGCCATCGATCCCACAAAATATCATAATAACACCGTTTGATTATAGCGAGGAAATAAAGACACGAATCGTTTTGGCGAAAAATGCCTTCACAATAACCTAAGCAAGGTGTATTTGGAAGTTGAACACCTTCAAAAAAGGATAATGCGATGTTCCGCATGGTCCCACCCCCGTCTTGAAATATGGCTGCGAAACGTGCATTATAAGCGCGCCGAGTGTGAAAAGAAAATACCTGCCTTTGAAATGCGGTGTTACCGAGGATTATTAAAGATCTCATCGAAAGACTAGTTAACGAGTCAGTCTTAACAAAAATAAGAGAAGAACAACTATGGTAGATGATATTAAAAACAGCAAGACGAAATATATAGGGCATTAAATCCGAGATTTTCATGTTGATGATACAAAGAAGAATTCCGGGAAGGAAGAAGACGATTGAAATTAGTGACAATATATACACTTTGCAAGACCCTGAAAGAAATCATCAAAAACGCTTAATAACCGTTGAGATGACGAAGGATGTACGCAATCTCCTGTAAAGGAGAAGCGACCACGATAATGATGATTTGATTATAGAGCTAACACCATAGACGAATGAAAACCATTAAAGCGAATTCTTTATTAAATAAAAATTTAGAATTGGCAGAATTACGTACTAAGATGGATCCGACGAGATTTGTTTTTATTATTACCTTTTCAGATCGCTTCTCTCTAATGTATCAATGTAATTTCAGATCTAGAATATAACTAGGAGTGACGAAATCAAGACGATGACAGGCGTGTAGTTTTGACGTCGCCCGTTGTGTCGAAAGACTTAAACAAGATCGTTTAACGCTTGCAAATATTTTCCCTTAGTTTCGAGCATTTCAAGCGACATTCATATCTAATCTATCTGAAATCGAGTTTTATGTAAAAAAGTTAAATTAATTTCTGTCGCCTTAAATGGTTATGGCGCTTGGCTACCAAACCAGAGGTGTGTCATTGGTTTTCGGGAGTTGCTTGAAATAATCGGTTATACCGAGGAAATCTGGAAAAGGAAAGGCGAATCCCGAGCAGAAAGGATCCGGATTAGGCTTAGAGTACCATTACGGAAAGCTTAACTTCACAATCCATGATACCGCTTTTATCAAGGATATACGGGGCTCACTTTACTTATAAAACAATACAAGCGCAAAAAGTGCATATAACTGGGTTCTCGGAAACACCTATAATAATAACGATTTAGATCAAATTCGCGAAGCGGGGGTGATTTTTAGAGGTTTAGCATTAATCGATTGGTCGCAGTGGAGAGTAATTTTATTAATAGACTACGCACTGGCTATATGACCAGTACATTGTGCAATAACGGACACCGCGACGATAGATGTCAATGCGGCGAAAGACGGGATCGCCGACATTTGTTTAAATATGTACTGGCACGCCAACAGATGGCACGGAGGAGGACCTGCTGATTTTTGACACACTGCTATCAATGACGATGTTATCACAAACTGGTGGATTCGCGGAATTTGTGTGTGTGTATATAGAGCGTCTCGAACACGAAAAACAAATGAAGACAAAATAATATCCTCGTTTTGCGATGAAATATATTTTTTTCTATGCAATTAGAGTCTGGCTCTTGGTGGTAGAGGCCGTACAAGATCCCTGGGGGGGGGCGAGTGCGCCTCGTACGAAAGTTGTGCCGAGAAAAATCGAGTCGAGGAGAGATTTTGTAAATTCCGCCAAAATCAGGCGAGGCGGCGAATATGGTGTGTATTTGTAAGTCAAAAAATTATGAAATTCACATGAAATCATGAAAAAGTCAACATATTATGATTACAAATAAACATTTGAATTTTATTGAAAAATTTTTGGTCGTGCACTGTTGGCAGAAATACGTGCGATGCTTTCGGCGCACACCTGGTGTTTTACTCCCGGAACCATCTCGATTAAAATCGGTTTCGTTGGCCACAGCGCTTGCAGAAAAACCAAAATAATGTACTCAACAGGAACAACGTTCAATATCCCTCCCCCGCACCCACAATATCATAAAATGTGACTGAACAATATTGGATTGTAGCCGTTACAATATTTCTACACATGCGCCGCATATGTATGTGGTCAGCAGTATTTTTCAACGTTAACTTTGACCAACATACACATATTCGCAAGTTACGGATTTTTCCCCTTTGCCTGTTCAAGAAATGATCATTTTCCGACACACAAAATCAACATGCGTTAATGAGATTGTGCATGTGAAATATAAGCGCACGGCACAGTAGTACGTTTGTTTGTTGTTATGACAACGTGTAAATACAATAATTGATAATTTCTTTTTTTCATTCATCGTACTATTAGTCGCGAAATTTTTTTACGAAATCCCGTTTAATTACACTATACACGTTTTAGTGAATACAATGGAAATGAAGCACTTTTCTTAATGCCTTCGCATATATTCACAAAGTCGCAGATAAAATTGAACATATTTGGAGAAAAAATAAAAAAAATTAGACCACAGTTTTTTGGGGTAATAAGGAAAATTAAAAAATGTTTAAGAAATCTGCACTGAACTACGTGCAATTCTAGCTATATTGGATAAATCGGAAAACGACCCATTTGGGAGTGTATAACGTTGACATATGCGCACAGAAGATGCGCGGTAGCCGAACATGAACATGTGACTACGTTCAATCTGAAGTGGGTGGCCAAGCTTGAAAGGGTTCAAGTTAAACGGCTAATTAGAGGAGCAATAGAAATAGAAAAAGAAAAAAAACAAAGCTTTGACGGAGAAGCCGGATTTTAAATTGGACAAAATTTGTAAGCTTACGATTGTTTAAATAAAAATAATACAGAATACGTATATCATAAACCGATCAGCTGATTGTTATCACCCATTTTCCGTTATTTATTCTCAGTGATAATTTTAATTTTCGTTTCAGTTGTGTATTTTAGTTTTGATAATGACGACATCCGAAACGTGAACGACGGTTTTAGCCCGAACTTTTAACAGTGTATTACAAAAACAAACAGCGAAAGTTTTAAATTGTTTTCAATTTCCGTTTAATTAAAAAATACCAGCATTTTTCCTATTTTATAGCGCTCGCTATATGATGTATACTGTGAGTCGCAAAAGTCTTTACACAGCTACTAAATGTTTGTTTTCTCGCAATTATCGCTAGATGTTTTTAAGATAGAAATCTGGAGAGAAATGTAACAGCTTCTTAGGACTAGGAACACGAGGGAACATGATATTGGAACAAGAAACAAAGTCTAAATCGAAAGAAACTAAAAATAGACGGAAAAAATACGTCACAAAAATCCTTACACAATCGCAAGTTAATATTGGCCTTTCCCGACAATTAGACAATCCGCCGCGATAAAAACGTTTCGGCCAACCGTTCTGCTTCCGCGATTTTCGTTCACTGTAACGAGTTGAATAATCCACCTTTTTAATTAGTTGTAGACTTTCTGATAAGCTGCGTTACAATCGTCGAGTGTAAAATGCGGAAAGAAATTTCTTTCGATGTCCGTCAATTGATAAATTTTCATGCTGCACGTGGAATGTCCTATACAAAAATTGCACATTGACTCGCCATTAAACAGGAATTCAATTGTCGCAAAGATTGTCTAATGCCGCTCTTGAAAATTTGAAACGGACTGGTCGTCCAACGATCGTTACACGCCGCATGAATCGCGGCCTATTATTCGAAAAATAAAAGTGAACCCGAAACTTAGCGCGCCTTCTAAATTAACATCCGAATACTGTGCAGAAACCAAAAAAGCATTGTAGCGCTGAAACCATCCGTCCTGTCATCAGAAAAGAAAGATATAATCAACGATCGTAATCGGCAAAATTCGACCGAATTTTGCCCTCGAGAATGTTTGGAAGCCCGAATTGACGTAATACATTTTGCAACGAATCAAAATTTAATATTTTTAGCTCCTCCGAAGGTAAAGTTATGGTGTGGAAGAAGCCTAATGAAGAATTAAAATCGAAAAATGTGAAACCATCGGTCAAACACGGAAGCGGTAGCGTTATGGTATGGGGTTGTATTTCAGCGGGGAGGATGGGCGAATTAGTCTTCATTGACACGATTGTGAATGCCAATATGTATGTTAACATTTTAAATGAAAACTTACTAGAAAGTGCCGAGAAACTGGGCATTTCACGATCGTTTAAATTTTATTAGGACAACGATTCTAAGCATAAATCACGTATAGTACAAGAATGGCTTCTCTATCGATGCCCCAAAGCCCTTAAAACCCTCGTCCAATCAAATCCCATAGAGAATATATGGGACGAGTTGGATCGCCGGATTCGCCAAACGCAAATTACCTCCAAAGTTGAGTTACGACAACGATTGCAAGCGGAATAATGTGACGGCCGAATACACCATAACTTTATACATGTCGCGTCGATTGCATAATCGATGCAATTGGAAATGCTACGAATTATTAAGTTACCAAATTTTTTCAGTTTTTATTGATCTCAGAGGCATATTTTTACATTTTTATTTGGACTTTTGTGAAGTACTTTTTTGTTCAATTTTCAGTTTTTTTGACCCCAATTTTTTTAATTTAGCTTTTTTTTTTTCTTGTTCAAATATTACGTGCCTTGTTTTTCCCTATTATTACTATTATTAGAAGATAATATACTTTTCTCCATTTTTCTATCTTTAGTGAATCTCGCGATAACTGCAGGAATACAACAATTTCGTAGGCGTGTAAAGACTTTTGTGACTCAGTGTATATCGAAAGAGCTTATTATTACCAGATTCTTGTTTGAAACGACTCTCGAAACGAAGTATGGCTACCTCGCACTCTTCTGCTAGAAACGTCGACGAAAGTCAAAATTTCGGCCATCATATTTCATCTTTGTCGGTGATTGCTGCAACGATAACGCGCGCGTTTACAGTCACGCATAATGTGTCATTAAGCTGTCAACGCGACTAAAGGATGAAAGCTTTAATGACAGCCAATACCATTTAAAAAAATTCACACACTGACGAAACCGACGCTGAGGTCGTCACACTGACGAAAAATTGAAACCGGTTAACCCCGTTTGCGTAAAAACCTTAACAAGTCGCGCTAAAAAAAAAAAAAAAAACAAAAAACTACCAAAAACATTTTTTAACTAATAACCCGCAAAGAACTCTACTACACGCAAATTCGATGAATAATACAAAAAAGAAAAAATCAAAACAAATAATCAAAACTGGTTAATAATAATCGGAAACCCACGCGATCGGCAAAAATACGTGAAAGAATAGATCGATTTAAAAAAATGCCGTTCGATTATATATACAACATCGAAAGAAACTAGTTGTTCGAAAATAATAGAGGTTCGAAAGAATTGAAAAAATATAGAGAGAAAAAATAGTTTCGATAGAACTGAAATGTAACGGAAATCATTTTTGAATGAAATTTAAAAGAAAAAAAAAATTGGCATTCATAATTATATGCATTTTTTTTTTCGAAATAAAAAACAAGGCTATTTTTGTTCGCTATGCACTACAAATTCGAATAATCATCGATTTCATTAAAGTAAAGTAAAATACAAACATTAAATTCCAGCTTCATTTTTTTTCACTCGACTAGAATTAAAAATGCTCTGAACTTGTTACAAAAAAAAAAAAAAAACTCACGTTCACTTTTACCTACGCAAATACACACCGACTGCGAGCGCGCGATAGTGGGGTTGAAACTAAGCGTCCGAGATTATTTGGTGTTCATAATCGATTTTTAAATAAAAACTCGATTTTTGGTTCTGATGCGAACCGATTGCCGAAAATTCGGATTAAATGAGCAGCCTTAGTGTACACAGGTGGAGGGAATTAAGCCAAATGGCCAACGACCAGCTGCACTGACAAAAAGTGTCAACAGTGGTGATGTGACGAAAGTATTGAATTGAATTGCAATAAAGGACAAGTATTGTATTGGTTAATTCGGTATATGTACAAGGGCGTCGCCAGCCGACGAATTCAGGGGGCAAGATGATAGAAAGAGGATATGAGTTTTATAAGGAAAAATAAAATTGATAATTTGTAAAGGCTTAACATATTTTATTAAACAAGAATAAAATTTTAATTAAAACATAATTTTCGTGGGTTTCTAGCAAATTGTCCACGATTACGTGTGCCTATGAATACTCATCATGGCCAGTTGATTAAAAAGTTTCAAGGCTCCAGGGGGACACCTGCTCCCCGCTGGCGACGCCCATGTATATGTATATAAAAACTGTCGTTACCTAGTATCGATATCGAAATTTCCACTGGTACGATACATTACTTTATAACAAATAGAGGTTGTTAAAGTGTATATTCGATGCTGTACTATACTGTCTTTTATTTTTACATCAAGACTTCTATCGGGATATCGGGAAAGCCTTTTAAAAACATCACGCGTAGGGTAAATTTTTACGGTAGCGAACAGAGAGATGTATCAATAAAAAATTTGTTAACTATTTGAACTTTAATTAGATATTATTTTGTTATATTTGTTTTATTAATGTTATTTAAAACTCATCGTAATATATATCTACTTAATTTGTTTTTACTTTAGGAATAAATTTAAAAATTAGTCACACTGAAAAATTAAATAATATTAGGGGCAAATGTATTTCAAAAGTAATATTTCAACGGGTGTAAGAAATCTTTTAAAAATGTAGAAATAATTTACGTTTCAATCGGCGCAGGGTACAGAGAAGAATTATAGAGTGTTCAGACGTGTAGAGATTACGATCAATAATTATAAAATGAAGTTAAGCGGATATGCAAAAATCTATGAAAATTATTAAAATAATAATACATCGCCTAAAATTATTATTATTATTATTATTATTGAAGTGTGAAATAATTCACGATATAATTTAAAATCGAATGATATTAATCGAATTAATCGTGACATATAACTTAATTAAACTCGAGTAATAAACCGTATTTTATAAGATTAATGTTATTTTGGTTATTACAACGAAATATTTTCATGGTAATGATTCCTAATCAATTTTTTATTATCATAATGTTTTATGAAATTAAATCGAATAATTTCTTATATTATTCTAAAAAATTAGTTCAAAAAGACAGATAAAGGTAATATATATGTATATCTTTAATTAAAAATGAAACTGTTATAGATAACACGTTAATAGGGAAACATTCACTTGCGAAAAACGTAAACAAAATAATATTCTTCGATTTGCAATTTACCAAACAAAATAATAAAAAAAAAATGAAAAAAAAGGAATTCATTAAAAATTACTTTAAAATGACTACGTTAGTAATTTTATCGGTTACATTAAATTGTCACGCAACATAAATCAAGTCGGCGAGATTTTGCGTTTAATATACATTTATACGCAACTTCTTTTATTATACAAATTTTAAGTAAACTTCAAATCAACAAATGTTTTTATATTTATTCAACTTTTAACAAATTACTTTTACTTATGTCTTTACTAAATATACTCTAAAGACACGTGATTACAATTAATGAAAATACCGATACAGTACATTGCATCGGCTAAATGTATTCAATACTTTCCTGTATATTGACTGTATTGAATACAGCGATGTAACGATTTCGCACTAGTCAACGGAAACATTGACTCCGCCGAAAATGCATGTCCACAATAATGCAATTAAAACATTTTAAAAGACACGCAAGTATTTTGTTCAATGTATCGAATGTCGGAAATACCACGCGGGGGGTACTTCTCACACCTGCTCTCTCTCTCGCAAACCATGCGCTCGCATGACACCACTTTATGCAATATCGCCTAGAACAAAATAATTTCTATTATCTAGATGTAAAAATGTAGGCGCGGTTAAACTTTTGCTCATTAGCACTTCGTATAAGGGCAGGAGATCATGGAACTCTGTGTATTCATTCGGTACACTTATGCTGGTGACCTCGTGCTAAACCTCATGAATGCATACACATTTGTTGCCGTATCCATCCAATATTAGGAACTAGTACCATCTCCGGTCGCGTACACTTCCACATTACTACTCACCCTTACAATGTGTGGTCGAAGCAGTAGATTTGTTTTCACAATATTCACATTGACAACATTACGATCACCATTCCGACGCATTTATTTTGCACATCCGCCATTAAAAAGACGCAATCCACTGCTCTTTATTTGCACATTGTCTGTCTGTCTGTCTGTCTGTCTATCATCCTTCGGGGTAGTAAAAAAAAAAATTAAGCACGGACCGTCTCGCAATCTGGTGCTCACCAACCAAAAAAAAATCCCATTATAATATTCCATATTAAAAAGAACGCGTATTGACTACCAGTATCATGCGAATCGGAAAAATATACGTGTTAAGCAATCCATCAATCGAATTTTGGTTTTTGGTTTTTGGTTTTTGATTTGTTAATCGGCTAGAATTTATATTCTACAAAATGGGGGCGCCTCTTAAATATCATTAATATTTCTGTCCGTCATAATGCAAAATATGATCAACTAAAAAACATAAATGTTTATCGAACACGTTTGTGTGGATGATGTAAGAAATATTAAACGTACCGAAGAAGATGGTTAAAAAACCTGGGCTCCAACGATTAGGCCAATAATGTGTGCGATACACATATACGTGACAACAAAATCAAGAAACTACCCCTCACTGTTTTTCTATCGCCGTTAAAATTTACTATAACACCCTCTGTTTTCAATACAATTCCTGTTCCAGGTATATTTCAGGGCCCCGATTCCCCGGTAAACGTCAACAGGAGAAGTATCAGATTACACGTAAAAACCACATCAGCTGACATTACATTTTATTTTTTATATTCTTTCTTTTCTGTCAACACCAAGAACTGCTAATCGTAAAAATTCAAACGACATATGAATACATGCTGAGGCATCGTGATTATTTATCAAAAGTTAGTACTCTAGGTTAAGACTAACAGTCTTTTTGATATGAACATCTCCCAATGTCCTGCATCCTACAAAATTGTTTAGTGCGTAGTTTTTTTTTTTTATACTTTTGTATTATTAATTAACAAAATTATCGTGTCTCTTCAACAAAAAGATTTTTCAGTTATCATTATTAAAACAATTTCAGTTTATCCAGTTTACCTGGCAAAATTCTCTCGCACAATTTTCCTCATTTCAATACCAATTTAACAATTTCGAGAAACTGTTCACCTGTATCATCAGAAAAGTCTCCCGCGAATAAATTCGCGTTCATCACGAAAATTATCGGAAAAGGAATGAAATTTAAAAATTAGAATTCCCTCTATCGCGGAGCTCTTTTTAACCCTCCTCACTAGGAGTAACCCGCAGACTGCTGAAAACAGCGAAAACGTTTTTTTTCCCCTTTTTTTATCTAGATTGAATAAAATTCCGTCTACATACCTATTGCATAATTTAGAAAAACAACGGCACTGATAGACAAAACGCAGCGCTTAACAGAGCCGGTTAAAACGTGTTCTTTTCGGAAAAGAACGGTTTTCTAAAAATGTTCTCGGCTCCGATTCACCTGCAATTATGGGGATTCTCGCAGTAATGTAAATTATACTCTCGAAATTGTCATTAACTTAATCGAAATTACAACGTAAGAATATTTCAAAATTCGAATAACTTCTGCGTAATCGATCACCTGCGATGATCAGTATAGTAGATGAGTAAAAAATATGTTTAAATTTTGTAATACTTACACATTTGCACAGGGCACTACCATTCTTTTCGGAAAAACAACAATTACGATCAGAGAGATAAAGATGGAAATTATTTTCTGCAATAACTACATTGAGAACTTTTGATTAACCAATTTGGCGAATATTTTAAGCATCTCCGCTTTTACCAGGGCGCGATTTATAGAAGAAGTACCTTTCGTTCTTCCGGCAGTAAACGAACGAATTAAACAATTACAGCGAAATTGCAACACAGATGGTCCTTCACGGCTTATTTAAATTTTCACGATATGTACGTTTTCGATAATACCGGTTGTTTATTAAATATGGAACATTCCTGTACATCCCCTGTTTTTATAATTATAACTGACTAATGGTAGAGCGCTGGTAATAGACTAGTTAAGGTGTCCGGCTGCCAACCCGAAGATATCACGGGTTTTCGAAAACTATCTCGTTCCGAATCCAAGTCGCTCCCAGGCACATACTTAATCTGAAATCCAACTGGGCAGCAGAGAAATCTAGGAAAGTAAATAAGGATGATCTCAAGCAGAAAGGGCTGGCCCAAATATTCTCTTTAAATCCATTCAACTTAGTGCAACATGAAAGCGTAAAAGTTTAACTTTACAATCTATGACATCTTATCAAGAGTTTGTTATTTTACATTTACTTAACTTATTAATAATATATATATATATATTAATTACAACGTAATTCTTAGGCTACCCCCATTCGGAAAAATCTCCCAGAAAAATGTCCCAATTTTATGTAACGTTTGTTATATTTTATAGAATTTTTGTAATTGTTATTTTACAAATGTCACAATATTATGTAACGAAATATGTAACGAAATATGTAACGAAAAATATAACGAAAAAATGAATTAATTTCATATAATGAAAGTTAAATGTTAGGATAGGATTTTTGTGATTATGTTATTTTTTTCGTGTTGATGCCAGTAAGAATTACGTTGTAAATTTTGATCATTTTATACAAAGTATAGAAGAGAAAGAGACAGAAATGAAAGCAAGAGAGGTCAAGGGGCACAGCCCCTTGCGAGGCCAAAATGGCCGAGTTTATATATATATATATATATATATATATATATATGTATGTATATGTATGTATATATATATATATATATATATATATATATATATATATATATATATATATATATGTATATGTATATATTTTAGGGGCGGATCCAGGAAATTTGGAAGGGGAGAATTATATAATTACGTAAAATCTCCTACGGTAGGCAGTAGATTTGAGAAATACCCCTTGTTTCATAAAGAAAATCAAGTAGAAATTTAAAAATGTTTTTAAAATACATAATTATTACAATTTTTAATTTAACTTTTGTTTTTTATTTAGGGGTGAAAAATAAAACGAAATTATAAAATACTTTTAGAAATAGTAAGAAAGATAGCGATTTTAATTCTTTTTTTTATTTTTGTTAGTAATCCGATCCGAATTCTTTGTTCAAAAAAAATATATAATATATATTTCTCATTGAACTATTTTAAATTAAAATTACAAAAAAAAATTAAAAAAAATAAATAAAAAAGACAAAAGAAAATCTATGATAATTACATTTAAAATAAAATAAAAACGTAACCTTAATAATTTTACTAGAAAGCAGTACTAAATATTAATTATTGAAATCCGTAGGTAAAATTCATACAAAAATCTTTTATAGCATAAGTTTTCCTGTTATAACAAATTTTTTCATAGAGGCTTTGGTTCTTCTTGCCCCCCCCCCCCCGGGTAAAAAGCATGTGAAAAATATCTGTTTATGCCCGTTATCACATTGTTCTTTACTCGACGTGTGGACAATTACAAAAAACGATAAGCATTTAACATATGCATATATATTTCAGTTGCTATCAGTATGTCATAATAATAACAATGATATTATTAAACGTTACTATTATAACGAGGATTTCGTAATTTTTTCAAAAACTATTTACCTAATCTTTAATGTTTATTCCATGGTCTCTTCAAAGTAGTTGGTTCCCTTTTGAGACTATGCACTTGTGACACCACATCGTAGTTTCGAGAAACACTGTTGTTGAAACGCTTTTTTAGATATGATCTTGAGCTCGCTCTGCGGTTTCGCCTGTATCTCGCATCGTTTGTTCAAAAAAGAAAAAAAAAAGGTTGCCCCTTTGAGTGTGTCTTCTTGAGTTCGGAAAATAGGAAAAAGTCATAGGGTGCCATGACAATAAGGTGGTTGCGGCATTACAGCGATATTATGTTATCGCGAATTGTTGCACAAGCAAAATGCACCGGTGCATTGTCGTGATTCACCACGAGTGTTGTTTCTCCAAAGTTAGGGTCATTTCTTCCGGATTGCAAATTGCGTAAAACTTGCGAATTCCTTATTAAAAATTCGTAATAAACTATTCCATTCCAGTCATTACGAAATTATCGTTACTTTTTGATCGCACCTCGTATTATTGTAATAATTCGATAATAATTCGATAATAATTCGATAATAATTCGATAATTATCCGACAGCTTATTTATATCATAACCATTTTGCGTTATTTGTATAATTTGCTACATACGAGTAAATTAAATAGAAGTAAACAATTAATACATTATAATTAACTGAAATGTTGAAATACAACAAATTTTAACACTAACCAGTTCCTTTCGTTCATGGGTGATTACGCACACTGTGATTACAAACTAGTCAGTGCTATTTTTTAACTTTTATTTATTTAAACTATAATACTCGAATTCTTTGCATTTAGCTTATAATAATAATTATTATTATTTTTTTAATAGAAATATAAAAAAAAACTACTTTTATACTCTTTTTTATATTTTTTGTTTTTATTTTTCATTGATCTCAACCCTTTTTGAACGCCGGCTTACATTATTTAAATATTTAAACATGCACCACACCTACATTTTCTACTTTCAATAACCGTAAGTTCCTAGACTTTTTATCGTAGGTATATTTTACCGCTCGGTAGCCGCGTGAAACCTACAAACACTTAATATTGCAAATAAGACATGTTCGTTTTCCTTTTTTTTTTTTTTTTGTTTAAAAAAAAATCATGTCTGCTTATCACTTTGCTATCGCATTTTACATCCGGTCCCCGGTTCCAAACATTCCTTCACCTTCGACTACATAATCACCACCTCACGCAACAAACTTTTATTCGTTATCAATTTCACACCTCATTTTCCACCTTTACCAAAAAAATAAAATAAAAATAAATAAATAAAAGTAAAATAAAGAAAAAAACATCGTAGTATACTCCATCTTCAGCCATTAGCGGTAATTTATTTTTCATTTCGCTTGAAGAATCGCCAATCACAGTTGCTAGTACACTTCGCCGCGGTAAAGTATAGTCCGTAGCTCTCCAATATTAATATATAATTTTTTTTTTTTTCGAAAAAAAAAAAAAAAAGTTACCTCTTGTTTTTCCCGCAAATAATATTCTCCGTTTTCGATCCTATGAAAAGCTGTACCCTTGCGCACAAAGTAAAATGAAGCGAATCCCATAATAATAAGGTGTAACGGATAATTATTATTAATCTTTCTGCGATGCACCGAGTGCCTCATAAATCTGGAAAGGCAATACTGGGGGGGAGCCAGTTTCTTTGAATCCGTCTGAACTTTAAACGATTTCTTCTTCGGTATAACGAATATTCGATTTCAAATTAGGTATATTATACTGCCGGGCTGAACGACTAAGGCATAACTTTTCAATACGAAATCAAAAGCAGTTTTTTTGGTTTTTTTTCGACTATACGCATATTGTTAGATTCTTAGAAAACGACGCATTAAATTTCCTTTCAAAAAACGTCGAAAGATTCATTACTTTTTTCTGCGAACACACACGCACTGCTGTACAACAGACTACGCACTCTCCCTTTTCACTTAAACACATACAAAGTTCGCTTCGAGCATTTTAATTCGGTCGCAAAAGTGTATATATATATATATATACGCAAACGATGATAAATAACGAAAACAATGAATCGAGATAAAATAAATCTGCAAAAAAAAGGAAATTTTGTAAAGAAAAGAGTATTAATAAAGATAATTACAATTCTCTCTGATAGGATAATATAATAATAATAAACAATAATGGTAATGACCATATAAGTCATCAGTTTCACAATAGCACAGTATTAATAAAACATAATCCCGCGGCTTGAGATAAATGATGCTATCAGTTTTATATATTTCGAATTAAATGCAGCGTACTGATTACGATATGGCCGTGGTTAATCAGAGATATTAATTAGCAAAAACTAGAACAAACGGTAATTCCCAGAATTTCGAAAAACGCTCCCGAACTAAATCAACCGTCAAATATGTGTACAATATAATCGTCCGATTCTGACTTATTTGCCCTACACCGCGTATTCTTCTCATTGGCTCTCTTCCACAGATGCCGCTATTACCGTAGACCAGTAATCGCCCACACTCTTAATTAGCCTGCGCATCACTTTCCAGCTCACTCATTGCCTCTATATATCTTTATTCCTAGGCCCCACACTGTCGTCACGCTATCCTACCTATTTTCATTTCGATTTCCATCTTAGAGCTGTCTATCGGGGCTATCTACGCGCGCAAATTCAGCTGTAATTTTAAAACGTATTAAACACGGAAATTATACTATTATTAAATTTCAGCTATATTACACAACAGTCCGCGTAATTGTGGCAATATTTAATATTCCACAATGGGGGGTTATTTTTATTGAACTTTTCTATTTTGGCTATCCGTCCAGAACAACAACAATGCGCTTTAACCAATGCTGTAATCATTTTTGAACTTGCACAATATAGACGACCATCTCTTCTACTCCGACAACGCCGCAAAGGCTGCTCTGTCTTTGTGCGTATTTTTCTTAATATTAGTTAAATAACGGTAACAAGTTTTGTACCCGGTATGGAAAAAAAAAATACCAGGTACGGCAAGGCAAACCCATCTCCAGATAATGTTACAATTTCTCTTACTATTATTATTACACTTATACTGTTTTCAGTATACAGTTTCTAATTCAATTACACTTTCTGTTCCAAGTATATTTCAGTGCCGAGTCAATATCGCGAATTACATATAATTAACTTGCATTACATTTTTTTTCTTTCTTTTTCTGTTTATTCTCTCTTTTCTGACGATACCAAGAATAGCTAATCGTAAAAATTTAAACTGAACTCCTTGTCAGCCGGCACTGCGGACGCTGCTGTTGCAGTGTGGCTATAGTGTTGGGTGTAAATGTTATTCATTTTCTTTTAACAGGATGGTAGGCGCTGTTTTCGCAGTCGTCGCCATAAATATGATTAATGTTTCATAATTAAGAACTATAAACTTTGCTTTATAGTGATGGAGAAAGCCATTGAACTTTCGGATAATTGTTTACGGACGCTAAGCGCTGTGTTCTATATAGGTTTCGTGTTTGATGGATCTAACTGCTTTTTAAACATCCCGTGTTTCTTCTTTCTTAATTATTTATAGCCAGATTCCTTTGTCCGTTTGTACTGTGGGCTCTGTAATTGCAGATGTGGCCATGGTATAGGACAGCTGATCGGCAATGTCATTCCTTTTCTTTTCAGGATGCATATCATTTTTCGACGTTAATTGTTATTGTTTCTCCATCCTTAGCGTTCTTTGTCAGATTCCATTCCTTGTTACTCCTAATTGCTGCTATGTACACGTGTTGACGGGTAATCGTCTATTATTGGCAAGCCCAGGGAAAAACCCAAACAAGAAAGAAAAAAAAAAAGGATTATTTATCAAAAGTGAGTGCTATAGGCTGAGACTAGCGGTCTTTTTGATATCACATCTCCGCAATGTCCTGTCTCCTTCAAAACTGTTTTGGTACATAGATTTTTTATACTTTTGTATTATTACTGCACATGGCGGATTGGCAACATTAATTCAGTGATTAATTCATTAAAAATCATTCTGTCAACTTTGCCTGTCCAACATGGAACTTCTTTTTAGCTACAATAAAGAAGTTAAAATGCGATAAACGATGTCTTATAGTTTTGGCCATAATTGCAGTTCACAATAATATAACAGAGAGTAAGTAAAGAAAATCAATTAAAAAACTGCAACAAAAAAAAAAAAAAGGCTTATAAAATATACGAATTTAAATTTTGTAAAAGATTATTTCGATGAAAATAAGAAATTTTTATAAATAATACACTAGACTTAAGATATTTCGAAAGAGAAATACGATAAAAATATATTCCGCAAAAAGGATTAATGGAAATATAATTTCTATTATCATCCAGAAGTATAATAGTTCTTTTTAGAGTTACGTTGCACAATTTCACAATTTAAATAAGTTAAACGATTGTAACAGAATGGAATAGATTGTTTTACACTGCAGTGAGATCTCAATTATAAGAGTTATACGAACAAATTAAATTATCACCTTTCAGGAATAAATATTCTCGTAAAGTACGAAACTCTGCAATAATACATATAAAAAAAATAGTACGGTAATAAAGGGTGTATTATCTCAGAGGGATGATAAATATATAGAACAGTCCAAACTTGATAAAACAAAAACGCTGTTACTCCAAATGCACTATAGTATATATATATATATATATATATATATATATAGTGCAACGGATAAAATCGGGCAAATTTTAAATAAACGCAAAATAAGGCAGGTATTTCGGATAAACAGAAATTTGAATAAATAGCAACCGAGAAATAATGCGCATTCTGGGCTGACTTATAAGAAGTTCCTGGATTAAGCTGACGTATCCGTGAGAACGAACCGTAAATTCGGCCGCTAAAGCAGCAATATATAGTAGTCCAATGCCCAAAAACTTCCTTCTTCCACAACGAATATGAACAAAGAGCAGGGAAATCTTGCGATCGGCTCAAACATCATGCCTAAGATCGGTCAAAATGCGTACTGGGAAGTGATGGCCAATGGGGTATCCACGTCCCACAAGAAGTTTTCGGTAGCGAACAGACACTTGTATGTAGGAAAAAAATCAATGCCCTATAACTAGTATCTCTTCCTACCTGCTATATAACTTGTTGGTCTCGCTAACTCGTATCCTGGAATACTGCTCACATGCTTTAGCACCCTCCAATTTTCTACTTATTACGTTGTCGAACAACCCCCAAAACAAGTCCAGGATGTCTAAAGCAATATAAAAGAAGCTTTAAACTGATCAAATACATCTAAATCCGCGCTGATCCGTGCGCTGTAATAATCTTAGCAATTACATGATTTAAAAGAAAAAAAAAAAGAAAAGATTACCTTAAAACCTAGCTGTTATTTTAATATTGTTGAACTTCATTTCTGGTTTTTTTTTGTTTTTTTTTTCGTGTTCGGCTGCTACGCGAGCAGTACTTATATGTATTTACGTTAGCAGCAATATATGACCTTCTAAACATTTAAGTGAAGTATTTTTTTTCTCTAGTTTCGATGATAAAGTATTCAACGTTAACTAATAATTATAATTCGGATTTTGAAAGTAGACGAAAAACCAAAAACAAGCAGGTCTTAATTAATTTCTAATATTTTTTTCTTCCTCTATTAAATATATACCGTGTGTCCATTGCCATTACATCACATAGACGGAGGTAATTTAAACATGCTGGGGGTTAAATCATAACGCTGGTGATAGAAATTGCAACATTTGAAAGTATGTTCCTTGCCAGACCAAGTTGTTTTCGTAACACAATGACTATTAGACAAGTATGTGCGGAACTGCCGGGACACCTGTCTGACCATACAACAAAGGACACATCATAGCCCGAGGCCGTGTTTTGTCAATTATATGTTAGCGATATAATCAATTCGTAGCCCGTTGAGCATCTTAAAGTCGTAACAGGATGTTCCTTCCGGTGGTCACCATGGTTCAACTGTGTGCTTAATTAATAATCTTCTTTTTTTCTTTTTTTTTTTAATTTATTTATTTGTAAAGCACGCGCGTACAAACACTTATGCGCTAAAATTAGGAACTATATTATTTTACGGATACATAAGTTACACTATTATATTTATATTAAATTATTTAAATGTCGCATATTCTGTAAAATCGGTATAGTACTTGTTGGTTACGATCCCCTTCATATGCTAGCGCTTCTGCAAGGTCTTGTTTATTAACCAATTAGTGAGCAGGAGATGTTCAATAGACAGACGGCAACCGCATTCCTCACACTCAGGCAGTTGAGTTTTTTCAATAAGTGTAACTTTCGTATGTCCAATTCTGACTCTGGCAAGGACCACCTCCTCACGTCTGTGTTTAGGGACGGTAGGGTCACGGATACGGCGTAGTTTGTTTTATGAACGGTATATCTGTCCAAATTTTAGACCACTTCATTTTTATACGTTTTTTGTATATATTCGTTCGTGGAATAACGGTAACAGCGTTTCCTATCTACGGGAGGTTAAGGCTGCTGGAAAATGACGACGGTTGAGTAAGATTTAAGGATTCAAGAATGTTTTGGGTAAAGATATGGAAGATTTGATTAGCATGTGGAGCAGCTACTGGCATGGTTGTATGCGCTTGAACTGGCAAGTTTCTTCCAATTTTTTAATTATGCTAGTGTATTTATAGCTAAATATTGCCTCCTGAGGTTTAGCGGCCACTCTTCTGCATCACATAAGAGGCTGATTGTTGGGCTTGTTTGAATAGTGGAAATTCGTAGTGCATTGTGATGGAGAGAGTTCAGTTAATTTGTGATACTGGGTCGTGCTGTGCCATAGATCGCTGCTCCTTAGTCTAATTTTGCTCTGATGCTCTGTAGATATGTAAGAGTGATATAATCTACCTGTGCCATAAGTCGTATGAGATAATTTCTTTATGAGGTTTCAGTTGTTGGTGCAAATTTGCTTCAGCTGTTGCACATGGGTTCTTTCAAGTGAGAGTTTCGTCAGATATCATACCAAGAGATATTTAACTGATATTTACTTGAAATTATTGGATTGTTATTTATGTGTACAGAGATTTGGTGTTGACAATGACGAGTTCTACAGAAGTGCACAGCGGTAGTTTTTGTAGGTGAGAATTGAAATCCGTTTTTGAGCGACCGACAATGTGAATTGTGTTGCCAGTATTTTGTAATATTTTTTGCCCAATTTGGAGGTTGGTACAGTTGAGGAGGATTGTGAAATCGTCAGCAAAGAGTGATGGCTTAATAATCTTTAAGAGAGCAGTAGTGGCTACCCATTCAGTTCTCCACTGGTTTTCACACGCCAATCAATGCCTTAAAAATGTATGTTACATTTAATTTTTTTTTTTCAAATTTATCATTAATTACCTTTTGATTCTACGCTCATTATGAAACTTCCGTAAACTAAAATTAGACCCCCCACCAAAAAAAAAAAAAAAAAGTTTATAATTATCTAAAATAAAAAAGTAAATGTAGATAAAAATTTAGCGTTAAATTATAGTTATATATTCAACATATTATTTTCGATTTCAGAGTAAACTGTTAAATAGCCTTTTAAATTATTTGAATAATTTTTAAATTAAACGAAAACATAGTCGAACAGTATATTTTTCTTCGTAAATCAGTTAAAGACTATTTTTACACTAACTTCTAAACTGGGGTTTAGTTTTCATTCGGGTTTGTTTCTTTTTTTTTAGACGATATTTATACGACACATTGTGCAGCAAAAAGTTTATGTAAAAAATTAATTCTAAAATATACTGATTTTCATATTTCAGATTCGATAAATATTTTTTTAAAAAAACATTATATTTAATTTAATTAGTAAACTTTATATTTAAATAATTTTTAAAATTTGATGAATTGATGAATTACAATTTTTAAATACTCTGCACTAAACCATTTTCTAGCAACGATCATCCCCTCAGTAGCTAAAACTAATTTATAATTTATTTTTAATATTTTAGTAGTAAGTTAGGTTAATATATCGTTTTATTAATTCTTTAATAAATAATTTCAAAAAAATATTAAAAATCAAAATCGGGCACAAAAACAAATTGTCGCGCGTTTTTATACATCTGCCATATAAAAGTTGGTCAATTTAAAAAAATTATCGTCATATATACTAACAATATCACTGAAAATAAATAAAAGTAAAACATACCTGATGGCAGATGTTAAATTTTCGCTTTCGTAAAACCGTTTAAAATTTAAAAGCAAAAAAAAGAAAATATCACACATAAATTAAATTTGTAATAATATACAGACAAAATTTATAAGTAAGCGAATGTAAAATAAAAACAGACAAACTCGGAAAATAAAATTGTCACAATCATCTGCTAAAAATTACTTTAGCACGAAGGAAAAAAAGAAACACGAGACATTTTTATAACATTTTATGCAGCGTAAAATCAAAAATTGTTTCCCACGGTCCTATAAAGGTAAAACGCCCGGTGTGGAGAATTTATGCATTGCTGCAAAATATTTTAAATGCAACTAAATTTGATCCTTCTTAACACCTACCGGTGCACCGGTATACTAAACATTTATTACATTTAAAAAAAACAGTCGTTTAGCGAAAAAATTGGAGACAAATTGTAAAAAAATGTAGCATTATTTATTTTGTCACCTGCACATAAATGTTTTATCACCAGTGAAATATATAATATTCAAAACGCCTTCATTTTCGCTTCAAATGATTTCCCTTATCGAAAATATCTTTTGACTATTTCCACTTTTTACACCAGCTTCAGAACTGCCAGCTTATTTCAAGTTTCTTCTGGAATCGAAAATTCCCGTTTCACCGGTTTTAATTCTGTGCTTTTTTTTTTTTTCGAATTTAGCGCGCGAGCAAGATAGCTGCTCGATAGGCGTGTATGTTTTACGTTAATTTCGCTTAAATTTTTAATTTTTAAAGCAAATAGTCCAAAAAATTCTATTAAGTATCAGGTAGATCAGAAACGTTTTCGGGATGTATGTGAAGCTAGGGGGAAAAAATGAATATAAATAAAAACAAGGTCAGTCAAGCATGACGTTTCATGCGTTGACGATTTCCTACGTTAAATTTAAATTAAAGATGATTATAATTTGCATTTACATAACATTAAAAATTCGAAACAAATATATTCAATTCTAAATTCGTTCATCAGCATTCTGGTAAATTTGTATACTTACATATGTGTTGAAAAATTTTTATGACTAATATTTCACTCCTTTTCAAATTTTTTTTGAAATCTAAGAATCAAAGTATGATTTCACATCTCCAAATTTGATTATTTTAGTACATTATATTGGGGGGGGGGGGAAATAGTACACCTGTTCTCCTATAATATGATCAGTCTGACTTCTATTAACAACAAAATTTAAAAAAAAAGTGCACATATATATATATATATATATATATATATATTTATATATATATATATATATATATATATATACAAACACAAATGCGATAACTACATATAATTAGAACCGCGGATAATAAAAAAAATACTTTTCTTTGTTTTTTTTCCTTTTTCTTTTTTTGGGAACGCCAACCGAGAGCATGATCCATCTCATCTAAGAATTACGAACAAGGATTAAATTTGAATATATAGAGAAATAGAGGAAATGAACTCGCTGCTAAAGCTGGAACAACATCTGGTGAAGGAAAGGAAAGTATGTAGGAAACAGAAAAAGGAGTTCAGGCAGTTTAAGGTGTAAGAACTTAGTGTAGCGAAGAGAGCGCTCCCCTCCACAAGAAGAGAACATTAAAAAAATAATATGATCTGCATCACAAACGCGCTCGTGATTAGAAGAAACGATAGAAAAACGAAAAAGAAACGAAGGAATATGATTAAAAACGAAGACGTGTTATGGAGAAAATAATGCGAGACCAAGAACGTGATGAAGGAAGAGTCTGTATTTACTATCTCCAGTTTTAAGCTGCTAATGAGAGAGTGGTAGTTGTATAAAAATTATATTGTATTATTGTAATATATAAGTTATCATATTAAGGTATTGTAATAGGAAATATTATTTTAGATGATGTTATATTGTACAAATAAATGATATAATTATGTTGGGAACCCACAGACGGGCTAATGCCTTGTGGGACCCGAAAATTATTTAAAAAAAAAAAAAAAAAAAAGTCTGTAAAAAAAATGAGGATTAGAAAAGGAGGTAATGTAGATATCCGAACATGATTTGAGGTGTGCTTGCTTAGGTAGAAAAACCACATTGTTAATAGGAGATTTATTGATAAATTTGTCGTTAGAAGAAGCAGAGTGAGCAAACGAGTCAACTAGGTTGTTGCCCGCGATGCCGCTATGGCCGGGAATCCAAAGAAGATCGATTTGAATAGAACGAACTAAGAAGAGATTGACACGAGATGCAAACTGTATTTTTTTTGAATGCCCCGCCTTTACTTCTAAACGTACTGTGTTCTGTATTGCAAGATCTTAGTCCTTCCCTTCCCATCTCCAGCCATAATCCCTGTACTTTAATCTTTCCTATTCTCTATCTCTAATCGCCTCTCAGTTTAACTCCTTAACTTTCCCAGTTATTGGGTCAAAGCCACTGCCCCCACCTAAAACAGTTTCGCCTTTGAAGGTTATCTATCTGGTGGCGAGTTATGAATTTTTAAGTGATTTTTGGGATTAACGGTTTTTTCCCTTTTTTGCTGCTCGGGGTAATGGATTATTTTAAAATTACAAATTATCTTCGTGAAAATTTCTATTGTGATTTGTTTTCCAATTTTGAAGTTTATAAATCAAACCGTTCTTGAGCGATGATTATATATTCGATATTTTTTTGTCGTTTCTAAACCATCCTACTATTACAATTCCGTACATTCCGTACGCGCAGTTTTATGCAGCGAAATCTCAACGGCTTAGTACTCTACAGTAGAGTATATAAATATATATATATATATGAGAGCGAATAAACAAGCCGCCAATAGAAATGAAAAACGGAAAACCCAATAATGAACTAACGAAAAGAAGATGATAAAAGGGGAAATGTGAAAGAAAGAAAAGAAAAACTGGAAGACAGAATTTGATGTACATATATAAAAACAATTCATAGGCGGGAATGATGGCAAATAAATTTACCGGATATATGTCGAATTTTTGATAGAAAAAATTTATTTAATTAATAAATTTCGAATAGTGCTGTTTAAAATAACTTTACATTAGAAATAACTTTTCGGTGCTATATTTGATTCTGTATTCCAACAATTTTTAAAAGCACTTTTAATGGCAAATTTTTTTTCAATTACATCCGATTTTATTTTACATAAAACGTGTTCAGTCGTATTTTTTACCTCTTTCTTCGGGTGAATAAAATATATTTAAACTATCATCAGTCTACGACCAGAAGTATAATATCACGACGCAACATTCTTTTTACGATAACATTTTATTCTCAATTTCCATCAACAAAGAGCGTACATCTCTCAGCTCAGGTTGTACCAGCCGCTTTCTATGAAACGCGTCCTTGACTTATTATAGTGTTTTTAAACCCAACGTACAATAATATTCTGTAAAAACGAGGAAATAATTAACGGCTATTTTAAACGACCGCTATTAAACAGTCTCACTTTTTTCTTTCCCCATCTGTCTCGTCTCCTTACATTCAATCCGCCGGCATACTGATCATCGACAGCAGCAGCGTGCAAACGTAATTCTTCTCGAAGAGCTGCCTAATAAAGCTCTACTAACTCGGTCAATAGTTAAAATTACTGATATATTAATGATAGTTTTGTCGTTAACATGTTAAAACCACAACACGTCGTATAATAATATTGTATGTCACCAACAGTAGAGTGTAGGAAAGACACTCCGCTAGAGGATAGAGTGTCAAAGAACCGATTTCAAAATGCATCTAGGAATAGATATGTTTTAACGAAAACAAAACAAAAATTAAAATAAAAATAAGGAATAATTGAAAAAACCTTAAACATCGAATATGGACGCCATTTTTATCTCTCGACGATAATCAAGAATATAATAAAAATGAGGTTACACCGCAAAACAGCTTTTATACGAGAGCCAAACTGTCCTTAACAAACGTTTTTTTCCTTTTTTTTTTTTCATGCTGAATCGGATAAAAAAATTACGCAGTCGTCATTTCCGGCGATTCATTTTAAATTAAACAGTCACGCAGTCCCCCCATGCGAAATAATAATTACGATAAATTAATTTTGGAAAGGCAGTGAGGAATGCAGCAGGTTCTGGAGCCCAGAAGAGAGGGGATCTTCTAATATAAAAACAAATCCTACCAGTAGATGGTGGTAATCACGCACTGGATAAAACGTTTTGATTAAAGAGTGCAGCACAAACGAAAAAAGTACCCCCCCCCCCCTATTTCGCGATATCATTCTACACATTCTAAGCTTAAGTATTTTTAGGTGTTTCTGTATAGATTTGAATGTTACGCGCATTCTCTAGTAACTTATTTGCTCTCCTATTTGAACGAAACTGCAACTTTTTTGATAAATTCTTTTTTGGTCTACGATCCACCATGGAGCAACTCCAATAACACGCTATGGGCATTTGTTATGAATTTTTTTTAGGATTACTAGCTAGCTAACTATTATTGTCATATTGGTTTTTATACTGAAACTTTTAAAAATTTCATTCGCCCTGGGTTAACGTCCATAGTTGACGCCCCCTCCCAAAAAAAAAACAACTTTATATTAATTTTTCCTCCATGTTAAAAATTTTGCATCTCAGTGTAATTCTTGAATATTTTACAATTTCTTTAATCAGGATTTTTGCTACATTCATGTTATTGATACGACTAAGACTAAATTGCCGAAAATGTGATACGAGACTGCGCTTATCTCTTCATTCATTTTTATTCTCCTTGTTCACTGATTACTGTTGTTATTGGGCTCATCATCGATGCAAATATATTTCTTATCATCAATGAAAGTAGACTTGGAATATTATATAAAGGGCAAAAAATGGTTTGATGAGAAATACTTGAATTTTTATTTCTCCGAAATGTACTGCAGAAAAATCAAAAGCACTACAAAAAAAATTAATGCTTCCTAGCTGTCCACGTAATCTCAGCATTGTCATAACCGTGTAGTTCAGACAACCAAACCACCCTGCTAATTAGATATTCGTGCAAGTTCAAATTTATCCCGCGGGATATATGTATTTTTATTTCTCAAAAAAAATAAATGAATAATAAAAAAAATATATTATTACATACTTTAAGAATAATCGCCATCTTTAGCTGACACATGATTATACTTTCTCTAGTTTTTTTATATATGTAAATAAATTTGACGCCAGTTAATACATAAATTTTCGATCATATTAATAAAACGTCAAAGGTGACATCAATAAGCGACTGCTGTGACTTCTACAACAAAATTTAATGTCTTATGTGCATGTATATATATATATATATATATATATATATATATATTAAAAAAACTCGGCCATTTTTGCCTCCCAAGAGGTTCTACCTCCTGACACCACTTGCTTGCATTTCTGACTCTTTCTCTTCTATACTTTGTATAAAATTATCAAAATTTACAACGTAATTCTAAAAACGGGACGAAAATGTAACCTCCCTCTTTTTGAAAGTCGATAACAAAGTTATATTTCCATGTTAATTCTGCAAATTGATAGCATTTTAAGTCAACCGCCTCTATTATACTAATAAAAAATAATAAGCAAACAAAAAATTATCAAGAAGGATCGCATTTTTTCACGTTTTTGACGAATACTCAATTTATGTTTACCAATTTTCATCATTACTCACATGGTACCTAAGTTAAATGGTACACTCTCTAATGAACAAAGAATCAGTCTATATAAATATGAGTTATGCGCGAACAAATATAAAAAAAAAAAAAACAACATACGCGACGAACATATAACCTCCTTTTTTTTGGAAGTTGTTAAAAATTAAAATATAACAAACGTTACACAAAATCAGGACATTTTTTTTTCTAATGGGGACCAGCCTAACAATTACGTTGTAATTCGAAGTTGCAAAATCGATTTTATATATAATAGCATTAACCGTTTTTATTTAGACCCTCAGGGATGCGCCACCACAGTCTCTTAATTATCGTAGACGAAAAGGGTAATTATTTTATTATTATTATTATTATAAAATTATTATTAATGAAAATTACTCGCACCGATCTCTCGATATCGGTCGACTGGTGAAAAATACAATATTAAATACGGACAAAATAAATCGATAAAAGTTGGATAATAGAAATAAGTAAACTGTACGTATCCCTGTTGTCGACGGCGATGATCCGTGGTTTGTTGATTTGGTGGTCCGGCGACTTTCCAGTGATCAGAGCTGCGATAATCGAACAGCGGGGTTCTTTAATCGGAAGCTGAGATTGTTACTGATAAGTGTTTGAGATGATTATTAGTCGGGGGCTTTCGCTTTTTACATTTCACAATTGTTTTTTTGTTTTTTTTTTTTAATATCGAATCGATTGACGCGACCTTATAATCGAGAAATAATTTTATCTGCGATTTCTACCACGATCAGAAAGAATACGGTGAAGGTAAAACAACGACTAACCGCAACTTTTTAAAAACGATCTCCATCAGATCTTTTTCATTTCTTTTCTCCTTTCCGCCCCCCCGGTGATCATCGGAACTACTGATCGTATAAAGTACGCGTTATTCCTTGCGATGGTCGACGATTAGTTATTTCCCTCCGACTGACAACAAGACCTCTCTCATGTTTTCTAAAATTTTAATTTTTTAATTTTTAAATTTTTAACAATTAAAGTCCAAAAACTGCTCGCACATCCACTTACGTAAAATTTTTTATGATATTTTTTTTTGAGAGAAAATAATAATTGTTTACCAATTTACATTAATTATTGTTGCAAGTTTTTCCACCCTCCTTTTCCTTTACTCATTTAGGTATGATAAGGCATTTTAGCCGAAACGCTTACTAATCGTTTTTACACAACGTAATACTGAAACTGTACGAGCATGTGTACGGAGAGAGTCACACACGCAGCTTAACGGTGTCAGCTGGAAACTTGGATATTAGCATCTCTGTATTTGTAGAATTGACTTCGGGAATACCACGAATTTATTTTTATTATTAGCGATGATAAAAAAAAAAAAAAAAAACGTTCTTTTTAAAGGACTAGTTCAAAATTTCTTTTTCGTTTTCAAAGAACGATTCTTGAAAAACGTTCCCGGATCTTAACCTTCACTAATAGGGCAACGTTCGCGAAAAAATTTAGATATTCTTACCACTATAGATTTTCCATCTTCCAATAATAATTTTTACACTAATCGACTTATTCGGATCTTCGATTTATCGAAAGAGTCGAAATATGTAAAATGATCGCATCGATGCGTAAAATCTCTCGATATAATATAATTGGCGTAATAAATGAATAATAAGTTTTAATTTTGTAAAGCAATTTCCCCGGTTGTTCATTTATTAACTCAATCCACTTTCACTGACTCATCACATAGGTTCTTGTTCTTAGTTCTTTTAATATACTGAGATCAAAGAACGGCCAAGAGCGAAGAACGTGATATTTTTACTAAGAGAACTCATTTCGAGTGCGACCTTCAAACCGTCACCAGCTATTACATACTACTCCCGAGCCGCAGCTAAGGTGATCAGTAACATTTTCATACATAAACATAAATAATTCTTTCCCCTTCTGTTCATCTGTGAAAAATTCTAATAATACCGTTCACGTATAATACACTTTTTCAATTTAACATATACCACACATATACAGTTAAATTTAGACTACGGCAGCCGTCTAATAACGACACCATTTGCGATCAGATCCTTTTTCAAACTTTCGCTCATATATATGTGTATATATATATTTTTTGGCTCGACCTTCGCCAATTAGACGGTTTTAGTCAATTTTTATTTATCAGCATCATTTGCTTGTCATTTCTATACTTTACGTATCGACTTTTATAAATTTATATATAATAATCAGGACGGAAAAAATGTTTGCTACCATTTGATTCACAGTCACCTTAAGGTATATATTCTCTTAAACTATCTCTCAAGTTCGTTTCCGCTTTGTATTTACATTTTACTACACTTACTCAGTAGTCTGGAAAGTGAACCGGAGACTTCTAATACATTTTTAGTTTAATTACGATTACCATATATAATTTCTTTCAAAGTTAATTGTTTGAAATAGCGGAGCGTTGGGAGACAATTTTTTTTTTTTTTTTTGGTATTTCCGTATAATTTTTTGCTTTTGGACGACTGCGTTTTTTAAATTGGTAATTTCATTGCACATAAATTCAGTTTCTAGCAACCAGAACAAAATTTCTCCAATGGTGCTTCGAGTGAATTGTTCTATAATTGTTCTACTGCACGTACATTTCAATAGTGGAAGATAGTGTATTTCATTTGGCGCAGTTGAAATGTAACAATTCCGAAAAGCGCGCTGATTTACATTGTAATGTGTCCATTACATGACAACTAAAAAATTCCGAGAAAAATAAAATAAAAAATAAAATAATATAAACAAAAGAAAATAATAATGAAAATAATTTGGAATGAGAGGTGCGGGTGCGAATGTACGCGTGCCTGAAACTGTTGTCGGTTGGGGCAGCCAATCACCGTCCAGCAAAAAAAAAAGAGGGTCTACCTGATTCGGTACAGTCTAGCGGCCACGGATGAGAAGGCCGTCGAAATTTGGCACAAAAAAAAACCCGAAAGAAGATTTTTAGAGAAAATCAGTCGCGTTCTACCTGTTCCGAACGAGATTATTGTTCGTTTATCGATGTTAACTCCTCCAGATCTCTCCTTTGTAAACTGGATCGGGTCCAGAATTGCTTCCTTCGTTTATGTCTAGGAGCCCTTAAAACATGCTGAATGTAATGTTCCTCCTTTACCAATCCGTAGATCTCACTTGGGATATCGTTTCAAAGCGTCTTCCAGTTTCTTCTTCAAAACTTATTTCATCCTGCGATTCACTTCCAAAAAAATTCCCCTTCTTTCTCATATCTCAAATCAACTTGCTAAATTTCTTCCACAAATTATAACCCGCAACAAACTTCCTTACTTTACCTTTCATTTTACAGGTTTCCTCTTTCCTCCTAATTTATCTTTCCTTACTCTAAATCCCTTCCGCAACCTAATCAAGATTTCCTTAACACTATTAACTCTCTATTTCCTTCTCATTCTCTTCTTTATACTGACGGATCGAAGGGTCCTCACGGCGTTGGAGCATCCTTCCTATATTCTGTTCACAACTACTTTGATAGACTTCCCCTCCAACTTGCTCTATTTTCTTTGCAGAGTCGGTTGCGATTTTAAGAGCCATTCTTTACATACCCTTTTAGTACGAGACAATAATAAATTCCTAATTATCTCTGATGCTAAAAGTGTTTTCACAAACCATATCATTTGTTCTTCCTCATATCCTTCTTGCGATCCTATCATTCTTCGTATTCGCTCGATTATCCATAACCTTTTCCAAACTTACCACATTCAGACTGAGCTCCTTTGAATTCCAGGCCATGTTGGTATAGAAGGAAATGAAAGAGTTCTGATCAGTTGTCTTAACGAGGTGCAGCTGTTAATGGACTCCCCATTAATAATAAGTTCACTGCTAATAATTTACTCGCGTTATCTAAAAATTCCATTATAAGTTCTGGTCAAACTCACATAGCCTTTCTCCTTTTCTAACCAATTTTCCTCTTAAATTTTTCTGTTCAGCCGTATCTTCCAGTTAATCCTCTTGGTTTTATGAATCTCCGTCTTTTCAGCGCTATATTTATTATTTCCTCTTTATGTCGGTCGCGTTTCGATCACAGCTAAGCTTCATCTCGCTATCGATGTTCAGACTCTCCTTATGCATCCGCCCAATGATATCCACGAATGTAACTCTAACGACATCCTTTTCGAATGTTCTGCCGTCTGAACGTTTACTTCTCTACTCTCAAATTTTGAGACACTTAATATTCCTGCTCCCTATAGTGCTGCATCTGTTCTCTCCTTTCCTCTTCGTTAACTGTTGTCGCTTCCCTTGTATCCTTCATTGATGCGATATCTGACTGCATACGAATTTAAATAATTAATTCAGCAATACTTTTCTTTCTTGTCGAACATGGGTCACAATGCTCTTTGTCAGCGAGCCCAAATAATGAAAAAATAATAAAAAAAAAATTTAAGAAGTCTTCCCTCGAAGCATTGAAAATTAACGTTCAGTTTCGGCGGAGCAATCGTGGTCTTTCCAGAAAAGTTGTAAATAGTATCTCGCGGTCTATCAGTGGACAACGTATTCGATATCGTTCGTAGTAGTATTCTTAAGTGGTAAAATATCAAACTTTAGAAGTCCAATATTAATTAACAAATCGCGGAACACCAACCGGCAAGTCCGATTAATAGCTCTAGTCCGAGCTCGACATACCAAACAATCAACGAACCACCACAACCTACGGATCCCGAATCAACGAACTGACAACAGTGATCGGTAGAATTTTGTTATTAACTTTAATAATTTCGTATATAATATTTGTTGTCGTATATGTAATTTAATATTATTGTTTCTTTTTTAACGGTCGACCGGTACCGAAAGGTAGGTGTCAGATTTAGTAAAATACATTTAGTTTAAAATTTAAACTGATTATTTACTATAATAATAATAATAATAATAATAATAATTGTAACCGAATAAACTAAAGTAAGGATAAAATTTTAAATGATTAAAAAAAAACCACGAGACAGAAACCTCATGATTGGCATTCCTGTGGGCTAAAATTAAGTAAACGATAACGTTACATTTGGCATCTCTGGTGGGGAATTAAAATATAACGCCTAAAAAACAACTATCAACGTTACATGTAGTAAATAATCTGTTAAACGTTGCTTTTCCAGAAAAATATACAAAACCCGATTTTATTTCAACACCGGGGAATTGATCACCGGAATCGAATCGAATAAATAGCTGAAAACGAACGAATCAAATTTCAAGTGTACTTGGATCAATTTTGTAGTGGAAGTTAATGTTTTTTATAAGGATAATAAAACAAACAATACATAACGATTGTAATAAATCAGCATTAGAGCACCATTTTACATTTGCAAGACGATCACTTACGAAATGAACGAGTTAATCGAACTTTTAACTGTCTTATGAAACGCGAACTAAATTACGAAACTCTTCGGAATCCATAACACTTATCGCGGGAAACGTTGCAATGGAGGAACGCAGTGTAGACGCGACAACGATTTACACGAGACTAAAGTGCGCTCAGCAAATGTAAAAATTTAGATAAAATGATTACTATGGTAAATAATAAATACACAAACTACGATCATCATAGGTCTTTACAAGTCGTTATAGAAAACACTTTTATCTACTTCTGTTGAATGCATACTCGCATAGTCCGAAATCTGTATTCAATACTCTCTTATTAGTAATCAGTCGTATCTAAGTAAAGACATGACATTTTCGTAACGATTTTCTGTGACGCTCCATTTCGTGACGCTTTTCGAATTTATGTATCAAAAGCAAAGACATGAAAATGTCAAGGGAATCGGTCTCATTAAATGCTCTCTTATTAGTAATCAGTCGTATCTAAGTAAAGACATGAAATTTTCGTAACGCTTTTCTGTGACGCGTTTCGAGTTTATGTGCCAAAGCAAAGACATGAAAATGTCAAAAAAAAAAAAAAATTATCCTTTTTTATACGTTAAACTGTTCCAGAGTTGGTGAATTTTGAACCCTCCAAATCATCTGATTATCATTCTGTTCGTTAGATGTATACGGGGAATCTCGTAACGATTACAGCCGACAATTTATGCTTCTTAAAACTCGATTAAATTAGCGATGTTCCGTTAATATAAACTGACATAATCGTTTCCTCGCTAAACGTCTTCCACTCGCGACTTGCTCAGTTCTTCCTTATAGGCTGGCGCTGTGCAAAACCCCTACTACTCTAGCATTTATTTCACATCGTCTTAGTTCATTTTGGTCGTAAACTATCTCCTTCAACAATCTCCCCTATTTTTTCTTCAACTATATTAATCTCCGATCTCCTCCTAAGCTATTTATTCTTCCCTCATTTGCTAAAAACCTCCCGCAAGACGTAACTAAACAGGTATTCTGCAGCACTATCAACATTCCCTATTTCCCTCCTCTCGTGTTACCATTTACACGGATGGTTCGTGGTGTTAGTGCTCCCTTCATCCTTCCTGATTTTAACCTTCTATTCGGTTCCGTATTCGTAAACGAATTATTGACTACCCTACGTTCTATTATTTTCACTTTCTCGATTTCCTCCAATCTTTTAATTATCTCTGACTTTTTCAGTACCCGTCAAGCCATATCTTCTCCTCTTCCTGATCATTCGTTATGTCACTTTGTTGATCTTCGTATACGTTCATTCGTAATCTTTCCATTCCATTTATATTGATATTTACCGTGGGTACCTAGCCACTCGGGGGCATATTCGGTAATGAAGTTGCTGATGTTCTTTGGTATTCGGGCTGCTGCTTCCTCTCGCCTTTTTTTTTTTTTTCAAATATTCAATCCGCTAATGTCTTATCGATATGTAAAAGCTTTCATATCAGGTATTGGTGTCGGGCACTTACGCTTCCTCCATTTCTAATAATTATTCATTTCATCCGTCTGTTCAGCCTGCTCTGACTTCTTTTGCATTACTCTCTTCGACGTGCTGATATTGTTTCCATTATTCGTGTATCCGTTTTGGTCATTGTCTGCTTCCAAGTCTGATTTTAATACAGATTTTTCCCAATTACAATGACTGTGCTAATTTTTATTCTTCTTCTTCTTTTCAAAACCTCGCGATCAACCGGTTCCCGGACACTTTCCGGAATCTATTATCCCGAAAGACAATCTCTCACGAAGAAATTTTTTCACGACTTAACAAACCCCGAATGAAAACAATATTTCTTTATTAACACATTACTTCATATTATGTAGGTGCAATATTGTGGCCAATGACCTTCACAAGTAGTCTCCGGTACAATGTCTGTTCGCTCGTAATTCGTCGCATGCTCTTTGCCAGAGTTTCTCCTCTCTCAAATTATTTTCCTCCTACAATTATCGCCACGTTTGTGAACTTTCCCGAACGCATGGCAAACGTCTGCAACGGAATGTATCACCTTCTTTTACATTCCATGGAACCTAAATATAATTCAGTATTCCGGAACATATTGCGCTTCGGGAATATTCGGGGAATTGGTTTCGGGAAAATATTTTTTCGAGATATTTTTTTCGTTCGGTGAATTATCCTTCGACCAAATGGATTCGGGAAAATGTCCGTAAATCCAACCAACTTTCCAGTTTAAAAAATAACGGTAAGAAACAACAGCTTCGACATACGAGTTTGTATTCCGCAGGTCCCCCATATCTCACATTAATTCGGAAAATCTTTTCCGCAGATTAGGACTACGTGTTTTTCGTAATTTACACGGTATTATTATTATTTTACTGTTATTATCATCCGAAGAAAAGCAGCAACGGGCATTTAGCGAAAAGTGAAATTGAAATAGTCGACTAGACCCATTGATGATAGTAACAAATGGGGTCCGAAGAAGAAATACGCGAGAAAGATGAAGGTAAAATGCATCCGCGCGACGAAAATCTAATAAAAGCAAAGGGTAAATAATGAGCTTATAGGAACATCTGTTGGCTATTGCACAAAAAAAAAAAAAGAAAGAACACTGCAAGGCTATTTCGGAGCGTGTTATATTTGCGATAGTGGTGCATACAAACAAAAGACCCCCCTCCCCCTCCCCTGGGGAGAGGGTGGAGATGCCTGCGAGTCAGAAAATGAACACAACGACTACTGTGAGTCATTGACGAGCAGAGGTGAATTAGAGATGATGATATAGGAACGTCGCAGATTCTGCCAGATGGAGCACCTAAACAAATATCCTCGGAAACTACCAGGTGTACGTCTGGTATCAAGTTATTACGTTTGCAAGAACGGAGAACTAAACCATTCACCAATAGATCGGAAAAACCGGTCTTTCTTTTCAATATCACTATACTTTATTATGACTCGACATTACGTCTAGATGATTAATAATAATAATTAATAATTAATAATAGTAATAATAGTAACCAATAATAATAATTGCAATAACGAAGACGAACATTATGTGCATCTTCCCCGCATGCACACCTTTTCAAAAACGAGTAGTTATACAGTATCTATTATTATTATTATTATTTTCATCATTATTACTTATTATTATGTATTATTATCATCATTACTATTAATTAATTATTAATATCATTATCATTTGTGGTTAGATGTGTTCACCCCAGCTAAATGCTATCGACGTTCACCAAACTACAATGTTGTGCGTGTGTACTCATCCACGCATTCTACTATCGCTGCGTTAACAGTTCGACAACGAAAAATTGTATCGGGCCTCTGCAGCGCATTTAAAATTTCGTACGATAAGATATAATCTATTAGCATACGCTTATAATGTTTAGCCGTACTGGTAAAATAGAGAAACAAGTGTCATTGCTCCGCCTTGCACTCACACACGTACACACAAGCGCGCGCGCTCGATAGTTGTGTAATAAATTCGCGGAGCAGTTAGCCACAGAAAAAACGTAATGAGAATTTATTCATGAATTCCGTCCACTATCATCGCGCGTTCATGATGTTCACTGAAGACAGTAACCGGGGTAGGCAAGTCGAGCGATTATTCATCGTACTTTTCTTCCGTCGCTGCCCGATAGCTGAAGCGGCATCTTGAAGTAATGAGCTTTCGAGAGCTGCTCTTTCGATAGATTGAAAATCTATTTCCGGCCTTTTTTTGGCATCGCTTTTTTTTTTTTTTGTTTTTCCAATTAGCGCAAAATCACCTGAGCGAAGTTTGATCCGCTACCGCTTTGCTACTAGTACGCGCTGGGAGACTACCATGGCCGAGACTGCATCTTCTAAAAATAATTCCATTCTCTCGGAACCGGGCTCTGGACCCCTTTATTGCCGCTAAATTGTCGCAAGTCTCCCTTTCTCACAGTAGTTCTATTCACTTTATTACGACTGGCTTTCTTCATTGGTCTTCTTCATTAGCTCAGTAAAGCGACCATTCTCCTACATCTCTCATCACCGCACGTTCCAGTTTGTGTTTCTGAACAGCCTTTTACAGGGCGTTTCTTCATTACGTCCGCTAATAAGTTTTAAAGCTCTTTTTACGATGAAACAAAACCTCTGTCGCTAGCACGATTTTCGCTAATCATCTTCACAATTCTGCTTCCCCGAATCCTAATTCCATAATTATATAATCTCACAACTTTTCTTTCATCATCATTTTCAACACAAATTCAGTCGCATAAACACCGCGTTATCGGTCCTTACATTTGACTTTTCGGTCTTTCCTACATCCATTCGCTACGTTTCTCTTTCTAGAACGTGTGCTGGTTGCTTGCAGTTTTCTTTTCGTGTCGGATTGTTTGGTTTTTTGTTTTTTTTTTTAGATCATTTAACGTCGCCATCCTCCCCCTTCGTCACTCCGTTTTCGAACTAATGAACGTCTCTAAGCGTTATTGCTCAAAATGGCGCATAATTCCTCTATCGTTTTCATCGATATTCTCCCCACCCCTTATTTACGCTGCTCAACACTCCGGGGCAGGTAGCTACTTACTACTATTTTAGAGCGCACACGAAAATACGTCTCCGAGTAATCATAATTGGCTGAACACAGGCCAACTAATAGTCGACTACCAAGATAGGCCCAAAACAAATCTTATCACGAAATTTGTGACGCGGGCTTTTCCCTTGATGGTAAGAAAATAGTTCGCGGTATTATAATCGACTTTGCGCTCGGCTAATTTCTTCGGAGTAGCAATAAAATTTGTTTTTACTTGTGTTTCTACTACACGCCGCTTACGTTTTTGTGAAGGTGACCGAGTTCATTTTTTCTGCTCGGTTCCGTTGCCATTAACTCGAACCTAATTAACGTAATATATGCCGTTCTATTGATGACGTTATTGTGTGGCGTTGATTATTTTAAGACCTACGTGGCTTACGAATTTTGTCAAAAGTTCTTAATTATGCGAGAGTTAAATTCGAGGATAAACCCCGATAAATCCCGCAAAATAATATATAAAGAGCGTTCGTTACATTTCGACTAGAAAAAACATCATCCGTTACCTTCAGTTAATTGAAAGTCTCCCCCCCGATGGCTCTGAATAAAGCTTTAAGAATTTGTCGCGGAGCAGCGCATTCTGCCGAATTTATTCGATAAAATTATGTAACGGGAGTGTATGTGTGTGTGTGTGTGTGTGTTTGGGGTAGAGGGTACACCAACAACGAATCGCCCGTCGAATTTATAAAAAATTTAAATTAAAAATTTGTTAAGTTTTCGAAACTCATGTGCGCCGTCCACACGCTGATTCATAATATTTCCAAAGTTGATGGTAATAAATCAAAATTTATCATAATTAATGTCGAATTTGAAGAACTAGACTATATCTCAAAGCAACGAATAAAATTTTACACAAACGAATATTTATATATGATTGCATCATAAATTATCACATACCAAAGAGGTCTAGTGTAAATTGAAATTCGTGCAAATTTCTCATTCAGGATGTTATAAATATATATATATATATATATATTATTTACAACGTAATTCTTAGGTTACCCCCCATTAGAAAAAATGTCCCAATTTTATGTAATGCAAAATGTCCCAATTTTATGTAACGAAAAATGTAACAAAAAAATGTCTTAATTTTATATAATGAAAGTTAAATGTTAGGATAGGATTTTTGTGATTATGTTATTTTCTTTACGTTGATGCCAGTAAGAATTACTTTGTACATTTTGATCATTTTATACAAAGTATAGAAGAGAAAGAGACAGAAATGAAAGCAAGAGGGGTCAAGGAGTACAGCCCCTTGCGAGGCCAAAATGGCCAAGTTATATATTAATTACAACGTAATTCTTAGGCTACCCACCATTCGAAGAAATGTCCCAAAAAAATGTCCCGGAAAAATGTCCCGGAAAAATGTCCCGGAAAAATGTCCTAATTTTATGTAACGCAAAATGTCCCAGTTTTATGTAACGTTTGTTATATTTATTTTATAAGCTTTTGTTATTGTTATTTAAAAAATGTCACAATTTTATGTAATGTAATATGTAACGAAAAATGTAACGAAAAAATGTCTTACTTTTATATAATGAAAGTTAAATGTTAGAATAGGATTTTTGTGGCTATGTTATTTTTTTTTACGTTGATGCCAGTAAGAATTACGTTGTAAATTTTGATCATTTTATACAAAGTATAGAAGAGAAAGAGATAGAAATGAAAGTAAGAGGGGTCAAGGGACACAGTCCCTTGCGAGGCCAAAATGGCCGTTATATATATATATATATATATATATATGCATATAAAAAATAGAAATGTGTTTATTTGGTGGGAGTGAAAATATTTCAAAACCTTAAAGATAAATTTAAAAAGGAAAGAAATAAAGTAATCAAAAATTAAGATGGATCTCTGGGGATATTATGAATTAGCGGCAAAATGCGCTTTCATGAAATTCCTCTGTAGCCAGCAACAACTAGGTCATGCGATAATTCTATCTAATATTTTTTATTTTCATATCGTATATATTTATTGAATATCAATGTACGTATATTAGATAAAGTAAGGATCGAGTAAAACGTCTCCTTGTTCAAATTTCTGGTTTAGGTACGTTTTGAAGATTATTTAAAAAATTTATATAATATAACCAGGATAGTGGCGTAACAGAAGTACTTTGCCTTTTTCATTCATGTTCAATTATATTTCATTTATAAAACAACGTTTTATTTTTTATTTTTTAACCGCTTTATAACGAGGGGAGGGGCAAATATAGTTCAATGCGAAATGTTTTTTTTTTACTTTTTTTACTTTTTTTACTTAATAAATAACGAACAAATAAAGGTTTTATTTTTTACGCGGAGAGAATTGTTGTTTTCTCGCCAGCGCAATAAACCTGAAATTCAGGCGGAATATTGGAAAGATTTTTGTTGATCGTATTTGTTTCATTTTTTAATTCGCATGGGAGTGCGTAGAAAAAATATTTAGGGATTCCGGAAATTAGTGTACACAATTCAGTCTATTTAAAATAGATTTTTATTGCAAAAAAAAAAAAAAAAAAATGTATAAATAAAAGACTGAAAAGAAAACGAAAATCAGACGTAATTTAGATTTTTTTAGTTCTTGCAGTTTGTCATATAGCTCTCTATATTAGTGTATCCTAAAAAAAGCGGTACTAGATTTTAAAAAACGTAATAAAACCGTCTTTTAATATTCTTGTTGTTTCTTCGGTCAATTTTTTTTTATTATTTTTTGACCCGCCACAACAGCTGAAAAAGTGGTTCTCAGGTACGCCACTGTAATCAGAAGTACTGTTAACTTGACATAAAACGGAAAAATAAAAATAAAACAATATTACAACTGTGTAGTTTTAAATATCCGCTTACTATATCTCAAAATATGTAGTAAAATTATAATTAGAAATGCGCACATTTCGTTTAATTTTATTAAAATTACATATCACAAAAAGAAAAAATAGATATTCTGTATAGAAGGGAAAAAAAGAAAAAAATCGTTTTTTACGGAAATCTGTGAAAACATTAAAAACGGAGTTTGAATTAACTGGTTGTGGCTTCCTACTGACAAAGAACGGGGAATCTCATAGCAACGGTGAAACATTCTATATTTTATTCCTTCTCAAATTTACATAGAAAAAATGACACATTTTAAGATTTAACGAACAAACATTATATCTTCACGCTGTCTTTAATTTATAAATAGTAAATATTTCCCAAATCGGATTCATATCGATCAAATAGTACACATTCTGTAGCAGTATTGAAGGTTCAGTAATGGTCCGTAAATTACATTCCTATTCGAGCACACTTTGCACTTGCATCGAGTCTGAGATAACCAAAAAATAATTAGAAAATAGACGACTGGAGGAAACGAAAATAATGGAGCGTAAGCGATTAACTGCCTTTTTCCTGATCACTCGGTTCTGATTTCATCGTTCTTCACATACGCCGTGTCTTATCCGTTTTCTCTCTTCTCGCTACTCCGTCTGTGTTGATTTGCTGCGGGTTCCCAGCCACATGGCCATTAAAGGTAATGTAATTAATGATTTTTTTCCTCGGGTTGCTGCTTCTTCTCGTTCCTTTTCTTAAGAACAATTCCATTAATCTCGATTCTCTTTATGTACTAAGTTCCATTTCAAACTTTGGTCTCAGATATTTACTCCTCCTCCTTTCGTAACGATCAATTCTTTTATCTGTCTACAGCCTAGTGCTTCTAATAGCTGGTGTTCTTGGAGTTACTTTAACTTCCCCGTTCTGTTGTCATTTCTACGATTCGCTTGTATTTCGGCCGTTCTGCTTTTCCTTTCGCTTGTTTTCGCTATTCCCTTGTCTCCTCTCCGAATTCTCCACCTCAATGAAGCGTTGGTTTGCGACGCCAATCACGTATCTTTTTTGAATGCCCATTCCTTCCTGTTGAATGTTGTATTCTATATTCTTGTTGCTGAAACTCACTCCTTATTGTTGTGCACCTTATATTTTGTCCTTCCCCTCGCCTTCCATTATTTCATCCATTAGTAGTAGTTCCCCTTTATATTGTTCATATCTGACCGAATCAAAATTTAACTGATGACTCTTTTCTTTCTTATTTTGTTTCTGGGTGTAGATCCTTAGCTGATGTGCCTAAAGGGGGAATAAAAAAAAAAAACAAAACAAACAAGGCAGCGAAATTCGAACCCGGGGTCCTAAGCGAAACATCAAGTGACGGTAGCTGGCTTACGGGAATTATAAAATGACTCTTGGAATATTACGAAACGGTCAAGTGGTTAATATTAGTAGTAAATAAATAAAAATATGAAACGTATAAAAAAACAAGTTAAATTTTAATAGTAGCCGTAAATTATACGCGTACGGTCGCCGAATCAAAAATACGACACATACTTTTAAAAAGAATCATCCGTTGAAACATTCTTAATAAATAAATAAATAAATACATAAATAAAAACTCGCACGCACACACACACACACAAATATGTATATATCAAAAATAAAATATGATTCCGGCGACCTAAATTAGATTGATGATCAACGACAGGAAATGACGTTTATAAAAATAATACTTAGCTAGGCTGTGCTATCTTGTAAAAATGGTAACGAACAGAAATTGGCAACTAACTAGACGTTACTAAACACTCTGAAAGAAACTAACTCGCACTAAGACACATCACCTGTTAGTGACGATTTTCCCATTTGTAAATGAAATCGTTGTGGCGGCAGTGGCTGAATGATAATAAAATATCTTACAATTAGTCGATGGAAAATCGGTCGTCAACTGTACAGGTAACAGCAGCAGCTGGCGAGATTCGCGCATTTATATCGGCATTGCGCAGGTACTAGGGAAAGGGGAAGAGGATAAATTTCCTCTAAAGGAGGAGCAGAGCTTTTGGGACCAGCACTGGTCACAGTACCTTTCTTGTTCGAATCTCTGCCAATGCGACAAAAAAGTGTTACTCAGCGAGTTTTAAGTTGTACCTTGCCAGACACAAACGGCCTTTACACGTGCGCTGGTTTAATTACTCTCGTAAGCGTTAAAATTATGCGATGACCTTGAACCGTTGGTTGTTGCTCGTATCGTGTTTCCATAAGAGTGTCCGTCATCAGCGTAACTAGAGATTCTCGTGGAAAGCTATTTAAAATCGCAGAATATTAAACATACTTACGAGAAATACGTGCGAAACAACTATCCTTCTTATTGTTAGTTATTGTTACGATACTTGATTGCCGGGTTGTGTATAATTTTTGCTCAGGTTACCCCATAGACAACAAATTTCCTATAATTCCGAGGTAGGTAAGATTTTGTTAATTAGCAAGATGATTCGTCACTGTTGAATAAAAGAATGTCCGGAAATTAAAGAGAATCAATAGCGCGAAAGGATGTTTTTAAAAAGGAAAGTGCTTAAAAAAATCTTGTATATTTTTTCCTGGAATATTTCATAGAAAGAGGAAAGAAAAATTCTACTTTTTCGCCTTAATATTTTTTTTTTTTTTTTTTTTTTTTTTATGGAAGCCTGTTGCTACCAGAGCATGGATTAGTTGAGCCTCACCTTTGGGCAAAACCATAAAAACAGGTACAAAATGTATTTATGTTTCACACCAAAAATAAGACATAACCGGACGTCGAGTGTGAGATGTAAAGAAAACAGCGTGGTCGTAAACTGCTATAATGGTGCAACTGAATTTGTAGGGCACGACTGAATCACTGAAAATGATCACTCCTATGCAGGCCCGTGCCCAAAATTTTTTGGAGGACGGGGGGGGGGGGGATTTTCTTTACATATATATTTTATAATACATTTTTCACTAATATTCATACTATTAATAATTTCCATCATTTTGATTTATATATTAATAATTTACATAAATAAATTACCCCGTATATGAGAACATTAAGAAAAATTACATATGTTATTAATTATACTCGTAATAAAAAATTTTTTGCATAAAATATTAATGAAGTACCTAAAAAAATGGAACATATTTTTTCTTTTTTCTTTTAAAAGTAGGTAAGAACAGCCTAAAAAATCATCAATATTTATTTTAAATTTGTGATTTTTTCCCGTTTTTTTTTTTTTTTTTTGTATTTATAATAACTATTTCAGTTCTCATGGGGGGGGTTAACCCCCCGTGGACACGGCCTTGCTCCTATGGAACACCTTGGCCGAGTTTATCTTCTGATACATTTCAAAAAAAAATCGGTTCAACACTACTACAAACCCCTTCCACTTGCTTATTTGGCAGCCTGTTTACGGATTACATATCCCTTTCAAAAGTTTAACGGGTAAAATAAAAAACTAGAATTCCAACTGAAACCAAAAAAATCACTTGTACTGGTGATTTTATCACGACAGGAATGCGAAAGGTCTACGTGTACGTCTCAACGATGGTTTATTAGGGTTGATACACGGTGATGGAAGCTTTCCATAAAAACACACAACTACTTCCAAACCTAAACACAACGGATTCTTAATTTTTAATCTAAAATAATACTAATACTAATACTAATAATACTAATACTAATACTAATAATAATAATAATAATAATAATAATAATAAAAGAAATAATAAACCTAGAAATACATCATACTCAACTGAAAAAGAGAAGGATCGCATAAAAAGCTGACTGGTATGTTCGAAATTATGTGAAATGCAAAAAGAACAAAGGTAGAAACCAAGCCGTTGAAATGTGTTTAAAAGAGTGAAACCCTAATAAAAATAAATAAAATAAAATGCTAGCTAACATCATTGCGTGAACTAAATATAACCTTTTTCTTTTTTTTTTTTTTCAAATCGGGAACGTCAAACAAAACCCGGAAACACTATGGAACATGATAAAAATAAGAAGAATGGAAACAAAGGAAATTAAAGCGACTCGCACGGGAGGTCAATGAAAGACGAACAGAAAAGTATGTCGTATAGTAAGGAGTAAGGAGTGAGGAGTAAAAAGAGCGTAAGAGATGGGAGTGCAGAACTTAATTATAGAATAATTTTAAGAAGTAGACTTCTACGGTAAAAAGTCGAAAAAAATCAATTAAAAATAAAGATAATATTCACCGTGTATAAATCAGTAAATTCGGAGAGGACCGTAAACATGAAATCCAGGCACCATGTTTTTTTTTTGTTTTTTTTTTTGGTATTTCCAACCCGTGTCATCAAAAAGCACTAGCACAAAGAAACAGTGCAAGATCCAACACTGATTGCTTTTCTCTGAATGTGTTAGTAACACTCCACTATGATTCAGTGCATTTAGTCACTTAAAATTCCAGAGCTTTGTAAAAATATAGTGACAACAATCTAGCCTGCTCTGTTTTTGTAATTTCCTCGATCGAATGAAACTGCGTCGAAACTTTCATCGAAGCGGTGTCTTTGAATATTTTATTTATTTATTTATTTTACGTGTCATATACAGCAACCTAGACTAGAGACACGGCAAGAAAGTACAAAATTATGGAAGTTGAAAGGAAGGAAAAAAAGGAAAATAAACAGAAATTTACAAGGATTAGCAAAATTATAACAACTTTAACAAATTAGAAGAATTTAGAAACTGAAATAATTGGTTAAGCACGGTTTCTTCGTCGCACAGCAAAACCTTTAAATTCGATGGTATTCCATGTTGTTTCCGATAGTATTCATAAACTGGACATTTAATCAGTAGGTGTTCGACGGTTAATTAGCAATCACATGTCTGGCACTGGAGCGGAAGTTCTTTATTTAACGAGTGTGTAAGGCGAGTGGTACATAAGTTGTAGTCTGCATAACGTTACCTTCCGTTTTCTGCTTTCTCGGCTTGAGGAAAGCCATGGTTTCGTGCACGATTTTATGGAGCGTAATTTATTTCCTGTTGGTAACTTTTGCCAATCGCTGTTCCAGATGTTGTTAAAATGGCATTTGAGCTGATGTTTAAATTTTTATTTCATGACAAACGAGTTATGTAAAATACAAAAACCGTGTGCATGTTCCGCGCGCTAAACCCATTCAAAAATTTCCGCATACGACATTTCAGAAAGCTGGACATTAACAGAAAAGATTATCAGACGCGTGTCTCTGTTGTCTCTAAAAGCAGTTGCCAATATAGAATGTCACCGAAAAATCGTAGTCAATTAAAAATACTATAATAATAATTCTCCGGTTAAATTCCAAATTATTCGTATATTTTAATCATTTAAAAGACACACATGATTCATCCAAAATGTAAAAGAGTAATTCACCGTACTTCGTTGCTGTGTCGGTCCTCTGAGCTGTGCTGTACCGCTAATTAATAAGTGCCAATCCAAACACGTTCAAATGCGTTTTTGCCAGTTTATAATTTAATTGCAAATGGATTTTCTCCAAAAATTACATATACATAATAAAAATGCAAAAAAAAACTCACCGGTTTTGAGTGGCGATCCTTATAATCATTTGCGCCACAAATTTAAGAAAAGCCAAAGCGTTTTTAACCTTAAAGTTGTGCCGTGTATTCTTATTGCGGGTAATTCCTAAAATTCAAGAAAAAAACCCATTAATAAAAATATAAGAACTGCGCGATTATTTGTAAAAAATAGAAATAAAAAGAAAGAAAAAAATAAAGTCGATGATATTTTCAGCGACTAGAACGATTGGATTACTCGAGTTATAATAAGCTTTGGTGGTAATAAATAAAAATTGGTGTAGACTAAAATTGTCACGTGGAAGATAATGACATTACAATGTACACTTGGACAATATCGATGTATAAATGTACACATTTAGACCGCAGTTGTGTAACCATTAAAAATCAAATATTTGCAGCCTATTAAATACGCATCCGTATATTGCATAGAGAATAGTTCTATCAACAAGGCGAATTTTAAGGACAACGGAAAACAATGGCTGTTATCAGAGGCGTGATGGTAATATACTCGGGCCGATCAGTTCATCAGATAATGTCGGAAAATTACGGGAATATGTTTTTCGGATACGATTTAATTACGCACCCAACAAATCTGAACGTATGTTCTTACGAAGCATCTGGGGGGGGGGGGCATTTAAAGCCACTTATATCGCGATATTAATGTCCGATTGAGAAAAAAAAAAACAATGAACAATGAAATTCCGTCGCTAACTTAAACCACGAAAACACTTCGAATATAGAAAAGTGCCGTCATTTTTAGAATTACAAAATCATCCAGCCGGGGAGGAAGCGAATTAAAAAAAAAAAAAAAATACAATTTTTTAATTCTGTCTAAATTGGAGTTTCTCAAGGCTAGATGTGAATATATATATATATATATATATATATATATATATATATACACATATATGGGGGGGGGACATAAAAATGGCAGTGAAAAATTTTTTAAGTAATTCGTGAGTTCCATGGATCATTCTAACTGACAGTGTACTTTTTCGGTGTATCTCAAGTATTCTAACACATTCGCTCGCCGAATGTTTCTCTCAGGACGGCGTGTATTCGCACGTCATTTTGAGCAGCAGCGACCGTATTTATCAATTTTAATTAATAGGCGAGAGGTTTAGCACCCATTTATAAGAGAGGCGGTAGAATATATTATACTTCCCCCGGATAGTATTACGCAAACCCTTCTTAATATCTCGAGTGAAGCTCGCTTCTTACAATTCGCCAAATCCGATTACGACATTTTCAACCCTCCATTAATGTCGCAACTGCTAAATTATTCCTACTGGCCGACAGATTCGTTTGTTGAAATACACTACTACCACCGGGCTTCGACAGGGAGCCGTAAGATAGAACATAAAAGAGCTCAGAGTTGCGCAACTAACACTAACGGCGCCGTGCGAACTCTGTATATCCAGTTTATGATGCAATCTGGAAATTTCGGAATCCGATCATGTCTGGGAGTTTAACACCAGAGTGGCCAACGGTATTCTGCTGTTGCGCACCACAAATTACCACCAAGCAGCAGATAATGACGTAGTTTCTGTTAATTGAGAACCCCGTTCCAATTACAGCGCAAAGAAGTGTATAATAATTAACGGAATAGGGGGGTGGTTTGTTCGGGAAAAATGCACGTTCATCACCGCGGCACGTAATTTTATTCAATTCCATAAAAACATGACTAAAGCGGTAATAGTAAATTATATGTACGACATACAGCAGACACTCCTGTTTATCCGACTGGTAATCGAGCGATAAAGTGTAACTTATTTGTCAACGCAGTATCACGCGTGGCCGATTATTATTATATAGAGTTGATTTGTTGAAGAATTCGTATCTTGCATCAAGAAATTTTTGAAGAACACCTTCCTCAAAACGTTATTTTATTGAGATCGATAATCATCCTTCAATTCAACCTTATTAGAATGCAAAGGTGTTAAATTAGAGTTACCTCTGAGATTCAGCCCCCGTGAAGGGAATGCCACAACACAAAAGATGTTAGGGGAAAAAATCTTTTTTTTTTTTGTTTAAAATTACAACATTGTTTAAAATAATAATCAGTATTACATACTATAAATTATTCTCATGGTTATAATGACGTTGAGGGGCTATAAACCTAAAAAGTTACATACGAGATACATAGCACGTATTATTTTTAAGTAGTTCTCCGGAGCAGATCGTCGGGATGTACAGACGTTCTAGCCATCGTTGTCTAAAGCGACAGCAAGAGGGCTGATGTGTCCAATCAACATCGACTACTATGGAAATTTATTTCCTCAATCACTGTGTTTGTAGATCGTTTTGGATGATAGTGTTGCGCACGAACCATGGTACGCCGCATAAACATCGGAGAGATTTGTTATGAAATGAAGTTTCTTAAGATTAGAATTGGCTGTCGTATAGCTGGATACCGTACCTCCAAGAAGGCACAACGAAATCTTCTAACTAAAGAAAATGACATTCACGCGGTAAACTGCAAAAATGAAGAATGTACCATTTCCTGATGCGTAAGATGCCGTTACAATGTAGTGCTCCTCTTCGTAAAGCTTGCAGTACAGACGCTAACGAACTAACAAAGAAGATGATGTGAAATTGAAGAAAATTTTAAAGAAAATACTGCAAAGACCGCTTGACGGTGTTAAAAAGTGGCTAAACTGAAGATAGTCTCTGCTGAGGTAATAATAAGCCCGACAGGTTATATTGGAAGCTGTTCTGTCTACAGATAACTGCATACTGCAAGGCGTTTACAAAGAAAACCAAACATGATTCCCCCCTCCCGATGAAGCCTATTCGGCGGTACAAATTTCGCTAGACTTTATTATATCGACGATCTTTCGTAAATGGATGAATTTATTATTAGCTGCTCATTAGTGGAACACAAAAAAAAGAAAAAAAAAAAAAAAGAAAAAAGAAAAAAAAAAGGCAGATTATATGTTTTTATACGAAAAATTAATATTTTCACAGCATTGAACTTTTATATTTGGTCCGAGCAACATAGTTCATTTGAACACCGTTGATATTTTTAAGAAATTTTTCTTTTATAAATAATAAACATAAGAGGTTATTCTATATTCTTCTTCTAATAAAATTCATCCTAATTAAAATAACATTATTTCCATTACGCACACTTTCTCCCCTTTTTTCCTGATAAAAGCAAAAATTCGGATTGACCGACTTTTTGCGCTATTCTTCAGAGCTATTCTCTCTAGTCACATTTAACTCGGTTCATATATCTATACACCGCGTATATACACAGTGCGTCATCCCGTAAGTTTTAAGCACAGAACATAGAAAAAAAAAAATTGCAAACGTTTTTTCAACAAAAAGTTTATGTTCAAAATAGTATTCATTACATAAGAAGGATGGTTTGAAAAGTTCCGAGCCTCTCAATGAAAGAAACATATATTTTTATGAAAACAGCGCTTTATTTCTCAACATAGTATCCATTTAGGCTCACACATTTGCTCCATTGCTCGGAAAGTTTATTAATACCGACCTTTTGTAGGTTTCTTCAGGAAGGTCTCGAAAATATTCATCAACACCGACGATCACCTCACTATCATTAGCAAATCTTTTTCCTCCGAGCCATTTCTTCAAATTTGGGAATAGATGATAGTCGCACGGATCTGGCGAATAGGGCGGATGCGGAATTAATTTGAACCTTAATTCGTTGATTTTTTCCATCGCGACCACAGAGGTGTGAGCAGGCGCATTGTCTTGATGGAAAAGGACTTTCTTCTTCGCCAAATGTGGACGTTTTTTTTTTTTTATTTCTTCGCTTAAACGTTGAAGCAGAGCCACGTAACAATATGCTCCGTTTATTGTTTTACCTTTATCAAGATGGTCGATGGAGATTATTCCGCGTGCATCCCAGAAAACCGTCGCCATGACTTTGTTGATGGACAAAATCACCTTTGCTTTCTTCGGAGCTGTTTGACCTTTCTCAATTCATTGGCTAGACTGTTCTTTGAACTCTGGAGTATAGTGGTGAATTTCATCAACAGTGATGAATGGACGCAAAAATTCGGCTGTATTGCGATTAAAGTACTGTGAGATGTCTTTTCGACGCTGTTTTTGCTCAGGTGTGAGCAAACGCGGCACCCATCTTGCGCAGAGCTTGTTCATGCCCAAAACTACGTGTTAAGTATGGTACACTCGTTCAGACGATATGCCTATTAACTTCAATTAATTAATTTTGATGCGCCGAACCTCCAGCACCATTCTGTGTATTTTTTCGACGATTTCTGGCGTAGTTTCTTCTATCGGGCGTCCACTGCGTGGTAGATCTTCTGTGCTCGTACGACCCATCTTAAGCGTTTAACGGAGCTTTTTGAAGGAGAAGACTTCTTTAAAATCGAGCTCCAATTGTATTTGTGTTGCATTTAAACCTTTTAAAAAAATGAAATTTAATCACAGCTCGTATTGCGTTTTTTTTCCACTTTTTACGTAGCACACGAATTCTCTACTTGAAACTTCCACAAAACTGGTAACAATACGTTTTCAAACAAGATGATAAACTTGTTCAGTCAGTGAAGCTGTGAAGGATGGAACTGCGCAACGCTATTTCTCGGCGAGGTCCGGAACTTTTCAAACCATCCTCGTACACGCCTATTCCAGAGCTTTCCCATAGCCGTTGAAAAATCTTCCTTCGGAATCATCGTCAACTTTCGCGTCTTGAATGTCCCTTCGATCGAAGCGAAATGGTCTCCGTTCAACTCCATATTCAGAGCTTTGGGAAGAGAAAATAGTCAGTCAATGAGGGAGGGGGGGGGAGCTTAAATATGGTGAGTATGCAGGCTGGCCGAAAACTGAGTGATGCTGATCCCGCTGCGGTGTGAGCCGGTACATTGTCGCGAAACAAGAAAATGATCGATGTTTGCACAAGTTCGACCTAATGTGATCCTCCTTTTTCAAAGGCGATCGAGCACATTTTGATAAAATACTCCGTTTAGAGTTCCCTGAGGAATAAAAACCCTCGGTGCACGATTCCTTCGGAGTTTGACCGACATTGTCTTCACTTTTGATTTCTGAAACCACGATCCGTCGGTCGACTTTCGCCGACCCATTGGGCACTTTGCCATTTTGTTTCGGGGACACACCGTAAGCGCCATTTAACATTTCAAACATTTTCGTAGCACAGTTACCAATTTTAAAACTTAATCGCCAAACGTTGCTCGGAATTTTTCTCCATTTCAAAATCATAACCGCGCGCGCGCGCGCACCGAACAACATTTAATCTAAGCGCGCAAGAGCTGTTTTTTTAGCAACCGGTTCATATAGAACACTCTGCTTTGAATAAATGTGAGCAGGCAGTCAGCGGTTTTAAGTACGCAACTTTTTCGGGGGGCCCGATTGCCGCCAATTCGGAATGAAACACGCGTGTTTTTAGCGAAGTGTACGCACGAACGGTTAAGCAACCGCTTCTGGCGATGTTCTTTCCTGGGCAAGCTGTTCTTTCTGGCAGTCATCGGTGCTATTCTGTGTACATATTTGTGCGCATTGCTGTTCGTTTCCGTTCGTAAATTAGTTTTTGCTCGATTTCTGCTAAATTTATCGTTATAAAAAAACGTTTTACCCAGAAAACAGTTTTTCTAAATATGATGGAGTATTTCGACGCTGAAAAATGAATTACCCAAGTTGGGAAAAAGTGACCATAATAAATTTGTAACGGAATACATTTTAAAATATAGACATCTTACCTAAGAGTTACACAGCTAAGCCTTGTTCAGCTATCACGGAGTCCCTCATATTTGTATTTCGTTACGTCATACGATAAGGTCTAATCAGGGTTAACAAAAAGAGTTAACGAACTTTTTCGGGTGTACGTTAAATAATTTATGAAACTACCCCTTTAATAGTCTTCGACTCAACAATGGATGCACCCGTAGAATTTTTTCTTTCTTTAAATAATGCCGACGCCGCAGCATTCTTATCGAACTTTATACCGCTTGAAACTCAAAAATATGCAGCAGGAAAACGGTTACACACAGCCGTTTGTGCGTTCACATCATTTTACAAAATGGCTAAATAACTGCCGCGGTTAAAAAACCGCTTGTGCGCGCCTAGCCTATGCTAATTTAAAACTTCGTATGGGTAGAGAGGAAAGTTGCCCCAACAATCTCCTAAAATTTCAAGATGATGCCGCTAGTATTATTGGTTTTAGAAGTGCAGTCTTCTTACGAGACGCACTGTGTACATACACATATATATACATATACATATATACATATATGTATCTATGTGTGTGCGCGCAATAGGTAACAAAAGTATTTGTACACGGCAAAAATGGTCACCGGAGAGGGGGAAAGAACGAACGTAGCAAAACCTAATACAACGACAAGAGTATAAGAGAACAAAAACATTTATTTTTGTGAAAAAAGGAAAAAAGCACTCCGGAAAATGAATAATGAATACAACTGAAGGTAACGAAAGTATTTGTACAGAATGAAACATAATAACTCTTGAACAAAAAAGACTAGAATATGAACCGAAAATATGACTTTCAGTATACCTCGTATGCACGCCATGAGTTTTGATGACGGCTTGAGTCACAGCAGCTTGCAATGCCCCTCGGAGATAATTTCGGTTGGAAATCCCCGTCGCTTGCGTACCTGAAGCTCCACATGATGCCACAAATGTTCGATTTGGCTCAGGTCGGAGCATTAGGAAGGCGTTTGCAGACGACGTGGCGCATTGTACAATAACCATTCCCGAGATACAAATGGCGGACGATATGCTTCGGGTCGTTATCCTGCTGGAAGATAAACGACTGCTCCAGATTCAATTTTGCAACGGTAGAGCGCAAATTTTTTAGCACACACATCCGCATACATGACGGCTGTTATTTTACCCTCAATGAGCTCCAAGTGTCCGACTCCACTAGCCGCCATGCAGCCCCAAACGAGAACGTTCCCACCTCCATGCTTCACTGTAGTATGCATATTGCGAGTTTCGAGTTCAGTGTTTCGTTTTCTCCGCACAAACATATTGTGACTCATCAGACCAAATCACTCCAACGGCTTTGTCAAATACTCGTTGGCTAACTGCAGCCGTTTCTTTCTGTTCTGCTCGGAAATGTACGGTTTCTTACGCGGCGAGCGACCATAAATATTGGCGGAATGTAATATTCTACGGATGAACTTGTTTACCCGTTTTTGTCGCGACTTCTTCCGCAAGCGCAGCGGCCCTTACGAATGGGTTTTTTTTTTCTGAGCAATAGATGACGGCTCGAAGTTCACGACGCTCATTCTCGATTTTATGAGTCCTTTCGTATTTTTTTTTTACGACGTAATTCACAGCCGTGCACGAACCCTGCACTTTTTTTTAGCAATTTCGCGTGACAACTGATCATTTTCTCGTAGCGCCCTTGATCCTCAAGGGATATTTCCTTTTTTTTTACTTGGCATCGTATTAATTTACGCGAATACACTCAAGAAACGTTCACTTGATACTAAATAGGTACTTGAGTTGACACTGCTTTGCAGGTATGGACAAGCCTCGCTTATCGTACATTCGCAAGGGTTTTTCCGAATTAGCCGTCACGTGCAAATACTTTCGTTGCACTTGTATTACGCGTTTTCCCTATTTTCCATGTCATGTCTTGTTATTTCATATACTTACCGATGTACTACGTTCTGATACTTTTTTACGTGATTTTTTTTCCCCCTTCAGCATCGTACCCTATAACACTGTAGCCATTTTTTGCTGTGTACAAATCACCGTATATACAGTGAGCAACATAAACATTGAGACAAAGATTTAAAAAAATTGAAACAGGTGATATACGGAGAAAAAAAGCAGGTATAAATATCTAATTTATTGAAAAATGAACAAATAAACACCGCTGATCATAAATATGATAAAAAGAAAAAGAAAAAATAAACGTAAAACAAAAAAATTACAGCCGATACGAAAAAAATAAGCAACATAAACATTGAGAACTAAAATTTAACACGAAAAATTTTAAAATAACGGCTTCTTAATATTTTGTATGCAAACCTTTTGCTTGAATTACAGCACTTAAGCGTTGCGGCATCGACGAAACCAGTTTTTCAAGATATAATACTTGAATTTGAGCCCATTCTTCTTGCAACCACTGTTTGAGATGGGTAGCACTAGTAATGGGAGTTTTCCGAACCTCTGGATCTAAATAATCCCATATATGTATGTTCGATTGGATCACAATCGGGTGATTGGGGTGGCGTTCCGAGTATACGCGGGCAACTATATAACAATCATAGGTGCGTTTTATGCACCTTGCGTGTAAGATTGTTATCCTGATAAAAGTTAAACGCTTTCCTGATGCCAAATTTTTCAGCAGACGCATGTAAATTGTGCCGCAATATATCAATATACATATCGGCATTCATTTTATCATCAATAAATATCATCGAGTCGACACCAGAAGCTGCAAAATATCCCCAAACCATGACATTTCCACCACCGTGTTTAACTGTTATATTGAGATTTTGTTTTTCTAATTCGGTATTCGGCTTTCTCCACACTTTTCCATTTCCATCGCTCCCAAAAATATTGAATTTCGACTCATCAGAAAAGGGTACATTATTCCAGAAATTTTCAGTAACATCACTATACTTTAATGCGAATCCTAGGCGTTTCTTCTGATTCATCGTACTAATAAAAGGTTTGAATCTAGCGGTACGCGAATTATAACCCGTATTTTTAAAAACTCGGCGTATCGTTTGCCCTGAAACTGTACTACTACTTCTTGCGCATAACTGGGTAGCAATTTTAGGGACACTTATTTTTGGATTTTTTGCGCTCATCTTAGCCGATAGCTTCGCAGTCGTCCGGGGATGGCTTCATAAAATTGATTCTGCTTTCTTTATTGAACCTGTTAATAATTCTGTAAACAGTAGCTCGCGACATTTTCAATAGAGAAGTAATCTCTTGAACCGGTTTTCCCTCCACATGATGGAACAGCACTAGTTGACGCTTATCAAACGAAGTGTTTGACTTTTTTGACATTTTTATTTCGAACGCGCAAGAATTATTTAAAGTTATACATACGTACTAGGTAGCTGCGCACTATAAAATAATTGTTAAACAACCTAAAGAGTATTGCTCACGCGCATGCATGCATTATTAGCGTTTGCAGTGAATCAGGAAAAACCCAGCATCGTCGGTAATAGAATGAGTCACGCTGTCTCAGTGTTTATGTTGCTGTCTCGTCACGTACTTTTTTCGTATCGGCCGTAATCTTTTTGCTTTCGTTTGTTTTTTAATTATTTTTTTGTCATATTTGTGATCAGTAGTGTTCATTTGTTCGTTTTTCAATAAATTCGGTATTATACCAGGTTTTCTCCCCCGTATCTTTTCATTTTTTTAAACTTTTGTCTCAATGTTTATGTTGCTCACTGTATATATATATAACATATATAAATATATATATATATATATATATATATATATATATACATACATATATACATATAAATAACATATGTATATATGTATATAGTTTCTGGTCTAGGGAACATATGTATCTGAATTTCAGAAATATTAAGAAGCGTATATTATTTAAGTAACAAAGAGCACCATCGGAGGTTGTGAAATTAGGGTTCACAATATGCTAAGCCCAGTGGTCTTGATGAATGTAGGGGGCCGGTTCTTTCTCTGTCAGCCACTTTTACTTTTTCAGACTTTTCTGGAACCCAATTGTTTCGGGCTTAGTAAACTCGAAGACAATTTGGATCCGGAATGAGAAAATCTCAAAAAGCACGATACCTCTACTTTAGTAGTCAAGCACTTTAACTACTAGACTACCGCGCTATACAATCCCAATTATTAATAATTTTGCTTACTAAAAAGATCCGAAAGATCGAGCATTAACAAAAGTTCTAATTCGCGAAGTAGATTGCAATCGAATTTTGAATGGCACCACGTTTAGAATGTAAAATTAAAAATCCAGTATGTGTCATTTAATCATATCGGAAGTCAAAAAAAGAAACGAAATATTTGATGGACGAACGGACGTAATTTCGATTACAAGCTAGAAACTTGACTATATTCGGTAGTGGAAAAAGTAGGTGTGTCTAATGTGTGTGGAGTTATCTTAGTGATAGTACAGATTGATGGTGGACGGTGAACGTCTATGTCCGCGGTAAAGGCCTGATGCTTGATTTAAAGTTTACACCCCCCCCCTCGCCAGAGAAACTTTTTAACGTACAATGAAACGGAAACATCGGTGTAACACGAAAGTTTAATTTATACATAAGTTTTTAGAGATTGAAATATAGGGCCAAAATTATATAAAGTATACTAATTTATCCCTGCGGGGCATAGGTTGTTGTAACTAGAGCTGCCTTCTCTAGTAAGTAGTCACTCGACTGACATATGGTGCTAGTCCCAGCGATAGTAGAAACGAAACAACAGCCAAGTGAGTTCCGTACGTCCACGTCGTGCAGAGTGGTAATTTTCTGTTCGGTGGGCTTAACGTCGATCAGAAAAATCGGAACTCACAATAGATCACTGATAAGAAAACGAAGAAGGGTTCATTTGCCGGATGTGTTCCTTTCTCTAAATACCGTTAAGCTTTTTACTGCATTAATAACAGCAGACTGCCAGCAACTCGCTGGTGACATTGTGCCCCAGTCGGATTAGCGAATATCAATCTAGAGCGAGTATCCAACGCCTTAAAACCGGGTCCTTTCGGCTAAGGGAGTAAACCCTAACAGAAAATCATTGCGGAAGGCAACGGGATACCACCGTCACTATCTTCCCTAGATTACACCTACGATTATCGAGAATGCTCAAGGACATAATTAATGGGGCAAGGAATAGGAGAATATAGAGTCAAATATTTATTCGAACAAATGTTGGTGTACGCAATCTTTGGAAACAAAGACGTTACCTGATGATGATGGCGATACTAATTATGAAAACAATCCAAAACGTTTATCCGATACAAAATTAAACATAAACAATCAAAAATATATACTTTTAATTTCAATTTTAATATAGGAAAATTTTTGAAGTTCCAACATTCTCGATTTCCACGAAACAAACTGATGTAATTACTGAATTTTTATCGCGTTAATGAATTTTCCTTTTTTTCTTCTTTTACAACGAATACGATTTCAGTAATATAACTTTAGGATATTTTAAAATGGTAGTAGGAAAACGAAACACGTTTTCGAAATTATATTACGTCAAGTTATTATTAAAAAAAAAAGAAAAAAGAGAAGCGATAAAAAAACTTGCTTCATTCAACTGAAGTAAAATTTTCCCTTTTAAAACCACTCGTATAATCTTGTCATCCAAAACACAACGAACACGCGCATACTACTTTTGATAATTTTCAGCGGAGCAGCGACTTCTTCAAAGTGTTTTTTCCTTTTCTAATTATTTTTGGCTAAAGGTCCGTGCCCTAATGAGCCGAAAAAAAAAAAAAAAAAAAAAATCGAGCACATAAAATTTTATTCGATATTAAAGGTGCACAATGTGAGACCTCTTCGTATCGAAAACGCAAATCGCACGGTGTGAACCGTTTGTTTACACTACATGAAATGCTGTATTGTCGTCGCACAACACAGACAATAGCGACAACGTGATGGCGAAATGTAAATAAAATACTGTTAAATACGCTAGATGACGTCATTGCAGACCCTAACGATTCGCCTATTACGTTCCGCATATTCTAGGCACAGAAAGGAACCAAATTTGACGTCACGACCATTTGAGACTTCCTGCTGCCCCCGCTCATCGTGGTTAATTCCGTTTTGATAATTACTGCCCGGGTTTTCCACAATTGTCGCCTTTGCCCCAGAGACACTAGTCTGTCTGGCGTTTTCGATGTCGCAGTCGTAACAACGTATTAATCGTGCTGCCGTCTGGTCTTTTAATTCCTGTCAACGACGACAACCAGACCATGTCGAAATTGTCTAATTTTGTAACAATCAGACTGTGCTGGTTGCGTTAAATTCACGCATATTTAACATCACTAATTGAGAAAACAAAATAGTATCGACTAGGCAGGAAAGAATAAAAAATCATGAATCGGGATACACGCGAACTATGTTGAAACGATTATATTTTGATTGTTAGCGATCAAAAAGTGATTTTATACTAAAAAATTTGCTAAACTTATTATTGTATCGCTCGAGGAATATTTAAATATATGATATACATATATCATATATACAGGGGCGGATCCAGAGTTGGGGGGGGGAATTATATAATTACGTAAAATCTTCTACGGTAGGCCGTAGATTTGAGAAATACCCCTTGTTTCATAAAGAAAATCAAATAGCGACCTTTATATAAATTCATAAAAATGTTTCAAAAATACGTAATTATTACAATTTTTAATTTAACTTTTGTCTTATATTTAGGGGTGAAAAATAAAACGAAATTATAAAATTATACCTTAAATATGGTAGTTTAGAAATAATATAATGTCCTTTGTCAATCTCCCTTATTTCTCTTTTAATTTCGCCAATCTCTGCCATCCTCACACTATATGTTTACTGTTCCTACGCTCTCTAAGTTTCTTCTATACGCTCTAATCAGACAGGAATTCCACAGTTTTATCAATTCTCAATTTCCTTCGCATGCAACCGTGTTTACAGAGATGGTGGTTCGAAGAGGCCGGATGGTGTCCGTGACTCTTTTATCCTCCCAGATTTTGGCTTTTCAGAATCTTTTCGCCTGCCTCCTTTCTGTTCCATATTCATAAACGTATTAATGCTACGTTCCATTCTCTTCATTTCCTCCAATCACCTTTACTCTAAATTCTTGATTATATCTGACTCCATGACCGCCCTTCAATTTATTAGACCTGATCATTCCTATGATTTTATCATATTTCGCATACGGTCACTTATCCACGTTCTTTCTTTTCTTCATTCCGTTCAAAGTGATTTTTGTTGTGGGTTCCTAGTCATTCGGGCATCTTCGGTAATGAAGCGGCGGACTCCTCGGTTCGATTTACTGCCTCTTCTCACTTCTTCTTTAAAAAAGTCCCATCGGCCAATCTCCTTCCGCTGTGCAAAGGTTTTCATCTCAGACTTTGTTATCGGATGTATACATTTCCTCTTTCTCTAACAATTGTTCTTTTTATCTGTCTGTTCAACGCTACTGTCTTATACTGTTAACCTATGCTTTATTTCCCTTCACTTCGTCGTTCTGTTGTTGTCTCCGTTATTCGCTGCGCTCTTAAGCCATACTTTATTATCTTCCTGCCGTTTTCGTTTTTCGTTGGTTGCCTTTCCGAATTCTCCACTCAAACGATGCTGATCATGTGTTTATTAAGTGTTCATATCTTTCTATTAAACGTTCTGCTTTCTATTCCATTTTATTGATACTTGGTCTTCCTACCGCCTCTTATTATCTTTTCCCTCTCCACAGATTGTTCCTATTATATTGATTATTTCCTCCTAACGACATTTGATATCGTATAAAGATATAATTGACTTCTTCCCTTTCTAATTGTTTCCGGGCAAAGGTCCCCCCGGTTGACAGGCCCAAAAAAAAATCTAAAATCTAAATAGAAACGTTCGCTCTTATGAAGAGTGAACAATCGCAAACAGCACATTATTATATGTACACAAAGTGAAAATGAAATTGACCAATTATAATCAATTCCACAAGGACAATATGGGAATTTGAAAATTCAGCATTGTGGCGCTTTTCGAGCCAGTCTGTATGTTATAAACTCTACGTGCAATCAGAAGAAATTATAAATAGTAAGATAATTAAATCAAAAACGAAATATACAAAAGATATATTAATTTAGTAACATTTAGGGGCAAGACCTATCTTCAGCTGAAAGTCAGGCCTTGCTTAACTCTGGTCCGTGGTATCACTCTATTCCTCCATTAGATTTGTACGTAAATACGTTATCGCCGTTTGTCGCCTACGCATGGGATATGCCTTAGTAGGTGCTAATCTTACCGACCACAGTTATGGTGTTTTCTATGATTCTCGCCGATTTTTCAATTTTGACGAGGGTATCAATCATTTATTGTTTAACTGAAATAAATAGGTCGCTTCTTTAATGTGTTAATCTTCCTGGGATGTTCTCCCCCATATAATGTTCCTTACATACGATGGACGAGTCCAAAAAAAAAAAAAAAAAAAAAAGATAGTATTTATTAGACTTTATTTCTTTTTTATTTTTGTTAGTAATCCGATCTAAATTCTCTGTTTACGAACAAGTAAAAGAATATATATACATATATTTCTCATTGAACTATTTTTAATTAAAATTACAAAATAAAAATTAGAAGTAAATAAAAACGGCAAAAGATCGACAGTTGTGTTTAAAATAGAACAAAAAAGGAACGATTATAGTTTTACTAGAAAATAGTATTAAATATTAATTATTAAAATCCATATGTTGTAAAATTAATACAAATCTTTTATAGCATAAATTAAGTTTCTCTGTTATAACAAATTTTTTCATAGAGGCTTCGGTTCTTTAAGGGGATAAATGTCCTCTATTCCCCCCGCGGATCCGCATCTGATAAATATACATATATATATATATATATATATATATATATATATAGAGATACTTCCCTGCACAAATAAAAATTATGTACTAATTGTTAGTAATGATGTTCCAATTATGCATATTTAGTAGTTTAGTTATACAAAACGTCAGAATGCAAAAAATTGAATCTCAAAAACCGTGTAGGACAAGTTAACCACTGGATACTGTCGGCGCAATCTTTAACATGAAATGTTTATCATTTGTTGCGGTATAATACTTTTCACGATTAACAAGGATATTAAAAATAACTAAAAGCGATGACGTATTTTGAAATTGAATCAATCCGGAAAGAAAACCAAAAATAAAATTCTCTGTACAACATTTTTTATTGCACCTTTTACACTTTAAGCGAGCTCCTCTTTTCTATACGGAAAAAAAAAAAAAAAAAAAAAAACATGAAAGGAGACTGTTTATAAGAGACAGATGAGTGAAGATCTCGCTATGCCTTCAGTTGAAAATAGATCTCAAAATAGACAAGTTATGTGGAATCATTCGTCGAAGTTGGGCATAGAGAGTAACTTAGACCGGCTAGTTTTACCTCCGACTGAGTTTTCGGCTGGGCCTCAACCTGTGCGAGACCCATCGGGCAAGATAAAAGTGATTGGGTGTTATAAACAAGCAATAAAACAACGCCAAAAAAAAAAAAAAACTAGAAAAAGTGAAAAGGCAATATGCGATGAACATGTATGCGATAACAGTAACAAAATGTAAAGAGTGTGTGGAATAAATAGTAATCTATTTATTTCAATATATACGTATAAATAGGTAAATTTCACAGCATAATAAGTTTTTATTATTTATATTTATTATTTGTACAATGAATCATTTAATAATGGCATAATATCTATGTAACGACAATGAAATTCCACTAAAATCATGTTTCATGCGGGGGTACTGTGACCAGAGTGTTGTTTTTTTCGAAATTTTAAAAAATTGAAACAAAATTTTTTGACATCATGCGATAGAAAAACGGTCATCAAATGACGAGAATCCGGGAGGATTTGGATAAATATTGAGGAGCTCATAAAAAATGTTCACAAAATGTCCGTCGGTAGGCATACACATAGAGAATTAAACAACCTCCGGAAATAATACCGAAAGAAACAATTCCAAATAAAAATATCATCGCATGATACTTTTAAAACTAGAGATTATTCCGCAAAAATAAACACATCACTCACCAATCATGTAAATATATAAAAAGGCAAAAATTAAAGGATAATTAAAAATTAAATGCTTACGGCGAGAAATAATTAAATGTCACGTCGTAAATTATTTTAAATAATATTTTAAATAATTTACAACACGCCCATTGACCGAATGGGTATACTACCCCCCCCCCCTAAATGTTTATGATTAATATTCGTGTTTTTATCTATTTATGTATATCACAATAGTTTAAACTATAATAGAGTTCTAATATGTCATTAAGATAATAACCGCTGGTGTATGTACGCATATGAATGTTTCACGCTTTTTCAAAAATTGTCCCTTAACAAATTAATAAATTAAGCCAAAAAAAAAAAAAAAAAAATTGATTTCAAAACGTTCAGAGTAAAAACACTATTTCGCTCGTAAAATGTAACCTCCAAAATACAAAAATGAATTTTTACATTCGAACACCGTTATCGAGCTACTCATCCGTGAGGCGGCTCACGCAGTAAATGCGAAAAAACGTAGTTGTTTCTTCTTTGTTCCTTTTACATCGGTAGCTCTTGGCTCCTCTATTCAACTCGTCAATTGGCTTTCCCCGCGGCAGTCGGTCCTCCCGTATAAAAGATTTTCGCGGCATGGAAGCTTCACGACTGCATGTGTGCTTAGTAGGGGAGAACAAGCCCGTTTTGAATAATAGAAGGCTTGACGCTTAAAACCAAACCGAGATGTCTCTCTAGCACTTTTAATTTTTTTTTTTTTTTCATATCGTTCGAACGTTTAAAAAAAGAACATGATTATCAATTTTATACATTATCGGTCTCGTAAAAAAAGCTGCGAACTAATTTCCGAAAAGTGCTGATAGGTTGACCGAAACGCATTGATTTCTTAGAAACTGTCTGAAAAAACAACAGCGACGGAGTGATCGGGGTATAAAACACTAACCAAATTAAAAATTAACGGGCCTTCCCCTAAAAAAAAAAAAAAACGCATTTTCGTGGAGCACGATCGTACGTCAGGAACGATATAGATAAGGGGTCGCGAAAGAAAATAACACCGAGCGTGTGGGGTCTCCGACAAACGCTTACTACCTACATCAGACACCTGCGTAGTAGTAGGAACGGTGTGTATAGCTTGCGATAAAGCTGATTTTCAAATGCGCCCCTTGCTAGCGTATCGACTGCAAAAGTTCGCAATAATTTCAGCAGTATACGCAAAGGCAAGAAACGGAGAATAACGTGCACGGTTGTTTCCTAAAAGTTCAGGTACAGCCGAATAATGAGTGTAATGCCGTGACAAAGAATAGTTTTCATTGCACCGTGAAATAAACACCTTTAGATACGAGATAGAAATAAATTATGTGATCATTAAAAAAATCATACGAAATAAAACCCATTTAAAACTTCGACATGATTACGAATAAAATCGAGTTATCCAAAATACAGTTATTTTATTAATCATATTAATCATATTAATCATACTAATCATTAGGAAATATATATATATATATATATATATATCAGTGATAACACAAGCAGCAGATATAGGTGTAGTTCTATAAAGAGAAGGTTTCTCCTCAACATTGCATCTGTTTTTAGAACTACACCTACATTGTGTTATCACTGGTATATTTCCTATGGATCTGTACATTATAGGTAGGGCTATCACAAGCGAGTATCGGATTCTCAAGGATGTTACTTTGCTTACATCTCTGAAGTTAATAAATAACAATTTGCTGGAATCTTTCTATAACAATTGCTCTATATTACTTAAAAAGCAAGTTCTACAGACTCTAATAGCTGAATGGCAGAGGAGATGGGATGTGTTGACCACACATAAAGGAAAACCTATTACTTACTCCCTAGCATCGCTGTTAGACTGAGAATGAATAAAATTAATATCAATTTCTATAGCTCACAGGTACACTTTCTGGGCACGGGAAGTTTGGTGCCTACGTGTACAGGTTCCGACTCTCCAGCAGCCCAGGCTATACCTGTTGTTCTCTTAACAATACTGATGACGTTGATCATTTTCTCTTTTACTGCCCCATGTTCAGTTACTTACGTTCTAAATTCAATATTACAAAAACTAATCCCTCTCACATTAATAACTAACCCCTACTTAAGTTCGCTGAGGTGGCTATGAGGCGTAAGTTTCAACTGAGTAATTAGATCATTTCTGTTAAATTTAAACATTTCATGAAATCTTAATATTACAAGATCGTCCGCCTCCTCTCCACCGCTCATCCTTATTTATTTATAAATTATTATTTCAGCGATAGTCATTCGGATTTGTTTCGTATTAATATTTTAATTACCATTTATGTTAAATATTAGTAGCTTATTATCGATATAGAATTATAACTTCTCACGTACGCACTAAATCAAACACGTTATCCCAACAACTTTTATTTTTGTACAATACTGCTGCTACAGTATTTAATTTTTTTTTTCCTTCTTTTAATATATTTAATTTTAATTTAGAATGTTAATGGCAATTAAATGATACAATTTTCTTGGTACTACATAGTTGGGACTATGTTGTTTATCATCCTGACTAATACTCACAATATAGCTCTATAAGTACACATTGCAAAGGACCTCTTACACACCTTTTTCTTCTTTTAATCCTAGACTTATAGTAGTATTGATTTTATAGTACACTACACACACAGTCCTCTGCACCGTTATACACTTATTTCCTTAATATACAGTTTATTTTTTAAAAAAAATCATACTAATCATATTAATCATATAATTTTCCATACTGTCCAATACGAAAAACGACGTATAAAAACATGTTAACTTGTATTAATTTATTAAGATTATGAAAGAGAATAATAAAACAGAGACCAGTTTCGGATCCATAATTACGGCGCATATCATAAAATTAAAACCGCAAATGTAAATAGCGGTCAATTAGTCGATAAAGTCAATTATAAGATGGGGATCATCATCGTTATTGAGTTACTGCATCTCTCATTCGGGAGGTTGCACGTCACGAACACTATTAATTCCGGCTTCTGACTAATTTCATTTCAATAGAAAAAAACACTACATAATCACCTGTATATTCATTAACGCCAGTCTTCTTCTTCTTATTAGAAGTAGTATTCGACCAGACTGAACAAACCTTCTTCTCTGATCTTGTGTCGTCTAATTTAATACTTCTTCTTCTTATATTATTAAATATTTGTCGACTTTACATCTATTCAACGTTTGCGGGGTTTGCTATCTTATTCAACCACGAAATTTTTAGCATACGCGTCTGTAGATTCTAACAGCGTCGACAGGCCCGTGCCCAAAATTTTGGAAAGGGCCGCGCCCCGCGGTTTTGAAAATTTTCTTTGCATATTTATTTTATAATACATTTTTCACTAATATTCGTACTATTAATAATAATTTCCATAATTTTGATTTATATATTAATAGTTTACATAAATGAATTATCCCGCGTATATGAACATTAATAAAAATTACACATATGTTATTAATTATACTCGTAATAACAAATTTTTTTGCATAAAATATTAATGAAGTACCTAAAAATATAGACCATATTTTTTCTCTTTTTCTTTTAAAAGTAGGTAAGAACACCCTAAAAAATCATCAATATTCATTTTAAATTTGTGATTTTTTTTTTTTTTTTTTTTTTTTTTTGTATTTATAATAACTATTTCAGTTCTCATGGGGGGGGGGGGGCTAACCCCCAAAACCTCCCCCGTAAACACGGCCTTGAGCGTCGATTTTCTTTTTTTTTATTTTTGTATTTTTTTCCATTCCTAATCTACACATTCATAAAAAAAAAACAAGTAAAAGAAACAATTTTATCTCGCAAATTTTTTTGATTGCTATAATTTTGTTAAATTGATAAAATTTTAAATTTGTGTAATGTTAAAAATTATTAACCGCGTTAAAATAACAATTTATCGTTTAATACTACAAATTTTATTAAGATCTCAAAAAATTAGTATTATCTCTTTAAAAAGGTTCATATCGCTCATTAAATACATAGCGAATTTGAGTTATATGTATAGTTGGAATGCATTTTATGTGTACAATTAAAGGTTGGAACACCATATTTGTAAACAAGAAAAACTCGACAAAATAAGCTTTGCTTTTGGAACACCGTTCAAATTATATAAAATGTAAATGTTAATTTGCGTTCTCTGCGAAATAGGGTTTTTTGTTTTATGACGTTATTGTATTTAATGAGCGATATCAAAAATTAATTAAAAATATTATATATGGAAATTTTCTTTTTCATATGTTTCAATTTTTTAATATACTTTTCTTTTTTTTGAATATTCTGTTAATGTTGAGTTATACAATTTAAGCTTTACGAATAACAATTTATCAATATAAATGTATACAATTTTACGTTATGTACAGTTTGTAAAAACTTTATATTTCTTTTATTGTATGTAGCCATACATCAGACTTTGATGCTAGCGGAGTATAAAATTTCATATTTACCATACAATTTGCTAAAAATGATTACATTTACATTAATATATATATATACATATGTATTTTATTTACTAAGCATTTAATGACAAAATTTAATTATTAAATAAAATAATAAAACATTTACACGACTTAGACATTTAAGTAATGCAATTAACTTTTACGATTTAAATTTTTAATAATTATTCAGACTATTTAAACATTTTACTCTTATAACAATTGCGAAAATACGAGAATTCGAATTCAAATCATAATTGTGATTTCGATTAAATGAAATTTTAAATATTCGTATCTGTACGACGCGATTATTATCAGAATAATCGTATCTTTCCGGTAATTCTAATAATCGGATTATACGGGGATTTTAATTCTAACCACTGCGTCACTCCGCAGAACCCAATAAAAGCAAATTTTAATTCCCCCCTAACTAGAATGCTGCTATTGTAAATGCGGGCTAAACATTCTTAACGTCGGAACAACTTGTGAACCTCCTTTCATCTTCCTGACAGCATCTCGTTGTGAGTTCCGATTCAACTTTTCCAATCAGCGGTAAGCCCGCTGAAATGGAAACTTACTACCCTGCACGACGTGGAAGTAACTCAAGTGGCTATTATTGCGACTAGCACCATATCCTTACTAGGAAAAAAAAAAAAAAAAGAATGACCCCAGTTACAACACAACCTGTAGACTTAGAGATGCGCAAATCAACTCCGCTAGAGGAGTTGGATATATATGTGTCCGTTCCGACTGCGTATATATATCCGCTTTTCAACTCCAACTCCGGCGGAGTTATCTCATATCCAGCGTATAATCACACTCTTCGTTACGTATTTAACTCCAACTCCGCGCAGCACTCCGAACGCACAAAGCAACAAAATGTCTTTGAGCATGGTGCGCATTTTCTTCGCGCAGTTCCGATTTACCGACAACGGATGAAAAACTCTCACACATACATGCTGTTTTCTGCTAAATAGGATATTTCTTATCAATAAGCATAAAATAGCTAGTTCGCATCGTGTCAAATAACACATAGCATTAAATTCGTGGATCATATTACTCATTCGATTTAAAAATTTTAAATCACACCGCACTATTACCCCTCCATACAGCAGTCTACGAACATGATGTAATTCCGTGAAACAGTAATGATAAGGCAAATTTTGACAGTTGCACGGGCAGCTGTCGCCTTTCGGAATGGAGATATATCAAATCACCCCGCCAGAAGTGAATTCAACTGTGTCCGGAATGACAATATTTGTTCGTTGTGTGAAGTTTTCGGAGTTGTGATATGTTGCCGGAGATATATCCGACTGTGTCCGACCACGGATATGTTTCCGAGGATATAACTGTGTCCGGAGTTACCCATGCCTGTACACCTAAATAGCGGACTACTTTCAGATAATAAATTAATATTCATGATATTATCTTTATATTAATAAATGTACAGTAGCTTTCGGCGAAATCTAGTTCCTCTTTAATTAATTTCATTACCGCCATATACCTGGTCTAATATGAAAAATCATGTAATTTCTACGTAACCTTGCATTGATTACATATAACCCTTAAAATCCATAAAAAGAATTCTCCAGTAAAATATGAAATATCCACGCCAGTTAAACATCACACACGCATACATTCATAAATATAATTATATATATATATATAATTCTAGGACACGTGTGTTTATCACTGAACTCCTCTTAAACGGCTTAATCGATTTCGATGACATTTTTTGTGGGTATTTGAGAGGAGGGCCCATGTATGGTTTAGATTCACAATTGGACAGATAGCCCCCCCCTGCCAATTTCACCAATCATTTCTGTCTACTTTTATAACTCAAGAACGGTTGGACCGATTTTTATGATCTGTATATATATATATGCAGATTCGGAATACATAAATTTTATAGTCAATATAATAGTTTTAAAAATAAAATAAAATTTCAAATGTAAAAATCAATATCAAAGCGTAACCTGCTTCATATTTTTAACATGTAACTTTCTCTGCAGGCTAAATATTTATTTTTCATTGATAATTTCGGAAGACTTTTTTCTTAATACTTTGCCGACAATTTATTTGCTAATCGAATTAAAATGATAAAATAATTTAAGTTTTATATTAACTCAATAACGGTCAAATGATTTCTTGCCAGACCAAATAAAAAAAAAAAAAAAAAAAAACTCGTTACAAAATAGGATGCACCCTATTTTTCATTCCATTTGGAACTTTTTGCGAACTTATAAAGTTTCGTCAAGAAACCGAAATACGGTTTTGTTACCTCTAAACAGCATTGATTTATTTATTTATTTTTTTACTATCTGAAGAGTCCAAATTTTAAGTTGTGATATCCACTATGTTTTTTTTCGTAATATTCTCTTCAATATGAATATTCTTAAGATGTTCTAAATTTGCCGACTATTGAGAAATCGGTAGCGTTAGTTCGAAAGTTTACCACAAATAGAGGAGCACTTACTAACATGCTTTAGGAAAACTATGAGCTCCCCTACATTTATCTCCGCCCCGAATAGCGGATACAAAATTTAAAAAAAAAACTTATGAAGAAAATTAATTTCTTTTATTTTCTTCTTTTGGCGGCCCAAAAGGTAGAAAACGGATTAAATATTTCTTTAACCGTAATTTCTCGATTTTATGAAAAATAGTTTCCGCGTTTCAATATTTTGTATTTCACTTTTAAAGCACTATCATCTGGTGATGATAATTTTTTAAGGGTGATTTTTGAGGTCGTTCTAAATTCCTTGTTATATATTCTAGACGATTTTTTGCCGCCCAGGATAATCGTTCAACTTATAGTTGTAAATTGTTATAGATAGAAGTTTAGTTGTAATTTATGATTCGATTCTGGTAAGTCAAACCGTTTCCCAGCTATTGTATAATGGTTGAGTATTTTTGTCGTTTCTGAACCATCTTATTAGGATTCCGCCCGTACATTAAATGTGTACGAAATCGTAAAAAATCGGTATAAATTTACTTTAAGAAATTAAATTACTTTTTCGTATATAGCCCCCATCATCAGCTAACAGCGCACAGTAATAAAGTATATAAACTGAGTGTGTACTTTGTGTTGTTAGTTCTGATGATATAGCCCGAAAAAAAAAAACATGTTTTCAAAGTGTAAATTTATACTGATTTTTGTTATTAAGGGGAATACCTTACTGACACGTGTAATTAAAATACTTTTCAATGTAATTAAATTAATTTTTTCATTTTGATTTTTGTACATTTATTAAACTTAATTAATTTTGAGTATTACTCATCTTAATAAAAAAAACTGAATTTAATTCAGCTAATAAGTCAACACAATATTTATTGATTCTGAGGCGGTACGAAGTTCGCCAGCTCGTATATATACTAATGACAGCGTCATTCTTAGCCCGACCTCCATTAGTTTATCTTCCACAAAATTTATGTCACGAAAATTTTTTTTCTGTCACAAAATATGACATTAAATATAGATATTTATCTTTTTTTTTTTGTCGCGCATTCGGAAACAACGACGTTGACAATTTTCCTAATTCTATATGAAATACAAAAGTGATAGAGCTGCCGGTCCGGAAGTGTTTCCAGGCGGGGTCAACTTGCGACGCACGAAAGAACAATTTTTTACATATGTATATACGTGTATATAGTAAGTGCGCGCGCGCGCAAGTATTTCAGCATTTAAAAAAAATCAAAGTCGATTTTCCTAGTGGCACCGTTAATTTTTAAGAATTGAAAATCACCGCCAGACCGAAAATAAATTAATCGAAAACAAATAAATGTCCTACGTAGGACAGCTCTATCACGCTGAGAAGTTCACCGCTTTGCGCAATAGTCTCCCTTCTCCCTGTTCTCTCTTCATTAGTAGCAATCTTACGTCTTATATTATTTCCATTTAAGGCCGGTTACCGTTGTTTCCAATTATTCGTTCATCTCTGACTCTACCAGAAAACCCTGCACTTTGTTCTATCAAATACTTTTCTTCGTATACACTTTCTAACCTGTTTCTCTTCCGATCCTCTCCGGCTGGTGTCAATTACTCGTGAATTTTCCTTCCGGATCTTTTCTTTTTAAAAGGAAATCTACGACGCTAATCTGTCTTTATAAAAAAATTTCCATTTCAGATTTTGGTATCGGATTTTCACGTCTCTCTAACCTATTTCAATCGCCGGTTTCCCTTCAAATTTCCTTTACTCCCACATCCCATTCCCTTCCTTGCTTCTTTTTACAGCTCTCTCCAAACGAGATGATGCAGCTGATAAGTCGCTAATCACTGAGTATCGTTTTTCTCCTCCAGTTTACATTCAATACTCGTATTTGCCTGAATGTACTCATCATTGTTACGCTTGGTTTTTATCATCCTGCTTGTCTCTTCTCCTTCTTCGTACATCGATATAAAGTTCCCGCCCACACTTTATGATATTTACACCTAACTTACAATTGTTTCTACGCGTAAGAAGTCCTTGTTTTTCAAACTTGGCCGCGTGTACCAGGGCATCGGTTAATATTTAATTTTTACACAGAATCCAGGGGCGGTTATTTAAGGTTCCTTTTCTGTGGTCCATTTAAATTTAGCCGCTTATTCAGCCGGAGGAGAGAACATGGCACAATAACTCGGGATTAAAGAAACCGTAAAAATTTTCATCATCACAACATTTACCGAATTTCGGTTTAAAATCAGCTTCGTATTGCTTATTCTTAGATGCTAAAATTTCTTTAACTTCATCAGGGTGCTTTTCAATCATCTATGTATAATGTAATAGGCAGCTGCCAAACGAAATTTCTCGCGTCTAGTACAGAAAGTAACTAACATCTAAGAACCTCAAGGTATTTCGCTGAAATTGAGAGTTCTGAAATGCTACATACGGTCGCGGCTATTATACGGAAGTGAGACATGGACACTGTAAAAACGGCAATGATAAAAAAAAAACTAGAGAAGCCTTCGAAATGTGGTGCTACCGAAGAAATGGTTAAGATCTCGTGAACGGAGAAGACCAAAAAAATTCAGAAGTACTACTGCGTCTAGACAAAAATCGGGAACGGGTGAATGAAATAATAAAAAAGAGGAAACTAAAATCCTTTGGACATATAATAAATGCGTGGCCCTAAATATCAGCTACTGAGGAGGACTACTTGGGCAGATCGAAGGAAAAAGATGGATTGGCAGGAAGAATACGACATGGTTTGAAAACATAAAAAATTGGATCGACAGAAGAAATAATTCATACAGCCAGGAATCGGGAAAAATGGAAACAAAGTTATCTTCATGTCAACAGCCTGAAGTCCGATTATGGCACCTTAAAGAAGAAGAAAAAGTACAATAGATATTACATAAAATAATGCAAACAGCAACGAAAAATTATCTGCGAACAAGAAATCTACAAAGGACTGAAGGAGGAAGATCGAAATGCTACGAAATATATTTATTTTATATAATTTTATTTTAAGAACGATAAAAACGTAATAAATAACATTCGCCATACAAAGGCGTATTTACTTTTTTATCGGAAAATTGATTAGTTTTAGTAGACAGTGTTGGCCTAGTAGTAGGACACTATGACGACATAAACGATATTATAATAAATGTCTTAATTTAATTAATAAAGGAACAAGTTCGAGATGCTTTTCTAAGCAAGAAAACTGCTTCCGCGGACGTCTCATATTCTATTTCTTCCGCTGATTTAAAAATTAAAAGGTAATCATCGATAAAAATGGTTAAATATCAAAAATAACTATAATTCGGTCGGTATTATAATACACAATCCAGCCAATCATTTACGTCGAAACACCATAGGGTATTATTATTATTCTTCTTCTTCTTCTTCAAGTCCCGACCGTTCTCGATCGTAGGTGACCTTATTAAAGAAATCTTTCGTATGCAAGGTGGACTAATTGTTCGGCATTCATCGCCGACCATGCCTTGATGTCGCACATTCATGAGCGCCTCCTTCGTCCGACCTTCCTCTTGCCCGATATTTTTCCTTATAATACTACTTGCAACAATGAGTATTTAGATCCACGTATAAAATTATGCCAAAGTATTTCCTCTTCCTGTCTTTTATGATGCCTGTTAATTCCATATCCTTATTTCCCAATTATTACGTGGCACTATCTATTCGTAAACATGGGGATATTCTGAATCATGCAGCCGCCATCGAGGGTGGTAAATTGGCGGATTCTCTGACTAGAGTTGCTGCTTCCAAACCCACTTTCTTCTCTAAAATCCCAGGTTCGAATCTAGTACCGTTTTTCCGAAAAACTTCACTCCAGATACTGTCTTTTTCTAATAATCCATATCTCAGTAGCTGCCTATTCAACGTACGCTTCCTTCCAACATCTCGTTGTTGATTTACTCTCAATTCGGCGTCCTGCTATCGTTTCCATTATTCGCTTACGTCGTTCACCGTTCCCTTCTTCTCGTTTTGCCCGCTTCACCCGAACGATCTGTCACTCTATGATTTCAACCATATTCTATTTAAGTGACCGTCCCCCCTCCTCTCAAATGAACGCTCCAATTTATTACTCACAACCCCTAACATCTGACGTTCTCCTGTGATCCTTACTGTGCTTCGTATATCTTGTTACTCCCTTCTTTGTCCATATCATTTCTCTATTTAGTATTTTTAGGTCATACATTTCTGACGACTGGATTGCTACTTAACTATTGATTCCCTCCCCTTCATACTGTTTCATAGGATTTTTCCAAAAAAAAAAAAAAAAAAACAAAAAAAAAACACCACGGCTTGTTCAAAAATTTGTTACTTTGATTTATCGTGGAACATACAGAAACCCACCACACAAGTTTTGAAGTTGCAAAACATTTTATCAAATTTCGGTCACGATATGAGAGATTAGAGTTATTCGGAGGGAATCAAATATTTGCTATTTTATTTTGAAATATTTTTATTCGGCAGAGATGTGTATCTTTCAAAGTAATTTTTTTCCTCGTCAATGTTCCTTATAATTACAATATTCGCTTCAGTCGTTGTCTCTTATTTAAGTTCATACTGCAGCAATACTACCGTGTAGTATAGTTTTGTAGTATTTTTAAGCTGCTTTTTTGTTTTTCCTCTTATAAACGTTTAAAATAAGAAGGTTAGTTTTGGTTTACAGTTGTCCACTGCGTTGAAAGTTGTCTCGCATTCCACAGAATCGCTCGAGATAGGAGTACAATATTAGGGCGTATTAATAGAGAACGATTTCCCCGGCGGTTTCCTAAACGCAGCTAACATACACAATGGTCACTTATTAGTTATTGTTGTTAATCGTTTTTTGCTATCGCTCGACAAATCATTTTTAAACACCGAACAGGACCCCACTAGCTCCATCAGCTGTGACAATACGCATTGTCGACACCACGTCGCCAGCTAATTATTCATTCAATTCTTTTTAACGGCGATCTTAACAACCGACTCTCTTGTGGTATTTTCATGAGCGCGCACACTGTCACACTGACGAAATTGGTGCGCCAGTAAATCAACCAACTAACTGCTTATTGCGTGTGTACATAAACACTTCAGTTATGCTAATAATCGGAAGTAAGTCATTTTTGTCACAAGGTCACACAGCAGCTAAAAAAAGAATATAAATAAATGAAAATAATAATAATAATAATAATGGGAAAAAATCATTAATGTCGATTGTCATTAGCACGCAGTGAACCTGTGTGGGGAGCAGCACATTTAACGAAATTATTAACGCCAGTTCTGAAAATATACGCGATCGCGACACAACGGCAAACGCTTGACGAATTTTTGAAAATACAATAATTCCATAACTATCAAAACACTTTTTATACTAATTCTTTCAAACTCGCATAACAAAGTTGAAACGGAAAATTGAATAATTCAAAAAATATCCTAACAATATTCCCATTTCAACACTAATCCATGCTCTGTAATTCTTTAATTTTTGCAAAAAAAAACAATTAACGCTGTTCACGACTGACCTAGATGAATTCTCGTATATTTGTAATTTTTCAGAAATAAATCATAATCTCCTTAGCATAATATTCATCGAAATCATTCATGCTGCATGTATTTGCGGGGTTTCGAGCTAACGAGAAAGGGGTTCTATCTATTTTTTTCTTTCCTTTTTGGGGAAATAGGCCACCATCCAAGGACCACGTGAATCCGTCTTTTTCTCCATCCACTATATATTTCTTCATCCTCAGTCGATATTCTTTTCTTTCTTCTATTCATATTTTGTCCGGTTTCTTCTTCTGTAGAACCTTCGAACGTCTTAATTTTTCAATTAAAAATAAATTTTTTTCTTCCAAGTTGCGCGCTTGTTTGTGACGCTGATCACGTGTTCTTCGAGTGTCCAGCTTTTTCGGTGGCTACTCCTATTTGCGTACGCTTAGGCTTCCTACATTGTGCCCGTTGTTATATCCTGTCTTTTTCTTCTACACTTATTATCCCTGTCATTATTACCTTCCCAATAAAGATTTCTCATCGTCGTCCTATTATATAGCTTTCCCCTTTTTCATTTCTAATTGCTTCTGGGTGAAGGCTCTTCTTCGTTAACGAGCCCATTATAAAAAAAAAAAAAAAAATTCTTCTACTGCCATCAGTGTTTGTGATTTATTCATTTTGCGTGTTGGTTTAGGTTCTCCAGGATGACTCGGGGACGTCTGCAACGGAAGATGATTCCTTTTTCAGTTTATCTTTCTATCATGCATATTATTTAAAAGTTATCGGTCTATACACCAACTTATAATTTACACTGAAATTGTATCTTCAGCTTCACCCCCGGTACTAATATGAGGAGCAGACGCTTCCGGGTTTGTCACTGCGAAAGCAGCGGGTGAGGCGTATTTGTACAGACGATTTCAACTCGCCAAAGGGGTTAATAGGCCGTCGAATAAAGTTTTACGCGCAATTCCCAATTTGACTCTCTACCTCCCCCGTGCCCTACACCCTGCCACCACTGAAATCACCTGTTTGAAGAATGGCCACTCTCGGTTCGCGAAACCTGCTTATTTGGCTAATACATACTTGCAGCAGACTTATATATCTGTAGGCTGTTTCTCTATTCACCACCCGCGAACGCCATTTATTCCAGCTGGAGCTTTGAAAACACAAGATAAAAGGTGCTTCCCTCCAAGAGTGGGTGAGGGGGAATAATTTTTATTTTATTTTAAACTGGTATATTTTGGACATTAACTCGCTTTTTTACTACTTTATTTTTCCTTTTTTTTTTTTTTAAAGCCAAAGTACTTATGATAAATTTTAAGTAATAATAATAAATTAATTTTTATAACACGAAAAAAAACACAGTAGCTATGATCTCCTACTAAAGTAGGAAGAGAAGCAAACCACGAGGTTTTTTTCATTAAAGTTTGGTAAGCGTCCTCTATATATCTAGTAGTTGTGCAACGCCTCAGTATACAGCCCGTGTAGAGTCACTGACTCTCACGCGATATCACCGCTGATTGGTAAGAATCATTAAAATCGATCCACATAGGCACAAGTTATGCGCAAACACTAAAAAAAAAAAAAAAAAAAACAAAACAAATGCGACGAACGTATAATCTGTTTTTTTCTTTTTCAAATCGATAAAAATATAATAATTTTTAGCTAATTATCTACATAGAAAATTTCACTTGCGCTCTTAATCCATAGTCTCTGTTATCTTCCTCCCATTTTCGTTATTCCTTAGTTTCCTAAACATTTTATCCTCTCAAACGAATATCGTATTTACAATGCTGATCATGTGTTTATTAAGTGTTCATATCTTTCTATTAAATGTTCTTCTTTCTATTCCATTTTATTGATACTCGGTCTTACTACCTCATATTGCACCTCTTATTATCTTTTCCCTCTCCACAGATTGTTCCTATTATATTGATTATTTCCTCCTAATAACGTTTGATATCGAATAAAGATATAATTAACTTCTTCCTTTTCTAATTGTTTCTAGGTAAAGTTCCCCGGTTGACAGGCCTAAAAAAAAACATAGAAAATATAAAATTTTATATTTAACTATACCGAAGCTTTATTTATTTCAAAACAAGTTGTACTAACATAAAATTGCCTACATTTTTACTGATAAACTATTATTATTATTCGTAAAACTTACAATTTTATAATTTTCAGTATTAAAAGAAATTCGAAATAAAAAAGAAAGTATAATTACATAATCAGTGGCCGATCCACGGGGGGGAGGGGGTAGAGGACATTTATCCCCTTAAAGAACCGAAGCCTCTATGAAAAAATTTGTTATAAAAGAGAAACTTAATTTATGCTACGAGTATAAAAGATTTGTATGAATTTTACAACATATGGATTTTAATAATTAATATTTAACACTATTTTCTGGTAAAACTATTAATGTTCCTTTTTTATTCTATTTTAAACACAATACTGTTGTTGATCTTTTGCCATTTTTATTCATTTTTAATTTTGTAATGTAAATGAAAATAGTAGTTTTCAATGAGAAATATATATGTATTTAAACTTGCTCACGAACAAAGAGAATTCGGATCGGATTACTGACAAAAATAAAAAAAATAGTATAGAGTCTGATAAAAATGCCATCTTTCTTACTATTTCGTAATTCTAAATTACGCATTGAAGCGTTTTGATCCACATATTTCGATTCGATCTATCAAATCGGAAACAGGATGCACTGCGAGGATCAATCCGAACTATCATGATCTGAGGATTATTTTCGAAACGAATACGAATTAAAGTGAGAGTATTTAAATAATCTAATTATTTGCATCGCCAGTTCTGCGATCTTTTCATCTACTGATATTGTGTTTATAAATTCACATTTATCGTCCTTTTCCGTAGACTGTTTTTTTTTCTTTTTTTTTTTCCTTTTACGAAGCAGGTAAATATTTGCTGATTTTCAATTTAAACATTCTCACTTACAGTAGTCGCTTAGGCACAACCGGTGCATAAATATTATCATCTCGTCGTTCATATAGATATTCGTAAACGGATTAAATTCATCTCGGAAGTGTATATCGCAAGGAACTGAAAAGTTTTTTTCCATCCAACCATTAAGGAGAGGCTAAATAACACGGACTATTATACTCCAAACTTGTACAATGTACACAACAGTTTATATCAGGACAGGGAATTTTCAAAATCTACCTCAAAAAAAGATTTAATGTAGCGGAAACTGAAAATTGAATTAGATGCAAAACTGAAGCACACTATACACTAAAACGCATGTTCAAATGCGCGATTAATCTGATTGTCTAGAATTTTTTATCGTTCCGTAAGAGGTAATGCACCTTCACTGCATGTTTTTTCTTCTTCTTTCATTTACTTTAAGGCATTGCCCCCCGCCGACCACACACACACCCATAAATACATATGTATTTCAGAGTTAGTAAAAATGGCGTGTCAGATGTATCGCTACATACTTTTCGACCAAAACACGAAATCGACATTTGATGTTTTTACGATTCGAGTCATTTTATAAATTGTACATTTTTGACATTGTCGAATACGAAAAATTGATACGGGTACCAGCGTTCGAATAACGAATAAATATTTTTGAAATAAAATAAGCTCAAACTCGCGAATGATGAATACAACCATCACTTTTCGATTTGATCGGGAACACCCAACGACTCTAATCGGGTAGTTCGTCTGTCTAACCAGAAAAGAGAAACATCATTCGACGGATGAAGGGTGGGCCTTTTCAGAAAGGGGTTTATATATTGTAGTATACACAATAGTCCGCATGTAGTGTTGATCGATTGTTAAATAATTCGGACTCACAATCGCAGGCTGCTGAAATATATATCAGGTGAAAGACTGTATATTTTTAAATAATTTAAATTCAACTATTATTTCTGACTTACGCTTTTTCTAGACAACGCGTATTAAGTATTATTGCTGGCTGATATTACGATTACTAAGGCACTTGACGTTTTAATTTTATATTCATTAAAATTTATTTTTTCGTAATCCGTTATTCGTAATTTATTTCATTATTTCATAATTGATTCATATTATTACATTGTCACATTTTAACATACTAATATTTTTTATAACAAGTTATATTTTTGAAATTAAAAGAAAAAATTAAGTTTTATTCGGATTTACATATTTTGATAAAGGTTTTCCAAAGAAAAGCAGGACAAAAGTCAGACGGTTCCATATTCAGTGTAATACACGATAGAAGTCTAAAACGTGAGTAAACATATCTATTCAATTGTCGGAGAATAAATTTCTTAAGATATTAGTTAGATTTTGAAGCGTTTCAAGAATTAATATCCGCCGAGAAAACAAACTACATAATCTTCTCAAATAACAAAAGAAAACAACAAAATATTGTTTTGACACTGCGTTCCAAACCAATTCCAGAAGTACAAACAGTTAAGTTTTTAGGAAATCTGCTTGATAAAAAACTATCATGGAAGGACCATATAACGTACACTCGAAATGCATCTGCTCTTTGGGAATTCTCAAGTTGCTCAACTACTCTCATATAGGATGCAACAAAAAGGAATACTATTACATTTATATCGATCCCTCATCCGAACAAAATTAGACTATGGCGCTCAACTTTATAATTCAGCAAGCCGCACAACCTTAGAAAAACTAAATTGCATTCATCATCAAGGCATTAGATTAGCGACAGGAGCGTTCAGAACCACACCTACGACAAGCCTCTGTGTAGAAGCTAACGAACCTCCTCTCAAATATCGAAGAATGATCCAAACTGCAAATTTCCTAATCGCCGCAGCAGCAATACCAGATTCACCAACAGGAAATCTTCTATTTAACAACTATTATCGAAATAAGTACAAATCAACCCAAAAGGAAGATCAACATATTGCATTCAAATTTGAGAAAAATATCCGAATCTCCTGTACCCCGAAAACATACCGCTCGCTTCCCCAGATCGCCGTACGTCCTGCACCATGGTCGAAACCGACAATCCAAATCATCGACGAGCTGTTAAAGTTATCAAACAACTCCGCAAGTATCGTAGACATGCAGTCAAAATTAAATAGTATTTTAGGACGATGTCCAAACAGTGTACACTGTTACACCGATGGATCAAAAACAGCAATGGCAGCCGGAGCAGCTTTCTTCATTCCTAATACAATAAGCAAAGCTGAAAAACTACCGTCATGGAGCTCAGCTAAAACTGCTGAACTATATACAATATACCTTGCATTGCAAGAAATATCGCGAATACGTACAGAGCACCAGTTCATAATACTAACTGACTCGGCTAGCGCCCTTGCAAATATTCGATTAATATTTAACACCAACCCGATAGTGCAAAGAATCCAAAAAATAATAACAGAATTACTTTCCAATCGACTGGATATTCTATTCGTATGGATCCCAAGTCATAAAGGAATAAAGGGCAACGAAATCGCAGATAAATTAGCAAAGAGATCGAATTCGCTGTCCCTGGATACTAATACCGAAACCATAATAACCACAGATGATCTAAAGAAAACATATAAAGAGAAAATCATAAATTTGTGGAATGAAGAATGGAGTTCGACCTTATCCACAAACCATCTCAGAAGCATAAAAAAAAAGATCGAAGAATGGGAGTCATCTGATCGAAAATCGCGAAAAGAAGAAATAATTTCAACTAGATTAAGACTCGGCCATACCAATGTAACCCATTCATACCTTTTCAATAACACACCACCTCCATCCTGTCCCTTTTGTAACACTCCTTAGCTTACTCTTCGACATATCCTAAAAAGTTGCAATAATTTATCCGAATCCCGCCAAAAATTTAATCTGTCCTCAAACAATAGTCCATATATAAATGATCTCTTCCTATTCCTCAAAAACTGTAATTTATATTATACTTTATAATTAACAACATAAGCGTGGCTTGATAACCTCATTGCTGTGTTAAAGTCGCATTAAAAGAAAAAAAAAAGAAGTTTTGTTGTAGTTTACGACAATATATATATATATATATAACTCGACCATTTTGGCCTCGCGAGGAACTGTGCCCCGTGACCCCTCTTGCTTTCATTTCTGTCTCTTTCTCTTCTATACTTTGTATAAAATGATCAAAATTTACAACGTAATTTTTACTGTCATAGACACAAAAAAAAAAAATAACATAATTACAAAACTCCTATCCTAACATTTAGCTTTCATTATATAAAATTAAGATATTGTTTCGTTACATAAAATTGGGACATTTTTTCGAATGGGGGTAGCCTAAGAATTACGTTGTAATTAATATATTGCTGCATATGATCAAGTTAGTTCAGCGACTTCGTATTGTTTCAGTTACACGAAATAATTACGCATATAGATTTTTCAATTTATTACATGTGTAACCGCTTTTTGCCAATTACAATGTACGAAACAAAAAAAAAAGTAATTAAAACACACTGAAAACATTACACTACATTTCAAACTCATAAGCTATTCATAAATCATCTATTATACACATACATACACGTATATAGCATGTACTGAATTAATAGTGTTATATTAAATTCACGCAGATGCAGTTCTATCTCCGAGTCAATATTTAAATAAACGAAATGTTTAATTTACGAGCGTGTTCTGCATATCAATACCAGCGGCAACCGGTAATATTTCAAGTATAGTTTTATTACACGAACGCATTGAAGCCGTTTAGTAGGGTGTCGAGATAAATCTTGGTACTTCAAAGGAAAATTCGTTGCGTCAACTCCGTATCCCCGGAACAGCCTGATATCACAATTCGTCAGTTTTCTCGAACAATACTGATAAATTGTGTTCGTTTTCGACTCATCAAAATAGTTGCGTGAGAAATGAACGTACTGACTGCCCACAAATTGCAAACTAAAAACAACAGATCATCAAAGCAGTTAGAAGAATTGCCGATCAGACGAGACAAAAAAAAGAAAAGAAGCAAAATTGCGATCATCGATAAAGAAATAAATTCGAACAAAAGATATTAATGAGAATTTTCCTTATTATAAACAATTGTTTTCGGAATCAAATATACCAAAGTCAATATACGCGCAGACCAAATGAATGGAAACATACACATTAAGACCAGCAGCAAAAGGAGGCGTTAAAAAATACCGAAAATGTAAATAATTTAAAGTAATTTTTTTTATAAGTTATATCGTTTTCTTTTAATTATAAACATTTACTAATATAGTTGTACATGACTTAAATGATAAAGTTTGAAAGTTGACATTTTGCTTAAACGAATGACTCCACAACAAAATGCAGATCGATCTCTGACCTCATAGAACGGAGTAGATGTATTGAAACAAATGATACGAATTAATGTGCAAAAGAAACAAGACAGAAAAATACTGATAGCATATACTAACATAAGAGGTATTTGTAAGAATTGGAATGGGTTGGTGATATATATATATATATATATATATATATTAATTACAACGTAATTCTTAGGCTACCCCCCTCGAAAAAATGCCCCAATTTTATGTAACGTTTGTTATATTTTATAGGATTTTTGTTATTGTTATTTAAAAAATGTCACAATTTTATATAATGAAATATGTAACGAAAAATGTAATGAAAAAATGTCTTAATTTTATATAATGAAAGTTAAATGTTAAAATAGAACTTTTGTGGTTATGTTATTTTTTTTTTTTGTGTTAATGCCAGTAAGAATTACGTTGTATATTTTGATCATTTTATACAAAGTATAGGAGAGAAAGAGACAGAAATGAAAGCAAGAGGGGTCACGGGGCACAGCCCCTTGCGAGGCCAAAATGACCGAGTTTATATATATATATATATATTAACGGACACTTCTAAATAGCGGACATGTCCTAAAAGCGAACAATTTTAAAATCCCCGGGATTTTCCCATAAGACACAATATGAAAATCTTTCCCAATAGCGGGGACCTTCTCAATTGCGGACGCGGACACTTCAATAAGTATGATTTTGGAAATTCGATTTCTGTTAAACGGACAAAGTTTGTCAAAAAAAGTTCAATTAGTGCTTCAGATTATTGTTTAACAGACGAGGTACCGACATAAATGAATTAGCAGCTGAATTCATGCAACAATAAAATCCATCCGATGCATGATGAAGTAGACTGTGATGACAATAATGTTTATGAGGGCGAATAAGGCGCAACTAATACTGAAGTTGACTGTGAAACTTCAAATAATGTTGACTCGTTAATTGGAAAACTAAAAAAATCGTATTTCATTCATAAAGCTCCGGTGCTGAAAGTTTAAAAATGATATCCGAATTTCGAGTGCATGTCGAATCGCGCGCATTTTAAATTAAAGAAACAAACAAAGTAAAATTACCGATTATTTTATACAAAAAACTTGAAATACGTTCGATACGCTAGGATTTACAGTATGTGTTAAAAAAAATAAATGTTTCGAACATAAATGATTAAAATTATAGATTATTCTGCGTTCTTAAAAACAAAAAATGATTTATACTACTCCATTGTCTAACTTGTTTATCAACTAATCCTGGAATACAAACATAAGTAAGTACTGTAGTAGTACTGCACATACACATACACGTATTTTTATATTATACGAACATTTTTTTTTTTTATATATATTTTAGACGCATGTATGTCAATATGTACTGTATCTTTTATATTGCGTATTATTATATTCTTGTTAAACACGTTACAATATACGATAATGTAAATTTCAGTAAACTGTACATACATTATTATTTTCCATTAGCGGACACTTCTTAATACCGGACAAATGTTTTGGTCCCGCGACTGTCCGTTATTCAGAAGTTTCACCGTATATACATACATATGTATATGTGAGTGTGTGCGTACGTGTATATAAAAAAAATAAGAAAACTCAGTTCAGCATAACTATTTAATCTGAGAAAAGTAACAAAGAGGCAAGTGTTTACCATATTAGAAACTATAATAAGTATATATGCGCCTGCAAACCAGAAAGCATAATTCCAATTAAAAATCAGATAACCTTAAAAGTCTACTCCATGCTGCATGAAATCTAAGCACAACCTACTATGTACTAGCAAATTCCGAAATGTCAAATTGGATAAACTCCATAGAAAACAATCGGACCCCTTCGCGACGGGATAATGTTGTAATAACTCGACTCGAAATTGATCACACAGCACTAACCTATAATTGCTTATTAGAGAAAACAAAGCAGGTACTGTGAATCAACAATCAAACAACCTGTACACTACTCCGGAAATACCATACCAATCATTATACAAATTATTAACTATATCAACGATTAGGAAAAAATTATAAATACCTAGAAAGTCACTTAAGAATTCATCCTAAAGAGAATAAAGTATATAAGAGTTGTATATGGATTTCGATAAAATTTTAGTATGACGAATCCATTAAAAAAAAAGGTAATAATTCACGCGCAAAATATGGTGGGTACGATAATTCGTTATTTTTAACACAGTTGTATCGTATTATTATTAGGAAAATTCTACCATATTACCTATTTTTTTTTCTTTTTTTTTTTTTTAAATTGTACGTAAAACATATCTGTGTTAGAAATAAAATCGAATTAAAATTATTTAAAATCTCTCTGTTGTTTATAAAAGTCTTTGATGTGTCCGTAAAATTTTTTATAAAATCGTAGAAATAATTGGCAGGGGAAAATTTTAGACAAAAATGATCAGTTAATATTCACGTACATATAGTGCTTATCCATTGCGCGGCTATCCTATCCTCTAATTCTCCTCCGAATTAGAAGATAACTCATACTCGGAATTTCGAGTGAGCTAAATGATGATGATGACATATATATATATATATATATATATATATATACGTCGGTAAAAATTGAACCGTAATCAAACACAACTACAAATTTTGTTATACAAATAAAAAGGAATGCATGATTGGCTGTTTTATTTTAAACTGCGAATATATAATTAATCGAACTAGTCGCGTTGCATATAACAATTGCCTAGCACCAGGGGCTGATTTAGATGGACATTTTGCGGAGGGAAATTGTTTAATTACGTATAGTATCTTACACGGTAAGTAGTAGATTTGAGAAATAAATACCTTGTTTCAGAAAACCAAATTATAGAAATTTAAAAATGTTTTAAAAATACATAGTTATTACAATTTTTAATTTAAATTGTGTTTTTAATTAGGTGAAAAATAAAACGAAATTATACCTAAAAAATGGTAGTTTAGAATTAGTAAATTACTAAAAAGAACGGAACATGTATCGTATTTTGATTAGACACTCTATTTCTTTTTTATTTTTCTTATTAATCCGATCCGAATTCTCTTTGTCCTCCCTGTGAGCAAGTTGAAAAAAAAATCTCATCATCGAACTATTTTCAATTAAAATTGTAAATTAAAAATTAAAAATAAATAAAAAAAAGCAAAAGAACGACCACAGTTGCGTTTAAAACAGAATAAAAAACGTACATTAATAGTTTCACTAGAAGAAATTAGTATTAAATATAAATTATTAGATGCATAGGTTACTATTTATATATAATAAATCTTTTATAGTATAAATTACACGTTTCTCTGTTATAACGAATCGTTTTTTTTTCTCTTTTTTTTTATGGATGACGGGGGTGCCCCCTATTTTCCTCCTTGCGGATCCGCCCCAGCCTAGTACACTATGCGCCTAGGGTCTGTACAGCTGAAATGTTCGAACAGGTAGTCGCCGACGCTCAGTAATTAAGGATATACGATGATGGAGAAAAAACAAAGGTAGCAATTCAAAGATTACATATAAGTGTACCTTAAGCGCGTAAATGAATATTTAAAATAGTCGAATTACCGTCGCGCATCCGTGCATAATCATATATTCCAAAATACACAAATTCGCAGAAATATTCTCTTTCTTATTCGTGTTATTACATATGGAATAACAGAATTGCCTACTTTTCAGAACTAAAAAAGATATATTTTCACAATTTTCAAAAACTATTATCGATTTTTAGAATGAAGAAATCTCCTCGTAACTTTTAACCTATAGAAATTATGATATATTTGTATAACGGATTTTTCCGTAATTCTTTCACGTTTTCCTTTCTGTTTCTCTATAATGAATTATTCGTAAAGCCAAGAAGTGAAGGTGGAGACAACAAGAAGTTTATCAAAAGAAAGTAATTAAAATAGGTTAGCAAATTGGATACAAACTTAAAGCGAAAAAACATCTATAATTCTATTCCATAAAGAATGGATAATTCAATTCATATTATCATTGAATGCCACAAATACGCTCAAAAGCGCTAGTAGTGGATAAAGAGGAAAATACGAATATTTTGGACACGTGCTCAGAAGACAGCGGTACGAAATTCTACAACTTATAATTATGATCGAAGAAAAAATGCAAGAAGGGGTCGAACAGATTGGATCAAGATTGTAAAGGAATGGACTAATTATTCCACCTCAGTGCAAGGGAGCCTTTGCAACGAGCAAGAAAAAGGCTGCGGTAATTATGATCGCCTGAGCTCTTGTAGGGTATCGCACTCATAAAGAAGAAGAATTGATAATGATATTTTTACCGTAAATATTGTTCATTTTTCATAATTTAACGTTATTTATAATATTTAAAATTTTTTTTGTTTTTTTTTTTTTCATTGTACCGACAGCAGTCTGCCATAAACAATGGTGATATAAGAATATAAGGAAAGGGGGGGAAAATTGGGGAAAAGTGGAATGAATAGAAAAGGAAAAGGAAACGAATATTAACCTGACAGTTCCAACGAAATGCCCGATTCAGGTCTTAAGAAGAAAATGGTTTATTTATCCTTTTTTTTTATATTTATTTATTTTTTTTTTTTTTTTTTTTATTTTATTAATTAATTTATTTTCACACTACATAACGATTATGCGTAGTGTCTCCGAGAGCAATATAATAGCGCTTAAGTTATCGGAAGTGCGTCCCGGCACCACTTTTTCCTTTTCAGTCGCCGGCTGGATCTGGCTGGAAGATCAATAGTGAACATTCGGTATATAAGTGGATTCGAGCTAAACTGAAGTTTCTCAAAGAACTTTTTGTACTGTTCCGCATAAACATCCTTCACATATGGAACATTCAAGTCCGCATGCAATGTGTCGTTGGATACGAAATAAGGCGCAGATACCATTGTACGGAGAATCTTGGACTGCTGTTGCTGTATCCTAAGGAGGTTGCTTCGACATGTTGTTCCATATAGCTCTAATCCATATCTCCACATTGGAGCGATAACCGATAAATATACATTCCGCTTTACGGCCAGGTTTAGAACTGATTTTCGTCCTAGCAGCGGCCATAGCAACCTAGCCCTAATTATTATAGATTTTCTTGTATTTTCCACGTGATCACGCCACGTTAATCGTCTATCCATATGCATTCCAAGATAGCGCACGGAGTCTACTTTTGGAATTTGCGAGTTCTCAAATTTCAAGTGTGAACATCTTACTCGTCTGTTTGTAAATAAAATGTGACGACATTTAGTTCACGCCCATTTCTCTAGCCTATTCAGATGATTTTGAACAGCAGCGTTTGCATACGTAACATTCGTATTAGATGCGAGTATCGCAATGTCATCAGCGAATGTAGCTAGTAACGTTAGATTAGAAATTGGTACGTCCGCGGTATAGATGGAATACAATAAAGGCCCTAGCAAACTGCCTTGAGGTACTGACGATCTGATTGAATGTATTTCCGAGAGTGAATCCTTTATTTTAACTACAAATACTCGGTTATCGATTTTAATTTTAATATTTAAAATTAAAATCGATAACCGAGATATCAGAATGTGTGTTTGCGCGTAAGCTTCTTTTAATCCGAATTGCGAAATCGACTTTTTAAAATAATTTCTAAATGAAATTTGAACGTATCGCAAGCATATTTTACAACTCCTATCGCGATGTTATTTTATCAGGAAAGATAAATAAATTTTTCTGGAATTCGGAAGAAATTTCTTACAAAAGATGATTTTATAAGGTGTTTAAAGAAAACAAAAAAATTATATAACGATTGAAAGATGTTTTTTTTTTTTTTTTTTAGGTTTTTTTCATCGAGATATATTAATATGCGTGTCCTTCGTTCGTAATAATGCGTAAGTAAAGCGAGTAAGTAAAGTAAGTGCTATACTCTTGATAAGGTATTATGGATTGTGAAGTTAAGGTTCTCACAGTGTACCAGGGGCGGATCCAGAAGGACATTTTAGGGGGGAAAATTATATAATTACGTAAAATCTTCTACGCTAGGCAGTAGATTTGAGAAATACCCCTTGTGTTTCATAAAGAAAATCACAAATAGAGAGCGACCTTTATAGAAATTCATAAAAATGTTTCTTAAAAATACGTAATTATTACAATTTTTAATTTAACTTCTGTTTTACTTTTAGTTATGAAAAAAATAAAACGAAATAATAAAATTATACCTTAAATATGGTAGTTTAGAAATAGTAAGATAGTATTTTTGTTAGACTCTATACTATTTTTTTTTATTTTTGTTAGTAGTCCGGTCCGAATTCTCTTTGTTCACGAGCAAGATTAAAAACATTAAAAATTTCTCATTGAATAATTTTTAATTAAAATTACAAAATAAATAAAAATGGCAAAAGATCCACAAAACAGGATTGTGTTTAAAATAGAATAAAAACGTAACATTAATAGTTTTACCAGAAAATAGTATTAAATATTAATTATTAAATCGGTAGGTAAAATTCATACAAATCGTTTATAGTATAAATTCAGTTTCTCTGTTATATTTCACAGAGGCTTTGGATCTTTAGGGTCGGGGGATGCCCCCTATGCCCCCATGGGATCCTCCACTGCAGTGTACTACGCCTAATGAATCTAAAGAGATTACTGGTGGGGGGGGGGCAGTTCTTTTCTACTTTTGGATTATCCGTCTTTACTTCCCCCGCCTGATAATCCTCTGGTATAACCAATATTCAATTTCAGATTGGATATATGAACCTGGAAGCGATGATTCGGATCTGGAACGAGGCAAGTATCTCGAATCCGTGACCTTTGGTAGCCAAGCACCTTAACCACTAAAGGCTATCGCGCGGCCTTAATAATATAATGCGTATATTACATAAAAATGTGCCCCGGAAAAAGATATTTAAATTTAGACGTAAATTTTAAATACTGATTACCAAATCAATATTAAATAAATATCGCTTTCTACGAAATTAAAAAATACATATAATTCAAACGACGCGAGTATACAAAATTAACAAGTTAAAAAACAATTAACCTGAACATGCGCCGATTTTTTGATTACTGCGAATCGATTTTTACCTCGTTTAATTGTAAACTTAACGTCACTTTGAACATCTTATCACGATTAGATAACGGAAATTTTATTAAAAACGTCCGACTGCAGCCATCGCAGCAACATATTTTTGTTACTTATTTTGATAACGCGCGCTTATCGCAAGCGAAGCTTTACAGATGAAATGAATTAAAAACTTATTTTTATAGGAAAAATTTCGGAAACACTATGTGACCCTAAAGGTTAGAGAATACTTTAAAAAAAAAAAAAAGACGTTACAGAAGTTGTACTTCCTAAACTGAAGAATTCGCCTCGTCCTACCGATAATCATTCACCGCACACAGATGATTACACCACAGCAAAACCTGCGAATGAAGCAGAAGGGGCAATCTCTGTACAATGTTCTTTCCTGTTTCTTGATGGTTTTGTATAGTTGTAAATATTGATGTTAGTAGACAAGTCTGGCTGAAAAAGCTGCAACATCGCTGTATAAATTTTAAAGCATACCCACTGGCCGGTGATGGAATCAGAAACGAGCAACTCTAACTTGGAGTATATAATATACGTAGCATACGAGCATCCTTTGCCTGGTTTTCAAATTAATCGAACGATTCATCAATAAATTTCCCAACTTCTTCGGAGTTGTTTTAGCATATTCGATTCTACCTCTGACTTCAACTTCAGGGTCTAAATTCTCTGTTATAAAACATCCGAGATATTTGAATTCTAGCACTCGCTCTATTTCCTGACCATTGATTAAGATTCTTGTATTTGGATATTCTTCCCGGCTTATCGTCATAAATTTGGTTTTCTTCGCATTTATTTTAAGCCCGTATCTTCTTATACCTGCGTCATTCGTATTATTGATTATTTCTTGTAGGTCTCCTATCAAATCAGCAAATAGTACTGTGTCATCCGCATACCTTATATTATTTAACCATTTCCAGTGCTTCCTTGAATTAGTTCGTCAGTGTATACATCAAATAGTAACGGGGACAATATACAACCCTGTCGTACCCCTCTGCTTATTTCGATGTTTTCCGATTCTTTTCCATCTACTAGGACTGTGGCCGATTGCTTCCAGCATAGATTCTTGACAATCCTTATGTCATACGCATTAACATTTTTCTCCTGTAATATTTGAATTAACTTGTTATGTTTAACTCTATCGGATGTTTTCTCATAATCCAAGAAGCAAACGAAGATATCTTTCCTTTGGTCTCGACGTTTTTGGAAAAGTACATTCACAGCCATCAGTGCGTCTCTGGTTCCGAGTCCTTGTCTAAAACCAAACTGGTTTTGATCCAAGTCCTGTTCACAGACACCTCTGATTCTTGCATGTATTATTCTGATGAATATTTATGTTAGGCATTTAAAGAAATTTAAATTCGAATATTTATGTTACGCATTTAACGAAATAATTCCGCACACTTCAGTTCAATTTATTCTCTACTGAATGGGAAGAATACGATGAGAGGATTAATCGGAGTATCGTTAATTCGGGGATTATTTCGAATACAAGTAACCGAATAATATCTCTAAATAATCTGCGATCACTTACATTACCAATGTGAAGTACGTTTTATCGCTGACGTTTATTCGATACCGGCGATGGGAAATTGTGAAAGAGCATGTTTAGAATGTTCACTATTTAACCGTAACGGCAGTTTCAATTTCATTATTTTTATTCGGCCATAACTACACGTTCCGGGATCCCGCTTCAAAGTAATCAAGAAGCGAAATTGGCTTTCTAAAAATCTTAAGTGTGCCAGCAGATCGTCGTCGGGTTCTAATTTTTTAAATAAAAAAACAAAAAAAATTCCAATGTCCTATAAGGGAAAAAGAGAGACAGAGAGAAAGAGAGAAGTACTAAAGATATTTAACGATGGATGCTATCGCTGTTGTAGTGCTACAATAATAGGATAAATTTTAGATCGCGTGCTGATTTCAGTGACCAGTTTCGACATCATAATAGTTATCATCTCCTTTATATTACAAAACAAGTGTTCAGTCAAGCATGTTGTTTCATGGGCTCAGGGTTACTCCGTATGTTAAGTTAAAGATAACTTTCATTTACATTTACACAATACTAAGTTCGAAACATCATTAAGAAAAAGAAATACGGCTATTTTCGTTCTAGACAGATCAATCACGATATTCCTTTAGCATCATTACAAAATACACAAAAATCACCCTCTTCGCTGAAATAATTCATAAAATCTTCTCGTCTGTTACGAAAATATGAGTGACCTTCGTATTTTTATCTTTTTTTTTTTTTTCCTACCCTGGGCGCGCCAGCGGCCTTGACCCAACAACATGAAAAGTTAAAAGTTATAACTAAATAGCCAAGCGGTCAGAAATGGAAAAGACAAAGGACAGCAGCAATGGAATAACTGAAGGCAATGGGAAGGAAAGAATATAGGTAGCGTTAAAGGGAGTAGGAAGACCCAAAACTAGAAATTGGGCGTAAAGAAAGGAGCGTTCGTTAGAGAGTGTAGAACATTCGAATAGGATGTGATTTGAGTCACAAACACAAGAAGGCTCAGAAGCGTGAAGAGTGCAGAAAGGAGAAAGAGCTAAAGAAAAACGAAAGCGAGAAGAGGGGAGTAGAGAATGATTGATTCTAAGCCTAATTAAGGAAACAACAGTGGAACGACGACAGGTAGGAATAGATTGAAACCAAGGCAGGAAACTAGGAACCGGTTGAATAAGACGGTACTGTGAAAAGCGATTTGAGAATAAAGATGGATACATGTCAGTCCAAAGTCTAGAATGATTAGAGCGTGACAGAGAAAGAATGTCTGAGGAAGGGAAAGAGTCGAGGAAAGGACCAATGCGGGCGGCTGAGCGAGCTAAAGAGTCAGCTACGTCATTGCCCTCAATATTGGAATGACTAGGGACCCATAGAAAGTCTATGAGAATGGATCGGAACGAGAACAAAGACGAGACAAGAGATCGAATAGAGAGGATGATACCGTCAGAATTATGAGAAGGAGGAGAGGAGATGGTTTGAAGAACGCCTTTGATGTATAATTTTAAGCTATTAAACAGAAACATTTTAAATAAATATATACGTGATAGCATAAAATGGAAAGCAAATTTGGACTCAGCACGTGAAACTCTCCTTGTATTCATCATATTTTTATTCGAAGGAAGATTTCGTTGCAGACCAGTGTAATCTAAGATACCACACCCTTAGGTTTAGATATTAATTCGGATTTCGCTTAAAAATCAAAATAGGCAAAAAAGGACTTCAACGAATGGGATAAAGTAATCTAAATGTTCATGGGCGTCGCCAGCGGGGGGCAGGGTAGGGCAGCTGCCCCCCCCCTGGAGCGTTGAAACTTTTTAATCAACTGGCACTGATGAGTATTCATAGGCGCGTAATCATGGACAATTTGGAAAACATGTTTTAATTAAGATTTTATTCTTGTTTAATAAAATATTAAGCCTTTACAACTTATAAATTTTATTTTTCCTATAACCCATATCCTCTTTTTATCATCTTGCCCCTCCCTAGCTCATCAGCTGGCGACACAACCTTGTAAATGTTATTAAAATTGAAAAGGGCAAAACCAGTTTTTGTACAAATAATCGTAGAGCTAAGCATTCGACAGAAAAAATGTATTTCTGCGTAGTAAAACATGATATTGCAAAACTAATCGAAATTTTATTATTAGAGACATTTTCGGTAGAACATTTTAGATATACTTTAAAATTGGCTACATCCGAAAAGAGAACGTATATTAATTTAAATCAAAAACCGTGTTACATTAGGAGTTACGAAAATATTTTTAAGACAGTAGGAGAATTCAACAGTGCAATGATAATAGCATTTACTCGAAGAAGGACAACAGTTATTACGGTCAGTTTTAAATCGTAAATTTAATTAAAGCTGAAATCGTTAATAGAGTATCTAAGCGAAAATATTAATATTTCTGAGGCACGGATAAATTACAAAAAATAAAAAAAAAATTAAACGTGAGAATAAATTTTCACTCACACTAGAACGCAGAAAATGAGAGAAAAGGTACGCATTCGCGAGTGTGTATTATGTCACTTCTGTGTTTTGCTACAGGTAAAAAGTATACACGGCATACCGTGATGAAAAATGTCCGTGTAATATGGTGACATTGTCGCCATTGTCAAATATCGAAGAACTAATTAATTATGCAGTCAATAGCCCATTTTCTGTTAAACGTCATTGTCTTTCAAGAAATACTATTTAGCGACGATTTCGCTGCTTCGCCGAATGATCAATTCTGTAAGAAAAAATTCGACTAAAATTGTCCGAACAGTTATAGTCCGGGGGCAAAATAGACAAAAAAACACGCTCGTTCGGTGAAATTCTTATAACCTGCACTTCTTGGACTTAAAATTTAGCTAAATTCAAACTAGCGTATGTACCAATTCTGCCGAAACTAGGGACTTCGATTCCGTTCGAAAATAATTTTTCGAGTCAAGCGAAGAAGTGCATGGACACGAAGAAAAAAAAAAAAAAGAAGTAGAATGCAACCCTAAATTTGTGGGTATGTGGGAGGTGCGGAACCATTAAACATCGAGTTTAAAAAAAAAAAAAAGTGTTTATTTTTAGTTCTTTTACGATTATCTCGGTAAATAAGCCCCGAATCGACATGAGATGGTATATTTGTCGATTTGGTTCCAGAGTAAATTTTACACAAGCATCGGGGCTATGGCAAAAATTCGCAAAAATTATTTAACATTGCTAAATTAGCGATGAAAATAAAAACAGGCAAAAAAAAGTTCGAATTGTTGCCATTCCGTCAATTTTCTTCAATATTCAATGAAACTTTCGGGAAAAAATGTAGCTCTTGGGTGCTTAAAATAGGTACGCAATAACAATATGGCGGCCTATTGCAAAATGGTAAAGTTGAAAACACGATTGCGTATAACTTCGGCCCAGAAATAGCTAGCGACATAAGACAAAAAGCAATCGAAAGGCAATTGCAAATAGCTACGTCCTCTTCAAATTTCAGATTTTTAAATTAACAATTGGCTGTGCGCATCCCCGCATATTTCTCTAGTTTGTAGCATGCGGGGGTTTCAACTTTGAATTCGGTCCCATTCGGCGGCGGGGCGCCAAAAGCTCGAAATTTTTGAAAAAAATATTTTCTTTTTTTTCCGAGCATGTGTGTTCTGTTGGTGGAAAGAGATGGCCCCGTTTGTCGCGAACAAAGTTGTATTTCATTTCGTTAACGAAACTCTTTCGTAGTTGGCGAAAAGAGTTCAAAAAAGCATGAAAAATAACGTGTCTCTCCCTCTTTGCAGCGCGAAAAATCTGCTTTCTTTGTTTTGACTTTAGTATTAAGTAAATATAAATGACATACGGAGTAACCCTGAGCCCATGAAACATATCATGCTTCACTGAACTAGTTCTTTTCTTCAAAGTCAGTTCAAAATGGAAGACGAGGAGTTTTCTTAGATGCTGCTGTTCTACTTATACATTTAATTTCCTTTTTATTTATTTTTTTTAATATGAAAAAAAACCCCCAACGAAATGGCAAGATTGTGTCTCCGATAACTCTATACATTACGGTGTTTATTATCGGAAAATTTGGTTTCATTGACAGCCGATTTATAATTAGATGTAGCGCTTTAGAAGAATTTTATTTCCCTTACAACTAGCCAATCAAAAAAAGCCTCTTAGTAAACCTTTAAAGGATACTAATTCACACTGTTCATGAAACATCGTCGCTAAACGAACTTTTAAAAATTTGCACGACGACGAAATGATGTATCTTAAAAATTTCTATCACGAAATTTTGAAAAGCTACTCGACATTGTTCCGATAAAATCCATCAAAGCAAAATATTACGCAAAAATTTTTATTACAGTCACTTCCGCGAAAAACATTCTGCGCCGCAAACAGCATTTCAGAATCCTATTCAATTCACGAGTAATTTCATTTTCCGGAAATTCATTCGTTGAAAATATTCTCCTCGTAAAGAGTGCGACGAGTGAGGTAAATTTTCGTTTACTTTAAGAGTTTTCTTTTTTTTTAGTGTGAATTTCAATTTGTTTCGTTTTTATTTTTATTGGTTTTTGTCTGCTTCATCTTTGTCTTTTTTTTTGCTATTTTTTTTTTTTTTTTTTTTTTTGTTTCCATAAATACACATTTTGCCATTCCATTTTTATAATTTCCTATATAAATAAATATTATCTCGTGGCCCTTTTTATTTCAGTATCCGTTCTTTTTTTTTTTTTTGGCCCGGCGAGAAACCATCTGGCCACTAACAACTTCTACAAATAAGCTAGACTAACACAGAATAGTGTGTTTAAATAAGTAGATTGGATCCTAAAACGTCATGGAATAAGAGCAAAGAGTATCGTTAGCAATAAAGTTCGAGCAAACATGGTCGCAATGACGTAACATAGCCCACGTATGTCGAAAAGAAGTATATGGGAATTAACACTGACCATATGTACAGTAGGCACAGTACAGCAACATAACTATAATTAAACGTTCACAATACAATTTGAACACACATGGCCGCAATGATATGACAAAACCCACGAGTGCCAAAAAAGATAGAATATAAAATTAACACTGACCATACACATCCCAAGTGCAACAAGCACTGGGGTGCGACTGGATAGCAAAAGGTTAATAGGTATTTGGGACCGAGTAACTAGCAAGGTAGCAGCCAAGACTTTCGAACATGCCAGTTATTAGCTACATTAAGAAAACCGGTCTTTCGCTACTAAATAGTGTAACGCTGTTATTAATAATAAATTTGAAGAAAATCACTACAATAGCATCGGTATAATATGTAAGAAACATTATATGGGGGAGAACATCCTAGGAAGATTAACATATTAAAGAAGCGACCTCTAGCATGCTCGCATTTATTACAGTTAAACAATAAATGATTGATACCCTCGTCAAAATTGAAAAATCGGCGAGAATCACAGAAAATACCATAACTGTGGTCGGTAAGATTAGCACCTACTAAGGCATATCCCATGCATAGGCGACAAACGGCGGTAACGTATTTACGTACAAATCTAATGGAGGAATAGAGTGGTACCACTGACTTTCAGCTGAAGATAGGTCTTGCCCCTAAATGTTACTAAATTAATATATCTTTTGTATATTTCGTTTTTGATTTAATTATCTTACTATTTATAATTTCTTCAGATTGCACGTAGAGTTTATAACATACAGACTGGCTCGAAAAGCGCCACAATGCTGAATTTTCAAATTCCCATATTGTCCTTGTGGAATTGATTATAATTGGTCAATTTCATTTTCACTTTGTGTACATATAATAATGTGCTGTTTGCGATTGTTCACTCTTCATAAGAGTGAACGTTTCTATTTAGATTTTAGATTTTTTTTTTTTTTTGGACCTGTCAACCGGGGGGACCTTTGCCCGGAAACAATTAGAAAGGGAAGAAGTCAATTATATCTTTATACGATATCAAACGTCGTTAGGAGGAAATAATCAATATATGTAGGTGAATACATCCTGTTTGTTAAAATGGTATAATAAAATAAACTTTAATAACAAACAATATAGATCAATAAATTAGATAAATACCTATTTAGAAACGTTTTCGGGCATAACCCATCATCAGCTAACACTAACTTAAAGGAAACTTAAAGTATGTTTTAAGTTTCCTTTAAGTTAATGTTAGCTGATGATGGGTTATGCCCGAAAACGTTTCTAAATAGGTATTTATCTAATTTATTGATCTATATTGTTTGTTATTAAAGTTTATTTTATTATATTATAAATAATCAATATAATAGCATCGTTTGAGTGGAGAATATGAAGAGGCAACCAACGAAAAACGAAAATGGAAGGAAGATTTTTAGATTTTATATCGAAAAAGTTAGTTATCATTTTTTTTTGTCATTGAAATTATTACTATGCTGCTAGTAACAAATAATTGCAATTTCTTAATAGCAATCAGATGTGTAATGTTTTATGTGTTTATTCCGAAACGGTTGCTTATTTTGAAGTAAAAAATTAGCAAACATTACAAAAAGAATTTTAATCAAGGAAATTATATTTCAAAACTAAAATTTTTGTAATTTCATCTTTTAAATTGAAAATCGCATAATTTATCGAATTTTGCCCCCCGATTTATATAAAATGTATGGATACATATTTCTTATTTTTCTTATATTTACTATATGTTAAAAAAAAGCTGGATACATATTATTTTTTATTTTGTTTTTTTACTTAATTGTACTATTTTAATAAAAAAACTAAAACGACTCTTTTCATTTATTCGATAGCCATTATTCATAATTATCGAGTTTAAAATTTTTTTAATGTTGAGTAAGAATTATTTGAAACTTTTGTAAATATAGGCACAATTTTAAAAACGCCGACGATTTTGTAAAGTTTTTGCCATATATTTTTTACAACTAATAATAAAAGTACGGAACTTTTTGAATAATTTCTCTTTGTTCTCTTAAAAGTCTAGATTTTTCGATGTTATTATTTTTTAATATTTAAACAAATTAAACAAAATCACGTGAACGCTATTTATGCTTTAGTTATATATTGTAAACCACCACTTACGTTTCTCACAAGCCGTAAAAATTGTACATAACAATAAAAGTCCAGAGATAGTTCTGCTTGTTTAAATTACAATATATTATCGCAACGCAAAGAATAACGCGGCTTCGAATGTGGGGATTTGGCCAGATGACGTAATGCGGAAACAAAAAAAAAAGAAGAAAAGAAAACGAAAAAGCATAAGTACTTACCGGTGCGAGTTATGCATGTGTAAACACTGATGCTGCACCTTGAATATATGTGTACAGTTGTAATTTGGGCGAGCTAATGCGAAGGGCACGCAACAAAAATTAATTCCGACAAAGCCAGTTGAAGAAATTCGCAAGAACATGCTGTTATTTACGTAGAACCTAGTATATTTCGCCGAAATAAAAAAGAAAAAAAAAGGAATAAAAAAGAGTTCAGTGCTTTGAAAAGTGCACAAATAATTAATCTCCATTCTTAAATAATATTCCCAGAGATTGCTCTACGATATCCCCCGTTCGTTATTTACTAAAATTTCTTACTTGCGCAACATTACCAATATTAACACAAGATTCAGACAGCGCTACCGCCAGTGGCGGATCCACGGAGGGGAACATAGGGGGCACCCCGATCACCGCTAAAAAAGAAAAAAAAACGATGAAAAAATTCGTTATAACAGAGAAACGTGTAATTTATACTATAAAAGATTTATTATATATAAATAGTAACCTATGCATCTAATAATTTATATTTAATACTAATTTTTTCTAGTGAAACTATTAATGTACGTTTTTTATTCTGTTTTAAACGCAACTGTGGTCGTTCTTTTGCTTTTTTTTATTTATTTTTAATTTTTAATTTACAATTTTAATTGAAAATAGTTCGATGATGAGATTTTTTTTTCAACTTGCTCACAGGGAGGACAAAGAGAATTCGGATCGGATTAATAAGAAAAATAAAAAAAAAAATAGAGTGTCTAATCAAAATACGATACATGTTCCGTTCTTTTTAGTAATTTACTAATTCTAAACTACCATTTTTTAGGTATAATTTCGTTTTATTTTTCACCTAATTAAAAACACAATTTAAATTAAAAATTGTAATAACTATGTATTTTTAAAACATTTTTAAATTTCTATAATTTGGTTTTCTGAAACAAGGTATTTATTTCTCAAATCTACTACTTACCGTGTAAGATACTATACGTAATTAAACAATTTCCCTCCGCAAAATGTCCATCTGGATCAGCCCCTGGCTACACCGTGCCTCTCTCCCTCTATTTCCCATGTGGGGGTGGGCGGAAACTTGTAAAAACTAAACATTTTGAGAAAAGTGTTTATGTTTTTTAATGTTTTCTATATTTTTCGTGTTTTTTCACGTTTTTACATTTTTAAAAACTTTCATTATTACTAATGAAAATGTATATACATGTTTTCTAGTAATTTGGCGAGGGTATTTTATCGACACCCGACCCAGAAGTTAAAAGTGTCGCACAAACCGGAGCTTGCTTTAATATTTCAAAATTTTCTTTATATCATCCTATCGGAGTAAAGGGGCATTATTATAAATCGGTATTTTTGCGTAGCTCTACCGGAATTAAGCCGTGACAGATACATAAAAATGCTATACTCTAAAAAGGTATCGCCTAGTTGAGATTAGGGGCAATAGTGTGTGGTGTTTCGTTCCGGTAGCACCTGATTCGAATGCGAAATTAAGAATACGGAAAAAAAATTCCTCTCGTAACCAGCTCGAAAAATAATTTAAAAACAATAAGGTCGATGATATTAACGATAAATTCCTAAAGTAGATCGGGTATTTTTTGCGTACACATTTCGCAAAAATTTGCTCTAACGTCAGTGAGAAAGACGAAAAATTACCAAAAGACATTAAATCACGTGACCTACGAGGGGGGTCCCTTACGGTGCCGTGCCACAAACGAAGTTCGCTGTCCTCGGTGGATAATCGTTTTTTTCGACTGGTCATATTGCACAGCGAATTCGCTAATCGCAGCTGTTCAATAAATTATCGATAATCGTTTAAAATTTTAATTTAAAATGCCTTTAGCGTAATAAATGCTTATTATATAATATCCAACGTTTCGTAATAAAAATTTTTAATTTTTTTTTTTATTACCGTACACGCTAATATACTAAAAGTAATCATGTTCTTTTTATTATACATATCACCAATTTCCAACAGCTTCACAGTTAATTTCTCGGTAAGAATTTTAAAAAGGGTGATAGATAATAATATAAATTAAAGGGAATAAATAGTGAAGGGAAGCCGGAGTAAATCGATTCGACGTAAAACACCGTTTAAAACGTCAATAATTTTTAATTAATAATTTTTAATTAGCAATTTTTAATAGAAGACACAGGGGGCAAAATGAGTGAGACGAGTTCTTTAGCATCGGAGAGCCAGGCACATTATTTTCTTCGCACACCTACACATTTTGAGTAGTGTTCGATGATACTCTATATGGTTCTCAATCCATTGGGCAGCGTTGCATTCAAATGTTATCGATTTCCAAAAAACACATTATTGTCCATTTCAAATAATGAGCTTTTAATTCGCATCTGCGGTACCGTCCCTTCTGACGGTACCGCATGCGAGTCAACACGATGTTTCTGCCGGAAGTCTAAAGTTCGGCTACCAGCTCGCAGTAGAACGAAATGCAAGCTTTGCCATTCTCGAAAAAACTAGCTGCTTTCAAAGGCAAAAATGCAAAGATTCACCTAAATGTTGTAAATTTTAAATTTTGCTTCCTTCTTAATAAAAAATATTTTCCTTGATAAAGGAAAGAATTGAAAAAGGGACGAAGGCAGAAACATGTAATCAGAAAAATCAACATGAACTTAAATAAATACGGACTACAGATCACAGTAAAGGACCAAGTAAAATATCTTGGAGTACTGATAGATAAAAACCTTAAATTTTACAATAACTACAAGTGCATAAATGAAAAAATTACGAAATTTATTAATATATTCACAAAACTGTTTAACAATAACAATCAGATGAATTACAAAAAAGGAATAATATTATACAAAACAGTGATATTATCTAATCTATTATATAGTAGTATTATTTACAAGGATATGCTGAAGTTCAATAAATTTCAAAAATTTTCAGCAAGCATACACAGAATATCATAGCAATTAAACTAATCAAAGCTTACAAAACAATAAATTATACAAATTCATTAGTCATAGCTGGAATATTACCTTTATACTTAGAAATAGAAAAACATATCACAGTATTTGCAATTAAAAATGAATTAAAGGTAGAAAGGGGACGACAAAGAGAAGGGGAAACTTGTCAAACCATTTTTCATTAATAACCTCTTCCAACGATATTAATTTTTAGGTTTGGTTTTTGAGTTACACCAATCTTTGACGACTATCTATGTTATTACTCTTCATTCTCACGTAATCAGCTGAGCAGCGGCAGATGACACTTGTTTATGCAATGAATACTAATCTATTTTTGACCAAATATCGTGTTTAATAACAGGCCAAAAAAAAATATATATGTATTTTATTTACTTTTGAATGACACGGCATTTATTTACACAATTTTTAATTGATATCGCACATTCGAAAAAGTTCCCACATCCTAAAGTACATAGTCTAATCTGAGTCTTAGTCATGGATTTCCTCCCCGGAAAGCGAACTGCAGGGCATACTATATTACCCGGATTTAAATTTTCTTTTAGTCGATTGCGAAATTTACGATACTCGTTGAGTGGAGTTTTTAAATCAGCGGCGAATACTACCCATTTGAAACATAGTGGCAGGTCCATCCGTCTCGCAATCAAAGGGTTTTCGATTGAAGTTGCAGCAATATTCTGTTAATGTCGCTTTTTAAAAAAAAAAAAAAGGCCATAAATTTGTAATCCGTATTTCGCTATAGTTGTAATCATCATTTTTGATATAAATCAATTATACTACGCTCTGCAAATTTACACTATATGCAGTAGAGCATTCTAAAGATTATTTTTTAATCCGATTTATGCAACGCGGGGATTTTCCACGCAAGGAACTCTACTCGTATTCTTCACCATTGCACCACGATGTAGTCTGACCATTAAAATAACATTACTCCATGACCTCTGTTTAAAGTAAAGGCTGCGTTTGTTTACTCTTCTGATGGGGTTAATTTACATAAAATTTTGTTCATCATTAGCGCGCTATGCTATATACGAATAAATCCGGTTGATTTAAAAATAAATCGTTAGAATATTAAATATTTTCTAAGAAAACCTTCGTAAATTTTATATGTGCCGACTAGATAAAAGGAAAATTTCCCATCGCCTTTTAATTCTGCGTTAAAGTGTACACCGCGTTTTTATTTGTTTATTTTATTTATTTACTTCATTTATTTATTTTATTTATTTTACATATTTACCTATTTGGGGTTTTGAAAGATGAAAGACAACAAACAGAAAAAACCGTTAGCAAGTAGCCTTGTACATTTACCACGCGCAATATATTAAAATATTTTCCACGCAGATTTCGTCACGGGTAGATAAAAACAGCGCCGTTGGCGCCACGTTAAAAAAAAAAAAAAAAAAAAAAAACAACAAAGGAACGAATACAAATACCGGTGGTGCCTTTTGAGGTAAAGGAAACCCCGGTTTAAACATAATGTGGTGGTCGACGGGTTTCTATTGAAACAAAATTCGCGCGAAAACACAACTTCATTATCATCGGTGCAGTACTTTTGCAACCGGAATTTGCAATATTGTTGCGCGCCATTAATCACTTTTCCACCTAAAGTCACGTTTTCGCATCAACTAATTTATATGAAAATGCAGCAAAAAGGTAGCGCCGCACCTCTCTGCTCACATCTGATATGGATCCAACCCACACGTGTGTTGGAACTTCCATTTGCCAGGCCAATGAACAATTTTTCTTCCATTAAGTCCCCAAATAATAATTTTGCTCGTCTAATGTCAATCTTTTTATCGTGGCCTTGCTTTAAATCACTCCGCTATTCCATAATTTTCGCCTCTGCATTAATCTTGCAGCTCTATCTTCATCTCTTTTTTTGATTTTCTACGGTTTCCGCCCTCATTTGATTCTCTGACTGAGTTTGGAATACCGCATTTCTTCTACACTCCAAATTGTTATAACTTTCCTGCCTCTTATTCTGCATCTTACATTCCATCCTTAGATGTTGTTGGCTCAAATTTATTTCCTCCACCATTTCCCGCATATACTGAAAAATCTAATCTCTCCTCTACATAGTTATCTTTAACTTTTTGGTTGTTGTTGGGTCATTGCTAACGTCCTTCCGTAAAAAAAAAAAAAAAAAAGAAAAATAAATGTATATTTCACGCGGGGAAATGAAAAATTTTCCGAACACGTTCGAAGATTTTCCGGTATAATTCAAGTCACAGTTTGCTGAGATATTGTCGGATTTGCTGAAAATACCTATTTCTCAATTCGAGAACATAATTTGAAAACATTTGCGATATAAACGATAAAAGTACTCAAGCTGGGGGAATGTCACAACAAGACTTGAACAAAATTTAATTGAGACTGCTTTTGAACGCACGCAAAACGCAATTATTAGCCAAGCAACTAATTATTACGAGTGTACGTGATCTTTTTCATTCGAATCATCGAGTGGTTTTTTCTTGTTTCAGTTTTTAAAGTCTAATAATTGAACTGCCACAACATAAGCGCGACAAAAAGATTTCATTAAAATCGCCTCCTTCTGGACACTCGACAAATATCAGCGACTACCACTCCCTCTCTTTCCCAGCCCCTCCCGCCCCGCCAACACACACACACACACACACATATATACTCTCTCCCTGGGTTCAACCAACTTAGTTGAATAGTCGGAAGCGAGAGAACTTGTTATTTTGTCTTTTCACTCCCTCGAAAAAGTAAAATGGAAGCATACGGAAAACACGTTTGCAAATTGTATGAAAAGGCAATTTTAATGACTGAATGTTTAATCGCTCTATATTGTTCGACCGCTCAAAGAGCACACAACTATACCTGAAAATAATCTCGCGCGCAGTGTTAGTTACAAACAAAAAATAATAAAAATACATAAAATCCACGCCCAATTTAAACCTGTTATTTTTCAAATTTCTTCCACACACATACAACCACACACACGGGCATATACTTAATTAAAAGCCGTTAATAACTTTAACGATTATCTATATATATATATATATTAATTACAACGTAATTCTTAGGCTACCCCCCATTCGAAAAAATGTCCCAAAAAAATATCCCAAAAAATGTCCCAAAAAAATGTCCCAATTTTATGTAACGTTTGTTATATTTTGTAGGATTTTTGTTATTGTTATTTAAAAAATGTCACAACTTTATGTAATGAAATATGTAACGAAAAATGTAACGAAAAAATGTCTTAATTTTATATAACGGAAGGTAAATGTTAGAATAGGATTTTTGTGGTTATGTTATTTTTTGTGTGTGTTGATGCCAATAAGAATTACGTTGTAAATTTCGATCATTTTATACAACGTATAGAAGAGAAAGAGACAGAAATGAAAGCAAGAGGGGTCAAGGGGCACAGCCCCTTGCGAGGCCAAAATGGCCAAGTTATATATATATATAAATAGGCAAAGGCAAAACAGTACCTCTTTCTCTCCTGTTTATTAACCGATTTTCTTTTTTTTGTTTTTTTGTTTAGAAGCTATTCACGACCGTTAATGTTATTAGTAAAAAAATTTTGGAAACAGTTTTTTTTTTCTAATTTAAATAAAAAATTAATACAAAAAATTAAAAATGAAATCGCTTTAGCCACTAAATCTGTTCTTATTAAAATGTTTTAATTTTCCTTAATAATCATCATTATTGCCTTTTTACGGTGTACTAAATCTTAAGGTGTCATTTAATATCACAATAAATGAGGGTTTTTTAAAAATTGCGATTTACTGTTATTTTGTTAAATTTATTTTTAATTCAATTATAATTTTGAACTGTTATGCATTGTAAGTACATATAAAAGTGTATGTTCTCAGATATACAATAAAAGAATATACATATATATATGAGTGGAAAAAAAAATGTTGGAAATGTGCACATTCATACACATATGTATGTTTTCCTTAAATTGTTAATAATAATTATGGTCGAATTTCGACCAATAGGTGAACACCAGTCAACTAAAATGTGGATGTTAGACAACTGTAGAAGTATTTATATATCCGAAAATTAGTGGCCGATTTTTGAAAAGAATTACACACACACACACACACGCTGCCTAGCACGTATTAAACTGAATATTATCGAAATTATTATTGGATGAAATTTAAAAAAAAAAAAAATTAATATATTATAAATAAAGAATACGAACAAGGCCCGTGAAGCGTTATGTTTTTGATACGTCATAAGTTCTGATAAAGATAAACCGCAGAGATCACATTTTCATAAAACCGAATGTTAAAGGACGTATCAATTTCAAAAAAAAAAAAAAAAATCGAATGTTACGTACAAAAAAACCTGTTGCACATAATGTACGGAATTGGTCGATTATTTTTTTTTTTGAGTTTCTTACATTGTCTGTATGTTTTCAGATTTTAATTGACTGTATTTTATCAAATGTGCAATAATAACAATAACAATAATAATAATACATCCTCAGAGGCTCACAACTTGTGAGTATAGGTATGGCGCACCCGATGTACCCTATTACCTTGTTTCGCTAGTCTATAACTAGTCTTTGGGCGAGACACCTTTCTCCTCATCTTTTCTGGTCTCCCTTGATCAACTTTTGTATTTTTCTGACCCTGATGATATTAGTGTATGCGAGGGCTAAGGGGTTTCCTTTCCTTCTGTCTACATTCTTCTTCTTCTCTAAAAATCCTTAAGCCAAGTTATAACGCGCCCCGTGACGATGGCTGCATTGCACCTAAGGGAACAGAGTGTCACTAACGGAGCCTTTGGGGTACTTTCTGCCTCCCCACAGTATATAGGATTACCATGGCACGGATCTCTACCATGACGAACATACTTTCTTCCAATTCTCGTGAGAATTACGATGACACACTAATTATTATAATAATAACTTTATAAGAAATACCACCAGAAGTGGCCTTAATCAAGCTCGACTTCAAAATACTCGAGATAATCCAAATACACAAAATATAAATCAACCTGTTAAGGATGCTTTGCTCATAAAAACAGGAAAACCACAGGCACGAATGGCATAGACGAAAGGGATGAATAATCACGTCATACACGGCGCTACTACATCATCATCAAACTTGAATCAATACCATTAAATAGATCACAATTCCTAAAGAAATTCCTGGAGAAATACTCAGAATAGAAAAATACATCCGAACAACGATTAGCAGACCAGAACAGATTTATAATAAACAGTAACCGATTAACAACAACCCTCGAAAGCGAAGAAAGAAAACAAAGCGTAGCACCTCTATATGAAAATAAGTGCGGAGATATAAAAGCAGTCCATAATGAAACATGAAAATAATGATCAAACGAAATTCAAAATATCGAAAAAAAAAACTTAGAAACAGCAAGCGCAAATAATAAACACATAACAAAATAATAATAAAACAAGATATGGATAAATTCTGCGATAGAAATATTCTTACAGATCATAAAATAGACGCTAATAGAGCAGATATTACTTCAATTCACAAACTATTAAAAAGAATACATTTTTAATCGACATATCGCCCCTAATGACAGTAATATTAGCCAAAAATATGAAGAAAAAATAAGTCAATACAGCAGCTTAGCCATTGAAATAAAAAACATATGAAAACAAAAGAAGATCACAGTAATACCACTTCTTATAATGTCAGTAACCGGAATTACATCAAACGTATTCATGGAAGGTTTTAAAACATTACAGATTCCAGGATAGTGTTGCATTTAACTTTATATATATATACATAGTAATATACAAAAAGCAGTCATATTAAGTACCTGTAATATAGTGAAGAAGTTTTTAAACCATTAAAACATAATAAAATAATTGTGACTTAATCCGTCACAAATTACAGTCCAGGATATAATAAACCCGAGAAAATAATGATACTAACACTACTACTACTACTACTATTAATAATAATAATAATAATAGTAAATAATATTAATTTATTAATAATAATAACTGTTTCCAGAAACAGGTCTCCCAATAGTCATACAGAAGCAGATGTTAAGATAAATGCAGAAGATGTGGTAAGGAAGGTGAAACAACATCCCTGTTAGGAGAATGCGAAAAAATGGCGCAAGAACTTTACTTAAAAGGCACGATGATGTAGCTGGAATTGTACACCGGGAGAAACATGATTTAACTGAAAAGAGACTACCATATAACAAATATAAGCCGGAAAAAGTCCTTGAAAATAAAGAAAGTAAGCTTTATTGGAATAGAATTAAAAAATAAGACTGTAAAATATAACGGACCAGATATTATTGATGTATAATAAAAGCAAACTAGGCCTAATTATAGATATTGCCGTAGCAAGTAGCAAAAACATTTTTTTTTTTTTTTTTTTTTTTGGGCACGTCAACAGTGGAACTTACTTAACGCAAAGAATTGTACATTATATAAGGAAAAGATTAGAAATTGAGGAGGTAAAGAAAGTCAACAAAGGAACTATATTGAGAGAGGGAAATGCAAAAATGGAGTGGACACTATAAGGAGTAGGAAGGCCAAGGCGCAGAAGACTAGAGTACAGAGTGTTCGGAGGAAATAAAGAAACATGACAAATACGAAGAGAAAATTAAAAAAATATGGAGAATTAAAGCAAGAAATAAAACAAATACGGACACTACGGGAAATAAAAGTGGTCCCGCTGATAGCTAGAATACCTGTATGGTACTACCCAAGAAGATAATTAAAAATATAATTGATCTCCAGTTAGTACAGAGTTAAGAACATATAGAAAAAGTAATCATGTTAAATAGCGCGACATACATGAGAATATTCGCAAAAGAAATGACTAAAGTATAGTCGCATTATTAATTAATACTATCAGTTGAAAAACGGTGATTGAAAAACAATAATAATAATAATCAAACATGAAACATCTTCATTATTAAACATAATAATAATAATAATAATAATAATAGAAAAAGGTCTTAGTAGATATTGAAGGTGATGTCGACTCGCAATATATAAGATGTTTCACGAAATGTTCACGCGCTATTATCGATCTAGGAGTATTGCTAATTGATAAAATTTGTTTCATTCTAGTTTCATCGGAATCTGGCGAAAAATGATCGCATGGTAGTAATAACACATTCTTCCGTGAACGGACCAGGGCTTTGTATGGAATTTCAACATGTCGTTTTACGATGCACGAGATGGAACGAAATACCGTTGACCAAGTTCAGCGTCAACACTCCCCGCCGCTCTAGGCGGAAATATGACGTAAATTCTGTGTCCGTATTCTATATGGCGGACAGAAAATTACCCGAGATTACGACACACTGACATCAGAAATGTTCCTTGGAAAAATGTCAAATTAACGGAGACTCAGACTTCGTTCTATATTTTCTAGTCGAAAGTAAAAAAAAATTTTCACTCGGTTGTAATTCTACAACAGCTCCAATTATGTGTATAGAATAAACACATTCTACGGAAAAGGTTGCCGTAGGTCTTCTCGAGTTTTTTGATGCCTTTTAATCTAGAATGCGAATATGGAAATTTTTAATCAATACAAAATTCGATAGTTTTTCAGCACCGCAAAATGATGATAACGACGAAAATGAACACAGACACAAATAAAATGTTTAACACGTAAACAAGGGGTCAACAGAATCCGAAGAACGATATTTATGGTGTATCAGGAAAATATTGTGATCGGAGGATCATCTTTGACTCTACTCACATACATACGAGACTGCTTTTTTTTTCTTTTTTTTTTTTTTTTTTTTTTTGCGGAGCGGATATATTATTTATCAATTGAAATATTTTAAATGATTTTATATATTAATGTCGGTATGTCATTCAGAATGAACGTCACGAAACGGTGTAGTACTAGAAGTGTCAAGATATAAATCTTATGATAATTAGAAAACGCTCGGGAACAATTACGAAAAACGAAATAGTTCGATTACGATCAGAAACTGAGACAAAGAATGAAGGAAAAGAACTGGACAACATAGAAGGAAGTGGCAAAATATAAGAGGCGCAATAAGGACTAGAGGAAGCTCGAGGAGAGAGATAACAAATCAGCGCACAGAATGACGCAATTTGTCGAGAGAAATGGATATATGATTAGGATCTCGGTAATTTTAATGAAAACGGCAGTCGTTTGAGGAGGGTGTTAAAACGAAAAAGGGAGGAAGCAAAAGAGACTTAAGGCGCAAACGCAAACAGTTATTAATAATGATAAAAACAAGTTGATCCCAGGTTCGGTTTTGCAATGGAAAACGTATAACTCTCTATTCGGTAGATTATTCCGTATTAAAGGGGAAAGTTAGAAATAATAACTCTGAAATAGAAGATAGACTAAAGTTCATATTAGAAATGAAAATATATGTAGAATTCGGAAAACTTATCGCGATTAAAGTAAAAACTTTCGTCATTTTGCAAAAGATAACATAGTTAAGTGTCATAGACTAGGGTGTCTCTCTCTGGCCAGATTCAAAAGAACAGGTGTAGAGAGCCCGAATTTTATAATTCTGCTCTCTCGAATTCGGGAGAGTAAACCGAAATTCGAATTTATGAAGGGAATATAGAAAACAGATTTTACTCTTAATAAATTGGAATGCTGAACTTCTCTGGTTTAGGCTCCCCCGAAATTCGAGAGGGCAGGCAGGCTGCTGATTAGAAAATCCGCAGTATATTCCGGAAAGCTAGGGTACCGCGCTTAAGAATGCGGTCACAGTATTCAGGCTAACGGGGCCCAGCAAAACGAGGATTTAGCCGCGGGTGATCTTGGAGTACGCCATGTCTCGACAGACTTTTTATTCTTCGCTTCACCGACGCTCTATAATAAAATGTTGCAATATTTCCAATATTTCGGGAGAGTCTAGAGAGATTCAGCGAAGCGCACTTGGCAGAATTCAGTTATGACCGTTGCAGTTGTAACGTTAATATATGTATATATCGTTTATTTAAGAAATGCCAGTTACTAAAAGCACATTCCGAATTGGCAAACACAAAATCCTTTTTCCAAGTTGGAAAAGGTTAAAAAGGAAATAGAGGGAGTTGAAATGATAACACAAGACGACGACAAGTGGAGGAACTAGGACATCGTATCTAGGAGACCGCGGAGTTTTCTTTGGAATAAAAAGGCGATTTCTTCTCGGCAAAGGTAAGAGATGGAAGAAGTTTAATAAAAGACGCGTCAATGGGTACACGTTTTGAAAGAAAACGATATAGTCCCTCTAAATAGGACCTACGATAAAAACCGGCTGATTCGGCGAGCAATACGGAATGCACCCACAGCGGGGGACGATTAATTTGAAAAGAGAATTTTTAATATTTCAAAAAGAAGAGGGGAAAAAAACCAGTACTAAAAACGCTTCCAACGGGTGTGGTGTTTGCAGGCGGGTTAAAGCCGCTACCCAACATCGAAGTATTTTTGGGGGACGAGCAACAGGGTGGGCGGTGATCGGTAATGGCGAGGAAAGGTGAGTATAAAAAGAGTATCAGCATAAACGATCCCCATCGAGTGTACGTACCATCGTGCTCGACGGTTGTCGAGCGGCAAAGTGCATTTGAAGTAAATGACGTCGATGCCGGGTAACTGGAAAAAGGGGTGGCAGCGAGATGGTCAGAGTAAAAGAAAGATGAATGAGTGAGAAAACAGCCGTGTTGCAGTTGAAACGCGAAAGGAGAAATTCTTCTGCGTAAGAATGAGGAAAGAGAGACAGAGAGGACAAATCGGAAGCAAGGCACAACGGGGAGGGGTATCATATAGGAATAGCGACTGAAGCTGAAACTGAGATTAAGACTGAGATTGTTATCGAGACTTTACGTCAGATAAATCGACATTCGGGAATCCGAGACGCACCGAGGAGAGCGGCTATCGATATGTCGCATATCCGACAAGAAATCGACGTCAGGCAGCGCGCGGCAAAGTATTTCGTCATTGTCGCCGACAATAACGTAAACGACGGTAGCGTCGTATTCGTCGTCTTGCACAGTCATCGCGTAAATTACCGGTGGCGACAATCGTATCGGCGCTGCGGCGACTCGATTAATTAAATAATTTTTTTTAAATCAAAGCCGAAAAACGCCAAGTACGATAACAAATAGACAATAGTGCCGCCTAAACTCCACTCGGATTGTAGTGTGACGTCATAGTTGCAAGAGAAGAAGGCATAGAAATCACGCGAAAGCGAATTTAACAGCGGGTCGACGAGGCAATAACTCACGTAATTAGTTCAGTTAAAAGACCAATTAAAGACGATTATTTAACCGTGCACAACTGAAAGTAACATCGAATATACATATGTATATCGCCATCGGTATTTACATAAGATTATTATAAGTCTCATCGTTGAACAGTCGCCCTGTGGAGTGTAAACTTTTAACGTTTCCCGAGCGGCGAAGGTTTGGTCCCATTTCGCCTAATTCCCGTTTCGCCTAAAAATTAAAAGGCACCGGAAAAAAAATAATAATAATTTGAAAAAATCAACTTGGCAACACGGACACATTTAATAGGCAGACAAAAAGATCAAAAAGACTGCTAGAGAAACGAAAGAGAATAGCATAGTTGAAATATGCACACGTGCGATTTTACAACGCGCGGTATTGGTATTGAATTATACCCCATTGCTTGATGCGTACGGACAGATTAGTATACAATTTCCGGTTATTTTTCTATTTCTCCAGGTAAATTATAATCGCGATATCTACTTCGAATTTCATCCTAGATAAATAGACCGAAAAACCGACTGAATTAAGTGTACCGTTTGTTGGGACACGAAAGGGAAAAAAAATGAATGCAAATGTTGAATTTATCGCAAAAATAACTCCTTATATGCTTTGTAATATCATTATTCCCTTTTTTAACATGCGCAAAATCATCACACATACTGACTGCTTTACAATCCGTTATGGTTGGAGTCTTGTTGTACATACATTATCCTACTGAAGGAAATTCTATTTCGATTATATTATGTCATTTATGTAAAAAAAAAGCAGAAATTCTGACTCAGTCTAGTATAATAATGGATGTGTACCATTTACAAAAAACAAATCGAGCAAGTAAATATATATAGCTGATATTTATTAATTAAAATATTTATTGCAAATTACGTGTTATAAATGAAATGATAATATTCAATTAGGTTTCGGCAACAGAGAATAAGAAAACTTGTTATTCATTAAAAAATTATTATTTTTTTTTCATTTGCTATCAATTTTTGTGTTATACGTCAAAAGTATGATGATGGGTCATTGCCCTTGATTGGTGTTCCCAAAAAATAAAAATAAATAAATAGCGTATTTTTATACTATGTTTTTTTTTTTCATTTTTTAGCATTAAACCTGTAATATTAACAATCTGTTGGATTAAGACATTTTAAATAGCGAATGTTTTTTTTCTCTTTTTAGATTTACCAAAAAATAGAGTCCATCCATATCCATCCAGCAGACTTTACAGATAATAAAAGCAAGAAGAGACTTATTAGAATTTAATTCAATTGGACACCAGGGAAATAAAGGGAGCAAGACAAGGAGGAAAAGCGAGAGTAATTGTACAGGGTGGGGGGATTCTTTATTTCATAAGTCCAGAGTAAAAATATAAACACGTAGAGGTATAGAAGGGAAGAACGGCCAAATAGGATGTGATTGAGGTCTCATGCTAAAAATAGCAGTTACGAAAGTGTAGCGGGCAATTAGAAGATATAGCGGGAGAGAATCTATGAAGAGCGGAAGGCAATAAAGAGTGTCCCTCGTACATAGATCACAAATAGCAAAAATCACTCTGAATGAGGAAGAAATGGAAAATAATAAAACCTCGAGCGATTGGGCAGTGAAGGCTGAATATGGATAAGTACAATGAAGCGGGATTAGAGATAGTTGAATGATAGGTAAGCAGAAAGAACTGGAAAACTTTTCGATAAAAGGACACTGCATTTTGGCTGCAATTTGAGCTAAAGAATCGACACTAATTAACAATATTGAAAATCGATTTAGATAGAATATTTTGAAAGGAGATCATAAATTATAGATCGGGTTTGGAGGATAATAAAGGAATATCATATACGTAGGAAAGAGAAAGGAGCAGAGATAGCTAAGAGAACGCTTTTAAAGTCAAATATTAAGTATTTTTTACATTTTTTTTTTTTTTTTTTTTTTTTTTTAAATCAGGTTCGTCAATCAAGAACTGGAAAAAAGAAGAGAACGAGAATCAGATTTTTATGAGATGCGAGAAAGCCAACAAAAATTTTTGTATCAAGCGCTTGGATGACAGAAGGAAAAGGAAAAGAAATAATAAATGAAGCGCTCTCGGGAGCGGGAACGCTGCTTGATAAAAGAGTCATGTAAAAAGAAGATCGTTCAATTGAAAGCGAAGAACATTCAAACATGATATGATCATGGTCACATACAAAGACACTGCTGGAGGGATGTAGAGGACAATGGAGAGATAGCACGAGTTAGTGAGGGAAGGCAATGCCAAAAATTTCTCTACACATCCTTCTTTTTTTTTTGTTTCAATTCATAATTTCTACTCCAAAATTTCCCAAAGTCATACACTAGACTTTGGATAGAAACCCTTCCTTATTCTGTAATTGCGCTTCCTACTATCTTCCCATACAGCCGGTACCCGCTTTTCAGCGTTGTTTCTTTCCAATCTATTCGGTCGTCGTCCTATACTATTGTCCCCTTAATCAGATTAAAAATGAATCATTCTCTTCTCCCCATTTCACGCTTATATCCTTTCAGTACGCTCCACAAATCTGGATCTCCTCCTTTTGAATGTTTCGAACGTTCGGCTGTTGTTAGCGAACGTTCTCTTTCGTATTCGAAAATCTTGGCTCTTGACCTTCCGGCTCCTTTCCTTTATCCTTTCCTTCTCATCTCCAGCATTAATTCGCTTACTTCAATAATGTCCTTTTTCCATATCGCTTCAGGATTTCCTGACATATTACATTCACGCGGTTGGGTGAAAACTTAATACAATTTTTTTATAAAATTTTATAAAATTCGTATTAAAAATTCATGGGAAAGTTTAATAATAATTTATTTATTTAAAGTGTCTCGGCAGCTAAGGCCATTTTCGACGCCGAGAAGTTACATCTTATTCGTATAGATTAATAAATGTAAAGAGACATAAACGAGAAGTTATATCTTATAAGTACAGACTAATAAATAAAAAAAACAAAAAAGATATCAAAATAAACAATAGAAAGAGAAAAAAGAAAAGAAAGGAAAAGAAAGGAAGTAAGCGCTGCTGAATAATAAACTATATAAAAGGAAAAAGTCGGGTGAGCTTTAAAAATTTGAAGATGTTTCCGCAGGCCTTTTCACTGTCCGCCAGAATTTCGGCAAGACCAGCATCCTCCTTGAAGCAGGCGGCTCTCTCTTGCCGAAATTTGCGGCACGAGGTGAGGAGATGTTCGACCGTAACCGGCACTCCACAAATTTCACATGTCGGTTGCGGTAGTTTTTGAAACAGGTGGCTATGTGTGTGGGGCCAGTTATGTGCAGGCGAGCTAGTGTTGTTTCCTCATGTCGGTCCTGCTTGTATGAGGTGCTCCATCGCCGAACTTGACTTTGAACAGTTTCTGAGAGCGACAGTTTTGTTCCCATTTCATGTTGCCAGACGGAGTATACATGTTTTTTTAATTTGGACTGTTTTTCTTATTCTAGCCTCTATAAATTTTGTTAATTGCTGTATGCTGGCGTTCCACGGAGGGGCTTCAGTCATATGCTGATGAGCCATCGTCGTCCACTGAAGACTGCTAACAGCATTCCGGCACTCGATCCCCAGGGTCTTCGGATTTCATACAGCTGTATATAATTCGGGGAAAACGTTTTTTGATGCGAGGGGTTAGATGGATTTGAGGCCAGATTAAAGAAATATTTCAGAGCAAGAAATAGCATTCTGTGTTTGAGTGGCAGGACATTAGTTTCTGCATGAAGGCTGGCAATCGGACTGCAGTGTAATGCGCCTGTGATTAGTCTTAATGCGGAATTCTGAAGTTCAGCACATTAGGTTTAGCAGATCTGTATATGACTGAACCGTAATCCATTTTAGACAGCGTAAGAGCGGAGTAGAGGTTCTGCAGGCATTTCCTATCTCCGCCTCATTTTGTATGAGCTGTCATTTTGAGGACATTGAGTGATTTTTGATATTTCGCTTTAAGTTCATCGATGTGCCTGGCCCAAGACAGCTTTCTGTCGAATACTAATCCAAGGATTTTAACCGTTGGGGCTGATCTAATGGGGCTGTTGCCCAGAGTTATTTTGCAGTCGGAAGGAGCTTTCCGTTTATTGTTGAAAATAATTCTAGCTGGGGAAGTTTTAAGGATAAGTTCATTCGTTTTTTGTTTTTGTTTTAGCGAGAAGACAATTTTATAAGCGTGAAATTTTTTTCGGATAAATGATAGTTGGACGCAGTTTAATTAAAAATACGGTGTGCGCTGTATCTGGTTCTTAAAATTTTCAATGAAAATTTTTTTTTAATCATTTTAAATATATTTTAAGAATTAAAAAAAAAAGAAAAAAATACAAACAGAAATATAAATAAAAAACAAGACAATATACTAAGCCTAATTGTGCAAGTTTGGCACCTTCATGTCAATCGAAGTCAAACCGCGAGACCTCTGCGTTCATTTTCCTGGATGAATGGGCTTGCTGAATCATTCAGAATTCATAAAAATCCAAAAAAGTGAAAAACGCACCGTGCAACGCACAGGAATGCAGGAACGACCAAAGAGGAAAAGAGGTACGTCGAGATGAAAATCCTAATTTTTAAAATAATAAGTAAAGTCCAATTACTTTTTTCGTCGGTAAAAAAATTTCGCAATTTTAATTTATCTAATAAATTATTGCCGGCAGAGGCGCTATTATCAATTGTTACGATCACCGCGCGTTCGTATTAATAATGCCGTCGAAAGAAATACACGTCAACGCCGTATTTCAGGTAAAACTGAACTGGTCAGCGAAACGAAGAGCAGTCGATAAGACTGTCCCGAGCACGCATATTCGATGTCAGTGTGACGTCATGCACTTTCATGTTTCAAACGTTACGGCCGAAAGCCACCTCCATTTGTATAAATTAAGGAAAACTAAATAAAATAAATAGTGAAGAAAGAAAAAAGAACCGCTGAATATATTCAAACTAAAAAACAAAAAACAACAAAGGATTATCGATACGTAATAAAGGTGTTTAAAAGAAGACGATGTAAATATAATCGGATTGTTTAAATGCACTCAAACTGATCCTCGAGATAACATTCAGATTGATTCTTTCATCGCACTCCTATATTCGACTGTGATTGAATCGCGAAATATTATGTGTGAAATAATCGCTAATATAGAGAATTTAAACGAATTTTGAAACCGATATTTAATGATCAGCATTTTTAATGAATAGGCGAACAGAGTTCGTTTTAATTCGGTAAAGCAGTTTATTTAGTAAAATTATGTTTAATAACGGATTATCCATAAAATTGGCAAAAATTTTAAATAAGTATAGTCGACAAGTATATCCCTCAAATTTGCTCGATTTTATAATAATAGACTTCCAAATAACCACCAGCCCCCCCCCCGTTGGTAAATATTAATAAAAATTTGGATTATTAAAAATTATAACATTTTTCGTCTAATATTTAGTATTTTTTATTACGGAAGTTTTCCAAACACAGAGAATGTGACTTCTCAGAAATACCGAAATAAAGATTTATTAAAAATAATACTTTATGGTTTTACTAAGTTTTAAAAATTACTTTGGACACACTGGTCACCTTAAACATATTCGTCAAAACAAATGGAATGATCAGTCTCCACTGGCAGACTGACATGTGCTTTTTCGTAATGTGAAAGAAAGACTGAGTTTTTCAAAAATTTTTGCACATCAACCATTTTTCCAGCCAGGCTATTTCTGGTTATGGTATTATGGTAATTTGTCTGTAGTTTTATAAGTGAAAGGATTGAACATTATCAGCGATGGATAATTAATTGAGTTCTTTCTGATATGAAGGTACCGAACGACTCCCCGTCGTCAGGCCTTATTTAAACGATGATTCTGGATAAGTGTATCAAAACGGAGTGTTGCAAATTAATGGTGAGCCCCCGTATGGACAATTTTACACAATTACTATGAAATTTTTAAAAGCAGCTATTTATAAGTTTAGCTAAATATCGCAAAACACGAAATCATTCGTACGTTTGTCCGTTTTTTTTTTGTTTTTCGCTAAGTAAGCAAAATCTGAAATTTAGGCAAAATGGGAATTAGACAAAATGACAAAAATTTACCGATAAAAAACTGTTTTGCTTGATTTTTAATCAACTCTTAAAATACCACGAATCACTAAAAATACATCGGTCATTTCCCTTTCAAAATTGCTCGTTTCCCAGAATTTTCTTGACAACAGACCAATCGGATTATCTAAACCCCTAAAAACTCCCAATCAGTAAATTTCAATCGTAGAACCATTTTCCAGAACCTACTTACGTACACTCGCACACACACACATAGTCGTTGCTCATATTATAACAATACCATTATTTAAGTTTTTTTGTTTTTTATTTTACTTAATACCGAAGTATAGAATTCAAGTTTTACGAACGACAAGCTAACAGCACAAAAGTATAAGATTTAATATTACTACATACAATTCGAAAATATTTTTTATATTCATTTAGTTCTTGTTGAAATATATGTTAATATAACTTTCTTTAAAAATAGTGTAATGCGACATTACACTGTTTTAAGTATAAAAATAAAATCTAAAATTAGAAAAAAAAATGAAGTACGTGGTGCGAGATGCCCGCGTGCCTAAAAATCCTGTTATCAGTTAGATGGACCATCATCATGTATCGACGCTATAAGGAATACTCATCATGGGGGGGGGGGAGAGAAAATAAGAAATGCTACGGTCAGAAATTCAAAAAACAAATCGATCTTTTAGTTCTAATCACTTTTCTCCTCACATCAGCGAAGGAGGCTATCAGTACCCAACAATGAAAATCCGTGAAAATTCCAAATATCGTTCGCATTTATTATTTATCGCCGCTATTCTATAAATTCAAATAATTCAAAGATATCTCTCTTCGTTGGATTTTAATTTTCGAATATAATTAAATCGATAGTGCTTAAAGGACAAAACTACTCGCTCTTCTTAGATATCCCAAAAATCGCTCGCCGATTATTGAACACCGCGATATTACAGAAATGTGTATATTTAAAAATTGTGGAAAAGCTGACATTACGTCATTTAGTTCTGTCGGTGTATTTTTAATTTTACCGTAAACTTTTACCCAAATTTAAAAGTACCTTTTTTCCGTATGGTGTAATTTATTACACGGAAAAAAATTATTTATAATAAAAAAAACAGTGTAGCAGTGGCTTGATCGACCTCAATGGGCGAGGAAAAACGGTATAAAGGTGCGTTAATGCAGAATTTATTATATTATATCAAATTTTAAGAATACTCGCACAGAACCAGCCCGTTATTAATGTGTCTATAATTGTGTAAATAAGTTATATTTTACATATATATTATTAAAAATAAAAATATCGTTTTGAATGATGTTACAATCGTAACAGATGATATTTTAACAATCACTTCGTTTAAGCCAACCCGATGGAAACCCTTTTTCTTCTTTTAAATAAATGACACCCCCCTCCGCAATGAATTGTCGTTATATTTAGGGTAACAAAAAACGCACTCTTCATTTCTTACTTCTCACACTGACATAATTAACTATGGCGAGGTTCAAACGTTATTATAAGAAACATTTATCGGCTCCCGTGTGACACTATGAATCGAGTTAAATAATTTGGGGGACATTTTTCAAATATATCTAATTGTTTCGTTTTTCATGTTCTCGTGTTTATAATTTTTATTTATTATCGAATAATCTGAAGTCCGTGTAGATTATTATTTAATTTCACGGCGGAACATCGGATTACTTTTTTTTATTTGCTTTCGTGTTAGGGCTGGCCGTTTTTAGAATAAACACTGATGTCATCACAATCTTTTGTAATTCCGTAAATTTTGATTTATATCTTGTTTGTTTTCGAAGTTTTTCGTTTTTTTTCCCCAATTAAATTGTCTTTTTTATTTGAAGCTTCATTTAATAAAAAATATATACGAAAAAAAGGATCAATATATTTCTTTCGAAAATAATTCACACAATTTCAACTAACCGGATCCGAACAGAACGAAGGTAGTCGTCGAAATGGAAAATTTGCCAGACAGCGGAAGAATAAAAATTAATAATTTTTTTTGTAATTATGCCGTTTATTATTAATCATAATTTTATTATTATTGACGGTGGGGAGGTTAATATACCAAGGACGATTTTTCTTTTTTTTCTTTTTTTTTTTTTGATTTTTACTTTTATTATTTTTATAACTATTATTATAAGTAAGATAATAAAACCTAATAATCTGAAACAGAAACTTTAAAGAAAAACTGCAAAGAAATAATACAGAAATTAAAACTGAAATGAAAGATTGCCACGTCAATATTTATTCCAAAAAATTAAGCCCCCCCCCCCCACCGGGAAATATTGAACCCAGCCCACGCACTGCTCTCGAGTATTTTATTTTGTAAAACATTTTTTTTTCTTAAATGGAGTACTATTGAACACAGCCCACGCCCACGCATGGATCGCCCATGCGAAGAACACAGTTTTCGTAGTTTATGTGAGTTGGTTTAAACTATTTAGGGCGGTTTCGTTATGATATAAATGCCAAACACGTGAACAGCGGAAAGGAGGTCAACAAAAGTGTGAAGGTGAAAACTCCAGAAGAAGAGGTTTCTCCTACAAAAAGTTAACTAAAGCATTCCGTACAGGAAAAAAGGCTGCCTTTTTGAGAGGATCTGACGACGAGTTTCACCAACTGCACATGGATACTGAGATCCCGGTTTTTTTGCACAATAATGTACGCCACTGCATCCGTTACTAATTATTTGTATTTAGACATTCTCATTAATTACCGGATTTTAAAGACCTTCAAAATATATAACGAGCGGGGACATAAATAAAAGGTCCCCAAAAAAAAAGGAAACAGTTGCTATCATTCGTACAAAAACGCAAGCTGGATTCTGATTAATTACACAGAATTCTATTGTCCTGTTTGCTGGAATTGTAAAATATTAAAATATTAAAGAAAATAGCAGACAGAAAATGTATATAATAATGTACTAATCTGTAGGAATGTTTTCAGGTTATGACCCACCATCAGTTAGAAGAAGTGAAAACCTATCAAGAAGAAACAAGTTAATAACATATATATTTATACATGGTAAAACCGGATTTGGGAAAAGTTAGGAACCTCACGTTTCCGAATCTGTTTTTACTGTTTTTAATTAACTTGGTTCTTTCAATACAACTCTTAGTAGATTTCAGTTTTAGTTGATGATGAGCTAAACCCGAGAAGGGACCACCACTATGCTTCGCCGCAGGCACGTTTCGTCGCCGACAACATTTCACCAAAAGCCACGATTCGCCGCTGGCGTTATAATAAACAGGTGTTCGTTTGTTTTTAAAGTCGAGGGAAAATTTACAATTTCGCTAATGTGTTTAATTTACTTTTATTTGTTCGTAATATTCGGTTAGTATTGAATAAACACCTGTGTGATGGACCATTAAACGAACTACAAGAACATTATTTTATGATAAAGTCATTACTAAAAGTGTCACGAATTAGAATGCAAATATTTCAAAGCGAAAAAAATTGTCGCAGAAAAAAGTGAACGTGATCAGGACCTATATATATGTGTGTGTGTGTGTGTGTGTTATCATGAAATATATTTATTTATAAATAGTACACTCTAAAGCCTTGTAGTCAATTATTGTATATGCAATATTTGAACGCTATAATAAAAACAAATAAAAAATAGTCGTTTCCATGGAATTCATTAAAATTTCAATTTTCTTTTCCCTTTTGTCAAAAATTGAAAAGAAATTTATTTTTAATTTCGGTCCATTTAATATTGAAGCAGTTATTATTTCGCAATTTCGGGGGGTGGATGAACCCTAAAAACCCCGCTTAGATATTAAATGTGTTTTATTTTTTTCTGGAACAGCTTTTTCAGTTTGAAAATATTCGCACATTCTAATTCGTGACGTTTTTAGCAATGATTTTAACGTAAGCGGATTTATAAAATTAAGTTCTGATTATTATAATATCACGTGTTATTAACCAAAAAAATATATATTCTGAAATATATTCTGATTAGAAATGTTCTTTAAATTTATTTTATTTTCCATTAGTGTGTTCATTCAACACTGATCGAATATAAACAGATAAAATAAGTTTAGCCTTTGCGAAATTGAAAATTTTCACTCGATACTTTAAACACAAACAACCGCTGTTTATTATAAAGGCGGCGAAATTTTGTGTAATACTGTCCGCGGCTAATCTGCAGTGAACGGTGATTGATCAACCTCAGAAAACGTTCCTACAGGTAAGTATATTACTCAGTGGTGGATCCATGGGGGGATAGGGGGCATCCATTCCAAAGAACCAAAGCCTTTGTGTTATAACAGAGAAACTTAATTTATGCTATAAAAGATTTGTATGAATTTTACCTATGAATTTTAATAATTAATATTTAATACTATTTTCTGGTAAAACTATTGATGTTACGTTTTTATTCTATTTTAAACACAATCCTGTTTTGTGGATCTTTTGCCATTTTTATTTATTTTGTAATTTTAATTAAAAATTATTCAATGAGAAATTTTGAATGTATTTAAACTTGCTCGTGAACAAAGAGAATTCGGACCGGACTACTAACAAAAATAAAAAAAATAGTATAGCGTCTAACAAAAATAATATCTTACTATTTCTAAACTACCATATTTAAGGTATAATTTTATTATTTCGTTTTATTTTTTTCATAATTAAAAGTAAAACAGAAGTTAAATTAAAAATTGTAATAATTACGTATTTTTATGAATTTCTATAAAGGTCGCGCTCTATTTGTGATTTTCTTTATGAAACACAAGGGGTATTCTTCTAATCTACTGGCTAGCGTAGAAGATTTTACGTAATTATATAATTTTCCACCCCAAAATGTCCTTCTGAATCCGCCTTTTGATATTATTGTATAATTTTCGAAATTGTACTTATTTTATTATCTCTTGAAATATGACATGTCCCTTCAACTAGTGTGGAAAAACCCTCAGCGGGGTATTTTGTTCCTTTGCGCGCAACTAGTCAAATACATTTTCAACATTTAGTAGACAACTTCCATCAACGCTGAAATTTCAGAGTCACTCTAATTGACCTGGCAATTAATATGGAATATTAGAAAAGTACATTTATACCTTCTAAAATGAAATAAAATACGGCGGGAATCGAAAATGAACCAAAGATTCTATGTAATACGTTCTCGCGGTTTCGATTTCGCTAAAAATTTCACCTTCGATCATGCTGTAATCGAAACATCGAAAACAAATAAAGGAGAAAAAAGCACACTTGCTCCGCTTGTGCGCGTGTATTTTTTGTTACTAATAATAATGTAAATAAATGGAAATATATTTTGGGAGGTAAAACCGGGAGTGGGGCGAGGGAAGACTCATTCAGAATGGACAACATATCTCGGCGCATTAATCGGGGATGAATAGTTTTTTACATTTCGATATGTCGAAAATAAGTTATAATTATTATTGCAACGACTGCGCATGCACACGCAGTTGACTAGTCAGGAAGTGCAGAAAATTAAAGAGATACACACAGGTGTGAAATTATAGAAGTCCAGTGTGTAGTGTCAGATAGAGTATGGCACAGGTAATGCTGAAGAGGTGGGAAATTCGTATACTAATAACAAAGGAAGAGATCGACAAAATCTGAAAATTCTGACATTAAATTTCGACACCCTGGAGATTTGTAACGATAAAAAAAAAAAGTAATTATCGACGTTTTTTTTGTTTTTTTTTTTGTGGGGGGGTTAGTTGGGGTAGTTAACTGAAAATTCAGCGAAAAGCTCATCCGACGCGAAAGAGATATCCTATAATACAAAAGGCGGATTTAACTTTTTTTTCGTTTTCTGAAAATGTTTCGAATAAGCGAAAAAAGGTATTAATAAGAAAATACGCTTAGTTTAAAGCTCGAGAAAAAGAAAAAAATGGGCGGGCGAACGATTGCGTCATCGATGGCGAAACCGTCTACTTACGTGTATTAACGTTTGGAAAAAAACAAAAAAACAAACTATTAACAGATACCAGAGAACTTTTCAGCTTACATACACAATTACGTCATCATGCTCAACAGTAAAGCGAACTACTTGAAAAAATGAGGAAACGTTCGAAATGTGCAATAAGAACACATTTTGTTATCAGACGTTTCCTGCGAGATTCAGCAAACGAAATTAGCGCAGTTCGCGCTCATTTGCTTCACACTAAAGCCTTGTAAACACATGTCGCGATAACGACAAGCATGAACACGCGATGATGTTTACGATTTTAAGAAAAATCCTCAAGATATCACACGCTTCGTCAAAATGACGTAATAAGAAGTCCTTACATCATCTGCAGTCCCGAAATTGCCGAATTCACGAATTCTTACGTGACCAGGAGACAGCAACCTTGGCGCGATTCTTCATATCAGGAATTAACTTAAAAGAAGACTGCAAAAATTAAAGCCGGCCTTTCTTCCTTCAAGGATTTTCGCAAGCTAGCTACAAGAGTAAGTAAAACGAGTCCGCTGTTAATCATGATTGCGTAATTCACACAGTGCACAACCAAGTGTCTAGCGGATTTGAGTATAATTGGGAGCCCGGTTCCTTCCTCGCGGAATCCGCCTTCACATCACCAGATCACTTTTCTTCGTTGCTAACCCATATTCCATTCAAGCCTGGCTGGTAAACCTAAGGATACGCTCTGAGTCCGAAAGAACTCGGCTCTGATTTGGCAGCCCGGCAGCTCCTTATTTGCTGCAGCACCGACGTACACTGCGATGCTTCGATGTTTCATCGTTTTGCCTGTTTTCGATATTATTTTCTTAAAAACATCGATGTATATATATATACATATGTGTACATGTTTTGTTTTTTTTTCATCTAAACTATAAGAACACATCATATAATTATAAAAATTGAAATAAACTGCTGGATAGCTTACGGTTTAGTGATTATTTATATTATATATAGTAAACTAATTTGTCGTCAAAAAGTTTATCAGATCACTTCATAAGCATTGGTATCTCTTCACACTGTCCCGTTTTTCGAGTTTCGTAAGCTCGCTACCTAGACTCTAGCGTCAGCCTAACGCGACTGTCTCGGATAAATTTTGGTCAATTTTCCAATCTTACGTCTTCTTCGGCTATTATACTGACGACAGATTTTGACTAAATCCACCAACTGTCAAACATTGAATATCTGCAGATAACGAATTAGAACAGCTGACGGGTTCGCTGATACCAGTTTCTCTTGAATATTTGTATTTGAAGCTACAGCGATGAATAACAATAAGCGCGCTGTGGAACATTTCGCTAATCTCTAGCTAGCCAAAATTATTACGGGAGCGTTCGGTTGGGTCAATTTCGATGAAATTTGGGATTTAGATAGATTTTAATGTAAGAAACCATATGCACTAGATGTCTGTTGGGTACTTTTTAGGTACATTTTTGGACACTTTTCATTCCTATTTTAGACGCTCTTTTCAAGAGACAATTTCTTTATAAAAACGGGTTAAAATTATACGTTTTTTTGAAAAAAAATTGAGGAACCTCCGTCTATACTAGACGAGTTTATCAAGTTCAGACCACATGGAGTCAGCCTTATATAACTATATGCGAGCACCTTTTTGAAAAATACTTCCTTGTTTGATATTTCAACTGAATTCTCTACATAATTTATAAAAACACAAAATATTAAGATTATTATTTAGTTTTAAATTATCGATACGTAATTAGTTAAATGATTGTACAGATATGTAATAGAAGCGAATTAAATATATTACGTGCTACAAAATTCTTCAGATCCAGCATTAGTTTACGGCGTGAATTCTTGACTATTAAATATTCGTCATTATCAGAATTGTAATCGATATCGCGTCGTCACCATCAGCCGGAATTAACAACTCGATAGTTTCTTTTGTACGTAGGTAGTGGGGTAAGCTTTTCTTTTGGAGGACTTTATCGGGTTCCAAATTATTAGTGAGTCAGAATTAAGGAGCAGACGATGGAAATGTACCGCTTGAAATACTTATCACATGCAGACGTCCCCAATTGTGGTAACAGCGCTTTCTCTCCATTATAATAGAACCGTGAACTAGCGTATTTTTAATTCATGGCTGCTATCATCGGATACCATGGATATTTCTCCCATCATAAACATAAAACTTCTTGAATGTTAATAACCGCACATCCACTGGATGTAACTTCGAGGATAACCTTGATTCGATAAATATGGTTTTCTCGTAGTTTACACTGGTAATTTCTGCTACCAACGTCAGAACGTGAAAAGATTTTACGGCTCGTACTTCCATCGTTGGTATTGCCGAATCCAACTTTCGGAATTAAAAGACAAATATGACACAACACGACCGCATCAACAACTTACTAGGACTTAAAAAAAATCATTACGCAGTAAAGAGGTAAAAAAACACCTAATTCAAACACGTTAGTGTTTCCAGTTGCAAAATACGGCTTTGAATCAAGAACCATAAATGCAAGAGGAGGTTGCAAATACATACTTTTGAAATAACCTGCTGCCGTAGAATGTTACGGGTTTCGTGGATAAGAAATAATATAAATAACTTTCGGAAACATCTGTTGCAGGTAGTATGTAGAAACGTACTTAAGTTCTTCAGTGCGACGTCATAAGGATCTGACAGGGAGTCGACACTATTTCATTCAAAACGAAGTTAATAGAAGAGACAACAGAAGGAACGTAAATGATATGCAGTTTAAATTTTAAAGATACGACAGGTCTAACTGATAAAAGACACGACTGGCAGAAAATAATAACGGAAAATGAACGAATCATTATGTTAGATGAACGAATGTGTCGTATGAGTCTCTAGCTCTGTTAAAAAAAAGAAACGCTCATCCGACCTAGCTGAAATTTCGCGGATGCACTATCGGCTATTTTTGATGTTCGTCAGATAACGACATTAATCGTGCAAAACACTCATCGGCATGATGGACGGGTAAGGAGCAAATTATTAAACGGAAAATGAGCGCTTACATCAAACTTGCAAAACGTACCCCCGCAAGAACTAAAATCTGCAGCAGAAATCACGATTCGGAGCCATGCTGAACAAGAGTCATTTCTGTTTATCTTGTAATTGAATGTTTCTAGAAAACCCGGTTTTCTGTAACCGAGCTGTTATTGCTGCCCGCGCCTATATTTTAATCACCGAACGGCTCTGGCGATTCTAGTCTCAGAGTAGAAGGAGTATCGCTTAATTTGGCTCGCAGTAGTCGCCCTTACTTCATTTAGGAGTAGTTTTTTTCTTATATATAGCGAATAAAAATAAGTGTAAATATAAAATTGAGGCACATCTCTACTTTTTAACCCTTATGTGCACACATGGATTTACCTACGCTATTACACACCCGTGGTATCCGGGATCCGCCACCAATGGATTTTATTTATTTATTTTTTTTTAATTTTTAAAGAAAAATAAGAGGTTTTTTTTTATATCTGTATTTTATGTTAGATATTTATAAATGCAATTAACACCTTTTCAGGTATAAACATGAGTATAGCTAAAATAATTAGGCCAGGTGTAAAAATCGTTTTCGATCGTTACTTTGTTTCATACGTTTTGATGATTATCAAACGCGCCCACAACGCTTGCGCGAGGGCAAAGCAGCTCCTATTCGAGACATACATATATGGAACATGCTGAATAAAAATCTCTCGTCAATGTACAAACCTATCGAAGAAAATCTGACGATCGACAAGCAACTTTTTCCTGATAGAACTAAATTCACGCAGTATATTCTATCGGAGCCGGCGAAATATGGGATAGGTGTACCCAGCGTGTTGTATTTTTCAAAATTAAAATTTTCATTGTTAAAAATTGAGACACAAAATTTTTTGACATCGCCATTCGATAGAAAAAGGGTCAAATCGCGAGTATCCGGAAGGATTTGGAAAATATTGAGAGGGTCGTAAAAAATTCTCACAAAATGTCGTGCATATAAGGCTTAATAATCGGATTGTAAAACATTTAAAATTATAGTCCATTCACAGCTTAGCCCCCCAATTTGGGTAAATTAAAAAAAAAAACAAAAAAAACGATAATTACTACTCGACAAAATATTAAAATCTTTTTAACACTGCTCTGTTCGTGTACAAGCGTTCATGAGAGTTGATACACCAAAAAGAAAAACGGCAAAAAACTAAATCGAACAAATAACACTATTATCAGTCTTAAAACTGCTATATTAAATTGGGGAACTTCTTCAATCTACCGCCACCGGTTTCTTTCAATGAACGTCGTAAATTACCAATGGCGATCCACGACCGGGGCGATAGGATACAAAAAAAAACCTCGATAAAAAAATTTGTTACAACAGAGAATTTTTTTTTTTTTTTATTATTCTATCCTGGACGTGCTAGCAGCCTTAACCTAACAACATGATAATTCTTTTTTTTAACCCCCCCTTTGGCCATGTCAACAAAGGATCTTCGCCCAGAAACGACACACGAGGGAGAAAGATCAGTTAGATGTAGAGTCGGTGTCAAATATTGATAAAATAAAAGAACTGAGGATAGGAACAACGGAGATTGACGGAAACGATAAGGTAGCACAATAAGGAGTAGGGAGTTTGAGTGATAACAGATTGCAGTACAAACATGATAATTCAATAGATAGAACTAAATAGCCAGGCGGTCAGAAATGGAACTCACAAAGGACAGCTGCAGCGTGGCAATAGGAAAGGGATATAGGTAGCGTTAAAGGGAGCAGGAAGACCCAAAGCCAAAAGCTGGGCGTATAGACGGAAGCATTCGTTAAGGAGTGCAATACTATAAAAGTCATGCATAAATGATTTAATTATAACTAATGTTTAATAATAATACTGTTTTCAAGTAAAACTGTTAATGGTACGTTTTTATTCTGTTTTAAATGTCGTCGATCTTTTGTCTTTTTTGTTTATTTTTTATTTTCAATTTTTAATTTTTAATTTGCAATTTAAATGAAAATAGTTTAATAAGAAATATACGTATTTTTTTTTTTACTCGCTCACGAACAAAGAGAATTCGAATCGGATTATTAACAAAAATAAAACAGAAATAAAGTGTCTAATAATCAAAATACGATACGTGTTCTATTCTTTCTAGTAATTTACTATTCAAATTCTAAACTACCATTTTAATTATAATTTCGTTTGATTTTTCCTAATTATAAAACAAAATTTAAATTAAATTGTAATAATTACGTGTATTTTTAAAACATTTTTAATAATGTTTTTAGAGAGGTCGCTATTTGATTTTCTTTATGAAACAATGTATTTCTCAAATCTGCTACCTACCGGTATAAGATATTGCGTAATTATATAATTTCCCTCCCCCCAAAATGTCTCTCTGGGTCCGCCCCTGAATTTAAAAACATTGATATTCAAAAAATGGAAAATATTAAACGTTACTAAACTGGAAATAAACTAGAATGTAAATGAATGCAAAAAAGGTAACACGAATAAAGCGAAACAAAATAAATAATCAAGTTCTAAATTTTTTCCATTATCGGAGTACAGACGAAAAACAACTACTAGCCTGCGAATAAAAATGTAAAAAATTTCTATCTTTTCATATGTGCATATAATAAATATATGTACGCGTATATTTAACGTTAACTAACAATAACGAACAATATGTTTAATTTAAATTTAATTCTAGAATTTTATTAGAAACTAAAACTTTCAAGTACCTAATGTGTGTCCCGTTCGTTAATTAGTTAATAATCGAATTATAAACAATAACAACGTAAAAGTCATTCGTGAAAACGTTTCTAAAACTTTCATTTATGTTTATTTAATGTTCGTCATATTAATTTTATTATTTTATTAACTACAAAATTTCTACCCTACAATGTTAATTCAACGATTATTTCTTTAGTTTCTTTTATTGGCATGAGATTCTAAATAAAGAGTCAAGAAGATTTATTTTTTAAAAAAAACTTAAATAATTATTAGTAACAAAAATATTAATTTCAAATGAACCCCGTATGGAAAATAAAATTCATTACTCGGTGCGTCGCATTTAAATAATTCACACACTAACGGTACCGGTCAAAAAAGCTGTGAAATTTAATATCTTTTTTTTTGTGCATTTTTTCCGCACACTAATTTCTTTGCAATGTTTAAAATAGATTAATTTTCTAAAACTACATAAGTATACAAAAAAAAAAAAAAAAAACAAAAAAAAACGAGTGTAAATTACTACTAGTTGCATTAACTCCTTCGAATATAAAAACAAAATTCAAAGGGATAAGACGTAAGAGAACACGTTAAATTAAACATTATATGAAAGTAAAGCTAGAAATTAATTCACTAACACCTTGAAAATGATATTGATGGAAACCTTAGAAACGTGATATATACATAAGTAGGATATTATTAAAAAGATATAGAAGAGTTATTGTAAATACCAGAAAAATGTGTGGAAAATAAAAAGATAATTTAAAACTAATATCCATAATGAGTAAGACGCCGATCGATCATGGATCACACGTGATCCGATGTAAAAACAAAACGGATAATTAAAGATACCAAAAAATATTTTTTTTTTAGAAAACTGTTGGTATGCTATATCGGATATCATCGATGCACAGAACATTTACGAACAACAGATTTTAATTATACAAGAAAAATTTTAATTTTTTTTTTTTTGATATGCTATATGACTCTCGACCGACAAGAAAAAAATTTGGCGACGCGAATATGTGCACAATCGGGAAGTTATTGGTGCGACCTTTTACTGGTCACCGACTGGTGAATAAACGAATTATTTCACCGACAGAGCCGGTCACCGTCACGGCAGTGAGGAATAGGACGCGACAACCAGTTCGTCGAGGAGCAATTATGTTGATGTGTCACTGCTTTTATGCTAATTGAGCTAGATCGGTGTGCGGTAACATTACCGAAACGTATGTTTAATTTTGAATCATCTCCTAAAGCGTGTATAGTTTTTAAAAGGAAAGTTGTAAGAAAGCAAGTTTTTACTATTGTTATTAAATACGCATTATTATATTCTCAGGAAAAGCAGTAATTAAGCTTTTCCGAATTTCATAAACACCCCATAAAAAATATAAAAAAAACTACAGAGAAATATTGTTCAAAGACGAAAATTTGGAATGTGATGAAAAGACAAAACTTAAAATCCAGAAACTAGCAAGAATGATGTTGATAAAGATTTTGATAACTTTTTTTTTCTCTTCTTTTTAAGAGACATACATGAAAGAAACGCTATAAAAATAATTATCCCGCCAATTTTCGCGATTCACTTAGAGTCGTTATAATTATTAAAACCTCTCTAGCTATTAGCAAAAATAGAGTTAAATATTTGACAAAGTCTATTATTTTTTAAGCATACATATTGTGATGATGTGTTTTGGTTGAGAATTGAGCTCAAAAATTTTGACTACGCTATATATTCTGACACTGTTGCGCTCTAAAACTTTAGAATATACTGATTTAATAAGCTAAATTGAAATAGAATACGAAAACAAAAAACAAAAAAAAAAAAAAAAAGCAGTCAACACGGCCGATGAAAAAAAGAAAAAAAATCCAGAACTTTTATTTACAATATATAGTATTAATAATAATTTCTCAAAATTTCTATAATTGTGAAAAGCGAAAATCTATTACTGAAAAGATTTATACGATACCCGTGATGATGACAACACTAAAATGTACAAAAGCAAAAAAAAATAGCGATATAGTATTAACATAGTGTGGTCCTCAGAGGATACATAATTTTCAGTTACCACAATCAGCGGATAAATTCGAACATTGGTTTATTTCGGGGAAGAAAAGCAAAATCGTATAAAAAGAAGAAAAATATCGCTTCACAATAAATCGCCTAGGCATACATATGTATATGTATATTTTTGCGTTTCAAAAACTCTTATTAATATACACAGAGGGTGGCACTACTATTCAACGGGTTTTTAATTAAGCAGATCGTATAAAATCTGCGCGTATGTCAATTGAATTAAAAGTAACGTAAATTATATAATACAGAGACTTTTAGTTTTAGATATATCGAAACGAAACATTATATAAATAAAGGGAAGAAAAAAAGAAAAAAAGGAAAAAGAGAATTAAAAAAATAAACTATCGTAAACTGCAAACTCTATTACGAAAAAAATAAAATAAAATAAAATATTCCCCCTAGTGTACAAATGTATATATATATATATATATGTATCGCCAATTTATTTTTCAGATCAAATTGCTATTTTGCTTAGAGTTGTTACGCTTTCAGAATAACCGGGGAAACTCCAAAAGTCATAGCTTTTAGCTAATGTTAAACGTTATCAGCGGCAGTCGTAGCGTAGCGATCGTGAGAAAAAATTATAACAAAAAATAAAAAAACATCTGCCTTTGGTACACCACCACGCACGGTACGATTACTCTTTACATGCCACGCGCACACGCACGCACGCACAAACACGCACGCACACACATAGTATTACATAGAAATAATTAGGATAGCGACTCACCGATTGAACTAACAGCCTAAAGCGTAGCAATGTGTGTGAACGGGACACGAAATCGCGTATGCTAATTTACGCAAGTGCGACCAAAAATTCGGACGGATAATGGAACAGTAAATATCGTGGGGAAAAAAGGCAAAAAAAGAAGAAAAAAACAAAAAAAAGCTAACACACCGGTACGACACAAAAATAAGAAGCTTATGGCCTGGGGATTGTGATAGAGAATTCGGCAGCCGGACCCGATATGACACTACGTTTTCTGTGTGGTGCAGAGAGGAGCACAAAGCCGAAGCCGGTAAATGTGAAAATGTGTGCAGATACGAGACACTGAAGATTATATAAGGGGATAACAAGTGAGAATGATATGTGAGCGCGGTATGCACACTAGCTATGGTGCTGCTAGTAGTCGGAAATGGGATAACAACAACGGGAGAACTGCAATTAAAACGATACCGGTAAAATCGATAAAATGCACTTTTTTCTGGCGAATGGACTGATCGGCTACGATTACACGTGATCACATTTCCTTCGATCTGAATAGCGCGAATGTTCAACGATCGTAACATGCAAACTACAGCACGGTTTGCAACAAACTAACGACCGACCACTCGTAAGCGACTAATAATGAGTCCCGCGCTGATAATACACAGCCGGAACGGGAAAAGCCCCGTGGGCGGCGGGTGCAGCGGGTATGTCGCGCGTCAGACTTGGCTTTGCCACCAAATGAATGGTTGTCGATGCTCGTTGTCTCGCCGCAGAGCGTCGATCGCCGCTAGGACCGCGCATTTCGGTGTACAAACTCGGCCAATTATTGACACTACTACCGCTATTACTACTACTAATACTAATGCTAATACTAATATTAATACTAATACTAATACTAATACTAATACTAGCGAGCAGTGACGGCCGAGCCGCAACCACAACGGCACGACGATCGCATTACTGCCGCACGCAGCGATCGTCGTTCGCGTGTGTCGTGGATCTTCGTGATACCGGCATTGCAACCAAACGCGCACGCGCGCGACTTGCGCGCCGAATGGCGAGCCAGAAACGAGCGCGTTCCTATCTGTCGCCGCCGAAGCAGCGGTGTGTGCGATCGATCGCGCGCGCGCGGCGCGCGCACGCTACTGCGGAAGTTGCGCGTACTCGCGTCGGACGTCGCCGGTCGGCGATGCCAGCAGCAGTCGGCGGGGCGTGACGACGGCGCGGTCACGTGACCCGACCGTCAACTACGGGGGAAAAGTGAATTAATCGCCGAAAACGCCGATCCGCACCGAAGAAAGAGGTGACGCAAAAAATAACGCGCCAAAAGCAGGAATTTCGAAAAATCGTATGGTGGTCATACCCGGAGCAGCAGTGTTCCGATATCGGCTACAGAAGACGTTGTTGTTCGGCCGCTGGCCGCACATGGAGCAGCGCTCGATGCATTCCGCCGAGCTAGACACACATGTGCTCCTCCGTCAACATGGTAGACGATAGTACAGACCGGCCGGATCCGGATGGTGTTGGTTTTCAGCGAACAGTTTGACACGAGTATGGTCGCGTCTAACAAACTCTCAGATCGTCTGGTCTGTTAGAAGTGGTCGTAGCAGCCGGGTGGGTACACGCTTCTTTACTCTTCTTTGTAATAAAAACTAGTTTTCCTTGGACCACGGTGCGGCACTTCAAAGATTCCAGCAAATGAACTATATTAGACCCCTGCGTTATGCGTAACACTAGTAAGTAATGCAATATTTCGATCGATTGTGATTCGGGGGCACAGCGCGCTAATCATATCCAGTTAAATGTCTCTATTTCGGGCATTCTTCGGAATCGCGTGTGATACTGTCAAACGTTAAATCGCATTAGCAGCTATAGTCGTGCAATCGTTTCAAAAAATCTTCGCATCGCATCACCCGCACGTTCCACATTATTCTGTTCGAAATTTAATTGGGTTGCCGTATGAATACGACTAAATTATTTTACTAGAAACGCGAATAAATTTTACGAATTTTTAAAACTGTTTTTTTTCTTTTTTTTTTTTTTAATCGATTATATGTAAAATAATGCGTAAAGGATAATTCTATTTAACCTATATTTTAACGGCAAGTAAACGGAATTTGTTTTTAACTTTCGATTATATAAATTAAATAAATTATTTTTTGACAATTAAGAAGCTATTACAACTTTTAAATAATACCTATAAATTCGCAATCTAATTTACGCCATTTAATTCATCGCATCGGTGATGCGGTTATTATATTACGCGATAATTTTTTAATTCGAATTGTTTTCTCAGAATTTGAATAGGTGATCTAAGCTCTTGTAGTTGGGTCAGTGCTGACACCGATCCCATATAAAAAAAAATAAAATAAAAATAAAAAGGGGGCGTCTGCCGATATGCTAAAAAGGCAAGATGATAGATATGAGTTATAGGAAAAACCAAAAATTTATACGTTTTAAAGGCTTAATATTTTATTAAAGAAGAATAAAATCTTAATTAAAACACATAATTTTCATGGGTTTCTGGCAAATTGTTCTACTACTTTATCATAAAAGTCTTCCAAATTGTCCATGATTACGCGCCTATGAATACACTACTCATCATGGCCAGTTGATTAAAAAGTTTCAAAACTCCAAGGGGCGGTTGCCCCCCTGCCCCCGCCGGCGACGCCCATGGCATCGGTGGTTATTCCATATGTATTTAATAAAGTTACCAGAGAAATCAGGGAAAGTAAAGGCGGATCACAAGTAGAACCCCCCCTAGTATTCTAATCAGATCCATTAGGTACATTATGAACAACTTAACAACTTCACAATCCATCATACTTGATCAAGGATATATGGGACTTATTTTACTTGAAGCTTTTTTTCGTCTATTTATTAATGATTATTGTTTCATTTTTTATTCCACTTTTTTTTGCAATTATTACAAACTTGGTGTATTTAATTAAACACGCCGATGTTCTTTTTCTTTTTTTTTTGTCAGTGCATACACCGAAAATATCGAAAATACGTGCGCTCAGTTCAAAAGCGTAATAAGCTAACATTGAGTATAACTAAATAAAAATAGAATTTTTCCAAAATTACAAATGTAACGCCAATTTTAAATGTATTTATTTTTCTACGTGATTGTGTTCAGTTTTCATTAAATTTTGTACTAAACTATCCAAATATGGTCTTACAATAATTTGATTGCGTACAGTCAATTAAAAGTTTGCGCCTTCTATGGAGTAGTTGCCCATTACAATTGAGTGGGTGTCCTGGCACCCTTGGACCGCCAGTCTCAATTAGGTTTACATGATGAAACGCATCTTTACAATTACAACTACAATTAAATATGCGGCAACGCGCGTTAAGTCAATTAAAGGGGGGAAAAAAAGAAGAAAAAGAACATATGTACATTCTATTTTTTTTTTTTTAAATCGAATACATAAAAAAAAAAATAAATAAATATGAAATAACATTTTAATTAAATGATTTTTACTTAAAACCGTTACACATGTTTGCGCTATGAAAAGGTTCTGCGATAATACCCTATCCGTTTAGAACCAAATCTTAATTCGACAATTCTTTCGTGGATGTTAAATTTCGGTCGTTTGCAACCCCGAGTTATGTTCATTGATACTTTTTTTTTTTTTGTTAATTTATTTTTTTTATTTCTTTATGTACTATTTAATTCTGACACCACTTAAGGGTTTCAAAATAGGTGTACAAGCTTCAAAAAATTCATTTCTTTTTTTAATATATATATATATATATATAAATCGCTTGTAAAACTACTCAAAAATATACTCTTAAAATTTCAAAACAAAATTCAAATTCGTTCTTAAATTGTTATAACTGATTAAGAGAGTGTCCCTCGTTAACAGGGTCGCGGAGGGTATGTAATACGCGTTTTTCCTCGAAACGACTTTTTTCAAATTTGTGTACACTCTAGCTTAAAAATATTTTAATCAATTAATTTACTATTTGGCATATAGTTTCTTTATATATATATATATATATATACGCTCTATTTAAACTTAATTGAACTTAAATTCTAATCAATTTATCTTTATTTAAAGTATTTTTTTATTATAAAAAAAAAAAAAGTATGAAAAAATGGTAAAAAATGGTCATGCTTTATGTTTACACCCCTCTGAAAACTGATAGTTTTCAATTTTTTTGAGAGGAGCGAGGTTCACATAGAAAAGACACATATATGTATAAGAAAAAGTATATTCTTTGTGCAATTGATTTCAGATGAAAATTGTGACCCTCAAATTGTACATAACAAACTGCTCAGTCGGATGGCGACCTACAATGTGTGATATCTCCGTTAATTTTCGAGGCAAATTTTTGAAGATTTCAGTATATATTCTTAAGTATATATGTATAAAGTGACCTCGCAATATTAATAAATTATATAAATTCTTTATGTGTTAAAAAAATTCATGAAAATCACTGCAAAAAAGCCGTCCTACACCTATTCCTCCCCTTAATACGTTTATTTTCGTATGGAGCCCCCGTGTTATCTTATATTATCCGTCCGTATAAATCTATATTTCGATTTAATTACATGTACATGATAGAGATTTAACTTGCGCAATTAATTACATTTATTTACACATTCTTACAGAGTTTTACCCGTCGTCACATTTGTATTAATTGTTTCCTAGCCGGTTATATTTTCCTTTTTTCCTTTTTCGCGCTTTTGCAACGCAGAGATCTTGCGCCTTTGCGCGGACAAGTTCCGCATAATGGATCTCTTAAAAAAGATCTAAGCAATTTTCAAAGACAAAGTGATAGACCGAATTGCAAATCATCCTTTTATTGAATACTTTTGTCGACAAATTTTCTCCTCAACCATACCTTTCAGTATTAATCGATATTGTAACACACCCATGTACCGTATTTTATGTGGTTAATTTTTTTTTAAGTGTTAAATATTTCCGGTACTTAATGTTTTCGTAAAATTGTTACATCGAATTGAGAGACATTCGTAGTGTCTCGTGGTGAGTGACATTTTTCATTATTTCGAATGTAAAATATTGCATACATTTTTAAGATTATGTACGGCCCATATACGATGGTGACGCCAAATTAAAATTGATAATGGATAAAAAAAAAAACAAAAAAAAACAATATCTTTCTTATAAAATAAATAAAAAGACAAAGTTTAGCTCTCGTCCACAGACATCGCAGTTTTATATATGTATAGTATGTACGAGGCAAACAATATCCCCGTTTCCAGTCTTCAAGCTGTTGCCGTTTAAACCAGATTATTTCACTTGTCACGGTCCGTTGCTGTAGGGGCTATCGAATTTTTGTTTTTCTCCATAACAGTATATTTATTCTTGATGACAACGATATCAGACGATATAATGTGCTGGTTTTGCTTCGCGCACCGTTGTTGAAACAGAAGTAGTTTTGCTGGTAACCCCGCTATACTAACTACTATTTTCTTTCGAAGCTGTTTTAATCTGCGAGACTTTCGCCTCAGTCGATAAGCCAGCTGCCAATTATCGGGGGGTAGTTGACGACCCTGCTCGCCTTGTCGCGGTGTCGTAATAACGGGTCAAAGAAGAAAACTTAATCGATGTGACTTTTAAAAAAGATCATTTAGTCTCATTATGATGTAATAAAATTAGAAAGATTACAACGACAACATACAATGCCTTCATTTGCTTACAAAAAAGAAAAAAAAAGAAAAACTTACCTGCTATTCATAGTTAAACGTAAGTAGTGAAATTATACAATGCGGATTGTAAGTAATGATAATCAACTATTAGTATATCTATAATTATTTATATATAAATATACACACATATATATATATATATATATATATATATATATATATATATATATATATATATATATATATCATTGCATATTTATTATTTCGAAAAAAACTAATAAAATCACCCACATTTAAAATTTAACTAGTAATTTACTGTTTTACTTCCTTTTATTTGTTATTATCGTTACATTTTTATTTACTTTTTCAAAAACAGGTTCGGATGTCTTTACTATCCCAAGAATCTTTCAAATTTCTTTTTATTATATCTTTCACCCTTTAATTTCGTTCACTTTTATCAGTGAGGCTTTTGCCATATCCCCCTTCATAGTTTCTCATCTCTATTTCTTCTTTCCGCGTCCCTGCTAAATTTATTCGGCTTCCCATTTGTACTTACCATCATTCTTACAATTTCATCATATTGTTTATTCCCGTTCTCTTCTTTTCGACCTCCTTTCTAAATTTTTTTAAACAAACTTCCCACTTCATAATGAAATTATCGACATATTGGCCAGTTACTATCAATGGAGTACGTAGAGAGAGGAACTTAGTTCTTAAACATTCTATTAACTGAACATATGAGAAAACAAATTTAACGTTTATTTTAGAAATCAACGTGACTACATGCTCAAACAAACTCCAAAGCCAAATACCTGCTCACTTTGTTCTATCGATGAATACCCATCAGTTTCGCATATCTTGCTGAAATGCGCACGTCTAAATGGGTTACAGGGAGGCCAGATTACATCGCTTACAGATATCCTCTCAAATACCCCTACCGCTTTAAACAATCTCATGTCTTTCATTCAGTCTAACGAGCTGAGGAGTCTGTTTTAACACGTGGGTTCACTTACTGCGACAACCTAGATAATTACATGCAGTGTGTGGTTTAGTACCCCTCCTTAAATATAATAAAAAAAAAAAAAAAAGAAAAAAAAACATTATTTTGAAAATTTGATTGAGTCGTAAATCTTTATAAAATGTTAATATCCAGTGTTAGGTTAGGCCTCTGTAAAATACTTTTACACGGGTACTTAACTGCGCTATAAAACATGTTTACAAAATGTAATAGAATTGTAAATTATGATCGTACTACAAATGTCGTAGAATAACTTTCTCTGTTCTTCCGCTTTCAAAAGTACATACTTTCTATTAATTTTTAATTAATTTTTAACTAATTAAAAGTTAATTTTCAATTAATTAAAAACAAATTATTTACTTCTTGGCATTTCTAGTCGTAAGTGTTGTTGGCGCATATTTTCCGTTTTTTATTGAGCGCGATCATTTTTGTTAGTACGTTCATAGATAAAATATTGAAAAAAAAAAAGAGTTTTTTAATATTATTATTTTGGGGAAAATCTGATACCACTAATATTAAACACGTGTACAATTTTTCAAGGGAAAAACACGTAATTTTATTATCTCGTTCCTTATTGATATAGTCTCTCGGAAGCTTAAGTGACGTATTTAAGGGAAAGCCAGATCTGAATTTCTCTTCAAAATTGTGTCAATATCCAGTTCCCGTGTTATATTCTCATCCACGATGCGAAAAATAGGAATCAGTGAATTAACCAATTCAAGACGACATGGTAATATTTAGAAATTTAAAACTACAAAGGTTAAAACAACGTAAGCCTGTTGAAAGATAGCGAATTACAATTTGTGTCGTAACTTCGTATATTGTCTTCTATTTTAATTTTAATTTAATTTTAATGTTATTTCGTTTATCCGTTTGCTTCCAACAATTTTTCTGCACAACACACGCGTATACTTTTTTATATTTTGTTTCTTTCAATTTAAAAAAAAAACAAACAAACAAAAAACAAAAAGGTATTTTTAGGAACGTAGTGAAAGATTTCCAGCTGTAGTACACGTAAATGTTAACATAGTTATTGTTACACTGTTATACTAAAATTCTACAAAATTTTTACTTTTATAACACTATCTGTTCCCTTCCTAAATGTGAAAAGCATAAATTTTTCACTTTCTTTTCACACATTCTTAACCTAAACTGGGTCAAGAATTTTTGATATTCGTTATTATTATTATTATTATTATTATTATTAACCGTCCATCTAAAAAAAACAACAAAAACTAATCATATTAAAATAAAACAAAAAAGGTGTAATATAACTCAATAGTATACCGAGGAAAGGAAGAGAATTAGAACTCCACTCATTACAATTTTAAACAAGTATTTGTAATAAACAAAATTCTGCTATAATTTATATGATTGCAAGCATTAATCTGTAATTTGTATTGATGTTCTTATAATTCCATCCACATATACCACGCATAGGCATCTTCGTATTTTATCATTATGACACTAAACCCTCTGCTTCCAATAGTTGAATCTCCAGATACAGCACTGATATAACCCTAAATATAACACTAAACATAGAAATACTAAAAAATCGCTTATTCTGAAATAGAAAACAAATCCTCAGAACGCTTTCACTTCTACAGTCAACTCCTGAAACTCGGCTTGTCTACTCCATACAGTGCTTCTTTTATTCTTTCATTTCCATCCTCGGCAATCATTCCTATTATAGCGTTCTTCATTGGTTCTATCTCCAGTAATATAAAATTCTAATTCGTTTCTCCCTCTTTCTCACTAACACAACCTAATGCTGGGTTATAATTCTTCCTTTGTTCTTTCCTTTCCATCTCCAGATATAATCCCTGTACTCCAATCTTTTCTAAGCTCTATTTCTAATCGTCTCTTTATTTAACCCTTTCCTTAATTTCTGTTGTTGTTGGGTCAATGCCGCTGGCGCGCCCAAAAAAAAAAAAAAAAAAAAAACCCTAATGCTGGGTAATGCCCTCGACTGGCGATCCCAAAAAAAAAGTCCTCAGGCTAGCTCAAGAAGCTGTTTTCTTTTAAAATGTCCGTACCCGGGGGTATACTTATTGTATCGTCTGGCCATTTCATTTTATGTCTTCCTCTTTCTTTAATATATGTACATATATCTCTTAAGGTTTTTTCGCATTACTAATCTCCAGGTACATGTCCTGTTCAACTCTACTTTAGCTTATCGTCTAAATAATCAAAATTCTGATAGTCCTCATTAAAGTGAAGAAGTATTATTTTTATATGGATATTTACAGTTTTTTTTTTTTTTTTTATTTTATGAAAAAAAAACATCTCTCACTTTGTTAGGGGAGAATGGACTCCTGTCAGGTACCTGAAAAACTGAAAAACCAATCGATCGACTCGTTGTTAATAAATGGAATTTATCTAAAGCCACAGTTCTAATCTTAAACATTAAGAAAGCTAGTACTGCAACATTTGTCTTAGAGGAAGTCAGCTAAGACGACACCAGTAGCCGGAGGGTGAATATATCGTGTGAATGTTTTACTGGCAATGTGAAAGTTTATTTGCGGTTAAAAATCAATACCGCACGACTGAAATCAATAAGTTTAATATTAATCAGAGCACGGACAAAGAAGCAGTTTTCTAAAGTAGAAATTGTATGTATTAATTTCAGTTATAACGTCGATATAAAGAACTAACGGATAAAAGCGGAAATTAAAATATTAAATTAAATAGTTAAAATATGAAATATTCACTTTATGTACTTATATAACCATATATGTATATATAAGTATATATATATATATATATATATATATATATATATATATATACCTAAGAGATGGACAGATGTTGTATTACATACAACAGGATTGTCATTCGCACAATGCGTACGTCAATCAGAGGACCGTGACAAATGGTGGAAAATCACAAAATTACTGGTGGATTAAATGTTAATCACGATACCCCACCTGGGGTGACGACTGTAGATGATGATATATATCATGGCCGTAGGCAGGGGGAGGGTTTAAAGGGTCCAACCCCTCAAAATGTTTTTTTTTTTTTTATTATTATTATTAAGAAAGAAATTAACATTTGATATTTAAAGAAAAACAAATAAAAATATGAATAAAATAAAAAAAAACATTTTCTACACAAATTGAAACAAATTTGACTGCTTGTTATTCGGTTTCGGTTATTTTTATCCAGCTATTCAACTCGATGCAGTGAGAATTCCTGTTTGAAGCCGCAGTCCAAATGCAAAACCCTCCCCGAAATGAATTCCTGGCTACGACCCTGATATATATATATATATTTCTCCAACTTATATTACTTTTGCAACCCATTTTACACGATTTCTGTGTTTGAAATTCTGATTCGAAAATGATATCATCATGCTTAGTACGTATTACACCTATTCTTCAAAATTTCATTGCGAACATTTCTTTTTCTTCTTTTCATAAAAAGCATAATTCTTTTGTATAATTTCTTTAAGTGGTTCTTACTTGCTTCTTTTAGAACGCTAAATGAACACTCTCTACCGTAGCTGCAGACAATTGCGGTCAAAAATATAGTGATCATTTTTAAACTAATCTTTGACATTTCCAAAACTGGACACTATATAACAAAATAGTAAAATTTCCTTTTTCAAAAATGAATATTCGTTTGTTTTCTTTTTGCTTTTCTTTTCTTTTCAGATTCCCCGCAAGGATATACGACACAGTGTTCAGCAACATCAGAAACAGAGCTTAGATTGGTTTTAATTTTATCCTAATGCTGTTAAAATACGCATTCTTCATACAGAAGATATAAACAGCAATCTGCTAGTTCTATTATTATCCGATTGATAGCACCACAAACAATCGGATCATTTCTACAACGGAGAAAGATAATTTAAATATCACATTTTACAAAGTTGATACATTATTAATTATTAACGTATTCGATTGAGATTTACGTTAATCAGATAAGTCATTCTAAAACCATATTTTCATTACAGTAATGTTGTTAACGAATGAAATTATATAAATAATAAATAAATAAATATATTTCATTTTCATTTTTTCATTAAATTAATTTACATAAACCGCAAATGCGCTTAGTTAGCGCGAGCAGCGGAACTATTGGTCATTATACCTGGACTATAAATATGTGCAATTATTATTGAGACAGGGAAACGACAATTTTGTAGTCCAGGTTTACATAGTAATAACGTACGGTTACAACAATTATTCTTCACTAAAAGTAAAATCAACAATCATTAAAAATAAACAACTGCGAAGCTTACAAAGGCTAGTGTTTAGTGTACGAATCAACACAACAGTTAACCAAATGAGATAAACAAGAAAATTAGAACAGGCGATGTTTACACGTTTCTACTAGCCCATGTTTACATATATATATATATATATATATATATATATATATATATATATATATATATATATATATATATATATATACTTAAACGTTAATTTTAAACTAAGTAATACTTAAGATTTTAAAATTAAAAACTACATTTACACTGAAACACACACACTCCCCGTTCCCTTGAAATTCAAAAGTAATATGTGAACGAGAAACTCTATGTAGGTATATAACATTAAATAAAAACAATAAGCATAACTGGTGTGTAAGAAAGTAATAATAATAATATAAGTATTATATTAATCATAAAAGTAGCAATACCATATACAATAGTGAAATGAATCTATTGGTTACATTAATAATAGAATAATAAAAAGATTATAGCAGTAGTATTATAATAGTAATTATAGTAATAGTGTGTTATAAAATATTCATTATAGTCATAAGATAACGCTAGTAGTAAAAATATCCTAATCGAAATGAACTACAAATGAAAGTAATTAATGTATAGGTTTAAGTTAAATTAAATTAAATTTAGATACCGTTTAATTGCGAAGTAAATGAAGTGTGATATATTTCGAATAAGTCGATTTTATCGCACATAAATACTTGGAAAAACAGTTGCCCTGAACCCTACTGGTATATGATAGTTTTTCTGTAGCAAAATTTGTAATGTAAATAAGGCGAAATCTGGATTTACTTGTTAATTATTTTTCGAATTTAATTACTCTCGAAGATAGACAAATCTTTCAATTATTACCTGTACCAATTCGTATTACATTTTTCTTTGTTTTCATATACTGCAATCTACGTTATGTAGCAGCAGTCACTCTACTGCTACTATTGTGCCATAACGAACATTTAATTTATGTTAACGGTTAAATAGCGTTATAGTTTGCTGTTGCTCTCTCGTTCCATTATAACGTTTTTAACGACGATAATAATACGGACGAGATGGTTACGCATTTTTCAGAGATGGTCGTGCAGGTGACTCTTAAAAATGGTCCGCTCACGTCAAAAATAATAACATCGCATTAATATCGACACAAGCGGTTAATAAAATTCTTTACTAGTGCGACAAAGTGAAGAATGACGACTGTTGTCTAAAAAATAAAAGATATCGATGTCTGACGTAGAAAAAAAGAAAGCCTGTGATTTTAAACTGACCTATAGATACATTTAAGCCGCTGGCACGTGATTTAAAATATCTGAACTTCGATCACCTTAATAATAATTCGAATAGAGAGATGTGTATCTGTAGTGACCTCGTAAGATCTCATAAATAATTACATTTCTAAAAGCCCAACAACAGTCGTGTTTGATCTATAAATAAATAAGCCCCGTATAATATTTAGTATATATAATATAAAAAAAGCATCTATGACGCATTAGGGAACAATATGAAAAAGGAAAGATACGTTAAAAAAAAAACAACAAAAAAACTGACCATGATTAATCCTTAAACTTGAATAGAAATGTACTAAAAAATAGAAAATAATTACACGATAAAAAAGTGATATATTTTACAGTAAAATATACCTCTTAAGGGGGTATTACGATAATTCTTAAACAACTTTCCACACCTTAATTAGGGTCTCGGTAATTGCAACAACAATTAAAACTCGCATTAAATATTCTTGATGTTTCTAATACTTTACTTATAGAAACCGGAGTGTCTGTGTCGTTATTTTCACGTAATATGATTTTTTTATTGTTGCAATTTGAATTTGGAGTACCGAGATTCGAATTAAATGATGAATGTTGTTTAAGAATAATAAAGATACCCCCCCCCCTCCGTAAGGTTTATTTTACCGCAAAATATATTATCTTTTATCGAATGAACGTGTTTTGTTTTTTTTTACTTTTTATCGTATTTTTATTAAATTTTTAGAGTAATTTTTTTTTAACTTTTTTTTTCAGAATTTATTTAGTGTAAATATTTTTGAGTGATAGTACCGACCAGTCTGAAATGCTGCTGCTTTCGGTACACTCTAAAAAGGAGCTGGAAGTATTGATTAAGGAGTATCAAATATCGTCGACAATTAGCTTGCAAATCGAGTTTTAGCAGTTTCCGGTATCTTTACTGAAATCACCATTTCCATATGCGGTAACATTAATAATGTTTTAAGTGGCTTGTATTTGTCGCCTCTTTAAAGATTTTAGCTCTTCATATTTTTCGTATATATTCTAAAGGAAATTTATTAGTTAATTTTTGTCTCGTGAAAGAAAGTATATCTGTAAGTAAACTCCTTTTTTCGACGTTTATCACGGAACCGCCACTAACCGACACAATTTCTCGTAAACAGAGGATATCATTGGAATCAGTCTACGTTGTCAAAAGTTGCACGCAGCAAGTTAAAACCTACCGGTGAGCTTGTAAATGGCATTATGGGCTTCAATTTTCTTTATTCTGAATCCCTATAAGAAATCTGGGGAAGCAAAGGCGGACAGATCCCAAGTAGAAAGCAACCGGCCCCAATATTCTCATCAGATCGATTAAGTCCTTAAGTACATTATGAAAAGCTTAATTTCACAATCCATGATACCCCTTATCAGCAATATACGGAACTTACTTTTCTTTTGCTTAAGATTGATTATATTTTAATTTTTAAAAATTTTTTTTTTTCAACTTACGGTAAATTAATAGTATTTTTTAAGTTTGCCGAAGGATCACTTCTTTTCAGAGTACTGCTTTTTTTAACGTTTATTTTAATGACATCTGACGGAAGCACCAACGACCGGTATCCAATGGAAAAGGAATCATTAAAATCGGTCAATTAATCGAAAGTGATGTATACGGACAAACATTAAAAATTATCCGCCTTATAACGGAACATAAAAATGGTTATTAAAGTACTCTACCCGAACAATTTCGCAAATCGATAAATGTTTCAAAAGTAAAATCGAATTTAACTTAATTAAAAAATAAAGAATGATAAACTTTTCACAGTTGAACAAGTTGTATACTGTTTCCAGCATTCCTTCTCTCCAGAAATTAAGATGAGGAACACTTTCTAATATCACAGTATAGATATAGCAGTCTAACGTATGCGCATTTATTTGTCAACACGAATGGGATTTTATTTTCCGTCATTACGATCTTATTTTGTATCCTCTACGGTGCTGCGAAGTCGAGAATTTCAACTGACTAATCTCGCTTTCATTTCCCTTCGTTTCTTCACCACCGACGGTAACTCGACCGTTAGTCGTTACCGCGACAAGCTGACGCGCGCGTTCACCGACAGATTAACAAATTTTTGAAACACTCGATAAAATAACGGCGTATTCTCGAAAGAAAACCCGTTTACTCTAATTTTTATTCGCGTATTATGACACTTAAGAACCGCTTAACTTATGAACTTCAAATCATATAAATCATAAATCACATTTAAGATACTTTTTAGAACAACGCGCGATTTTAGAATAACTACCTGCAGCACTGGATACAAGTTAAAAATCACTTCAAAATTCATACTTCGTTACCACGTAACTCATTAAAAATGAAATTTAAAATGTAAAATAAAAAACAAAAGTTCTTTCATAAACTAAAAAAAGTTATATCGATAAAACATTAATTTAACTTCCTTCTTAAGGGAAAAATAGGAGAAAAAAGTACATTCTTGTAAGAAGTAGCAGGAGTGAAGCCAGAACATATTTTAAACATATAAATAAAACAGAACTTTAAAGGCGAAATATAGCCGACATTACGATTTGAACCCTCGAAACGTCGCAAAACACAAAATTTGTAAAAAAAAAAATTCTTTGTGATACATCGGTGAAAACTTTGCTATTTGCAAACGAAGGAATATTACATTCCAATTCCATAAGGAAACATTCCAAATTTGTGAAGAATTAAAAAAAAAAAAAAAAGCAGGAAAATTACCATGCCTCTCGTTTAATAACAAAATTAAAAATTTTGAAATCACTTATACAGATGTTGTGCGTTTAAAGAATTACACAATGTTGTAAACTTCAATTCTCATCGCCGCTATACTTTGTCTCGCTTTGTTCGTTTATTTTCTTTAACGAGGCATTACACGTGCTTAGCCTTAGTCGACGAAAAACGATTCGTATTTATTTATAAACACTAAAAAGATCTTACCTTTCGCCGGTGACATCTTATTTAATGTCATCGACTTTTCTAGACTGTGAAATATTTTAGATTATTGTCCAACTGTTGCGATTTCTAAAAAGTTGTATCATAAAATATTTATTTTTGCTTTTCGATTTTTGCTTACGGAACCTTTTTCCTTTCTGCCGAAAGACCAAAAATTTAATAGCTTCAAAAAAAAATACTTTTCCATTTGATACTGCAGTGGAAGTGATTCGAAAAATTAAAAGAAACAATCGACAAAACTGGATAAAAATAAAGAACAACTCAAACCTAGGTATAGGTATTATAACATTATACAACCAACTATCTCGTCGAGACCATGGGACTTATTATGTGCCGTTAACTATCCCTTATTTTTATTTCATTTATTTATTTTGTTTTTTCTTTGTATTTTATTTATATATTTTTAAATAAGAAGGTTAGTTTCTGTTTAAAGAAAATTTGTGTTGAAAGTGGCCAAATAGTTTAGATGCCGGACCAAAAAAAAAAAAAAAAAAAAAAAAAAAAGTGATGAAATAACCATTCTTTAATCAAGTTTAGTAATTATGAAATTCCTGCTGACAAAAAATTTGGTTTTCCACTATTTCAAAAAAACAAAGAAAAACAAAAAAACAAAAAAAAACAAAAAAAACGTGATTAGAAATCTTTAAGGGAAAAATTCTCCCCTTCCTCCTAACCAGAATTTTCTTAATTTTTTTCCGCAATGGAAAGAAACATTTTCAAATCATAGGAGGTATTAAAAACAATCTGTTTCGTCATAAATGTATTTATAAATTCACTCATTTATTAGTTATATACTAAAAACTCCGTTAGAAACACTGATGATTATGAAGCCTACACGTACTGAGAACTTTTCCGAATCACGAACGTTTATCCTACGTTAAAAACAAATTTTAAAGCGATAATGTCGTTTTGTACGATTCCGTACACATATTAATAAGACTGTTCAAAAACGAAAAAAATATTGAATTAAAATATACAATAGCTCAGAAACGGTTCGACTTATAAACTTCAAAACTGGAACATCAAGCGCAATTGAATTTCTCATTAAGACAATCCCTAGCCTTAAAATAATCGATTATTCTGAACGATAAAAAAAAAAAAAAAAAAAAGTGATGAAATAACCATTAAGAATATATAATATAAAATTTAAAACGGCCTCGAAACTCATTTAAAAATACATAACTCATCACCAGATAACACTTTAAGGGTAAAATTCAAGAAAAAAAAAAAATTCAGAAACTCCTTCGCCAAATAAGAAAAAAATCCGTTAAAAAAATTATCTAAATCCGCTTTTTTGTGCATAAAATAGCAAAAAAAAAAAAGAAAAGAATATTCCAATAAGGTAATAGCCCGAGTGAAAAAGTTGAAAAAAACAAAATATATCTCAAACATGTGCATAAAGGAGCGCTTTATAGGAAAAATATAGCCTAGTACTACTTCAAATTTAAACTTTCGAAGCGCCATAAACTTCAAATTTTGGACAAAAAAATTTACGGGTGTGTAAAGGTCGCTATTTGATAGAAAGGAAACCGTATTTCATTTCCTCGACAAAATTTTCGAAATCGACGAAAAATTTAAAAAAAGAGATATTTCCCCTTTGCGTCGTGAATATTATAGTTAAAAATTTTGAACTAGGGGTTATAAATGCGTGCATTCCCATGATATTGCAAAAATTAAAATTGATTCTGTCTTTTTTGAATTTAGTATTATGTGAATGTAAATTATGGTTATCTTTAACTTAACAGACGGAATTCTCGGAGCATAAAACATCGTACTTGACTGATCTGTTTTTTTTCTAAAATGTTATTTGAAAAATAAAATAAAACTCAAATATTTTTATACTTATATTTGTATATTCAATACTCAGAGTATCTCTGCATTATTGAGATTTTTTAGACTAACAGATTTCATTGAACCTGTTTTTTACTCTTCTTTTATATTTAAGATATAAAAAAAAATGGAGAAAAATATATGCCCAAATTTTAAACTACAATAAAAAAAAAGGAGAAACATCCAAAAGAATCATTAATGAATTTCATAAAAATTTCAAATAAATAAAAAGTCGAGAAATCTGGCGAGGTAATTGTTTTTGCTTTTGGTTTCTAAATGTTGAACATGAATAATATAAAAATTTGGAACTGGACCCGCATATATGAAGGAATATTAAAGTTAAAACTCTAAAAGAATTAAATTCAAACTAAGAAATTTACTCAGGCATTTGTCGGAACGTTTATAAACAAATTCGTGTTTTTCGTGAATTTTCTTAGTGCTCAAATCATGTAATAAGAAAATTTGAATTATAGGAACACAGTTACTTTTAGTAAATTCGAAAAAGAATAGATTCTTAGTCGATTTTTTTTTTTTATTATGTTATTAAATAAATTTCGGGAGAAATAAGTCAAACAAATTTTTTCCCACATTTTCTGTAGATGGTAGAACTTTTAGGATAACGTTTCTGACGCAGTGGATTTTTATTTTCCCGTACTTGTACTGGATTTTGTGAAATTATTTTAAAAATTTCGTTGTTATATTCTGTTTTTAAACATAGTAAAAGTTATTCTTAGTAGAGATTTTTATTCCTCCTGAAGTTTAAAAGATAAAAATTGTCATAATCCTACGTATATATTTCACTTTTAAATTTGAGTAATTATTTAACTTTTCTCCATTTCTTCATTATTCTGTATTTCAGTTTCCTTTTTTTAATTTTTCTTCCCCAAAAAGGATTTAAACGATATCATTTTTTTCTTCTTTCTGTTATCGATTAGTAGGAAATGCAGAACTACTGGGTCCAGGGCCGTATCTAGACTAAAACGAAGAGTTACAAAAATTGTTTTATTTATGTACATATACATAATATATATATATATATATATATACATATATATATATATATATACATACATATATATATATATATATATATATATATATATATATATATATATATATATATATATATATAAACAAAGATCTGGAAATATTTGAAAGTCACAGCATTTATTAACTTATCGTTCGAACTACTAGGTCTATGAAGCAGAAAATTGGCACCTATTACAACCATAGTACTGACACCATTTAAAAATGTATTAAAAAATTCGAATTTTTTAGCGGTGAAAAGGGGGGTGAGTCAGAAAATCGCTTTTTAAAAAACAGAAATCACGCTACAGCTGAAACCATTTACACCAGGTAATTGAAATTTTACATGAACATTACTTATGTACTGAAAATGTCAAATAAGAACACTTTTTTGAAAATTCAAACTTTAAGGGGTGAAAAGAGGTTAAAAACTGTTTTCCAAAAAACACATAAACTTCAATATTTTTGATACAAATGGGTTAATCAAATTGTAATTCCACATGAAGACGCCGCATATGGTGTATTAAATGTGTACAAAATTTTTTTTAAACCCCCAAAATTTTAAGGGGGGAAAGGGTAACACTTAATTTTTGAGAAAACTATAAATCACGCTATAATCCAAACGAATCATGATTATCACGTGTAATTTCATGTAAATATAATATGCATACTGAAAATATCAAATACGATCGCTTTTTTAAAAATTCGAACTTGAAGGGGTGAAAAAGGGCTAAAAACTGTTTCCTCAAAAATACACAGCTGTTATAGTTTTGGTAAAAATGGGTCTTCATAATTGTTATTTTGCATGAAAGTACCTTATGTGGTGTACTAAAAGTGTGCAAAACTTTTTTTCCATCCCCAAAATTTTAAGGGAGGAAAAGGGCAGAAAATTATTTTTGAGGAAACCAAAAATCACACTACGAATCGTGATTATCGTGTGTAATTGCATGTGGATATAGTGTATATACTGAGGATGTCAAATAAAAACGCTGTTTTGAAAACACAGATTTTAAGGGGTGGAATGAAGTTAAAAACCGTTTCCAAAAAAATCCATAAACTGTTATTTTTTTGGCTCAAATTGGTATACCTCGCATGGTCAACTAAAAGTGTCAAAAAGGTTTATAAAATTCTTATATGCCTCACCAAAACCATTTACGTTGATTATCAGAAAGCCCATTTGAACATGTCATATACCGAAAATATCAAATGAGAAAGATTTTTTGAAAAATTGAACTTTAAGTGGAGAAAAGTGGTTGAAAATTGTTTTCAAAATATCACTGAAATGTTATATTTTCGTAATAAATGGGTTTACCATATTATAATATTTACCAAGGTTGTTTCATTTTTTTTATATCTTCGGAATTTTAACAGTGAAGAAGGGTTAAAATCTATTTTTAGAAAACTTAATACCACACAACATTCAGAAAGAAGTGTGCTTTACGTATTTAGCTTGGTTTCAGATTGAAGTGGTTTAGAAACTGCAATTGTCTAAAATTCAAATAGTCAATCATTCGGAGGAGACAGAAATATTTCTGTCGAACAGTTTTTATCATATCCAAAAAGAGTAAAAAAAGATGCTTCAGTCATAGTGTTAAGTCGTGTTGTAATTATTTGTTTATTTCAGAAGAAGAAAATGGTGGTTTCATTTGATTCCAATGTTTTTTTTTCTCTTGAGCGATACGTGTTACCTTTCCGATTTAGTTTCTTTTTTTTTGGGTTGTTTAGTGTTTAATAACAGCACAAACAATATGGTGTTTATTCTGAACAGGAACAGCTTATATTGCCAGGGAAAATTAAACTGTTTTTGTTATACCAACCAATTCTTTTCTGTATTGTCCGCGTTCGTTTCAAATTTTTTTCGATCTGCATATTCTTTTCGTATCGTTTACATCGAAATTATTTTGTTTTCCTAAGTTTGGTCCGTTATATGTGTGTTTTTAATCATTTAAAATTTTTTTGTAAATTGCCTGATAATACAAAGCAGCCATATACATTTTTCAAATTAACTTTTTTACTTTCTTTTTACTATTTTTTATTTGTTTGTGTCACTACTGTCTTGGAAATTACTGGCAAAGACAACGGCTTACTTTTCTTTTTGAATTATTCTACATACATTTTTTCAAGCGATTCAAGTTATGATTCATGTCTAATGTAAATGTGTTAATTATGAAATTTATGTGTTATATTTTTATATATCGTAAATGTTTATTCAATGATTGTTATTTCTTTAATTTTTACTTTCGTGTGTTTAAGTTTAATTTTATATATTTGTGTATATATATATATATATATATATATATATATATATATATATATATATATATATTCACTGTAATTATGAATGTAGATGAATAGTTCCTCATTATGTAAAATACATAGATAAGGATGGAGCATGTTTGTTTTCGTCTTTATCTTATTTATTGTATAATACTGAATTATTAGGAGTAGAAATACGAAAATGTATTGTACAATATGTTTGTAAAAACTGGGAGAGGTTTAATCCATATATTATTGGACTTAACGGGGAAAATATAGAAATAAAATAGAGTATTTAGCTGATATGCCAAATATTCGAAGTTTTGGGTCAAAACCGCTACATAAATTTTTTTAATCAACTGTTTTTTTTTTTTGAAAGCCATTCCTAGCCTTTAACTTTTTTCTAATAATTTTTTATCAGGAATATTAAAATCCTTACTCAATTACTGCAGTTTACTGCTGCGTTAATAAATTAATTTTAATCAAAAGCTCGAGACAGAGTGGTTGAAAGATGTGATTGAAAAAGATGTTTTCTTCAATGAATAACTATGGGAGATCACCGTGTGAATAACTCGGCCTCTTCGAAACGATGGCTGTGTGTGCTGTTTAATTGAGCAAAACTTTTTGTTAGATCACGACGAACAGATTATAGAAAGATCGATAATTTTCAGCTAAACTTGAAACGTGAAGACTATTTTCTGTTGGACTGTGATAAACATGTTTCCTTAAGAGAGAAAGAATCTTTACATAAATACAATTCCAAATAAAACAAACATTTTTTTATGAATTTCCAAGTACACATTTAAACAGGCATTAATACACGGGCGAAGCCGTGAGACACAGCTAGTATATATATATATATATATATGCGTGTGTGTGTGTTATTATAAAACTTATTTATTTATAAACAGTAAACTGAAGTCTTGTGAGCAATTATTATATATACAAATTTTGAACAAACTACAATAAAAACAAAAGAAAAAAAACAAAAAACGAATATTGATATAAATACGTTGAATAATTGTATAAAAAGATCTTTTAATTATAACTTGTATTTTAAAAAGTTACTAATATTTTTTGCATTGCAGAAAATCCCCCCAAAATATTTTTGACAAAATTATTATTTTTTTTTGTTTTATAGTCATTTATTTATTTATTATTTTTTTTTTTTTTTGGATAAACTTTAATTCTGCGGCTGTCCGAAATTTAAAGAACAATAGTGATCTAAAAAAAGCTATGTCATTGTCAAATTTTAAAAAATAATTCATTTTTCATTTGTAAAATAAAATGTCACTCTTTCCACAATTTTAGGGTCATAAGTCATTTTGAAGTAAACAGTAATGACCTTCAGCTCGTATTCGCCCGTTTTCCCATACGGATGCTGGATATTATACTAACAATAAGTCAAATGATAAAATCATGAGATAATTCTGATTATATATATATAATAACTAATTAGCTGATTGCACTCACAACTTTATGATCATTTAATTTTAATTTAAATTCATTGAAATTACGAATAGAAAATAAAATAAAGTAATAATTTATTCAAACATAATTACACATTTTTTCTTGAAAATGTTCAAAAACTTTCGTAAAATATAGGAAAAATGATAAACCTCAAAGATTTTAAAATTTAAGAACCCGAATTCCACTAAAGAAATCAGGAAAACATCCAAGATGTGAGATTTTATTTCCTACCATATAAATCAGCAGTGTCTACTGTTCAAAAGTTGTATTTTATAGGCTGTATTTTTTTAACTAATTTTTTCTTTCCCGTTGATAATAGATTATCCCCAATTTAGTTTTATTTCGACAGTTATTAATAGAATAGTAATTTAATATTTAATTATACAGTGAATAATTATTTGATGTTAGTTATAAAAACTTAAGAAATTAATAATTTACTTGAAATCAGAATTATCTGATGAATTCAAATGCTGTTCCGAATAATTTTAAAAGCAAAGTTCATAATATTTTTATTGCAATACATAGTAAGAGTTTTACTTAAAACATCATTTTTTAATATCAATAAAAAATACTAAATTAATTGCAGTAATGTAACGTAAAGAATAGAATTTCATATAGAATTTCAATATTATAAAACAAACGAATTAAAAATTTGTCTATTTATTGTTTGACGTTTACTGTTTGTGATTTATGTAGCGTTTGTATCTATTTTCTGAAATATGCAAAGCATAATAAATTACATTTATTTACCATTAAAACATATCACTTACGTTCAACATATCAACATATCATTTTTATTGTTGTTTATTAAACGGTGAAACATTAACATTTCAGAGAAAGTTATTTTTCATATTTTTTACTAAACTAGAGCGCTCTAACTTTTATAAATTTACAGTGTACAAGGTTGCGAAGTACAGGGAATGGGTACAAACGAAAATAAAAAACAACTGGTGCATAAACAAGCACAAATAAATTACGCTGTTTTCACTCTTTACTTTAACATGGGCGCAACTGCGTTTTGGGGGACAAATGAAGATTTTAGAAGCACAATCGAGCGCAAAGTATAAACGAGTGAGATTATTATTGTATAACACTAAAATGGATTATAAAGAAGAGAAATAAGAGGTAAGACAGGTCTTATTTTCTTAAGTGTAAAGCGCATGTTTGTGGAAATGGAAAAAGTAGGAATGGATGCAGGGGACCCCCAAGTGAAAGGCCTTTAGTGGGGAAATGATAGCCTAAATAAGATGTACCTAGAAAGGGAGTATTGGGTTCAGTAAGAATTGCTGAAATTTGGGATGAATTAAAAACACCAAGGTAAAGTCAAAGAGACCAATTTTGAATTATACCTAAAAAACAGAGCAATTCGCCATTTTCTGTGAATCATGAAGATCATTAGTTTACTGCTGATCTAATTTTATAACAGATAGATTTGCACAAAGAGTTTTCACGTCATTAGCTTCGATCCTGTTTGGTACAGTGATAGTATGAAGCAGACACTCGAGGGCGATAAATACACTGCTCTTCTCCCTTTATTCTACAAAAAGAAGTATCGTTTACATAAAAACGATTACAATAACAATATGAAAAATTAGACCGAATTTTATATAATAGCCACTGATCCAGGGAATTTTATTTTCTCGGTCATGCAGGAAGTCTCTTTGTTATTAGGTGAATTTATATCTTTTCAGTAAAATGAGTCGGTTAACAATTCTCATCTTCTTCATCTTCATTAGGCTTCTTCTTTATCAGCCTTCGTTTATCCATTGCAGCATGTAGGCCTCCTCCTTGAGTTTCCAAGTTTTTCGGTTCATTGCTTGTAACCGCTAGATATTATTTGTTTTTTTTTTAAATGTCATTCTTGGCTGTCCTCTTTCGTTCTTAGGCTGTCTATTTGTTAACATAACGAACCGTCTATTGTCGCCTAATGCTTTACTTGTCAATCCTCTGCAGCAATGTTTTTAACTTTGGATCTTTTCTCTTTATTTCTCCTCTTTTCATTCTGCCTTTTAGAGAGTTATTCTCAGCATTTTTCTTTCGATTTTCCTTTGTATTCAGTTATTTTTTTTATAAATTTCACTCGGTTATATTCCACGTTTCTCCGATATTTCCTGCTAGTATACACTGATTTATACCTTTCTTTTAAAGCATAATTTTCTTTCTTCCTAGTATTCTCTTTAACTTTTTGTTAGCGGTCCATGCCACGTCAATTTATTTCGCTTGCCATATTAATTAGCTCTTAAGCCGAGGGATACATATATAATATGTATAAATCGCATCTGTTATTTCGATTATTTCACTTTCTTTTACACTTACTATTTTTAATCAGTTTATCACTTCCTCTAGTTCTTGTTCAAGAAATCAATGAACAAGAACTAGAGGAAGTGATAAACTGATTAAAAATAGTAAGTGTAAAAGAAAGTGAAATAATCGAAATAACAGATGCGATTAATACATAGCACTATGTCATCAGTATATCTTAAATTTGTTAGCCGGTCATTTCCTACTCTTTAACTTTCCTATGTATTTCCAATAATTCAGGTCTTTCATTATTTCGTGAGATGTAGAAGTGAATAATTTTCGGGGAATTACACTTCCTTATTTGAGATTCCTTGTTTCAACATATTAATTAATTTTTATATTAGTTTTAGTGTTATTATTACATGTGTACTTAAAAGATTTTTATGTAAATTTTGTTTCTTTTTAAACTTTTCAGTGTATCACACTAGCAATGTGGTGTCTACTTTTATGGAATCAAATGATTTCTCGTAAATAGTCAACGATAATATACATTAGCGACATTTTCCTACTTATCAATTATTTTGGAAAATTTTTAGTAATCTGCATTTAATTTATCCTTTTAGTTTTTTATCTTAATCATTTGTCTCGATCTCTAGTGTAATAATTTAGTTTTAAAATTTTCGTATTGTTTTTCTATTGTTTCGTTTATCTTTCTGTAATCACGGTTCCTTATGTCCATCCTTATTTTTTCCTTTATTCAATTTTGTATATTCTATTTTTATCATCATTTTCTTTTCTTTTTTGTTCTTTTTTTTTACGTTCTTTTAGTATCTTTTGCAAGTCTGCTTTTCTTTGAGTGTTGGGATATACTAAGTTTAGTTTTTGTTAACTTTTCAGTGAGCTTATCGATATTCTCCTTTTCACCTTTACTTCTGAATGTATTTAATTTTTCTGATATGAAGTATGCCATATTTTCTTTTTCGTTCCGATGTAACCCATCCGGTGAAATCTTCATTATCTTCACTATTTTCGCCTTTCTCATCTAATAATATTCAACCGTATTTTTGCCCTTACTAAGAGGTCCGCTTCTGATGTTATAATACGGTTACATTTAAAATTTTAGCTTTTCTATTACACACAATATGTAATCTATTTCATATTGTTTTTTTCCCCAGTCCGAAGTACACTATGCCCATACAAAATATATGCATGACATATATATATATATATATATATATTTTAGTAGAATTTAAAATTTTTATTTTTAAATTAAAAATGATTTTAAAATATTTGGTGAGGATTTAATATTTATTTAGCCCAATTTTTACAGGAATCTTTCAAGACAGATCGACCTAGAAAAACAACGGATAAATATATACATATATAATTATAATAAAATGAAACTAAACAAAATATGGTACGTATCTCTTTGGCTGGATTATTCCGTGGACGGTAGGTGATCGTTTTATTATAGGCCGACGTACGATGATACTTTTTGGTGACGACGATGATTAAATTGATACCAATCAGATTTTTATAATCGTTGAATCGAACTTTGACGACTGATCTGGTTCTCTCGGGCCTTGCTGGATCGTTTTTTTTTAAAATATTTTTCGTTCGGGCCGCTTTTCTTTTTCAACGGCTCGATTCGCAGTCTCGCTGACCCGTTTTTCTTTCGAACAAAAGAAAACTCGAGAATTAACTTCAACCTCGGCAAAAACGGAACTGAATCTCTCCTCTAATTTTTCGGAATTTTTCGATCTCTATTTTCTTCCGGAACTGTCCCCTTCCCGTCGCAGACCAACCAATCGACTCTTCATCTTACCAATCATCGCGAGGCATCCCTTTTCTGGCATGATCTACATCGATCCATTTCTCACCATCCAGCGACAGGTTCCCACTGACAATCACGCATTTACCCTATCATTAGAGTATAATTAATTGATGATACATATATATATACTTTTATTTATTTATTTATATTTTTATTGTTTTTTCCATGTAATGATTACAATAGTTTTGTTGCATGTGCGCAATTTATTCGCATTTATTCTCTTTCATTTCGTTCTCTGTTCCTACTTTTTTTGCCCGTTATTTTCCAGTTCTAACATTAAAACCTTCCATGGTCGCCACATTTATCCTATATGTTCTTTATTTTTTGTTTTCTTCCGCTGTAGGGACCTAAACTTATAATGTCTTCAACTTTATGTGTTTAACGGGCATACTTGCCCTGTGAGACCCACAACTTATTTAAATAATAAAAAAAAAAAAAAAAAAATAATAAAAAAAAATATATATAATAATTTATCAACAGTCATAGAAATATTACTTTTCTACGTATAAATTTTATTTATTCTATATGCTGTTTTATATTTTATTTCGTTAAGAAAAGTCAAACCTATCGTTCGCTTCTTTTTTTTTTTTTTCGTAATTTTTAGGGCTACGTAAGTGTATAATTATAATTTATTAACATCCCGTTCTATCCTAATTGATCTGTTCTGCATTCCGGGCAACTGCGGCATCGTTGGTAACGATCTTGCCGATTCATTAGCATGTCTAGCTGCAGTAAATGGCCGTTTCATAGACAGATTCCCCTCTCAATGTCTCTGTCCACTCTCTTATCGTTTTCACCATGACTACTGATCTTTATCCGTCTCTTTTCTCCAAGCCTAACTCCTTTTACCTTGCTATACAACCCTCTCCACCCACTTCTTCCTGGTTTAATAATTTTCCCTACATCAGCCGTTCTGTTATTTCTTCCATAATTCGCCTCCGCTTTAATCACAGTCTGCTTCCTGCTTCTCTCTTTCGTTTTAATATTGTTCAGTCTCCCTTGTGTCCATGCCATCCTCTTATCTTAAATTTGACCTGTGATGCAAATCACTTCCTATTCGAATGCTCATCTATCTCCTCAGAACGCGCAGTCCTTTATTCTAATTTGCTTGGCCTTGGCCTCCCGACCGCTTACTGTGCCCACTACATTCTTGCTCTTCCTTCTCCTTCTGTTGTTCCTGTATTGGCTACCTTCATTTCTTCCGTTTCTAATCGCTTCCTGATATAACTTTCAAGTCCCGACGTTTCATTATTTGTTAGTCCTTTGTGTTGGGTAAATGTCCTGTGTTGACGCGCCCAAAGAAAAAAAAAAAAAAAAAAAATATAATTGATACGCATTGTTCAAGTTTTTGAGTTGTTCTTGTCTCTTCATTTTCCAGATTCGTAAATTCAGTTTTATTTTTCCTAGTTCTAATTCTATTTCAATTATTTTATCCTCTCCTTTTATGGATGATGTACCCGCTTTCAGTTCCCCGATTTTACGATTCTCGTTTGGCTGTAATTTCTTTTTCCGGTATATGTCTTCGCTATTTGTAATTTCATAAGGCGTTGGAAGGACGTCATAGTTGAGACTCCATTATAGCCTTGGCGGTTACGGCCATGTTTTGTTCGGATTGTCACTGGAAAGCTTTGATTTAACATCCGACACGACTAGATGTGTTCGGATATACCATTTTATATAATATTTACCAGTTACCGGACGCTTCATACCAACCATATGAAGCACTAAAGCTGCACTTGGGCGTTAACAACTATATCTTCACTTGTTAGTGGTGACCCCTGCGCATTTTAACCTGAGACAGAGTTATTTTGCGGCGGAAATCTTAGGGGATCGCAGTTGACTGAAAAGGTGGGAGAAAGATAACAAGCCTGTTCTTCTTCCATAGTCCAGTAAGCAAAAATTTACATATCGGCAATAAATGCAATAACATGATATATACGGGAAACATGAAATACCGACAAAATGAAATGAAACAATATAAACCTCGTATCTACTTGTTCTAAACAAATAAGTTTAATTTTCTTAGTGCCAATTAATGACTTTTTTGTACAATATCGAAGTTATATGGGAAGGTTGCTGCGCGTTAAATTATTTCTGTTAGTAAATTTTAAATTCTGTCAATTTAGGTAGACTTAAAAATCCCTCTCGGCGTACATCTAAGTGTGTTTCAACAAAAAAACGAATTATTCGAAACGTAAATTCCGAAAGAAAAATAAGTGTTATTAAACCTTCTTCTACAGTTCTGCTCCTCGTGAACACAGCAGATTAAAATGCAGGCATCTGTGTTTCAAGGATATGTTCGTTTAGTTACGAAAGGTAAATTCAACAGCGATTATGATACTTTTTTCTTTAGTACATATTTGAGTAAATGAAACACTTGAGTACGTATTTTGAACTTATAATAATTGAAAATTTACCAATTATAAAGCATTCATAAAAAATTAGCTCACTGTTAATGTACACCTTTTTTTTTCTTTTTTTTTTTTTTTTTTTTTTAAACTGAAGAGGAAACTTTAATTTCCTTATCACGTGTGCGTAAAATAATTTATATCGCGGCTTACAGTAAATCAGTCGTTCATAATCTACGCTTAAGCACTTAATCTCCATTTTGAAACCTAAATTTTCATTGTTGAACATTGCAAGCACTCGAAATAACCAGTTTGCTACCGTAGTTCTTGCTAAAGTGTTCCGTACTAATCTGCAATTATAACTGAAAGTGTTAAGTATTTTTCATTATTATTATTTATTTATTTATTTTTAAAGTAAATCTACACTACTACCAAAATTCTATAAATAAGCACGCAAAGATAATGGAATAGAGTGCGAGAATAACTGAAAATCTAACAAAGGGGAAAAACGAAATACAATTCCCTACTGGTGCATACCATTTATGTAACAAAAGTATATTAAGTCTCATACCCTTGACATGTTTTCAGAACTATATCCAGTTCAAGTAGGAGTGCCCCAGGGATCAGTTCTGGGACCAACGCTGTACTTGATATATACAGCAGACTTTCCTGTACCGGAAAATGTTCAGGTAGAGTTACATTTGCTGACGACACGGCATTACTTGCGTCACATTCAGATCCGAAGATAGCAAACTACAATCTTCAGAAGGCCCTTATCGAAGCAGAAAGCTGGTTTAAAAAGTGGAAAGTTCAGATCAACGAAAGTAAATCGGTAAACGTTCATTTCACGAATAGAAAAGTCATAACCCCAACTCTTAGGATAAATGGACCGGAATAACAACAGTTAAGTACTTGGCATTACACCTAGATAGATAGTCGTTTAACATGGAAGCAGCACATTCAGACAAAGAAAAGAGAAATAGATATTCGTGTTAAAAAAATGTACCGGCTTCTAGGAAGAAATAGCGTTTTAAGTATTGATAATAAACGTTTGACATACACACGCAAGTATCTTGAAGCCTATTTGGACCTACGGAGTACAGCTTTGGGGTTGTGCTAAACCTACAAATCTGAAGATAATACAGACCGCGCAGAATAAAATCCTTAGGCTCGTAACCAAGGCGCCATGGTATGTATCAAATCAAACTTTGCATCAAGATTTAGGGATAGAGTATGTGGCAGATGTTATTTTAAAACTCATGTCCGAAGACACGCAGAAAGACACTTGGAAAGTCATCCGAATAAACTCGCTGCTGGACTGCTACATACTGCTAATGATAGGAGGCGGCTGAAGCGTAAGAAACCTCATGACCTTGTTTAAGGTAAAGACTATCATCGGGTAGGTACTATTGGGTACTTCTCCCCCTTCATGCTAAATATTTACCTGTTAAGAATATTGCTAAATGGCCTAGATGGCCAGTTTGTAATACAATAACAATTTAAAAAAAAAAAAAATACCCTTGATAAAGCTTTATCATGGATTGTTTAGTCCAACGGCACTAATGAGAATACAAGGGCCAGTTCCTTTCTCTCGGACGCCTTTACGTTCCCCCAGATAATTCTCTGGTATAACCAATATTCAATTTCAGATTAGGTATAAACCTCTGGAAGTGGTTTGTGTTCGGACCGAGATACTTCTCTCGATAACCGATGACACCTCTGGTTTGATAGCCAACCGTCTTGACCACTAGGCGCTACCGTGATTTGATGTGGAATCAGAATTTTCAGAAAATTAGTCCGAGTGGTTTTGAGTAATTTAAGGGAAAGCGTGCTAAAAAATATTAGTTTAGTTATATCGTGAAAATCATAAAAGTATTACACGAAACCGACATAAAATAGTCCGATTATGGAAAAAAAAGAAAAGAAAAAATTGGGTTTTCTTTAAAAGATTTTTTTCGTATTTTTTTTTCTTTTTGTTGTAGATTATATAAAATTTTGTGACAAATACATGCGCGTAACGGGAATTAATTGTTGCAACTTTCACAAGTTTTCTGCTAGTTAAATGTTTTCCAACACGTACAAAAGCATCAAAACATCTTCGATGTTTTTTATAACATGAGAATTCAAGCAATGTCTCTTTATAGGCGCAGTGAAATTCGTAAGAAAATTTTTGCTTTAACCGGAATTATACTTATGTACAGATTCTTTCTCTCTTTGGTTAAAATGATGTTTATCACCGTCGTCGAACAAAAAATGGTCTTCACCTTTCACGTTTAATTAAAGATGACCGATCTTTCTATATAATTTGTCTGTTGTGATCTAACAAAAAGTTTCGCTCGACTAAACAGCACATACAGCCGTTATTTTGAAGCGAGTAAGTTATTCACACGGTGATCTGCCATAATTACACGTATAAAGGAGAATATCTTCTTCACTTGTATCTTCCGAATTCTTCGTGTCTTGAGCATTTTATTAAATTTTAATTTATTACCACAACAGCAAACTCTACACTAGTTGAGTGAGGATTTCAATTTTGGGTATAAATAACATTTCCCCGATAGCAAATATTAAAAATTCCGCTGCAGGTTTTTTTATTTCTCTTTTTAAAAAATAATAGAAAATACTACTTTTTTTAATTCCCCGCAATGAATACAGCACAGTTAAGCTAAAAGTGCGACTTGTATGTTTAGATCATGTCATGGAGGTTTGATGATTTCAGTTAAAAGTGAAGTAACAGAACGCGGTGTACTTAACGCCAGAAATCGATAAAATGTCATCTAGAGTTTATTATTTACCATAGAGTAATATCATTTTATTTAAACTAGTGTCAAAATTCGGCCATAATTACTATTAAAAATTTAAGGAAAACAAACGAATTTGCATATTTCCAAAAAAAATCTTTTTTTCCACTCTTATACATTATATGTACTTACAATACAAAACAGATCAGTACCATTATAATTGAATAAAAAAGTAAATTCCATAAAATAACAATAAATCAAAATTTTTAAAAAACCCTCATTTATTGATATTAAATGACACCTTAAGATTTAGTCACTGTAAAAAAGCCAATATTACGATGATTATTAAGAAAAATTACAAAAAATTTTAATAAGAACAGATTTAGTGGCTATATATATATATATATATATATATAGCGTTTCTATTTTTCATTTTTTGTATTCATTTTTTATTTAAATGAAAAAAAATAACCGTCTTCAAAATTTTTTTACTGATAACACTGCAGATCGTCAATAGCTACTAAACAAAAAAAAAAAAAATTGGTTAATTTACAGAGAAGAAAAAGGTACTGAACTGTTTTGTCTTTGCCTATTTATATATAGATTTTTACGTTTAATTTATATTTACCATAGTAATCGTTCTATTTAAAATTTTATAAAAATCAATACTTTTTTTTTATTCGTCCCGTAAAACCTCATATTTCGTGAAGGAAAAGACTCAACCGCGCCTTGAAACCTTCGTTTAGACAACACAAATACATCCTGAAAATTTTAGTATGATCCGTCCAGCGGTACAAGGACACATACAGGACAAACTACATACAAACATTCATTTATACATACATACATATATATACACCCTGTCAAGAAAGTATCGGGAATTGTTAAATAAAACGAACAATTTTTAATTTTCATCCAAATTTATTTTGTCACCTTCAAAATAACATCCATTCGAAGCGATGCACATATGCCAACGCTTTTTCCACTCGGCAAAGCACTTCTGATAGGCGGTTTCCGGGATGGCCTTTAGCTCTCGCGTCGCATTCGTCTTGATGTCATCAATCGATTCGAAGCGCATTCCCCGTAGCGGAAATTTGAGTTTTGAGAATAGGAAGAAGTCGCAGGGTGCTAAATCTGGTGAATACGGCGGTTGTTCGATGATATTTACCGAGTGTTTGGCCAAAAACTCATTCACAATTATGGCTTTGTGAGACGGCGCATTATCGTGATGGAGAATCCAAGAATTGTCGACCCACAAATCGTTACGTTTACGACGGATAGCCTCTCTCAAACGTCTCAAAACACTTAAGTAAAACTCTTTGGTGACTGTCTGTCCGGCTGGCACATATTCATAGTGTACCACGCCTCGAATATCGAAGAAAACAATCAACATGATCTTCACTTTCGATCGGCTTTGGCGAGGTTTTTTCGGCTTTGGCGCGCCAATTGGCCGCCATTCGGACGATTGCTGGTTCGTAAGCGTGTCGTACTCGTACACCCATGTCTCGTCACCAGTAATTATCTTTTCCAAGAAGGTAGGATCCAAATTGGCTCGATCCAGCATGTCTGCAGCTACCTGTTCTCGGTACTTTTTTTGAAAGAAATTCAGGTCTTTCGGAACAAGCCGAGCCGCAACGCGTTGCATACCCAATTTTTCGTGCACAATCGTACGTACGCTCTCGTGTGACATGCCCAATCCATGAGCCATCTCTCTCAAGCTCACATGACAATTTTCAGCAACGATTTCCTTGATTTTATCGACGTTATCATCGGTCACACTCGTTGAAGGCCGTCCAGAGCGAGGCATGTCTTCGACCGTCTCCCGACCATCCTTGAACGCTCTGTACCACTCGTAAACCCGCGTTTTTGATAAAGCAGATTCACCAAAAGCCTTCTGTAACATTTTCAGTGTATCGGCACAAGAAATTTCGTTCGAAACACAGAATTTAACACAAGTACGTTGTTCAATATTTTCACTCATTGTAAAACTTCGACAAAACACTTCAAGGTCGACTGATTTTAACAGCTGCTGTAAACACACTGGTTGACAGATCGCGCTAAAAATAGGCATCATAATACAAAACAGTTGTACCAACCTGGAAAAAAAAAATTATCTGCCTAGCTATTACCCAGGAGATTTAAATTGACAATTCCCGATACTTTCTTGACAGGGTGTATATATATATATATATATATATATATATATATATATATATATATATATATATTTATATATATATATATTTATATATATATATATATGTATTTATATATTAGTGTTAAATTTTTTAACGGAACATAAAAATAACTAAAATAGTTAATTATGCGCTTTTTTATTATAGGCACGCAATAAATTGTATATTGTCTTGCTGTTCGCATTAAAACGGACATAATCAACCTGTAGAACAAAACAATTCACGACGCGTTGATCAACTGTTTGTGTGCATAACTGATTATCGTGTGCTGAAAATTCCCACAAATTTAATGCAATCGTAAAATGAGGGATGTGAATGCGTGCAATATAATAACAGTTAAATAATAATAACAGAAGGCGGCCAATAACTATTTTTGGTTTTTTTTTGCCAATTTTGGTACGCTACAACCGTGGCAGTTGTAAATTATTAAATAATATTAAATTCTTCCGGCACCTGCTGGATCCAATTGTAAATCTAAACCATTTTCGGACCTTCCCAAACATACACAAAAAATTTCATTAGAATCAGTGCAGCCGTTTAGTGTTTAGTGACTGACACACGTACGGAAGAATTATACTCGTATATATATATATATATATAAGGATATATAAAATCAGCCCTCCGTGCCTCGTAGGGAGCTCTGCCCCTTGACCACGCCTGGAGACACCCTCGGACCTCCAGCTCTATCACTTCTGTACTTCATATAGAACGAGGAAAATTAACAACGTTATTCTTAGCCTGATCACCATTACTTTTTTCATCGTAACTCTGTCTCCCTTATACATACAATACAATATATGTAACATTTTGGGACAAAAAAAGTGATGGGAGTCGGCCTAAGAATGACGTTGTCATTTATCATCATCATTTTGTGTCGACCGTAACGATCGTGGCTACATCAACATTTGTGCGACGATATATTTTTTCCAGCCTATACGGTTTTCTGTTCTTCTTCTTATAATTTGGTGAATTGGCTCTTGGCATAAATTATGTATCTGGTCTATCCATCTCAGTGGCCATCTTGCCGGAGGTCGTTTGCCATCTATTTTCCCCCTAGTATTACCAGTTTTCCCAAACTCTATCGTCATCTCTCCTCACATGATGTGTCCGAAATACTGCATTATTCGACGTTTGCATATATTCCCTAACCGCATAGTTACGCCAACCTCATTCAAGATAGATTTGTTGGTACGCTTTGCCGTCCAAGGAACGTCAAGCATTCTTCTCCATATCTTCACATTTCCAGACTATCTATTCTTTTCTGATCCGTTTTTCTTAGCGTCCAAGTTTCCGCACCGTTTAACATTACAGGATATATTAATGACTGTACTATCTCTATTTTAGTTGTTTTTGTTATGCCATGACTTCTCCATATACGTGACAGCGTTTTCCTTGCCTCTCTGGTCAATAATGCGCTTCTCTTTATATCCATTTCGCTGGAACCATGGCAACTGATCAATGAGCCGAGTACATATATATATATAAACTCGGCCTCTTTGGCCTTTCAAGGGGCTCTGTGACCCCTCTTGCTTACATTTCTGTCTCTTTCTCTTCTATACTTTGTATAAAATGATCAAAATTTACAACGTAATTCTAAATCGGTCCATATGAATATAATAACATAATCACAAAAATCCTATAAAATATAATTAACGTTATATAAAATTGGGGCATTTTTTCTAATGGGGGGTAGCTTAAGAACTAAGTTGTAATTAATATATATGGTAGCGCAGTAGCGCCTAGTGGTTAAGGTGCTTGGCTACGGAATCACGGGACACGAGTTCGAGACATGTAACGTTTATTATATTTTAATAAGAAGGAAGAGTTATACGTTCGTCGCGTATGTTTTGTTTTTTTTCATGTTTGTTCGCGCATAACTCATATCTATATAGACCGATTTTACTGATTCTTTATCTGTTAGAAGAAGTACCATTCAACTTAGGTACCATGTGAGTAATGATGAAAATCGATGAATATAAATTAAGTATTCGAAATTTGCTTTTCATTAGAGTAATTTTTTTTTTCTTTCTATTTTTTATTAGTATAACAGAAGCGGTTGATTTATAATGCTATCAAACGCTTCAAACTTTTCTACATCTGTCGTTTTCGAACCAAAAAGCGTATCATCACGTATATATGCGGCAAATTCTTCGTTATTGCATAGTTCGTCGCCCCGTTTTCATTTTCACAATTCACGTTTGCGTTCGGTGACGGTTTTCGTTTTTGGAAACACAATGGATACACTTCTTATTACTGCGCAGGTTGATGAATAAGAAGTCCCACCATAACAGGGAGAAACATGTAAAGACTATGTTGCTAATTTAATAATACACCAAGGAGACGCAAAATAAGTAGTATTTATAAGTGTTGCAGTATGTTAAGTTGTTTCGGTAGTTTAATAAGATTTATGCTATAAATTATTGGTTGTTTTTTTTTTTTTTTTTTATTATATAAAACTGAGAAATTTTTTCGTTATAAAAAATAAAATGCTTTTTTACAAAAAATAAATACCGACTTGAAGGTTTATTATGCAAATTTAAAAATGCACTAAAAAGTAAAAAATAATTACTCCCGATAAAATATATATATCAGAGTGATATAACTTAAAATGACATTATCGTAATTTTTATACAACATTAACTTTTTGGAGTTGGCATCAGAAAATTGAAAGAGTGCAAAGTTACAAGTACTTAGGAGTCATAATAGATGAACATTTAAGATGGGATAAACATACAGATTATGTAGCAAAAAAGGTAAGGGGAGTAATACCATCATTGTATACATTGAAGAAATATGTAAGTAATAAAACATTAAAGATGATATATTATGCCCTGGTTGAATCGCACTTAAGATATGGAGTACAAGCATGGGGAATAGCCGGGAAAACGTATATAGGCAAAGTAAACAAGATACAAACGAAATGTATAAGATTAATATCAAAAAAAAAAAACTATGTAAATTCAGAAGAGACTTTAAAAATAGAAAACTTATTAAGCGTAAGAGGGTTGTACTTAAGTATAAAATTCTGGGAACACTTAAAAATAGACAGTAGAGCAAAGATAGAAAAACGAATAGAGATAACTACAGAATTAAGAAATAGACCCAGATATAAACTCCCGAGAGTCAGAACAAAATATGGAGAGCAAACGGATAAATATGTGTTGGCGCAAATGCTAAATAAAATGCCGGAAGAAATAATAAAGGAAAAAATGGAGAGGAAGCTGAAAGAGGGTGTTAGAAAGTGGTTACAAATGGAAAAGAATATAAACAAAATAATAAAATAAACGAAAGGGAAAATTAAAAAAAGGAAACTATGTGTAAATGAAGTGGATGGATGGATAAAAGTGATGGATGATTGAGCGCTTATATACTTTAAAAACCTAGAATAAGATAAATAATAAGAACTCCGTCGACAAGCGCAAGCTTGACGGACGTAAATATAACATTATAAAATGTTAAAATTTAAATATACGTTTTTAAAAAAAAAAAAAAATATTAAATAATTTTTTTATAAGGCGCGTTTTCATAATTAATCAATTTTATTTTAATTAAAACCTTCAAATAATTTCTATCATAATATAGAATTTTTTATTAAAAAAAAAAAAAAATTCATATTAAAAGAATAATTAAAAACTGCATTAAATGTTGATTAAATTGTTCCTAACATGAATTTAATTCCAACTCCAAAAAGTTGATGTTGTATAAGAATTACGATAATGTCATTTTAAGTTATATCACTCAGATGTATATATTTTATCGGGAGTAATTATTTTTTACTTTTTAGTGCATCTTTAAATTTGTATAATAAACCTTGAAGTCGGTATTTATTTTTTGTAAAAAAGCATTTTATTTTTTACTTTTTAATGCATTTTTATTCAATTAAATTAAAACATTTATTTCCACGGTAAAAACACCAAAAGCTACATTTCCATGGTAATTTGGCAAATTTATAGTATTTTAAGTCAAAAATCTAATCCGACGGTGAAAACAATCATGAATGAAAAGCATCCAAAAAGCTTCAATCTCCCGCATGGATAACTCAAAAACTATCGGTCAGACCTTGATCAAATTTAAATGGGACCACATGACAAACACCACCTTTCAAATAAAAGAAGAATCATCAAAATCGGTTCATCTAGAAGAAAGTTCTGTGGTAACACACATAAAAAAAAAAAAAAAAAATACAGTCGAATTGAATACCTCCTCTTTTTTTGAAGTCGGTTAAAAATCTAACGGTGGCTGGCCTAAGAATTAAGTTATAAATTTTGATCATTTTATACAAAGTATAGAAGAGAAAGAGATAGAAATGTAAGCAATAGGGGTTAAGGGGCAGAGCCTCTTGCGAGGCCAAAGAGTATGTATATATATATATATATATATATATATATATATATAAAAATTATATATATGTATGTATACTAATTTCGATATTTGTATTGCTTTTATATGTACGTACTAGAGTGAATACATAATCGGTGTAAATGTAAATGAAAGCCTTATTCTTGGTTTCATATTCCTCTCCTTGGTTCCTTCATTGTCAATTTAGATAATTTATTGTTATTTTTCGTCGAACTTTGAAAAGAGCAAATGTGACAATATGCATGCGAGTAAATATAAACAGCGATTATAAATCCGCTTATATTTTACTTAATGCACAGTGTATAATTTATTATTCTTTTATTTTTACTTTAATTTGTCGTATGTTATACTATTTAAATAACCCGTTTCGCGCGCATTGCCATGCGTTTGTGGTTTATTTCGCATGTATAATTATAATAATAAATTAATTGATTTGATTAATTATTTCATCATGTTCAACAGACTGGCTTGTTTAAAAGAGCTGGAATAAAAAGGAACTCGAGAAGCGAATATTGTGCGATTATTTAGTCTTTTGGCACCGCTCCCCGTTCGAGATTCTTTAAATTTCCTTTTTTACTCTGAAGTTTTTTAATTTGAGTTTTTTTTTTTTATCTGGTTTCCTTTTAACGAACGTTTTTAAATTATTAGTCGGTTGTTTTTCCAAAAGTCGGGAAAATTAGAGAGTCCTTCAAGCGTGTGGCCATGCAAAAGAATTATCGCTCATACCGATGAATGTATATTTTTTTTCGTCTTTCTATTTCTTAGGGATATATCTTTTTAATTTTTATTTGTTTATTTATATATTTATAACCAGATCAAATGAATACGGACAGTGGTGAGCAATGGATTCCTCGCAAAATTTTACTTTCATTTAATGAATTATTGTGTAAAAAAAGGAATCCTATTAAAAATTTCTTAGGCCCAAATTATTCGAGAAATTGGTAACGAATTCTTGTAAATGGAAAAAAAATATTAAGCCTGTTATCGATAGAAAATTATTTTTGCACGGCGAACAAAAGCAATGTGAAAGTAGATTTAAAACGATTATTTTAACGTATAGAAGTAGACAAAAGATCACACAGTGTTTACGAGGAAGTTTGGGATAAAAATTCGCGTAAAGATTTCGCCGATCATTAAATTTCAGAACATGCTGCACATTCCAATTCGCGAGAAATATGAAAATTACAAACGTGTAAGTATGTAAGTGCCTCGGAAAAAATATGTGATCTTTTTCGAGAACAATAAAGTAAATATAGAAGACTAATTAACCCGCAAATTAGACACAATTTTGATAGCTTCTGATAGCGAAAATATAAACAAAAATTTATTTCAAATTCGTTCTTTTTGTCTAGTTTTTGTAATAAGCGTTTATATCATCATCACAGTGCTATACGCATTTACTGCGCGTAAGCGATCATTTTGACTTAAATCCACCGTTTTCTCGCTGCTTCCACGAGTTCAGCTATCGTGCGTCTTCCCGTCCATTGACGTATATTTCTCGTCCATGATATCTTTCTCCGTCCTCTACCTCTTCTTCCATCAATTTTTCCTCGGATAATTGTTCTTAATAGTTCATACGCCCTTCCTCTAACAATATGTCCAAAATAGGTTGATTTCCTCTTCTTAATTATGTTCAAGATTTTCCTTTCCGTATTGGCTTTCTTCAGTACCATATCGTTCCTCATCTTCTGTGTCCATGATATCTTCATACTTCTTCTGTACAGCCACATTTCACATGATTCAAAATATTTCAGTGTTTTTGCTGTGTATGTTGCCGCCTCCGCTCCATATAGTAGGATAGAATAAATGTAGCACCTTATGAAATCTTGTCTGATTTTCAACTTCAAAGATCCATCTGTGAGTAAATTTTTCATCCTTTGAAAAGCTTGTTTTGCTTGAGCACATCTTCTCCTAACTTCTATATCCGGATTTAGATCTTCTGTTATGTAACATCATCCCAGCTACTTAAATTCTTTAACCCGTTCCACGTTTTTACCATTAACGTTTTTATTGTAACGTTTTTATGACTTTTCCTGCTTACAATCATCAGCTTTGTTTTATTTTCATTAATTTGTAGTCCATATTTCTTTCCGCTTTCATTGACTTTATCAACTAATTTTTGCAGGTCTTCCGGGGATGTGGCTAGTAGGGCAGCGTCGTCTGCGTATCGAATATTATTTATTTGCCTCCCATTAATTTTGATTCCTACCTGCAAGTTCCATAGGGCCTCTTGAAAAATTTCATCTGCATATATGTTAAAAAGCAAAGGTGATAAAATACACCCTTGTCTGACTCCGCATTTTATGGGAATGCATCCTGACTCTCTGTTTTCTAACCGGATTTTGGCATTTTGACTATAATATAATTTTTGTATGATTCTTTTGTCATATTCGTTGATCCCTTTCCTTTCCAGTATTCGCATTAAATGATCATGCTGCACCTGGTCAAAGGCTTTTTTTGTAGTCGAGGAAGCAAACAAATACCTCTTTTTGTTGATCGCGGCATTTTTGTAACAAGACGTTTATCGCTACTAGTGCTTCTCTAGTACCATACCCTTGTCTGAAGCCAAACTGACATTGGTCCATATTCCGTTCACATATGCCACGTATTCTTGAATATATTATTCTTAGCAGGATTTTCAGTAAATGGCTCATCAGACTGATTATTCGGTAATCATCACATGTATTTGCTTGAGTCCTTTTTGGCAACGTTATAAATATTGACTCTAGCCATTCCTGCGGCATTTCACCTGTGCTATATACGTCATTAAAAATAGCAGTTAATTTTACCACATTCTCATCATTGAGCAGCTTAATTATATCAATCGGTATGTTATCAGGTCCCATGGCTTTTCTTGGTTTTGCTAATTGTATGGCTTGTATCACTTCAGTTTTTAGAATTTTTAGCTTTTCTTCCTCTATGCTTATCTCTGTGTTGGCTTTTCTATTTTTTGTCATTGAACGTCTTTTTTATATATTGTGTCCATACTTCTAGTTTTTCTTCTACATCCGTTGCTAGGGAGCCATCTTTTTTCAGTAACTTTGCAGATGTTTTCTTCCTATAGAGTGCCGTTATCTCTTTAATTTTCCGGGGGGTATTATAAGCATCGTGTCTTTCCTGCAGTTCTTCTAATTCTTTACATTGTATTTTCATCCATTCAGCTTTAGCTTGTCGTATCTTCTTTTTTATTGCTTTGTGTGTGCTTTTGTATAAAATCCTGTCCTTTTTGACTTTTCGACGGTGTTCCATTAGATTTAAAATTTCCTCCGTCATCCACGGTTTCTTCGCTTTATTATCACTTTTGCTTAATTCCTTTATGCAAGTCTCTTTGATTGCCTCTGAGATTTTTGACACTTTTTGTTTTATTCTATCTAGCCTTGTTTGTTCATATATTCCCGCGAATGTTCTATTTACCTCTCTCTTCATTTCCCTCTTCTTTGTTTCATTTTGTAATTTAGTTACATCTATGCCTTTTTTTATTTTTAGTCTTATTGTTTCTAATCTTCCCATTTTGTGCTATCGAAGTTACGTTGTTGCGCGATTTATTATGGCTGATATTGATACCGTTCCCGCTACTCCGACGGTAGGTGGCGCTGCTGCCTCACCGGCCAAGAAGAAAGTGACGAAAACACCATCCAAGTCGATCAAGCCGAAGAAGACAACATCCAATCATCCGGCTACCGGCGAAATGGTCATTGCTGCGATCAAGTCTTTGAAGGAACGCGGCGGTTCATCACTACAAGCGATCAAAAAACAAATCGCCACCACCTACAAGGTCGATGTCAGCAAATTATCACCGTTCATCAAGAAGTTCATCAAAAATGCGGTCGTGTCCGGCAAACTGGTGCAGACGAAAGGTAAAGGTGCGTCCGGATCGTTCAAGTTAGCAGTTTCAGCGAAAGAACAGAAAGAAGGCAAGAAGTTAAAAGTAGCTAAAGCTTCGAAGACGACAAAACTAAAGCCAAAAACAACAAAAGCAAAATCCACAGGAAATAAAATGCCGACGATCAGATCTAATTACACGACTGCACTTGCATGCGAGTCGTGTAAACAATCGTTCAACATTCTCCCCCCCCCTTGAGACCTCAAAACAGTGTATGCCAGCTAGGACTTCAAACGCCAAGACTAAACATACTTCACAACTATGTGGCTGGCGTCAATCCACCAGCGTTTACCATGGTACAACGAGATGATTGAACTAGGATACAAATAATAAACGTAGTGAGTACAGGCGGATGAGCAGTTTGGAACGAACGTAAACAGAGTTTTGAACTGGCGTCGTTCCCATCAGCATTGCATTGGAACTGACCGTCAAATTACTTGCATTGAGAATGGCGCTAAGTTACTGCCGCTGTCATGGCTGTTGTTTGTATGTTGCGTTGTATAGATTGTTGAAAAGGCAAAACTTGTGCCAGAGGAGTCGATCCAATCGACAATGTAGTACTATAAGAGGCGGCAGCAGCAGACGGTGCAGCATGACAAGAAGATGGTACTGATTTCAGGAAAGCGGGCGGTTGTTGTTGTTGCAAAATGTTCTGAAACCAGGAAGTACCAGGTGATGGAGCTCCGTACGGCGCCAACGTTGATATTATTTCCGAGTTACTTTTCAGCTCCGATCGCCTAGAAGCATTTGAAGCAGACTGTGGCGAGTAGTCGGTCGGAAGAATTAATTCATTCGAATTTAGTTGCTGCTGTTGCTGTTTATTAGGGACAAGCACATTGGATATACATCCTGGGGGTTGATGATTAACTAGTTTCCGCTGCACTGACGATGACCGAAGTGACTTTACTGATAATTATAAATGATTTGAGTTCGAGTTCACTAAGGACGAACCTTCGATGTTCGAAACGGGATATTTATTCGACGAACCGGATATTCCACTACCATCCGATTCATTTGACGAGCTATCGTAATTTCCAAAGTTTGCAAATTCCGATCCAGTAAACTGGGCAACCAATAATTTCGTTGTTGCATTTATCGATATCTCAGGTTGTGAACTTTGATCGTTTGCTTGTCCAGACGAAACTTTACTGACAGCGAATGACTGCGAACGCTGAGATTTGACGTGGGGGGATACGTTGGAGTCATTCAGCAATTCGTGCACATTGCTACAGTTCATGGCGATATCATTAAAATTGTTAGGAATAACTTCAACAATCATTCCATTAAATTAATTCGGAGCCCCAGATATTGACGGGAGAGACTGGAGCACCGAATTAGGAGATGGAGAAAACGTTCGAGAAGGTTGCGGCGGAACGACATTTGGTACTGTCGAGGACTGCAATAAAACGGGTAACGGTTGCTGTATTTGTGAAGACGAGTATATTTCACTAGCGATATTCATAGAAGACTTATAAACCAGCGAAGAGTTTATCTGCGAGTTTTGCTGCTGAGCCACACGCGAGGAGAGATGACAGCAACGCTGATCTGCAGAAGGGAATTTCGAGAGCGGACCTTCTGCCATCCAGCCGAATAAGGTTTCCTCGAAACACAGCTCTCTTACAAACAGCTTCCGGCCTAGCAGTATCTTGTTTGCATGGCTTCCGCCAATCAGAATGTCAACCGTCGCCGTCGGTAATAGACAATCTGCCAACTCCAGCTTCCTACTAACATCTTTCACGCACCTAATCAAGGCAGGGGACACTTCGTAGGGAATGCGGCCTACTACCCCAGCCTGAAGATCGAGCTGATAGGAGTTGTATCGTGACCGCAGATCGAGAGAAACCGACGCGCTCACTTGTGCTTCTTCTGGAGAGACGCAAGCAATTGCCGCTCGGGCGGCTCTAGAAGCAATTCTATTCTTTTTAACAAAAGACTCAGCGACGAGGTTAACCTGCGAACAAGGGTCGAGCAAGGCGCGAGCTTTGACAGCTTTACTTCCAACCAGCACGTACACCACCGCGCTGGGTAGCAGGACAACAGAACTCTCGTGAGAAGTGCAAGCTAGAGTCGCTCTGGGTGCTGATGAGTATTGTTCGCCCCGATCATCTGGCCCTGAATGCGAGCTTTCTTGGTGCAGCATAGTATGATGCGTCTTGTTGCACCTTCTGCACTTGGACGAGTTGCAATCACTCGCAAAATGAAACTGCCGTAAACAATTTATACAAAGCCGTTTGTCTTTTACAAAACGCCAACGATCGGCGATATTTTTTGTAATAAATTGTGGGCACTGTGACAGGTAGTGCCCTTTATCGCATAAGATGCATCGTGGAGCGACTGACTTGGCCCCGCTGTTGCATGCAGTCGCTGCAACGAATTTCCTATTCATCCTTACTTCCGGTGCCTCGGCTCGACTTACCGTTGGCCTCAGAGACTGCTGCGCTTGTACGCTCTCATATGCAAAACATCGATTTTTCAAAAAGGCGCTCAAGGGTGCGAACGAAGGGTAGGTTGAATTGTCAACCACCGAGTTTTCCCAATCCATTCTAAGTTTTTCTGGCAACTTGCCTACAATTATGTATGTGAACAGCGGTGACATTGCCTCCGTGTTCAATTCGCACACCCTCAGCCCTCGGATTATAGCATTTACCTGGTCAAGTGATTCCCGCAATGTTGTCTGTGAAATCGGCGGTAGAGCCATTAATTCTTGAAAATGGTCGGCGATAATCGCCCGCCGATTGTAATATCGACTCTTTACCGCATTCCACGCTTCTTCATAAAGCGCTTCCTGAAGGGTGTAATCCTTCAGGATATTTTCTGCGGCGCCTACCATCGCCTGCTTCAAGAAATATAATTTTTGAATCGGCTTTATATTGTCATTAGAATGGATCATTGCTTGGAACAGAGAGTACCATTCAGTGAAATCTTTCGTTTTTCCACTGAACTTCGGGACCGGCAGATCCGGTAGCTTTACCAATGGATTTGCCGGCGCAGTGTCTGTTACGAGGGAAGAATCAAGTGAACGGCGATTGCTACTTTTCGGATTGAGAAAATCGTTCATTGTATTTAATTTGGACTTGGCCAAATCGTATTCCTCCTTACTCTGCTGCCATTGCTCATACATTTTTCCTTCTATTACCTCCAGCTGATCTGCGGATTTTCCTTTTAAGTCTGTGTTGTCTAGGATAGATGCAATGACGTCACTGATCTCTCCTAGGCAAGTATTCCACGAGTCAAGTCGGACAGCGACTTCATTAGATCGCTCACTGGACGGAGCCTCGAGTAAGGCAGCATGAACGAGAGCCTTTGCTGAGTTTGCTGCTCGGAACGCAGCGCGCTTACGGCGGTTTAATACCTCCAAAACCGAACCTTTTTCACTCATTTTGTTCAAATCAATAAAACTCCGAAATTGTCTTATTACGAGCTAGGAAAACTGTCACACTAATTTGACTAAGATTAGTCACAAATTAAGTGACAGCGTAAACACAATTTAAATCGCTGGGAGAGTGGTGTAAACACGATTTAAATCGCTGGGTGAGTGGTGTAAACACGATTTAAAGCGCCGAGCGAGTGTACTTTGACGAAACTTTTCGTATATAGAATTCTACAACACCGATTATTTACCGATTTTCGAAACACCAAATGTCTACCGAATTTCAACGCACTAAATATACTAAATTTTGAAACACCGAATGTGTGCGAAATTTCGACAACTTTTTATACGCGCTTAGTGCGTTACCGATTTTATTACGAATTTTAATAAAAACAACGAAAACTATAAAATAAATGTCTTTACGCGAATATTATTTTAACTTTCCAATGACGTAAAAATTACTTTTCGATTTTCTAACCACCTTATCCACCCACGGAAAAAACACCAAATTTTTGCCAGATCCTTTTCTTATGATCCGGCCCGGAGGACCAAAAATGTTTTACGTAATTTTCGTGAGTTAAATAAAAAGGTAAGAAAATACGAAAATGAGATATTGATCGATTTCGACTTACTTTATTAAAATGCGCGGGTAGCCCTGAAAAGGGCTATTTCGAATTAATTGTTTTCGGCGAACGAGAAACAAAAGAACTAACGAGCGAAACAACAACCAAAATAAAAATGCGAGACAAACCACTGAAAACGGGAACAAAACAAAACGGGAACAAAACAAAACGAGCGAGCAATCGTCATACGTGATCGAAACCAAAACATAAACTTAAACTTACATTACGAGTGATAATAAACAATAAATGAGACTGCTCAAGGAGGAAAGAAAATGCCGACGATCAGATCCAATTACACGACTGCACTTGCATGCGAGTCGTGTAAACAATCGTTCAACACACCTAAATCTTGCTATAATGGGATTATGATCTGATCCTACGTCTGCACCTGGGTAGGCTGCGACACGTTTGATTGCATTCCTGTATCTTTCACTTATCATAATATAGTCTATCTGATTTCGTATTATCATATGTTCATTATTTGCAGGTGATTGCCATGTATATATTCTTCTTTTCGGTAACTTGTACTATGTGTTTGTTATCACTAGATCATGTTGTTTGCAAAACTCGAATATTCTTTCTCCTCTTTCGTTTGCTTCGCCTAATCCGAAATGCGCAACCAGATTTTGATTTTGACGTCTTCTTTCACCGACTTTAGCGTTGAAGTCTCCCATTACTATCAATATTTCATTTGTCTTAAAACTGTTCAACAGCTTTTCTATATCATTATACTGTTCTTCCATTTCTTCATCATATTTTTTATCTGCAGTTGGCATGTAGACTTGTACTATATTTACGATAATTCTACCAATCTTTAGCTTTATGGACATTAGTCTATCTGAGAAAGGTATGAAACCTATTACAAAAGGCGCATATTCTTTACTAACAATTAAACCGACTCCATTTATGTGTTGTGAATACTGATTTCCAGAATAATAAAATTTTTCTTCTTTAGCCTTTATTTCTGCATTTCCAGTCCATCTGTGTTCGCAAATTCCAAGTATTCCTATGTTTAATCTCTCCACTTCTTTTAATACATTATCCAATTTTCCTGCTTGATATAGGCTTCGGACATTCCAGGTAGCAATTATCATTTGTGAATCCCTGTTTCTTGTATTGCCATTGACAGACGGTGGGATTCTTCGCACCCTGTGCCCATTTAAGGGCTGCACCGGACTCAGGGCCATTACTTTTGGATTTTCTGTCATAATGATAACCTGGGAAATATACAGCAGTGGTTTCCCTCTTGCCTTCTGCTAGTTTTTCTGTAGGGGTGTACTCCCTTAGCCGAAAAGCACCCGGTTTTAAGGTGCCGGATACTCGCCTACTCGTTCTGGATTGCATTCGTCAATCCGACTGAGGCACTTTGTCACGAACGAGCTACTGATAGTCTGCTGTTGTTGTGCAGTAGAAAGCTTAACGGTATTTATTAGGAAGAGCACCTTCGGCAAGCACTCTCCCTACCGTTTTCCTATCAGCTGGAAAGTGTGAGTTCCGATTTAGCTTTTCCATCAGCGCTAGCTCGCCAAATGGAAAATTACCACCCTGCACGACGAGGACGTACGGAACCCACGTAGTTGTTGTTTCGTTTCTCCCGTCGGTGAGACTAGCACCATATGACGGTCGAGTGACTATTTACTAGAGATGGTGACTCTAGTTACAGCAACCTGTGCCTCGCAGGGCAATCGTTTATATGTTAGTTTTATTTATATTAACCCCCTCCCCCCGCCGCTCCCCGACACACACATGTGCGAATATATTTTTTTGAAAACTAATAGCAACGTTACGCAAGTCTGCCGCGTGCGTTGGAAATGAAATTTTAAAAAAACTTAAAATTTAATTTAATTTTTTTTTGTGAAGGGCACGTCAGCATCTTCGATTTAACGGCAAGAGATTATGGAAAGCACAGCAAAAAAAAAAAAAAAGTCACAGAAGAATAACAGCTGGAATTGGGAAGAAAAGGATAAAGGAAGCATTAAAAGAAGCAGGAAGAGGTTGTTCCAGCTGAAAAGATTGTATAAAAGGTAAGGAGTCTGAAAGATTCTGAATGATTAAGCGCGGAGATTGTAAAAGTACCACTCACTCCGCCCTTATTCTTGGAATCATCAGTAAAGATTTTTACATGAAAGGGATACGAAGAATTTAACATGTACACATCACTTAATTTAAAGGAATAGAATTAGCACGAAGGTGAAGAGAGAGAGGGTTGCCAGGTGCGGTGAAGTCAAGAGAAAAGTAAGAAAGCTTACCGAGGAGAAAAGCATCAGCAGAGAATTTAGAAATTGAAACAGCTATGTGAGCTAGAACCGGGATTTTATGAAATGCCAGTGGACTTTAATATATCGTTAGGAAGAAATAAGTTCAGATAAGGAGATTGGGAGACGTTTTATTAAAAATTCATAGGCAGGTAAAGATCTGCGGATAAAAAGAGGTTCACTACTGGATTAGGACCGAATAGCAGGAATGAGAGAAGATTTCCCAATACAGAGCTGGAAGGCGGGAGTTTTGGATTCTATCAAGTTTGGAGAGGAGAAAATTAAAAACACTGCCGTGTAGGAAGGAGCAGTAGTCAAGTTTGGAACGAATGATGGTTTTGTAAAGAATTAGGAGAATAAATGGATTACCGTCCCATCCGAGAGGACGCGAGGCTTTTAGGAGATTCAGTCTTTTACGGCAGTAGTTGTAAAGATAATTAATATGTTCTTGGAAAGAGAGTCGACTGTTTAGAAAGAGACCACAGTAGCATATGGAGTTAACAACAGAAATCGGATTGTTGAAGGAAATAATGTTTACCAAAGTATGCTTATAAGGGCGAAAACAATAGAAGAAGACTTCAAAGGAAAACGGGAAAGGAAGATATTAACGGAGAAGAAACTACCGTGGCAGAAGATAGATCGTCTGCTATGGAATAAATAAGAATATCATCTGCAAAAAGGCGAGGGGGTAACGTATTAGAACCGATATCAAGGGAATAAATATTAAAAAGACTAGGATTAAGACCGGAGCCGGGCAGGGGGCACAATAACTGCGTCCGAGTTGAAAACAATCTATTTCGGAATGGGGTTAAGAATAAAGGTAAATGAGAATAGAAGGAATATTGAAAGAAATGAACTTAGTACCTCTAGTGAAGAGAGGTGAATATTATCGGACGTAGATTTCGACATAATCCGATATCGGGAAGTTACAAGAAAATCCGATATATAATCCGAGGACGAATGCGTATCTGCGTCCGATAATCCGATTCGAATAAACCGTACTACCCCATTCGTGCATTAGTAGGGCTGTAGACGAAAGCGTGTTAAAACATAATCGGTTACCTCTAAGGTAGTGCGGAAATAATACTGATCACGCGTTAACACAAAACGTAGTTCGCGACAATTTTTATTCCTTCGTTTTTGTTATCCATGTAGCCGGCATCATATTTTTTAATTTCAAATTGTAGTCTGAGTATGTAAATAACAACTTGTAATCCGCACTGCTGTAGAAATGTGTGGAGTTCTCTGTTCTGTTGCTGTAGTGTATGTATCACTGGACCGACATAAAAATACTCCCGCAATGATCTTTAATCTAGTTATCAAAGGGAAACCCGTTCATAATTTTGAAAAATATACGAATTTGTTGTTACCGCGAACACGGCCTTCAGGGTCTTTCTTGAAAATTCTCACGCTATGAGCTGGGGAACTATCGACCGCTAGATTAGGGCGACAGAATTTAAAAAAATTAAAACAAATGCTTCGCAGTGTTAAAAAAAATGTTTCCAGTCGGAGTTTTTTTTTTTTTGTCCAAATCGTAAAAATCCTCCTATTATATAATAAAGAATCCTTTGCCATCCTGTTTATTAAATATAGAATATAGCGAGTTATAACATTTTATACTTAAATTTGTTTGTTATATTTGTGTTTGTTGTAACTCTCACTCTATATGCTTCTAATTATTCGGTTACGCCGAACTAGCAGTCAGTCTTTGAAGTAGGCGGATAATTCTTTACCTCGTGGAGTAAATTTTCGCGCCAATGATCAACTAAAAATATGAAGTTGTTTTTTTTTAAGTTGTCGGAAAAAATTCTACCTTGTTGCCAAGGTGGGAATTAAAATTTTTGCCGCTTAAGAACAGAGACTACTCTGTAGGGGAATCGGTTTCTTTTTTATATTGGCATCCGTAAACAGGGGTAGAAAAAGAGTGGAACTCTCACATTACCTAACGTGGATCATAAAATAAAGATTTCTCACACGGGAACCGAGGAATGAGAATGAGTTGTCAGAAGCAACCATTTTTACGCTACCAACGTAAAAGATCCGTTTCGGTGAATTTGCTGAACGCTGCAATTTACCCGTACACATCGCTATAACGTAATAAAATTACATAAATTAACATCTTAAGGTTGTTTCTTTTTTTTTGACATGTCAGCAAATGACCTTTATGCAGCAGCAACAAGAAAGCAAGGGATCAGTTAAATATTGATTCGGTCAAAAATAGCCGAAAAATGAACGAATCAAGCGCTGGGATAATAAACTGGGAGGAACGGGATGTAAAAGGCACAATAATAACCGGAAAACCGCTACGGATAACAAATTAGAATAAAAAAAAACAACTTTCAATTGAAAATATGCTGGAAACGACTCTTCCGAAAGGTCTCATCTTACGTAATTAGTAAAAGCTTTGCGCTGTTCGTTTTAAAACCCGAGCAGGAGTTCACACATAAACCATTATAACTTAGTGCGTACGTACGGTAAACCAATTGTTTTATCCTTAAATTAAAATACCCCGTGTTCTGGAAATTAGGTATTATAATATTATTTTATTCGCACAGGCGCGTAACGCAGTGATGGTTTTCCCCGTGCTTAACGGTCGCTGACGGATTTTTCCATTTTCCGGAATTATCTCGGACTATACCGATAATTGTAAAGGCAAGCAGGAGAATAGCCGACGAAATGATGGAAAAAAAGAAAGGGATAATAATATGGGACAAAGACATTTCAAACGCCGAGAGTAGCCTAAAAGTGTTTCTGAACGAGAACTTATCCAGGTTTTACAGAGGACTTCTATGGCAAGCAAAGCAGAAGGCCGGAGAAGCTAACTATAATTTCGTATGGGTGAAAAGAGGAAAGATCTTTATGAAGAAAAACCCGCAGGGAAAAGCAGTTCAAATAAAAGATCCGGACGATTTAAGCAAACTAATATAAGAACATGTTAGAGTAGCGGGGAAGAAATACGGGAAATCGCGGAATACGTAGTTGTAAGATTAAAAATAAGACAATATTCGAAAAGAATTTTAATAATTCGATTGCACAAATTAGTTGAGAAAAAAACCTATCCGTTATCGTGTTGTGTCGCCGCGTTCTCGCGTTCACGTATTAATTTTTCTATTATTTCGTCCGATTACCGTAAATACTTTATTAGAAACATCGTCAGCATTGTATTAGCATCAATTCGGTGAGATTAAACCAGTTTATACGTAATTCCGGTGCTGGTGTACTCACACGCGCTTAACACGCACACGCAAGCGACGGTACGTCGTTCGTCGTTATCATGACGACGGCGGCGGTATCTACGTCCGTTACATATGCTACACAGCAGTCGACACACGCCCAAACACATATACACTCACCAACATGCGACGCAGCAGCGGCAAATCATCATTCTCACACTGTGCAGCCGGCCACGCTGATAACGGGCTTTGCTCCTGTTATCAGTAGCGGCGTATACTCTTCTACCGCGCAACCGTATTATTATTTATCTCAGCCGTCTTCAGCAATGCCAGCTGATTACAATCAACAGTTTCCTATTTTAGGTAATATTACTACCCCGAGCCAATCGGCGAGCTCCATCGGCGATGTTGCAGTAGCCGATATCAATGACAGCGACACATTGAGTGAGAGTAATATAAACAACGAATGGCAAGAACCGAAGAGGAAGGCCAAAAAGCCATCTTATTTGCAATCCCATGTGGGAAACAACTCCAGAAACAGAAATCGATTTAGCTGCTTGAGTAACTTTAATGATGACTGTACAGAAAATAACGATATTACCGATCCGAAATCGAAAATACCTCCACCACCCCCACTTTTTGTACACGAAGTTATAAATTTCGCGTCTATGATAAAAAAAAATTGCCACAGTACTGGGCAAGCAGGATTTTGTCGCTAAGACCCTAAAACAGAACACAGTAAAAGTCAACGTCCAAACTCCTGACGATTACCGGAAACTTGTATCAACATTCAAAAAAGAAGATGTCAACTATCATACGTATCAGTTAAAGCAGGAAAGATCATATAGAGTTGTAATTAGAAATCTCCACCACTCCTTTACGGACGAACAAATTATGGAAGCTCTTAAAGAGCATGGTTTTAGTGTTCGAAATATAATAAACGTTAGGCATAAAATTACAAAAGAACCTCTGCCATTGCACTTTGTAGACCTTGAGCCCTTAGATAATGTTAAAGAAATATTTAATCTAACTTACTTACTTTACTCTAAAATAAAGGTCGAAGCTCCCCATCCCAAGAAGACAATTCCCCAATGCATGCGTTGCCAGTCTTGGGGGCACACTAAATCTTTTTGTAACCGGCCGTATAGGTGCGTAAAGTGTGGAGGTCCTCATAATTCCACGGAATGCAAAAAAGAGCAGAGTACTGCCCCGAAGTGTGCCTTATGTGAAGGTGATCATCCCTCAAGTTACAAGGGTTGTGTGGTGTACCAGAAACTGCATGAACAAAAATACAAGCCCGGAAACAGTGCCATAAAATTACTAAGGAATAGATATAATCAAACCTTGGTCAATCCGAAAGTATCGTATGCTGAAATGACAGCAAGCAAAACAAGCGCAATTAACTCTCTTACCAATAACGATGAACTTACGTCAAGTACTAATGTCAATAAAAATGTGAGCAATTCCCATAATAATAATCAAAATAATAACTCTGATTTTAAAAGCATCATAACAGCTTTTCTAGACGACTTCAAGTCAATGTTTAATCAGCTTATGCAGCAAAATTCAGTCATGCTAAACCTGCTTACAGCATTAACAAATAAATTAATTAAATAATTATGGCATCGTTACGCATAGCTACGTGGAATGCCAATGGTGCAGTTCAAAATAAACTAGAAATCGAAATGTTCCTTAAGCTTGAGCAAATCGACATTTTATTGTTGTCGGAAACTCATTTTACAGAGAAAACACAATTTAGAATTAAAAATTATAATGTCTACGTAACTACAAGACCGGACCATAAGGCACATGGCGGTAGCGCTGTAGTGATTAAAAGTACAATAAAACACTACGAACTTCAAAATATATCTACTAAAGAAATTCAAGCAACAAATATAATGGCGTATACATTGAATGGTAAAATTGTAGTTTCTGCAGTGTATTGCCCTCCAAACCACAGATTTAATGAACGTATGTTAAGCAAATACTTTAGTATTTTGGGTTGTAGGTTCATCTCTGGCGGTGACTGGAACGCCAAAAACATAAGATGGGGCTCACGATTTTCTAACACCAGGGGAAAACTTTTAAACAAAATAATGCTAAATAGAAATTTTGGTTGTGTGGCAACAGGCGTACCGACACATTGGCCTACTGACTTAAACAAACGTCCTGATGTTTTAGATTTTTTTGTTACTAATGGAATTTCAATGTTGAACGTAAAAGCTGATCCAAATTTTGATTTATGCTCAGACCACAGTGCTGTAATATTAACTGTAAGTACAGGATTAATAAACCAAGATAAATCTCCAAACTTACATAATAAATATACAAATTGGGTAGATTTTCGAGCATCTGTAAATTCTACACTAAAATTAAATTTATCATTAAAAACGGAATCAGATGTAGATGCAGCGGTTCAGTACTTCACAGAAGCTGTACAGAGTATTGCATGGAAATGTACGCCAAATATAAACAAAATAAAAGAAACACATAATATACCGCGCCATATACTAGACCTGGTAAAAGAAAAAAGAATCATCCGGTGGAAATGGCAATCGTCTCAAAATCCCTATTATAAAACTCTGTTAAATAAAAAATCGAAAGAGCTAAAAATTTTACTTAGAAATACCAAAAATGAATCTTTCCAACGCTGCCTGCAGGAACTTTCACCCACGGAGGCGACAAATTACAGCCTCTGGAAAGTGATCAAAAGCCGAAATAAACCCATTCAACCCCTTCCCCCAATTCGCAAACCCGATGGTACATGGGCTAGAACTGATGAAGAGAAAGTCGAGGAATTTGCCAAATATTTTTCTGATGTTTTTAAGCCAAATTTACAATTAAACGACGAAACCGATATACATGATTTTTTAAGTGTACCTTTACAGTTAAGCCCTCCTATTGAGCCAACGTCTCCCAGCGAAATCAAATACGCAATTACTAAACTTAATAATAAAAAAAGTCCGGGTTTTGATTTAATTACCAATAAATTGTTATCTGAGCTACCAAAAAAGGGTATATTATTGCTCACAAATATTTTTAACGCTGTTCTTCGTCTGCAGTATTTTCCATTATCCTGGAAATTGGCGCAAATAGTAGTTGTACCAAAGCCCGGTAAGGCACCGGATGAGGTTTCATCCTATAGACCTATTTCCTTGCTCCCGATCCTTTCAAAACTCCTTGAAAAAATAATTTTAAAGCGGTTGAATCCTATTTTAAATGCGGAACATATTGTTCCTGAACATCAATTTGGATTCAGAAAAAGACATTCGACCATTGAACAGGTACACCGAATTGTGCATACTATTCAAGAAAGTCTTGAAACTAAGCAAATATGCACGGGTGTGTTCCTAGATGTCAAACAAGCCTTTGATAAGGTATGGCATCATGGTCTGCTTTATAAACTTAAAAAAATAGTGCCGCATCCTTTGTACTTTCTTTTAAAATCCTACCTTGAAGATCGCACATGCCAGGTTAAAATTCTAAATCAATATTCTGAAATCTATCCTGTATCTGCTGGCGTGCCACAAGGAAGTGTCTTGGGCCCGGTGCTTTACTTAATCTACTCTGCCGATTTTCCAGTTGATAATAGCGTGATAACAGCTACGTTTGCAGACGATACAGCACTATTAGCTACCGGTAAAGACAATAGTGAAACTTCGAATAAATTGAAAAAAACTTTATCGGAAGTGGAAAACTGGCTGAGTCGTTGGCGTATTAGAGTAAACGAAAGTAAATGTACGCAAGTAGATTTTACGTTGCGAAATTTTACGTATCAGCCGTTAGAAATAAATGGGGTGGTTATCAACCAGGATAAAGATGTAAAATACTTAGGCATTCATTTGGACCGCAAATTAACATGGCAAAAGCATATTACACAAAAAAGAAAACATCTAGATATAAGATTGCAAGAATTAAATTGGCTTCTTGGCAGGTACTCTAGTTTATCATTGGAAAATAAATTCTTAGTGTACAAAATAATTATAAAGCCCGTTTGGACATACGGTTTAATGTTGTGGGGTTGTGCAAAGGATACACACATAAACAAGATACAACGGTTCCAGAACAAGGCTATAAGGCTGATAGTCTCACCGCCCTGGTACGTATCTAACCACACTCTACATCAAGACTTAAATATCCCATATGTGAAAGACGAGATCAAGCGAGCTGCTAAGCGATACATAGGCCGCTTGGAGTCTCACACAAACGTTTTGGCGATCAATCTTCTTGATAATAGTCTCGATGTTCGAAGGTTAAAACGTAGTCGACCGTTTGATCTGGCCTAGTTTTATGTTACTAAAATTTCAGTGGGGTCCATCGCTAGATGCTAACCCCTAACAAGTTATTTTCGCGTTACAGTCCAATTGCTGGATGGCCTTCTAGCCAGTTGTAATTTGTATATAAAAAAAAATAAAAAAAAAAAAAAAACAAATTAGTTATGAATTGTAGAAATAAGATTAGAATAAATAAGACGGGACTGAGCGAACATGTGTATATGAGTGTAGACAAGGGTAGCGTAATATGGTGCTTGGTGTGCGTGTGTTATTGGGTTACTAAGAATTTGCGTAGCAGGTGTACGTATGTGTGCGCGAGAGAAAGTGTGTACAGGTGTGGTTCTAGGAATAGTTGCGGATGGTGTGTTGTATATATGTGTGTGTGCGTGGGTGTTGTGTGTGTTTTCTAGGTTTGCGAGTGGTTTTTGGTTACGGTGTGTGTGTTTCGGGTTGGTGGTGTATGGTGGTTTGATGTAGAGGTGTGCGGTGGCAGGGTGGAGGCGGTGTGAACAGGTTAGGGGAGAGAAAAGGAAAGAAGATAAATGGGAAGCGAAAAAAAGACAGTAAGCGAACGAAGGAGCAAGAATAAGAGAGAGAAGCAGATGTGATAAGAGATATGCAAAGAAACAATGATGAGGAGGCAGGTGAAATAGATAAGATGCGCAGACGTGCTTCCACCGCGCCGCTGCAGGCCTCTAAAGTACGTTTTAAGTTATGTTTATATCGTAATCTAAACTATCCATTTAAAAATGTTGTTAATTTCTTGTTTTCAGTCTTGGTGCGTTAAAAACTAACAATCTTAAAACAAACAGATAAAGGGGAAAAAGAGAGCAAAGGAAAGGAAGGAAGAAAGATAAATATAAGCTACGAAACAAAGAAAAAAGAGGTTTAAATAAATAAATAAATAAAATATAAAAAAAATAAATAAATAAAAAATAAAATAAATAAATAAATAAAAAATGATTACAAAATTAAATATAGCACACATAAACATTAGATCAATGAGGAAAAACTGGGAGGAAGTAGAGATATTAGAGGGAAGACAAGAATATGATATATTAATTTTAGGGGAGGTAAATATAAAAAAGGACGAAATAAATTTATATAATTTAGAAGGCTATGAGAAATGTCACAATTTAGATGCAGAAGGTGCAAAATATGGGATTGTGATATACTTAAAAGGGGACAAAAAAATACAAACTCAAATTAAAAACAAAAATATGGAAAATGCGGAATGTGTAATAATTGAAATAACTTGGTATGAGGAAAAACTATGTCTATGGGTGTTATACAGATCACCATCAGGAAAAGCAAACAAATACATTAAAGAAATAAAGGAGATTGACAAAAAATACATGGAAAACTGTTCTACTATATATATAGGAGACATAAATATAAATACTGGAAAACATAACTCAGTAGCAACAAAATACATGAACACAATGGCAGGAATGGGATATGAAAGCAATTTAGAAGGATATACAAGAGAAGAATGGAGAGAAAACAGGTTCACACAAACCAAAATCGACCATATATACACTAAAAAGAAGAAAAGAAACATCGACTTCGAATATTATAATACAGATATTAAAATAGCAGATCACAATATGATAGTGTGTACAGTAAAAATGGAGATGGGAAAAATCGGAGAAAAACAAATGGAATTAAACAGAAGTTTTTTAATGGAAAATAAAGTGAAAAACGAACTAAGACGCATAAAGTGGGAAGGGAAATCAGATAATTTGGACGCTGAAAATTTATACGAAAGCATAAAAGAAAAATTTGAAAAAGTATATAAAGAATGTAGGCAAACAAAAAATACGTCAGGAGAAGGGAAAATACAAAGGAAGAAAGAATGGATGACTCAAAAAATAATTGAAATGATAAAAAAAAGAGACAAACTGTACAAAAAAGTAAAAAAGAATAATCAAAATATTGAGTTAAGAAGAAAATACAATAAATTCAGAAACCAAGTGAATGCAGAAATAAGACGGCAAAAAGACATGTTTGTCGGGAAAAGTTTTAAAGTGGCACAGGGGGATATCAGGAAAACTTGGTTAAATATAAACAAGATTATAGGAAAACAAAGGAGTCTAGGAGTAGATGAAACCATAAGTAAATACTTTGGCAAGGAACAAGAAGCAAGAGAAATTGTAGATAAATTCAGTAAAGAATTCAAAAATGGTATAAAAAAACTAGAACACAAATGTAATAAAGTGCTATTAGAAAAAAGAGAAGAAGATGAAGTAAAAGTAAACATGTACTTACCTAAAGCAAACGTAGAACAGGTGGGGAAAATAATCGATGGATTAAAGGAAACAAAGGCCACCGGAATCGATGGAATAAGAATAAAAGATATAAAAACAGTAAAAATATATATAGTGAAAGAAATTACTAAGCTAATTAATCAAACGTTAAAAGAAGGGAAAATACCAAATGGGTTAAAAATATCGAAAGCGAGACCAATATATAAAAAAAGGAAACATAGTGAATATGAAAACTATAGGCCAATTGCTGTAAGCAATGTAATTGCAACAATATTAGAAAAGTACGTAGCAAATAATCTAACGAAGTACCTACAAGAAAATAGGATAATGGACAAAACACAATACGGATTTCAAAAAGGAAAATCTACATCGAAAGCAATCGGCGAGCTTACTGAAAAAATAAGAGATAGCTTTGAAGAGGGAAAGAAGGTGTTGATAACGTTCATAGATCTTAGTAGAGCATTTGAAACGGTTGATCATAAAATAATCATAAACACATTAGAGGAGATAGGAATAACGAATAATTTGAAAAAATGGTTTCAAAGTTATTTAACACAAAGGAAAACATGCGTAAATATCTTAAATGTGCAAAGTGGAAAAGAGGAGATGGATGTAGGAGTTCCGCAGGGTAGCAACCTAGCGCCAATACTGTTTATTATATATACGAATGGTCTATATAAGGAATTAAGTTACAGTGAGGTAGTCGCGTACGCGGATGATATAGCAATAGTTACGTAACATAAAGATATGAAAGAGGCAGAAATAAGGATGCAAAAAGATCTAATAACAATAAGTAAATGGGTACACGATAAAAGTCTAAGAATAAATGTAAAAAAGACTAAAGCAATGGTACTGCGGAAAAAAAGAGACAGCTCTAATTTGTATTGTCCAAATATAATAATGCACTCAAATGAATGTGTACATTCAATGGAGGAAAGACGCGAATGCGAAATGAAAAACTGTCAAAAGTTAGACATAGTAACGCAGTATAAACATTTTTGGACAGTAATGATGGATCAACACTTTTAAGATGGGACATACATATGGAATATATTGCAAAGAAAATAAGAGCAGTTTTACCAGCTTTATATAGATTAAAGAAATATGCAACAAATGAAACATTAAAAGTAGTTTATTATGCGCTAGTAGAGTCGAGGATAAGATATGGAATTCAGGCGTGGGGAATGGCGAGAAAAGCATACCTGGGGAAAATAAATAAACTGCAAATTAAATGCTTGAAATTAATAAGAAATCATAAAGGAGAGACCGATAGTGAAATAATTAAAAAAGAAAACGTAATGAGCGTAAGAGGAATGTACTTATTACTGAAGATATGGGAGTACATATCAGCAGAAAAGAAAATTGAATTGGAGGAAAGAATAAACACAGAATACGAGTTGAGAGAAAAACTTTCGTACCAATTGCCGTTAGCAAGAACAAAGATGGGGGAGCAAACGGATAAATATATTATAACTCAGATGTTGAATAAAATACCCAAAGAAATAATAGAGAAGGAAAAAATAGGGGAAAGAAAAAGGAAAATAAAGGAATGGCTTCAGGAAGAAGAAAATATAAAAAAAATAATAAACATAAAATAAGAAGACAAAGCGCAACAAAAAAAGCTAGGAAAAAAACAAAAAAAAAAAAAAACAACTGAATATAGGAAATAGAAATAGATTAGAAATTATTGATAAGTAAAATAGATAGATTAAGTAAATATTACACGATCATGTATATGTATAAGTTAATTTAAGATGGTAAAATGTCAAATAGGATAATTCGTCGACAAGCGTTTTAGCTTGACGAAAATTTTTGTATGTTAAAAATTATAAATACATATTTTTTTCAAAAAAAAAAAAAAAAATTTATTCGTTTTTTTCGCAATTCCCTGGTTATCAAACTATACGAGCGAAGTATCGCAACGCAACAGTATGGACATATATAATCTGAGGGGATGCAACAGTATGGACATATATAATCTGAGGGGTGCAACAGTATGGACATATATAATCTGAGGGGACGCAACCTGTTCTCATTTAGGAAAGAAAATTAAAGAATATTATTAAAACGTCCCTGAATATTTCGATTTTATTTTGAAAAATAAAATTGAAATAGTAGCACATGATGATACAGTAGAAATCCGATTATCCGAAATTATCCGAATAGAAATCAGGAAAATAAAATTTTAGAGCGAGATCGTTAGTGGTTGTGGCAGAGAGGTCCCGGGGCGTGAAATGTACATGTTATGTACCTTCATTTGCTATACTGATGTAGAGTTGCTTATACATTACTCTACTTATGTATATCAATAAAATTCCGTTCATTTCAATGTATGATTGTGTACATATTATGCTTAATTTCTGAGCTGTATCCAATTATCCGAATTTTCGATTATCCGAATCGGCCCGATCCCCATTCTTATCAGGGGCGGATCCAGAGAGAGATTTTGGGGGGGAGGAGTTTTTTTTTTTTTTTTGATTAAGAACTTAATTTCAATAGCGATTTTTTTTACAATACGAGTTTGCGTACAAAAGTACCAAGCCAAGCGCACCGCCGTTGGGCTTGACCTAGAGATCTTCTTACAATAAAACTTAAGCAACAAACTTTAATTCTTTTTTTTTTTTATATTGGGGTTTGAAAAAATTAATGCTACATGATCTGATGGATTATGCAACGTGTACTTATTTAATAAACAATAATATTTTTATTGTTTTTTTTTTATTTGTTTTTTTTCTTTTTTCTGAAAGACGCGTATGTGATTGATTTCGGTTTTTGATTTACCATTTAAGCTAGATTTGTCCGGGTATTAATATTGAAAATTACTTATATGTGTTAATGAGTAGATTTTAGGTGTAATGTTTTTTTTTTTAAATTGAGTAATGTAAATCACTGTAGGTTGTTATTTTTGCCAGTAAATTTTAGTTTTAAAACTAAGAACGCGAATTTTTGAAATTTAGTTGCCAAAGTCGAATTGCTCAAATTGAGATTTTCTATGTTGAAGTTTTTGATGTTATCGTCATGCTTACTGCAGTGAAAGATTGCATAATTGGCGTTTTCAATTTTCTCACAGTCACATTTGTCGTCTTCAATAATTTTGTATTATTTTTTTAAGTAGGCTCCGAAGTGTCCGTGGTCAGTGATGAGTTGGGTAGTGTAAAAGTCAGGAGTTAAGCCTGTTCTAATATTTGGGATTAGCTTATGGGTATACCGACCAACGGTATCTCTTTCCCAGTAGTTTTGTCATATGGACATAAAATAGTTTTTAATGTGTCTTTTAAGTTGTTTTAGTGACATTTTTATTATAAAGTCATGGTGGATTAGCATGTAGGAACTGTTCTGAAAAAGATTTATTGGAGACAGAAAGTTCATTATTTGATAGACATGATTGTTAATATATTCAAAATTTTGACGGTTTTTTTTTTTTTTTTTTTTTTTGGGTAAAAATGATTGATCTATAGGTAATTTCTAGGTCTAGTGGAAGGACTCCCGTAAAAGCAACAGCGGCGCTGTGTGCAATTGTTCTATAAGCTCTGCAGGTGTTTATTAAGTATTTACGTTGTGTAAAGTAGATTTTTTGTTGGAAAAACACAGAGCTGCAGTAACACACTGTATTCTGTAATGAAAGCCCCACGTATTTCTGCACACTTTTATTAATTGATAGTATTTAGCGTCCAATTTTTAGATGTGGTCTATGTATTATTTAAAGGAAAGTTTATTGTCTAATATAACTCCTAGGTATTTAAAAGGTTCGAATACTTTTAGAGTGATCCCCTTGTAAAGTAGTTTAATATTTCTCCTTTTTGTGAAAAGGGACACAAATTCAACCGAAAGATGAAGTTTTACTTCATTCAGCTAGGCTCTGAGTAACTCAAGCGTTTTGTTAGCTGTTCTTTCGAAATTGACTTTTGCATCGTCTGTTATTATGAATAGTAAGTCATCTGCATATACGCATAGGTCAACGTTCTTGCCCTATGGTAGAGCTTGGTTGAATAATATATTCCAGAAAAGTGAACCTAAAACGCTACCCTGTGGGCGGCAGCCTTTATTGGTTTCAGTGTTTGCACTATGATTACCTATTTGAAGAGTTACACGTCTATTTTTAAAGTAGCAATATATTGTACTTAGCAATAGTATTTGATCAGAATAGATTTTAAAATGTCAAACGAAGCAGGGTGCCAGCAATCATCAAAGGCCCCTTTGATATCCACTCCTATGACGAGAACGTTCGATTTTTTCTTGAGACTGCTGCTAATCTTATTAATCGCATTATTCACAGCATGTTCTGTGGACAGACTTTTTCTGAATCCAAATTGTCTTTTATCTAAAAAGTTTGTTGAGTTCAGATGGCAAGTTATCATATTTTTTAATAGTTTTTCGTAAATTTTGCTTACAGTATTTAAAAGACATATTGCACGATAGGAGCTTATGAGATTTTCATCTTTGTTTAATTTATGAAATAGGATTACATTTGATTCGCGCCAGGGTTTAGGAAAATAGTTTAAGGAGAAGATTTTTATTGTATAGGAGTAAAAGGAGTTTAGACCTTTTTGGATTCATTTTAGTGTCTTATTTGTAATATTGTCAGGTCCGGCAGGTTTGTTGTTTTTTAAATTTTTTATAATGCTATTTAGTGCGAAAGTATCAAGAGGAGTCTGTTGTGAGTGAGCAACGTTTTCCTATATGTGGGGGAAGTTTAAAGTTTTCTCTTAGTATTTTCTGTTTGTTGCTGACTTTGTCAGTGCTGTCTAACGGAAAAAGAGAGGATAGGGAGTAGTTAAAATTCTCTGTCATATTGGTGATTTTATCGCTGTTATTGTTTTGTGAAAAGTGGATTATTGGTCGGTTTGATTTCAGAAACGTTAATTTGTAGCTTAAGCCCCATGGTTTGACATTTTCAGAGCAAATTTGATGGAGGGGAAGTTATATAATTACATTATATCTTCTAGATTTCAGAAATACCCCTTGTTTCATAAAGAAAATCAAATAACGACCTCTTTAGAAATTTAAAAATGTTTTAAAAATACATAATTATTACAATTTAATTTAAATTTTATTTTATTTTTAGGTGAAAAATAAAACGAAATTATAAAATTCTAGCTAAAATGGTAGTTTAGAAATAGTAAGAAAGTGTTTTTATTAGACTTTACTTCTTTTTTTATTTTTGTTAGTAGTCCGATCCGAATTCTTTCTTTGTGAGCAAATACGAAAAATATATATATATTTCTCATTGAACTATTTTTAATTAAAATTACAAAATTAAAATTAAAAATAAATAAGAAAAGCAACAGATCGATGACAGTTGGGTTTAAAATAAAAACGTAACATTAATAGTTTTACTAGAGAATAGTATTAAATATTAATTATTAAAATCCGTAGGTAAAATTCATACAAATCTTTTATATAAATTAAGTTTCTCTGTTATAACAAATTTTTTCATAAAGGTTTTGGTTCTTTGGGGGGAGGGAGGGATGTGCGCTATCCCTCCCCCTGTGAATCCGCCACTGTATACATATATATTAATGGTGAATGAGCAATATGAAAGTTGAACCCTATACTGAGATAATTCAGTCGTAATACTCATTTAACATTAATACTTTTCTATATACGTATGTGTTGGACTGTACTTCTATTTTACTTTCCAAATTAAAATGGAAATATTTAAGTAATTTTTTACACCAATTTAAAACAATTATTTAATTTTTATTAAATGTTCCGACGCGTTTCGAAGACAAAGCTTCATGATCACGGGGGAGTTATTATAAAATATCCGGCCGGTCAGTGCAATTTGCATGGATTGCAGCACATGTGGGTATATATGGGAATGAGGTTGCCGATAACTGAGCTAGGAACGCGGCTGGGAATTGAAGGATTCTACGGCATATTCCATCCGGGGACTTAATAAGTATAATAAGGTTAATACATAAAGAATATTGGGAAGCTCTGTGGCGCAACCCATATACTGATAAATTCTGTAAAAAGATTCAAAGAAATATCCCTACCAAACCATGGTATTCCCGGTTATCATACTCTAACATCTCTATTCAAGAAATTTCTCTGTAGCAATCTGTAGGTTACACATCGGTACAAATATGCTGCCTGTTTTTCGATATAAAATCCGGTGGATTGATTCCCCGTTCTGTACCCATCCAAGGGACGTTGATAAAGTGGCTGATGCAGATCACATATTCTTAGAATGTTCTTATTATACTTCGCACAGTTTTGATCTACATCGAGCATTACTGAATATATCCCATCTCCATATAATATGAACTATATTCTCTCACTACCGATTACATATCATGCAATCTACGATTTTATAAGAAGAAGTAGGATATTGATATAGGCATAACACGACAAACAATTGAGATTAGTAATTGAAAGGAACAGACGATGGGTGAAATTTGAGTTTAAATCCAAAAAAAAACAAAAAAAAAAAGCTGTCTTCGAAACGCGCGGATATTTAATAAAAATTAAATAATTGTTTTAAATTAGCGTAAAAAATTACTTAGTGTACCATAAACATAAGCAATAAGTGAAATAAACAGATATATTTGGAAATATTTAAGTTCATTTTTAATGACAATAGTTTTCTTTTTCTTTCCTAAATGAAAATAGGTTTTCCCTTTCAGATGTCGAAAGAATATAATGATATTCTACGAATTTATCTTTATTTATTTTTTTATATTTATTTTTTCATGGAACACATTATCTTGAAAAAGAAAAAAAAAAAAAAAGACGCCTTTAGCGTATTTTTAATTTAAATATATATATATATATAATCTTAAGATTTTTAGTTATAATTTTTGTAATTTTATTTCACGAATGCATTGTATATTTTTTACTTGTTCTTTTTCTCTTTGGTTCCGTACCGTGTACCATATAACAGGTTAGATATCATGATATTTAGAACGGAAAAAAGAAAATATTAAACGAAAAAAAGGTTAAAGTATGCATAGATGACATCATCGTAGAAATATGGGAATTCGTTTAACGTTTCAGTTAAAAACAAAACTGAATTCGTGGCATTATAAAGAAAACCGGATAAAAATAATAATCTTCCCGGTAAATGGGCCGATGGAAAACAAGTTTATAATGAAATGTTCGTTTTGAAGAAAATAAAACCAAAAGTAATAATAAAAATCGAATGAAAACAACATGGAAATTCTCTGCTGATAAATTATTTTTAGATTTTCCGCAGCGGAAATTTAAGAATTGTAAAAAAGAAAATTTCGAATGCCATTTCAAAACCGTTTTTCGACTGGATCTTTTAATGGCGAAAAGAGCAGTCCTCTTCTTCCTATTCTTTTATATTATTTTGGCTCGTAATTGTAGCCTCGCCTATTTTTTGCTTTTCCTTCTCCTTTTTAGAATGTTATCATGGAAAAAGTAGTTTATTATTATTATTATTATTTTAGCGTTTAATAGACACGACCGAACACAACCGAGTCAACTTTTTCCCTTATGTTTAAAACGAAACCAATTAAGTTTTAATTTGGCGTATAATTATTTCCGTGGATTTTAAATTTTACCTACTTATTTGTTTATTTATTTTTAATACACTGCAAGGAAAACTTTTTTTTTTTGGAATTTCTATTAGGAAGCTGTATGTCTTATAGTGTTGCGTCTTTGTCATAGTCAACTGTTTCAAACCGATATTGATTATGGATTAAAGAACCTTTTTTTTCACTTTTTTTTTTTTTGGAATTTCTATTAGGAAGCTGTATGTCTTATAGTGTTGCGTCTTTGTCATAGTCAACTGTTTCAAACCGATATTGATTATGGATTAAAGAACCTTTTTTTTCACTTTTTTTTTTTTTTACGGGTACGCTAACGAAGAGCAACAGCACAATCAACCAAGGAATCTGAATAATAGCTCAAAAGGAGCATGACATATATTAAATTTAAATCTGGTGCGAGATTGAATGAATGAAAGAAGCTAGAATATGAACATCTGACAAAGAATGAAATGAGAGAACATAAGAGTCACATTGTATGGAGTAGGAAGACCGAGATCCGAAAGCTAAAAATAAAAGATAGTGGTCGGCTCACACATCATGGCTGCGATCCATTAAGGTGAGCACTGAGCCTTGGTGGCCACCGATATCCATGTCCCGCAGAGAGTTTGCAGCATTAACTAGACTCCGCATAGGGCACACAGCAATATCCCACAACTATTTGCTGGAAGGAACATCTCCTCCCTCTGCCTGTTCCATATGCAATTCCCCAATTTCACCAACCGCTGAACACGTTCTGGAACATTGCCTGCCTGCAGGCACCCCCAACTTACCGACGGTTGCGTTGTCAAACGAACCAAAACAGGTCGAGGATATACTAAACCATATTAGAGCGGCTAACATATTAAAACACTTCTGATCCTGCACTGATCCATGTGCTGTAATAATCCCGGCAATTACACACAGCACAGGGACCATATAAATTTAAAAAAAAAAAAAAAAAAAATAAAAGATAGAACCTCCAAAGAAAGTAGGGAACACTAGAATAAAACATAATTGACATGTCAAAGAAAAAACGAATATCTTCACGGTGAAGAGGATACTGCGAGGGGAAGAGACGAGAGAAAAATGAAAAAGTGACGAAGGGAGAAAACTATGACCGAAACGAAGATGATATATGGCAGTGATCGAGGGGGGGGGGACGATTAAGAGAAGGAAACTTGTCAAACCAACTGGTGGGAGAAGGTAAAGGCTGGACGGAAAGATAAAAGTAATTCGGATTGGAGAAAAGGGAAAAATAAATATCATTCCATAATGTAATATGGGGAGCTGTCCGGATATATGATTAATATTATGAGCAGGAAATTTATGAAGAGGGTGTCCATTTTGATTCGCTTGAGGACATACGCCGTCTGAAGCGCCTTAAGCTACAGAGGACCGTATGCTGTAGATGCTTAGGTTTTTTTCCCTTTTTAAGAGGCTTTGGTCATGGGGGACTTCTTCTTTCTTTCGGTGCCATGACCGTTCTCGATCTTAGGCTCATCTGATGGAAAGCTTGATCAATTATTTGTAATCACCCCCTATCCTTTACTGTGTGGAACAGTTCTTCAACTCTGAAACATGTCTGTAGGTTCTTAAACCAAGATAATCTTGTTCGTCCAACTCTTCTCTTTCCTTCCACCTTTCCCATCAATATATTCTGCAGTAATGTGTACTTTAGCCCACGCATCACATGACCGAAGTATTCTATTTTTCTTCTTTTGACAGTGTCGATCAACTCGTTTTTCTTTTCTCATCGTCTGTAGTACCTCAGCGTTTGTCTTCTTTTTGGTCCACGGGATCCTGAATTATAACACCAAAACTTGAAGGCTTCTAATCTGTGGAGCGTTCTGGACGTCAATGTCCACGTTTCGACACCATACATTAATACCGACCAGACATAGCATTTCAGAGTTCTGAATCTCAAATCAAGGTGCAAGTCATGAGCCGTGAGTGTCTTCTTCATTTACAGAAAGGCAGAACGCGCTTGCTCAATGCGACATCTAATTTCTCCGTCTGGGTCACCATATTTATTTATCCAGGCACCGAGGTATTTGTATTTATCAACATGTTCTGGTCTGCCATTGTTTAGGGACTAAATTGCACTAAATGACCTAGTACGCGTTTATTTTCTATTAGTCACATTTAGAAATTATTTAACCTACCAGTTAAGATTGTGCCATGAAAAATAAAAAATAAAAAAAAAAAGGTATCTGAATATAGAATTTTTAAAATACAAACGGCAATTCTTAATCGCGCGAAATATATGACGCCGCTAATATTTTAAAATGAAAAAAGAAAAGAAAAAGGAAACCAGTATATACGTGTGTAGTATCTTTTATACAGATTGCATCACCGATGTGCTTTTCGGATGATGCGTGTGAAATGCGACTATTTCGTTTTACGAACTCGGAAATGTTGTTCACAAACTGAATAAACTTTCCATTTTACAACCTTAATTATGAGTTTTTTTTTTTTGGAAAACAGAATTGTTATCTCCTTCTTGTTCAGTTTTACGAAGAATCTTTCATGTCTACCTGCCACAGGGCTCTTGAGCTCCACTCTCTTCAATATATACTTTTTCAGTACTGTCTGTGTTGGTGTCTACCTCTTCTATCTGCTTTATGTGTAAATAGTAGTGACGTTCGTAACATACGAATTTTGCAAAGCAACTCTCAGCCATAGGGGACATATCCGAGTCAATGCACTCTCTTAATAATGTTTTATTCGAAAATCACCTTTTTTTAATCCCCTATTACGAGGGCGGTCCCAGAAGTACCTGGTCTGACCTAGAGATGACGGTAGTTGTTTGAAAAATATTACTGTGTTAGAAGGGGTACACAATCTATAAAGCGTACGTTTAAACTTTGAAGACGCTACGTTGTTTAGCATTTGTTTGGCAGCCATCAGTAGTGAACGTTCTCGGTGAATTTGTAAAAAAATCGGTCATCGTTATGTCATACAATACTTTTATTTGAAAGGCCACACAGCGCAACCGATATAAAAGCTAAACTAGATTCTGCTCTGGGAGAGTCTGCTCCTTCGTTTGCAACAGTAAAATATTGGAGGTAGCAGAGTTTAAACGAGGTCGTACGAGCTGCCAAGATGAGCATCGCTGTGGTCGACTGAATATGAGCATGCCAGAAATGGTGAAGAAAATCCACAAAGCGGTATTGGATGATCGTTGACTGAAAGTGCGCGAGCTAACAGGCATGGTAAACATTTCAAAAAGTGCGGTACATCGCATATTGTCTGAAAATGTGAACATGAGAAAGCTGTATGGGTGCCGCCTTTGCTCACATTCGAGCAAAAACAGCGTCGTGAAGATGTTTCAATCGAGTGTTTAGCGATATTGCACAGCAATAAAGCAGACTTTTTGCGTCGTTTCATTACCATGGATTCCATCACTTCACACTTGAACGAAAAAGAACAGTCAAAACAATGGACTGAAAGGAGAGAATTAGCTCCGTTCCATCTGCAGGTAAGGTCATGGCGTCGGTTTTTTTTTGGGATGTGTGTGTGTGTGTGTGTGGTAATTTTCATTGATTATCTTGAAACAGGAAAAACTATCAACGGCGAGTATTATGCGAACTTACTGTAACGTTTGAATGATGAAATCAAGCAAAAAAACAGCCGCATTTGGCTAAAAAAAAAAAAAAAGTGTTGTTTCATCATGACAATGCAGCAGCTCGCAGATCCGTTATTGCAATGGCCAAAATTTATAAATTAAAGTTTCAATTGATTCCTTATGCATCCTGTTCGCCAGATTTAGTCCCTTCGGATTATTTTCTTTTTCCAAACTTGAAAAAATGGCTCGGTGGTCAAAAATTTTCCAACAATGAAGAAGTGAAATCGGCAGTTAACGGCTATTTTTTGAGGAGCTCGACGGTTCTTATTTTGTAAACAGAGTATCGAACTTATCGAACATCGCTAAAAAAAAGTGTGTATAGAGCTGAAAGAACATTATGTTGAAAAATAAAGATATTTTTTTTACAAAATTTTTATGTTTTCTTCGTTGGGCCCCAGGTACTTTTGGTACTTTATTTCGACGATATTTTTTAAACTGTATTATCGTTATCTGTTTAATATTTACATAAAATTCACGTTTATTTTCAAATTAATATAAAAGCAATTTTAATTAATTACGCCTACTACTAATAGTAATATTAATTTTTTCGAGAAATCCTCATTTGGTGGTCGCAGCTAGTTCCTCCGCTTTAATACGAGATGTGAATTTTTTCGAAATAGAAGATGGAAATAACAGTAGTGTAGAAGTACCATTGTTCGGAAGACGCATATTAAGCACTTTTCAAATCGGATGTACTTGTATTATTCTCACGGCTACTTTCGTTATGCGATACGCGCGTGGTTCTTATTTTTTTCTCTTGCATTTTCGTTGTACATTAAACTACTTACTCCCCGGATTAAATAAAATCCTACTTAAACGCAAATGAGCATTATGAAAACTGAATAGGCAGACTAAATTTGTTACCGAGTCGGTATCGCTATGTGAGGTTCCAAACAAAAGGGAAAAAAAGGAGAAATCGCGAAATATTCGCCTTTTTTTGTTTTTTTTATTACTGAAAAACAAAAATTATTTTAAAACGACTAACGATAATGTGAGCTTTGAATTTGTAACGCCGGACACACTGTCGTCGCGGAGAGGGTAAATTATTATTATTACTATTATTATTATTATTATTATTATTATTATTATTATTTTTTTAGGCGAAGCAATTGTAGACATTAATGCAGCGCGCCAATAAAATTTTTACAAGTTCGAATGTGCGGAAGCGAAATATTCTAACCGAACGAAACACAACTAATCAACTATCCCTGTGGTATTTATTTTTTTTTCTACATTAGGAACATTTATTCCAGACGGTTACGTGTTCAGAGCGACCAAAAGAGACCGCGACGGTAATTTCCTGGAAATCTCTGATATACTCTACTACAATGAACTGCGATCATATTCTGTTACGGTTCTCTTATAAATTATGTAATATCTAAATTCGTTATTATTTACTTTAAACCTGATATTTCTATATTAATATTAACATTAAAGTATACAATATTATAAAAACGTAATTTAATGGAAAATGCCTAGGCAATGTATATAATTTTTGTTAATGTAAAATTGTAATAAATGAATGGAGGCGTACTCACATCCGGTTTAATTTTTCTAACAAAACGCACTGTTGTGTAAATGCTCTGCATTTTCAGTTAAAAATAAAATATTAATGATTAAACTGACTCTAAGTACGTTTCTAAACATGTATTATAATTTCTAGCAGTTTTAACAACTTGGCCGCTCTAGTTCGCATATATGTAATAATAGTAATAAAAATGTCTGCGGGTCGTTTTGAACGCGGTCGTCGAAGTGGAATATAATAATAATAATAATAAAAAAGATCCGATGGTCGCTATGAACACGACACCATTCCAGACACTCCGCGAGTTATGGGAAAAAAGGAATAAATGTATATTCCTCGGTTTCTTCGTTTATTTTTGTTTAATTTAATTTATAAAAAAAGAAAAATTAGATTATAATTTTTTAGTGTTTAATAATGAACTAGCGCCTCCGCCAGGGAAAAAGGAAAAAAAACGAGTGCTAGTTAGATTTTGACCATCATCAGGTTATGAAGGAACTCGTAATAAGGGAGAAGTGGGAAGTTATAAAAGGCGCAGCAATGGAAAGTCAAAAAACTATACATTAGGAAAATGTTTGACGGGTAGATGAAAATAGAGCGATTCAAATATCAAACGTCCCGAATTTAGAAAGGAATTTTCCGCATTTAGGCATAAAAGAGATTAGCAGTTTTGGAGATTTTAAGAATCCCCGGCCAAAGAACCATCACTAAGAATCCAGAGAAAATTAGCATAAAGAATGTCTCTCTATATGAAGAATGATGAGAGATTCGCAGGAACAACGAGATTAGCTTCAGTTTAAAATTTGCAAAGTTACAACTTCCGGAAACGGATTTCGAAGACAGAAAAACGATTTCTCGAGGATACGGGTAAAAGTCGTCACTGGTCTTTTTTTGTTTTTAAAGCGATAAAGTGGGAACGTAAAGAGACGCTGGTACACATATATGGCGCATACTTTTAGTCTAAGTAGGATTTTTCAATACACACCGGATTCAGTTTAAATTACGGAAACGGAGGAAGAATCCTAAAACGGACAAGCATTATGAAAATATAAATCTTATAAGTTATGCGGATGACATTTTATTGATTTCAGGAATAAATAATACAAGAGGGCATTCCTCGAATAAATCAGAAAACTAACAACATTATCAACGAACTCATTAATCTTGGGCTACATTTAAATCCGGGAAAAACTAATTTAATATTAATAACCAGGAAACATAAAAAACATAAAATTAAAAATAGAATAGAAAATTTTTTTTATTTTTTTTTTATTTTTCTTCCGCGAGTGTGCGACTAGCCTTGTGGGCTATCTAGCACTTGGCGTGTAAGTGGTGATAATTTGTGGAAACTCCTATCCAGCGATATGAGTTTCATCTGGTATCCGGCTTAATATATTTGAACTCTATAGTAAGTCCGTTGGCTTCATCAAGCGTCTGATTTCATTGGAATTATCTAGTAATGAAACGGCCAGGCTATTTGTGTGGCGTCCTAATTTTCGACCGTGTACTGTTTTGCAACTTTTTTGATTTCTTCACTGATTGTACTTATATGCAGATCTGTATGTAGTGTATGATTGGTGATGTACCACGGGGCATCTGTAATTTCTCTCAGGATTTTATTTTGGAAACGTTGTATCTGCGCTATGTTACTCGGCTTAGCGCATTCCCAGAGTTGACACAGCCGTATGTCCAGATTGGTTTCAATATTTGTTTGTATAGTAGTACTTTGTTTTCCAGGGACAGTTCTGATTTCCTTCGCAAAAGCCACAGTAGGTTTCTATATTTCAAGTTCATTTCATTCCTTTTCTTTCCTATGTGTGTCTTCCAAGTTAATTTTTTATCTAAGTGAATTCCGAGGTATTTTACTGTTTCTTTAATAGGTATAACCTTACTGTTAATATAAATATCCGATATATTACAGTTCTTCTTATTTGTAAACGTTATATGCGCAGATTTATACTCATTGATCACTATACGCCATCGTTTGAACCATGTTGACAAACTATTGACAGCTGATTGCAGAGTATTATTGATAGTTTCTACTGAGGTGCCTGTACATAAAATTGCAGCGTCATCTGCAAAAAAAGGCCATTTCTGTTTCATCTGGAACAGGAATATCGGAAGTGTATATTAAGTATAGTACTGGTCCCAGTATACTGCCCTGCGGCACACCTGCTTGGATCTGGTGGAGCTCCGATTCTGCTTCCCCGTATTTAACAGAAAAATACCTTTCACTTAAGTAGGATTTTAATAATTCAAAGAGTTGGTATGGGAGGTTGCAGTGAATTTTATGCAGTAATCCCTCATGCCATACTTTGTCGAACGCTTGTTTAATATCAAGGAATACAGCATCACATACTTTTTTGGTTTCTAAGGATTCTTCTATTATGTTGACTATGCGATGTATTTGCTCTATAGTACCATGTCCCGTTCGAAATCCAAACTGGTGCTCTGGTATCAAATTTCTGTCGTTTAAGAATGGCTTCATTCTTTTTAGTAATAGTTTTTCATATAATTTTGACAGAACAGGAAGTAGTGCTATTGGACGATACGATGCAAGTTCTTCAGCAGGTTTTTGGGGTTTTTTGATCATAACAACTTGTGAAAATTTAAACTGAAGAGGAAAATATCTTATACGAATTATAGCATTAAAAATGTAGGTCAACAGAATTAATCCTTTCCGTGGTAACTCTTTTAGTATTTTTGAAGTTATTAAGTCATACCCAGGAGCCTTATTTGGGTTCATAGTTTTGATTATTGATTTGATTTCGCCAGGAGATGTAATTTTAATATTGTTGCTTTGATTTATGTTACACAGGAGTGACGGTAAACAATCTGTTCCAGAGTGAGGTTGAAATACATTAGCTAAGTAGTCACCAAATTCTTTTGCCTTTTCTTGATCACATCGAGCCCATTTTCCATTTGAGTTTCTTATCGGATGTGATATTTCTGTTGGTCTTTTTAATCTTTTTGCTGCTTTCCAGAGAGAGTAATTATTTTGTTGAAGAGGTGACAAATTTATCAAATAATCTTTAAATGATTTATTTTTTAAGTTCTGTAATAAATGCTAAACACGTTTTGTTTGATTATTTAGCCTGGTTTTGTGTATTGGGTTGCGATGTGTTTGCCATATTTTCCTTAGTTTTCGTTTTAAAGCTGCTTCTTTCTTAATTTCTGCAGGATAGAATATAACTGGTTGATGTATACTATTATTTGGCGTGGCTGTCCAAGCTGCTTCTTGTACTATTTTTGTGAAGTATTCCACTGCTAGTTCTATATGATCCGTGGTCTTGAGAGGGATTTTTAAATTTATCCTATTTTCTAATATTTCACGAAATTGATCCCAATCTGTTTGTTTATTGTATAATTTCGGTCTGCATGTTTTCTTTATAATTTTTTCGCTTATCGTGAGTACCACTGGTGTGTGGTCGGATGATAGGCTACTATCATTACACGTATCAATGTAGTTTGTTGGCAGTCCTTTAACCACAAAAAAATCTAGTAAGTCCGGAACCTTACACGGATCAGTAGGCCAGTATGTTGGAGACCCCGTGGAGTATACCGTGCACCTGTTTTCATCAAAGGCCAGTTTTAACTGTTTACCTCGGGGGACAGTTAATCTTGATCCAAAATAAATGTTTTTTGCATTAAAGTCTCCTCCAATTATATACGCGTCACCTAGCGTCTTTAAGAATTCATTAAACTGCGCTTTAGTGATAATGTGTCTTGGAGGGCAATAAATCGCTGAGATGGTAATATTACTTTTTTCCTTTCTGTCCATGACTACACAGTTGTGGCTTGTAGGTAATTATGCTCATATTTCCTTAGTACATGATGTTTGATACTTTTTTTTATTATAACTCCTGTGCCACCGTGTGCAGTGCCATCAGGGTGGTTAGTGAAATATGAGTCATATCCCAGGAAATTAGCAAATCTAGAGCTTATTAAGTGTGTTTCTGAAATTAATAATATATCTACATTGGATTGCGTAATATACATACATTTGAATTTTATTTGTATGGTTTAGAATACCATTGGCATTCCATGTAACAATTTTTAAATTTTTCATTTCTGATTAGTTGCTACTGTCATGATGGTTTGGATTACACCATTTAGTAACTGAGATTGCTGATGCATTATGTCTTTAAGTAGATCATTTATTTCTGTCATGAATGTTTGCAACATATTTGTAATTTGTAAATTAGTATCAAAATCAGATGAGTTTTGAGTGTTCTGCTGTCTTGTTATTTGTGAATATGTTGGTTTTTGCGGTGCTTGGTCTGTGTGCATCCTTTGATTCTGATTGCCTAAATTAGGCCAATATCCAGGGAATATTTGATGATTTAGATTTGAAATATTATTGACTGTTTTTGCTGACTTCTTAGATCGTACTTGCTGAAGTTTCCTGTAGATTAGGTACCCTTTATAATTGGAGGGGTGGTTTCCTTGGCAGTTGGCGCATACTGGTGGTTCATCGCGTTTCTTTTTACAGTGAACAGTATCATGACATCCACCGCATTTAACACATACATATGCTCTTCCACAATAAGTCTCGGTGTGACCGTATTGCTGACAACGAAAACACTGCGGAATTATATTTTTCTTTCTTGGCGCTTCCACTTTAATTTTCATTTGGAGTAATGTTTGTAATTTATATATATATATCACTATTATTATCCTGCGGTTCTAGGTCCACAAAAAATAAAGAAAGGGGTAATTTACTCGCTCTATGTCTAACATTACTTATATGTCGCACTTTATGGCCTAGTTCTTCAATAGCGATTTTAATATCGTCGGTGTCGATGGAATGGTGTAGGTGACGAATTACTACACGAAAGCTTCTTTCAGATTTCATCTGATAAGTGTGATGTTCTATTCCTTCTTCTCGGAAGTATCTAACTAGTAAACGGTAATTGTTGGAATTGTTTGTTTTAATTTGCACTCGATTATCTGCGAGTGACTTACAGGTGTAAGAGTTAGGAGGCACAGTATTGTTTATATCGGTTAACATTTGAGGGTAGTTAGCCACGCCATACACGGTAATTGTAGGTGGCTTCGGTTCAGTTCCATTATCATCATTTGTTATTTGAACATGTTGATTATCCGTATCATTATCTACCGTGAGAAGTGCAAATCTATTAGCACTTCTGTATTGATTATCAGTAGTATTCTCAGAAGAAGAACTACTTGTTGTGTTTTGCTCTTTTTTCTTTTCCTTTTATTTTTGACTATGTGCCACGGATGTTTATTTGGCTGAGTATTTAGTGTATCATTTACAACTACAACGTCCATAGACGGAGATGATAAGATTGGTGTATAAGTGTGTCTATGATTATCTATACTCGATTTTGCTTGAATAGATAAAGATGTGTTATTACCGCAACCGTTATTAGTAATATCGTCATCACTTACAATATTGTTATTGTTAGATAGATAATTAAGATCGTTATCACCTGAGCTGTTTGTAATGCCGGTATGAGATGACTGCAGCAGCGGGAATTTATCATCTGCATTTACGGAATTTTCTTCTTTGTCCCACCGACGGCTGAGTTTCGGTGAACGAAGCATAAAACTGTTCGTTCCCGAATATCGGGAATTACAACACTTAACTAACTTAATATATTTCACGAGAATGAGATAAATACGAGAAAGCAGAAAACCTCAACGCGAGAAATAACAACCAGTTCAACGTAATCGGAAACTCGGTTCAGAATAGAAAATGAATTAATAAAACTTTTAAATTTAGCTAGGAAATGAAATATTTAGGTATATACATAGATGAAAATCTCAATTTCAGCAAGCACGTCGGCTACATAATGGATAGAATTAAAGAAAATATTACACAAAACTAGTAGGTATATATAACAGAAGCTGTGGTTTAAAATTTGTGGATAGGAAAATTCTTTACTCAGCGCTGTTCAGATCTATAACGGAATATAATTCCTTGATTTATTTTCCTAACATTATTTCGGTAAAAAACAAATAGAACAAAGGAAAATCATTTTAAATATAACATCTGCATATAGAACTCCTATACATCTCCGTATATGTCATATCAGGAATTATGCCGGTGGAGATTTACACAGTTGGAAATGATTCAACGAGATAAAAATAATTAAGAACAACCGCAGTGATAGGACAATGGTAATACAGAAAATAAAAGAGAAGTAAAGTCGAAATACTTGGAGCAATGGCAAAAGACTTATGAGCATTAACAGGAAGACGAACGTGCACGGATTATTAACCAGAAACTCGAGAATAGATTGAAGAACAAACTACTAAATCCAGATTTCTTTCTAACTCAATTTCTGTCGGGACATGGTAATTTCGCTGAGTATTTTAAAAAAAATGGGCATAATAAATTAATGATAAATGCAGAGAATCCAATATCTAAGAACCAGATTCATCGGATCATACTTTTCTATGCTGTTATTAAATGTATATAAAAACACACGTATTACAGAAAATTATAGTTATAAAAAATAAAAAAATATAGCCGACATGCTTCGGAGTTTCATATCCCATAATCATAGCAATACTGGGGTTTTTTTTCCCCCCTATTCCCGAAACTTCGGGTAGGGTACATTTAGTTACTAAAAATATTGATTCATTATAATAACGGAATTAATATAACCCATCCAAATAAGTATTTCGGGTATTATATTAATTGCCATTTTACAGTTTTTTTTACAATATCTACATATATTTTTACTATTTACTTAATATAAATGTACATTATTTTTCCGGAATTTTATTTCTTCTATTGTAAATTTATTATATTCATTAAAATAATTTTGAACAAGTTGTTTTATATCATAATTACAGAGTCCGTTATTATTATTATAATTGCATCCTTGTAGGATATGAAAAACATCATCTCTAAAATTACATATTACACAGTTGTCAGAATCAGAAATCCTAAAATTTATATAAATCTACTTTTAAGATAGACCGCGTGCCCTGTTATACATTGAACATTAAAAAAATTTGGCGTATATTGATTATTTTTAAATCTATCTATTATACTTGGAAAAAATTGATACGCTATTCCATTATAATTATTCCATATTTCTTGAAATTTATTTATATAAAATTTATCTATAAAAAATTTATTCGTTTGTTTTACTTTAATTAGTTTATTCTCATATTTAAAAAATGGTGTCTTATATATTACGTTATTGAAAGGATGCTTTATATTAATATTATTTTTAATTTCGACCAAGCTTATATGTTTTTGTATTTCATATTCGATTGGTTTCATACCAGCTATAACTATGGCCGACAAATAACTGATTGTTCTATATGATTTAATCATTTTTATAGCTATATAAGCCTTTGAAAGCTTTTTAACATCTTTTGAAATTTTTTAGTTTTTAACATTTCTGCATATATGATACTATTATAAAATATGTGTTAGGTGTAAAATAATACTTTTATACAACGTAACACTCCTTTTTTATAATTTTTACAGTTTTGGTTATTATACAACTTATTTAAATATTATTATGAATTTGCTTAGCAATACTGTTCGAAAACACAACATCGGAGGAAACTATAATTAGTTCAAGAATAAAAATTGTTAAGAAGACCATAAAAAACATATAACTAAGATACTAAAGAAAAAGAAAAGAATATGATGTCATAATCTAACTTGATGGCTTTTTCTTTTTGGATATTTTGTAATGTAGGGGAGATACGGATAAACCATTGGTCAAACGGTCTCCATCTACTAGAATTTTTATACTTTGTAATCGTTTTTTGTATTTATTAAGGTTTTGTAATTTTAAGAATTATTTGAAATTTAAAAAGGAGATAATTTATAAAATAAAATAAAAAAGCAAGGAAGACGCAGAAGAATTCTAAATTGCTTCGAATTTAAGAAAAAATGATTGAAGGATACAGTGTACAGGTGTGTGACATTAAATCGTGTAGTCAACCTAGAGCGCTTTCAATAATAAATAATCGAAAGTCGCATTTATGATGTTTGAATTTCATAATCAACAATTTTCGATTTTCAAAAAGAAAAAGAGCCTATAAGGAAAAATTGAATACAAGCTGATGTTGTAACTGAGAAGTAATTTGAGACTTCCGCTAATGATGTACATCGGAATCAGACCTGGCGCGCACTGAATATACTACCTGTATTCAGAACGTGCAATAGTAGCAGAAATTGTAACCGGAGCAGTTTCAACAGTTAATTTGAACCAAGCATAAAACCTATTACTCTGGTATTTAATCACTACTGTTGCGGAAGGTATTTTTAAAATTTCAGAGATGACGCAACGGTTACTAATCATCATCCGAGAAAAGAAAAAAAATCGAATGTCAGCCATTTATAATTCTACCGGTATAATAATGATTAACGCTTTTTTGGCACAATGACGTGAATATATTTTTGTGTTCCCTTCGTTTCCCAAAAGTCGAACAACAGAAAAAGTAATTGCCAATTTTTTCGGGAATATTTTATCATGTACCGCAGTGTCTTTCAAAGTGTCGGCCGCGCGGACCCCCTGAGGGATCGCGAACAAAACATAAGGGGGTCGCCGATTACAAATAAATTGAAAAAAAAAACACGAATAAAATTGAATGATTTATTAAAAATTAAAAACAACACAAAATCAAGTATGAAATGTTTTTAGTTATTTATCATTAATTAATTATTAGTGAGATGGGTGTGCCTGTTTTTCTTTCAACTAATTTGTTAAGACGTGGTTATATTTTTGATATGCAAACGATTAAGTCCTTTTCTAATTCCATTCTGTTTCGATATTTATTTTTTAAATGTACCATTGATGAGAACGTTAATTCACACATGTAGGATATCGCGAATGGTATTATTTCAGAACTTCCCGAGCAAGTTCTGGGTATTTTTCTTTTCGTCTCACACGGAATTCATCAATCTTCTGTGAATTAAATTCCATTTTAAGCATCCCGTCGTCGGACGCAAGATCTATGAGTTTTTCTTTCATGCTTGTAGTAAGTTTAGCTAGTTCTAACGGCTTTTCCATAAAAGGATTAAGGATTCATTTTTGTCCATCATCTTCAGATTTGGTTTCTGGAAAGTAATTTAATAGTTGGTCTTGCAAGTTTTGCAATCCTACAATCATATTAAAAATTTCAACGTTAATTTTCACTGATTGATCACTTGAGATCTCTTCAATAATTTGCTAAACCCAAGGAAATGACTCAAACACATTTTTCTTCATGCAAGTTATCCATCCTCCTTTCTGAAAAAGAAAATTCCGTTTTCTCTTTGGTAGGAGTTATTATAACGCGAGACATTCTTACTAATTAAGAATCTTTTTTTAAAACTTTTTATTTCAGATCACCCGAAAGGGCTGTTGTAATCGTGCCAACCAGAGCACAACTCTTTATTTTTACCCCGCCCTTTACCAACTTAGAACTTTTTTAATTTAAATTTTTGTTTCAAATTTTTTTTTGTATATTTTTAAAATATCGATAAATATCTTGCAAAAAAATGAATGGTAAAAATATTTTTTTTGTTTTTTTTTTTTTTTTTTTTATCAACTTTAATTAAACGCCCGAAATTTATGTTTCTAGACCAGAATACTCCCTTAACAAGTTTCGGAAAGCTTACACACTTACCATCATCTTCATCTTCCGGTGAAAGATTTAGAATTTCATAATGAACCGGAACAAATTTAAAATAAATCGAGTAGAAAATAACTAGATAAATTTTAGGATTAGTTTTCAATCGTTACGACATCCCTGGCGGCGTGCGAAATAGTTACTCTTCATTACAATTACAGACTCTAATAACTAATTTATAATATAAATACATATGTATATAGAAGACAAGTCTCGTTTAAAGAACAGAAATGAATTGGGGTTATTAGTGTCCGACCAAAGTTTCCGTTTCGGCTCCGCTTTTCGGCCAGCTTCGGCCCAACATATGAGTTTCGGTTCAACTTATATTAGCCGAACCTTCGTCTTTAACCGAAACTTTGATTGTAAAGCTTTGTTTTACTCCAATAATCGGATGCTTTTTAAAGATGAAACACCATTTCATATTTGAATTCATTAGACAATAGATATGTATTTAAATAAAATAGTTTCTTCTTAGGGATATAGATAGAAACCCACTCAATTTAGCGTATCTTACTTTTACCGTAATCGTTTAAATTTTAAAAATTCCCTTTATGTTGAAACACGTTTCCAGTAAAACAATGTGAAAAATAAAGATTAGGACCTTCTCAGAATGCTTGCTTTTTGATGTTTAAGTTGTTTCATAAAAATTGATCTGCTATCATAACAAAAGCAGACAATAAATAGAAATGACTGCTGTTTTTATAGGATTAGATTGTTTAATTACGATTTATCTACCTAGCTAATCCCGCCCACAGAAAGTCCTCATAATTACAAATTCAATAGCATCTCTCTATTCTATACCCAGCTCGCAACCAAAAGACCCACTGGTTTTTTTTTGCCAAATCCAACAGATCATGGTTGACCTCATGAAAGAAAATTGCAACGTGTCATACTTACGGGTTCCTGGTCATACTGGGGTGCCTGGCAATGAAAGGGTGGACGTGGCTGCACGGGCAGCAACTAACTGTCCGGTGAGCCCAGATGTCGCCCAACCGGCATCGATAAAGAGGGCTACTCCAACATAAGTCTAAGCAGGAATGGAGGTCACACTGGGCCTCCCAAAACACCTTTTTAAGCTCAATAAAACCAATAATAATTAATCGCTTAAGAATTGGTCATATATCTTTATCCCACGACTATGTATTACACAGGATTTCGCTTCCCACAAGCTGCCCTTTCTGTTCCCGACCGGGTTATCCCTCGGTACATTATATCTTTTCCACGTGTACTAAATTTGCAACATCCCGCTCGTCATACAACCTAAATTTTTCTTTACGAAAGATCCTCGCCAATGATCCTGCAATGATCGCTCAAACCTTGGCATACATTAGAACAAACCAAATCGCTCCAGTCATTTAAACTTTGGTAATTGCCGTATGCCGTAATGACAAGAAAAAAAAAATTACGATTGTTAATTGGGTAAATTCTTTTTTTTTTTTTTTTTTAAAAAAATTGGTAGCCTGTAAAGTCGGTATACGGGCGAAAGTTTTACGTGACAACGACTTTGAGTGGTAAAATAATTTTAATGTGAATATTCATTCGTATAGTAGGAAGAAGGATGAAATAATAGTAACAATTTAAAACATTTATTTATACAAAGAATTATATTTAAAACATTAATTTATACAAAGAATCTCGCACTGAATTTCATATTAACAAAATTTTATTTTTACCTTTACACATACATACGTATTTATATACAAATATACATACAATAACTTGCAATACATTTGCGTACAATGAAACAGCGTTTACTACAACTTAACTTGTTCCTATCTGAGTGATTTTTTTCTCATATTTTTAAAATGTCTGTCTCTCTCCCTCTTAGGCGGGCTAACCATGCCCGAGTGGAAGGGACGCGTGCCTCTCAGTCGCTCTCATTGTGAGCGCATAACGTGAGCGGAGCGTAACGCAGTTTCTTCAAGTGTCACCCGGCAAACCAATTTATAAGCGTTGTCACGTCAAAAAATTACTATATAATAAGCGTGTTTGAATTTTATTTTTAAAAAACCTTAAAATTGAAGATAAAAAAAGTTTCTGTTTCGATTCCGGTTCCGGTTTTGGCTGAAAATTTTGTTTCGGTCGGACACTCACGGGAACATTATCCTCTTCGCCGATTGTGTAAATGCTTTCTTTCGGAATAAGCTAATAGGACAATATTGTGACTTCCGAGTATGCATGTGTCGTAATAACCTTGCTAGACAGGACTCGCATACTATACATTAAAATAAAAATAAATAAAAAACCACAAAAAACGGGGTTTTAAAAAAAATAATATCGCGCGTCCACCGCTTCCCTAGGAGTTCTAATTTTACCATCACTAATACCCGTTAAATTCGCTCGAATGTCGCAGTAATGTGTTGAATAGAATAATCGAAATGTTGTTCGTTTGCCCCCCCCCCACCAAATGCAAATAATTACAGTAATTAGAACGTTCGAATAAATAACTGAAACCGAAAGGTTGTCCGCGAATTGTAGAGGAGGCAGCGCATTTCCAGGGAGGAATTCTGCATGCGCTATTTTGAAAGATTCGCTGACGGACAACAACGAGCCGGAAAATTTCTACAACTGACTTGCTTCAGTAAAATTTTCCCCACTTTCAGCGGACTGCTCCGAGTCGCGTTCGTTAATTTTCTTGCAGTTTCATACACGTAAGTAATGCACAATTTCTACCTTGTTACCTACCACCCTCCCGCGGCTTTTTAATTTTTTCCTCTTATGATAATTCATGTTTTACCTTTCGCAAAGGTAGTTCTAGATCAAGTGTGTTTTTTTTTTAAACCGTAAATATCCGGTAATTATTACTATAAACATTTAATAAAATTGGATTAAAAAAAAAAAAAAAATTCGCAGTAAAATACATTTTAAGAAAAGGAATATTATTATAAATTTTTCTTAACCCGTAAGAGGTCGCGCCATGTTTTATAACGCAAGAGGTCGCGCCGGTCTTTTTAAAAACTACTTTTTTATGTTTTTGAAAGAAATATTTCATGTTCGTTAGTTCTTTTATTCTGTTTTTATTCCTTTTTATGTTGTTTTGTTTTTGTTTTATTATTTTAGCATGAATAAAAAGCATTTTAATTCAAAAAAAAAAATTGTAATAACATAGTTTGTATCATTTTATAAAAAAAATAGCTTAATTCTCAACATATAGAGAAAAAAATTCTAGAAAGAAATATAGATAATAATATAATACGGTAGATGTAATCAAATTGTTCACACTACTAGATTTTTCTTTATTTTCATTTGCGCATTTAAAAAACACGCTAGAACTGGTGCGCTCTTTGCATACAAACACTTGCAACTTTTACACTGTGTTTTTGTATTTTCGCGCCAGTCGCCAAAGTGACATCGCCCGGGAATATTTCGTTGATTTTTTGTAAATTTGTTTTCTCCAAAATTAATATTTAGGTGTTCTTTATTCTGCCTTTCGTGTAAAATACTACGAATCCGAACTTTCGAATTCCTCGAATAACTTTTCCTTGAGACACTAAGTATATGTATTTTTCAACTCACCGACACTATTCTAAGTTACAAAATGTTAGCATCTCTGGTTTATTAGCTGCACCTGATTCTTCGACAATTTTTATGGGAGTAATGATAACAAGAGAACCGCTCGATATTTTTTAAGAACATAAGACAGAATCAAACTGAAATAAATCGAAACGATATCGGTCGCACCGGTCGAATATACCGTGTGTGTAAACTGATAGTTTATCCTGGTTAAGTACAATGGTTTTTATCCTAGTTAAAACTGATTAGTCCTCATGCTTATATTCTAGGAATAGCTAAGTTATTTTCGCTGGGGTAATAGCACAGTTAAAATAATAGAAAAAAATAAAAAAACACGGTCTTTTAGACCGGGCGCGACCTCTTACGGGTTAAACAACATTCATACTTTAGAGTTCTCCCGGCACACTGAATTCAATTACAACAATTAAAACCGCGCATTAAATTCCTGATGTTTCTGATATTTGACTTAAACCTGGTTTGATTATTTTATTACACTCGTTTAATATGTTTTTTTTTAATTGTTGCAATTTGAATTTGGTGCACCTGAACGACTCCATGTAATCGATTTTTAAGAATAATCCTAATCGTTCACAATGGTAGCAGCGTCAAGTTAGCTCCCCAGTGACGACGGAGTTTCAAAATCAAATTTAATTAAACTAATTGTGCTCGTAAATTTTGTATTGATAATAAAAAAATTTGTGCCACACTCTAACGCACGCAGTATTAGTAAAGATTGTGTTTTTTTTGGGGGGGGGCTAACTAATAAAAAAATGAAACGGTGACAATAACAGATTATTTAAATTTACATCAAAAACCTCTCAGATAAATAAAACAACTACACAAAATTACAAAAACAAACAATATCGACAAAATACATGCAACATATAAATAAAAGCGCATAATAAAGCTAAATCTTAATAACCATATTTTAATTTCACAGTAAGAAGGCTGTGTTCAATCTATCTGCATATGTTACTTGATAAAAATTTATTACCAAGAAAAAACATTTTGATAGTCCAGCGATTTTTTAGGGGTAAATTGAAAGATCTCTAGAAAAATTAGAAGTACGTTATTGAGACAACAATTCGACATGAAACAATAAAAATTTCCGAATAAAATGGATTATTCCTGAAGAACACGAAAATTTCGAGAAGCTTTTGCCAATAATATCCCTAAAATAAATTTCTTTTTATGGTGTGGCACAATTTTTTTTTATTATCAACACAGTAGTTCGGCACAAAACTATTGCCATCAACGGATATAATCACTTTTTAAAAATTCTCAAATTTTGGGGGCACTATCGTTAAGCCTCCCTTACCCCACATCAATTTTTATTAATACTACGATACAAAATTTTTTATTATCAGCACAATATGGCGCAAAACGAGCACAATTAAATTTGATTTTGAAATACTGTCATGGCTAACTTGATGCCGCTCACAAAGGTAAACTTTACTGTTACACATATGTTATTAACTCTTACCACGAGTGTAATTATATTTTACTAATGACTTCTTTATAAAGCGATGCTATTTCTATCAAAACAACTGTTTTATTCCACACAGTTTTTGAGTGATAATACAACCATAAAATGCTGCTATTTTCAGTACTCTATATAGCGCTGAGGGTATTGTGGTTAAAGAGTATCTAATTCCATCGGTAATTGTTTTGCAGGTTTCAGAAATATTTATTGGACATTTCCACTCGTGATCTAAGTAATATTAATAACACTTGAAGTTACGTTTGTCGCTTCTAAAATTTTAAAATTTCAAGTTTTTTCAAGTTTTCATAGTTTCCTTATATTCTTAATCTTTCTGACTGATTTTTGTTTAGTTATTAACCGACTTCAAAAAAAAAAGGAGGAGGTTCTCAATTCGACTGTATTTTTTTTTTATTTAAGGTGTGTTACTTCAGAACTTTTTTCTAGGTGAACCGATTTTGATGATTCTTCTTTTATTTGAAAGCTGGTGCTTCTCATGTGGGTCCCATTTAAATTTGATTCTGACCAGTAGTTTTTGAGTTATCCTTAATAATGCGGGAAATTGAAGCTTTTTGGATGCTTTTCATTTATGATTGGTTTCACTGTCGGGTTAGATTTAGCTTCGTTTTTTTTTTTTTATAATGCGGAGGCGATTAACTTAAAATACTATTAATTTGCCAAATTACCATGGAAATGTAGTTTTTGATGCTCTTACCGTGGAAATGCAATTCACAATAAAGAAATCGATTTTTTTTAAGTATAAAGTATAGAAAATAAAATTAATTTTTAATAAGAAAAAAATTCAAATATAACGCTAAATTCGTAAGCGCGGTAGCCTATTGGTTAAGGTGCTTGGCTACTAAATCAGAGGACACAGGTTCGAGCCATGTAACGTTTGTTATATTTTTTAATTCTTACCGACTTCCAAAAAAGAAGATACGTTCGTCCCGTATGTTTTTTTCTTCCCATGTTTGTTGGCGCATAACCCATATTTATTTATATAGACCGATTTTACTAATTCTTTGTCGATTAGGAAGAGTACCATTCAACTTAGGTACCGTGTGAGTAGTTATCAAAATCGGTGAACATTTAATCTGAGTATTCTCAAAAAAATGTGATTTCTTTGGGTCATTTTTTTTTTCTTTATATTTTTTCTATTACTTTGCCGCAACGTGTAACTCATGCCTATAAATATTAATCCATAGTAGGCCTAAAATAATAGTATGTCACGGTGGGGGGTTACTTACTTTTTCCTATTTTCTTAAATTTTCGACATAAAAGAAGGGCATTAGAATAAAGGAAAAACTATAATGTCCTCCCCGAAGAAGAAATCGAGGAGACATAGAATAAGGAGAATAGTCGGGGAAGTGAAAGAATAAAATCGGGTAAACACTAAAAACACAATATGATATGATTTAAAAATACAAAATATAATAAATATAAAAACACACCGACTAGTTTCGGATATTACAATCCATCTTCACGGTGTGCGTAATACAAATTAAAAAATGTTTTAATTTTAATTGTTTATGCACACCATGAAGACGGATTGTAATATCTGAAACTAGTCGGTGTGTTTTTATATTTATTATATTTTGTATTTTTAAATCATATCGCATTGTGTTTTTAGTGTTTACCCGATTTTATTCGTTTCAATTAAATTAGAACACAATAGTACGGATGACAATCATATTAATAAAATGGTCATTATGTAGCAAATAATACAATGCTTAAGAGAAGAACTGCGAATGAAGTAAGCACGTTTAATGAAAACAAAAGGCGACTCGTAGATACTGTCGGCATCGCAGATCAGATCTGAAAGCGGATAGAACGTTGGAGGAAACTGAACTGAAACGAAAACGAGACATACAATGGAAGCAAAAACGGCAGATAGAACAGACTTTAGAGAACGAGAAAAATTTCGACTGGTTTATAACGAAGAAAAAGAAATTCGGCCGAATCAAACGATTGAGGAGTAGAAAAGAAGAATGATAACTTCAAATCGAAATTTTCAGAAAATTACATTTAAAAAAGACAAATTTGAAAAGGAACTGAGATGCAAGTTGTGTGCTAAATTAGCTTTTTGATAGCGGCATTACTGGAAATGCCCGCAAAATACCGTTTTTGGATAGAGTTGAAGGTTGTCTGTCCGTAGGAAAGGTTTAGAATAATGAAATTTACCAGTCTGAAAGAAGAAAAAATAAGCGGTAGAAAGTAAAACGTTTTTATAAGGGTAATTTATTAATAGTATTAGTAGAAGGCAGAATAGTTGTGGATTTTATGGTGAAAATAAAGCGAAGGAGAAAGACGGGGTTAATTTAGAAAGGTTATGAAAAAGGAAATAGTATTAACCGCGACTCTTCTGGGGCTGCTGGAACGTGCACTGGTAAAAATAAAATAGTTTGTAACGAATGTGTCCGATAAACTTAAATTCGTCGTTAGCAGTAAAGAGGGGAAAGCGGGTAGCGAGAAAGATCTAAGGGGGAATTTATTATAGGGAAATACGGGAGGGAAGAGATTGATTAGAACCTGGAATTTTCTAAGGAAATGAAGTGATGAGTGGTGGAAAAGAAATACGTAAAAGTTAGTAAGATTTGAAATCGGGCGGAGTCGCTTAATCGAGACAGGCAAGGTTTAAAAAAATTCGCGTGTAGGAGAAGCAGACTCGTTGTAAGTAGTGGCAGAAACGAACAAACGGGATGAGCTCCTTCGAAGGAAGTTGAAGTTTTGAAAGAATGTCGTGGAAAAATGCTCTCTCTGGCTGTTTTCCACATCTGTCGGAGTCAGTTTACAAGGAATAAAAACTTCGATGTAACCGGCTTTAGTCTCTTTTGCGATCATGGAAGTTGAAAAGAGAGAGATTTTGTAGGATGTGACACGCGTTAACTATGCACGGGTTGATTACGTTTTTCGTTTCACTGTTGTGTGTCTAGAAGTGGCACTAGCATCGCGGGTTTTTTACTGGAGGATAATAGAATCGGACGGGATTGTAACATGATGAAGTAAAGAGGAATTAACAAACAACGGAACGAAATTCAGACCGATGAAGGTATAAATGGAAAAAAAGGGATTGTTAAAAAATAGAGTAATGGGAACACAACGTTTTTTTCTAAGAGCTCTGCTGATTAAAACATTTTTGGAAGCAAGAAAAGAAAATCAAGATACTGTGAGGTTTTTTCAAAAAATATGTAGCAGAATCGCCATTGAGATAATTATGAAACATAATATATCTTTCGAAATAGTCGTTTTTTATTTAATTTTTTTAATATTAAAATACGGGGGGGGGAGGGGCGATTTTAATCTAGTCACCGATGATGGATAAATAGAGTGATCGAGGTGGAACTGAAAAAATTAAAAATTCAGCGAAGCAAAGAAATCAATAAGATGAGGAGAAAGATGTATGGAGATAGGAGGTAAAACTGTAAGTATTATAAGATGATGACGAAGATTATGGCAGAGCATAAATGAGTGTCATACCTTTTGTTTTGTTTTTTTTTCTGACCCGGCGTAAAACCATTTGGCTTTCAACCAAATCTTTCATTTATATGAACTACCCTTTTATTAAATTTCAACTTTTCCACTCTACCCCATTTACTTTTCCATTATTATCATTATTATTATTATTATCACTATTATCATTATGCTGTTATTTAAGGATCTGTCATGATGCCATTGTAAAAACACAAAAAGAAATTACAGAACTTGCTTTTTGTAATAGACTATTGCAACAACCATGGGGCCATCGTGAATCCTACGGATGCCGAAATAAGATAAATAGAACACTATAAACTGGCCATATCGTGACCAAAGTGCGACGAGCGTGTCACGACTGAGCAGCAAAACATTAGGAAACGAGCAAGGAAAAATGTAGCAGCACTGTGGCTAGGATCTAATAATACTTTATTTTATTTACCAACGAAGAACACGCACTGATGTTGCAGTTACAGTCACAAACAGGCACAGCTTGCAGTTAATTTTGCGGGCTCGCTGTCGCATTTGCGGCCCTAACGGTAGATAGGTGAACTCCTTGTTAGCCGGCACTGCGGGCGCTGCTGTTGCAGTGTGGCCATAGTGTTCAGTGAAAATTCTGCTCATTTCCTTTTAACAGAATGGTAGGCGCTGTTTCTGCAGTCGTCGCCATAAATATGATTAATGTTTCATAATTAAAAACTATAAACTTTGCTTTATAGTGATGGAGAAAGTCATTGAACTTTCGGATAATTGTTTACGGACGCTAAGCGCTGTGTTCTATATAGGTTTCGTGCTTGATGGATCTAACTGCTTTTTAAACATCCCGTGTTTCTTCTTCCTTAATTATTTATAGCCAGATTCCTTTGTCCGTTTGTACTGTGGGCTCTGTAATTGCAGATGTGACCATGGTATGGGACAGCTAACTCCTTTTGCTCTTACCTTCGTCATTTCTTTTCTTTTCAGGATACATACGTTTGGCATTTTTCGACGTTGATTGTTATTGTTTCTCCATCTTTGGTATAGCATTCTTTATCAGATTCCATTCCTTGTTACTCCTAATTGCTGCTATGCACACATGTTGATGGGTAATCGTCCGTTGCTAACAAGCCCAGGGAAAAACCCAAACAAGAAAAAAAAAAAAAAAAATACCTTATTTGTTTGTTTCCTTTCCTTCTCTCTCCTCAATTTTTCCCCTTCTTTAAATCTACATCATTATTATCACTACTAAAAATTATGTTTATTTTATAATCTGAAATTTCTTTGATGACATCTAACTGGACCGGTACTATCCATGATGGCCAAATGGCCTGATAGTTAACTGAAGCCGGGCCATAAAAACAAAAACGAACAAAAAAAAAACTTTAAATAATGATTCCACTCCTTTTAATAAACGTAAATAGTATTATTAACCCCACGGTTACCTAAAGCGAGTAAGGAAAAAATACAGTAAGGATTCAACCGCGGGCCTTTAAATCCTCCAAAAGGAAGACTCTGTTATTCTCCTGTACGAAGTCTGCAGATAGTAGTTACAAACTTTCGCATCAAACTATCCGGAATATTAGAAATATTGTAATACCAGGGTCTCTAACTGGACGAGTCGATCAATTCGTAAGACCTGCCTGTACTAGGCGCACTCTTGATAATATTTTTCCATTCAAGTTATCTCTTTTAACCTTCTCTAAAAGATCCGTTGATGGGATGTAGGGATATATTATCCCGTCCCAGGCAGCGTCTCTAGCTGCCTGATCCACCACTTCGTTCAAAATTATCCCACAGTGCCTAGGGATCCGACAAAACTGTACTGTACCCCCATTGTCGCGAATGTTAGCGAGTTTTAATTCGAATATCAGCGGCTGGTTCTGATGTTTAAAGTGACTGATGCTAAGGGCCAAAAGGCTGCTTAGACTGTCCGAGCTTATATTACCAATTTTCTTCTACCGTCTGCAGCGTTTAGAATAAAATCACAGACCTTGTTCGTACTTCATCAAGATGACGACACTCGCGTAGCTGCACGTCTGTATCCCGCTCGATCTTAAAGTTGTTCAGCCAAGTTTTTGAGCTAACCGGCTGCTTCTTTCCTCCATATTTTCACCGCGAGATTACTCACATTATTCGTGATATTAATAATACTGCGAAATTAATACTTTATAAAATATTTATGTATAATTCCGGACGAGCGTGTTTCGAAGTTTATTCATGATCGCACGAAATATATTAAAAAAAGAAATTGAAAATCAAAACGTATATATATATATATATATATATATATATATATATATATATATATATATATATATATATATATATATATATATATATATAAACAAGAAAATCACAATTTTTGATAGACATCGCGTGTTTCGTTAATATTGACGCGGTGGTGTCTACCGAAAATTCTGATTTTTATGTTAATATGAACCGCTGAAAATTCTTTGCGCATCGTATACAAATAAATTGTAATCAGTAGAGCAACCTTGAATAATGATGTCGGAGAATTTTAAACATTTAAAAAATATACGTATATGAAAATAAAAAAAAAGAATCAGTGGCATAAAATATTAAAATAATTACATAAAGAGCATCTGGGGGGAGGAGGTAACGAAACTAAAAGTTAAAAAATAAATGAGCATATTACTATTATGTTTAGTATCGTTATGATAAAATTTATATTATTTATTTAATGGAGTATTGTAATTATAATATTTTTGTATTTTTTAACATTAGTGATAACCGGCGAAATTGAACAGCTTATAATTTTGTTAATGTATTATTTTAAAAAATATGTGTAAATCTTTATTAATGTTAAAAGTTACGTTTATTATTTACAGCGTACGTGTTCGGCAATTGACGATTGGAGATTTTTCTATAGATGTAACGAAATCGCATATATGTATATGTTCCTCCGGTACCTGCATAAAAATTTCTACCAATTTGGCCTGTGCGTATTTTTACCTGCATATTAATTATATTCCATTTTAATATATATATATATATATATATATATATATATTCCAGAGTGATTCTATGTATTCGTGTTTTTCTAATTTTCTAAATTCTTCATAGTTTCTCGTATACATTATTATTTTTGAAAATATTTCCTATTCCGAATTTGGTGAATTAGTGATTTTACATATAGCTAGGTTTGTACAATTTTCCCCAACGTTTTTTTTTTTTTTTTTGTTGTTTCAAATATATACAATAAATAAATTTCCCTTAATAACGAACAAATATAAGTGTAAATTTATATTTTAATAAATCCAAAAATTAAAAGAAACATTTTCAGTCTATCATCATCAGCTAACAAGACAACACGCAGAGCACACTCATGTAGAGAACTGGTGTTTTTAGTTCCATTTCAATGTACCCTGTGTGTTGTCGTGTTAGCTGATGATGATAGACTGAAAATATTTCTTCAAATTAAGATATTTTAATTTTTGATTTTATTAAAATATAAATTTATACTTTCATTTGTGCCGTAATTAAAGGGAATTTGTTTATTGTATATTTATAAATATCAATGGACCTATCTGGAATCTTTCTGATATTATTTGTTGTACAAAGAGTCAATTAACGTAGGATTGCAATTATTACTCAACGTGATTTATTTATATGCGTTTCGATTTCAATTGATTTAACGTTTGTAATATTATCATGAAGCCTTCAGAGGTTCGGAATTACATATAAATAATTTACTAGGTGTTAATTTCAGTATTGTTAAGGGTTCTGTTGTACATTTTTAAATGCTTCATTTTGTGTCCGATTATTATCAGAGATTTTATATGTAAAGTGTTGAATGTCTATCGACCGATCATTTCTGTGTAAGTGTATCAAACGACACACTGTTATCCTTACCCCGCCAGCATTGCATAAGAATACCCTGTGTACACGATTATTTTAACCAGCTGTATCTATAGTAAATTTTGCGATTTTTTACCATGTCGACATGTAACTTCTTCAGTTGTTTTCTTTTGTTATTTTATCAACTAAGTATTTTCTTATTTTTTTTTTTTTTTCTTTAAAGAAATTTGGTTGCGTTTGTAACTGACACAGGAGGACAATACATGAGCCCCCGCGAATCGGTATCACAAAGATTGAGCAACTTTTGTTTCGTTTTTTTTTTTTTTTTTCACAATAATAACGTAAATCGAATCTGTTTTGCGCCGTTCGGTTATATTTGTGCAGATGAAAAAACTGTGTAACGTTGTTGGTGTATTTGCTCAATTGCAGATAGGCCGGATTTTGAGCAAAATGGGCAGAATTTCGGTGGTGGACTTTCAAACAGCTAATTATACGGAAAGCACGTAGGCGTTATTTGTAAAGGTCCAACCGTTGTAAAGTTGCTGCAACTGATTTGAAAGGGTGCACCGTGGTTTATTTGGTTGCTGATAATTTTAGAGCGCCGTTTGATGCTTGACTTTTCTGTTTGTTTTTTTGTCCATTTGACTATTTTTAGTGCCATCGATAATAACCCCGGCGAAGATAATCCCCTGTCCCTTGCCGTGAGAAGCAAATCTTCTACACATTCATAAACACGACCATTTTCGGATATTATCAAGGCAATCTAGCGACTGATCTCTTTTTCTGTCCATCGTCTCCTTCGTTCTAGTTCCCGATAATTCATATTTCGGACACCACCTCTTAGCACGTGTTGTCATACTGTTTTTCTTCGTTTGATTATGCTCAACAGTTCTCTGTCTTTTTTAAATATTATTCTTCTTTTTCACTGCTCATACGTACGAGACGGTAATCCCACATCTTGAACGCTTTCGCAGTAATTATTATTTTAGCCTTCGGTGCTTCACAGCCACAATACGTAGCATTTTAAAGCTCTAATTCTTAACTAAAGAGATATTTCACGCGATATATTTTCCTCATTTTTATAATGTTAATCTGGCCTGCCCTATTGCACGTTAAATTTCCTCGTTTGAATCTTTTAAACCCATGTAAAGAGGTATGTGTACATCTATTATAGTAATTTAAAACAAATACGAATATAACAAACCAATTTAAAAATAAAATGATTACTTACTTAGAACCGTTTTCGGGTATAACCCCTATCACCAGCTAAAACCACAACTCGGTACATGTGATCATCAGAAATAAATTCTAAATCACACTGAAGTCAAATAGGAAATAAAACGGTATATAAATAGTTTAAATCAACAATTTAAAATCGATATATCAAATTGTTAGAACGCGATGATGTACATAGACTATAATAAATATCTAAGGATGTATTAAACATTTAAATAATTGTAATGTGACCGTTACATTTAAAGAGAATTAAAATAAATATATAAATAAATTTAATAAAGTACCAAGAACAAATGGTGTGAGTGTAAGTGTGCGCATGTGTGGGAACCTGTTGCTGGCTGGGGAGCGATGGACTGATGAAATCAAGTGAGGGAATAAATGCGTGCGATGATCAGTAAAAAAAAAGAAGAGATGATTGGCTGGTCTGCGACGGGGAGGAGACCGGTTCGGAAGAAAAATGAAGATCGAAAAATGCCGAAAAGCAAGGAGAAAGGCAGACGAGCGAGTTCCAGTTTTTTTTAGTTCCTTGCTTGCCGAGAGCGAAGTTAAGTCGCGAGTTGGTTTCGGTTAAAAGAAAAGAAAAAAGGTCAGCGAGACCGCGTGTCGTGTCGTCGAGAAATTAACGGTCCGAAGTAAATATTTGCACGAAAGGCGCTTTCGATTACCTCTTGTACAATGCGACCTTTTGTGTTGTATTTTTCTCCGCCCCAGCTCGGTGAATGCGCATTCGAAATCGCCTGTAAGTATTAGCGGTGGGGGAATGCATTGAAGAGTGTTAATCGGCTCGTCGGTTTGTATTTTTTGATCAGAATGTAGACACAATGCAAATTGAGAGCGGACTTGGAGCCAAGATGGTGACTGCAATGGCCTGTAAGTCTGATGGAAGATTAATATGCTTGCGCTTAATATTTGTTCGATCCGCCAGCAGTACTCAATCATGAGCGCATACTCCTGGAACTGGTTTTGATTGAAAGACGTCGAAATTTTTTATTACCAAAGGTTTGTTCGCTGTTAGATGTGTCTCTTGAATGCATAAAACGAGAGGATTATACCTGTTGATTAGTATTTGTAGATCCTCCATATAGTGGGTATGAACACCGTTAGCGTTCCATGAAAAAGTATTACGCGCTCCATTTCTAAATCTTTCGGATTTTTTGTATCCGTTGGGGTTGAACGTATTAATTCTAGGGTTTTTATAATTTTCGTAATCCTGATTTTTCTTTGTCGGTAGGTTATGTGTGAATTCGGTCACTATGAGGTATGCGTTTTGCGACTTTTTGCATGTATCTACATAGCAGATTAAGTTTGTTGGCGTCAATGTATGTTGTAGGTTATTCTTTGTTACTTTTTCTACGTAGTCCTTGTAGATGTCATTTAGTGACATTTCAGTTTGCTCTTCTGTTGTTTCTCTCACACTGTCCTCCGAATCATTTGTATTTTCTTTTCTTTTTTTTTTATTTTGTGTTATTTTTGTTTTGTTCCTGGGTTTGTCGGTTTTGGAGGTTTTAGGTGCGGTGTTTGTGCTGGAGTTAGCTGAGGAGTCGGTACCGATGGACGGAGCTGGGCGCTTTTGATTGTTTGGTTGGGTGGAGATGGCTGAAAAAAAATTTCGATCAGTTATTGTATCTAAATGTTTAGTCTCGCCTTTGGTAACCATTTCGGCACCTTACGATATATATATATATATATGTATTAGTGTCGGCTGTAATAGGAATGGATTGGTCTACTTGATAAGCGTGCTATTTCCGTGGCAATTATCTTGTTCCGCTCCAGTGCTTAAAAAACAGTCATCTCCCTTGTTCTATGGCATCTGAAACATATAAGCTCGTCCAGTGTTACAAGTATTCTGTGTAGCTTCTTTCATTGTAGTTTAACATGAATGAGTTTGGAAGGTTTTAACTTTGTGTTTGAGGTGTTAACGTAGACTTGTCGTCGCCAGCTTACAATGTGGCCAAATTCGCGTCATCTTGTGGTTGTACACATAGTAATGAAATATGGGAAGCTAACTGAAGCTGTAAGTTGTTTTCTAGGCATTATTCTATTACTGTACTTAGGGATGATTGGACTTACGCATTCGAGAGAATTATTTTCCTTGAAGATGAATTTACTCGTAGTTTGCGAGCCTTTATGAAGTGTTGTCCGATTGCCTCGTGGCTGTGGCGACTACATTGTTTGCTAGAAAAACTAGTAAGTTTATTGTTACGGACGCGTGAGGCTGCAATATTTATTTTTTGCGTGTTTGACGATCAGTAGTTTGATCGTTTGTAGATAGTCTATTATTTTTAATTCCGGCAGAGATAGTTTAGTATTATGCTCTGCTCTTCGGTTGAAGATGTTTAAAGTCTAGAATTCGAGTTTTATTTTCTTCTTTGCTTTATCGGAATAAGATGTAACGGCGGAAGTTTTATGTCGTAATCGTATTGCAATTAGTGTTTACGATGTTAATTGTTTTGGAAGCGCGCGGTGTAGTTAGTTGAATTTAGATGATTATCGTATTTGTGTTAATATTTTTTTTTTTTTTTTTTAGGCACGTCGACAGTGGGACTTACCCAACGCAAAGAAATGTACCTTATATAAGGAAAAGATTAGAAATTGAGGAGATAAAGAAGGCCAACAAAAGAACTATATTGATAGAGAGGGGAGTGCAAGAACGGAGTGGGCACTATAAGGAGTAGGAAGGCCAAGGCGCAGAAGACTTTAATGTTGTTAGTAGTAGTAAAAGGAACGGACTCGCTGTTATCAGTTCGAGTTGACATTGTGCAGACAACGGCTTATCTCCGTCTGTTGAATAGACCCATTATATTTCGTTTAAAGGCAATACGAGATCACTTTGTTAACACGGAAAAGACGATTTTACACGAAATACGTTTAGCAAATTTTTGTTTTTAAAGCAATGTTTACAAAAAATGGGGGAAAAAAAAATTGAAATTAAAATCAAAAATAAAATAAAAAAATTACAAATGAACAAACTAAAATTACGCAATAACTAGCCGGCGTGTGATCATGAAGCTTTCGAAACGCGTCGGGTAATTAAATATTAAATAATTGTTTATAATATTCAATAACGCTGCGTCTTGCAGCTTATTCAGCTTAAAAGTCACCGCACCTGTTTAACTTATATCCAACTTTTCTTGCCAAGGGGGGCGCTCTTCTGTTTCAACTTTACGGACTCGTATCAGCTCGTTGTTTATTTTCTTTGCTGAAAGTACCATACTTCTCTCTATATTCGACTTCTCTTTTGGTTAAATACTAAAGTACCCGTTTTTTTTTTTACATTTTTAATTTTTTTTATTTTGTCTGCATAATTGCTTTATTCAGTTTATTTTTTTGTAAGATACGATATCTTCCGAAATTACAATCTAACACATCGATAGAAAGGTTGCGGACATTTTATATAGTATTCCCTCCAAAGCCGGGTAATTAAACTGCATTAGAATTAAAATAGATTTCCTATTTCCTTCTAAAATTGGCAATGAATTTCGGGAAATTTTTTATTTTTAAATGTTAACCGGGGATTTTTTTTTCTTTTAACCTATTTTTCTTTTCTAATGCTATACAGAGACGCGATTCGCAATGATACAAAGACTGTTCAATAAGTAATCCCTCCACCGCTGGATCTCAGCACTGCGATCAGCTACAGTGTCGTGCATTTGTTCACTGGAAAAAAGCGAGGAATCTAGTTTCTAGCGATGTGTTGTTTTCGAAGACTTATGTGTGTTCTCGCGTTAAATATGGAAGCAAACGTAAAACACAAGCAGAAGGCAGTCATCGAGTTTTTAACCCGTGAAGGACTTCAAAACCCAACGGCCATTCACGACCGTTTAAAGGTTATTCACGGTGAATTCGTGATGGACATTAGTGCTGTGCGCAATTGGGCTCGTGAAGCGAAGAAAGATCGGATACCATTATTCGACAGGCGGCATCGTCCGGGCAAACACACAGGTGAATTGCGTGGAGGAAAAATCGATAAAACAATTCGTTCAAATCGACCGGTCACTCAGCGACGACAATTGTCAAACCAGTTTGGTATCGCAGTTGGGACTGCGAATAAGTTTGTGAGAAACCTCGAGTATCGGAGGTTGTGCGTAAAGTGGGTGTCCAAATTCTTAACGAATGAAACAAAGGCAAAAAGAGTTCGCAAAAGGCGAGAATTTTCTTAAGAATTTAGTGACAGGGCATGACACCTGGATCAGTTATTACGATCCAGAACTTTTATTCACTTATTCATGTTCCATCCGCCAGTGCAGACAGGATTTTAATTGAAAATATAAAAAAAAAAAAAAAAAAAAAAAAGACAAAAAAAGAAACATTTAAAATAATTTTAAAACAAAACTGTGTAATTAGACATTTATTTTATTCTTCCGCTTATGGCCATTATTACAAAGAGTATACACTTTTAAACACAACACGTAATTGACTGAAAAATGGGAATTTTGGAATCTTTTTTGTTTCAATTTAAGGGCTCATTTTCTGAAGACTTCTGCTAACCACCCCACGATATATGCTGATGGTATTTTTGAATGTTATCGTTCAGTTATTGTATTTGCTTTTTTGTTATTGTTTTTCTGCTTTTTTCTTATCTCTTTATGTAAAGTCAAAACGAGTGTCGTTGTTTTCAAGACGGGATAATAATGTGCTGATGAAGTGAAAGGGGACGGCTTCTTGAATAGCAACTAGGCTCGATTAAATGGGGTGTCGTGGTTTTCGAATATCCCGCGATTTTTATGGAATAAATATCGATCGTGCGTGGGGCTGATAACAATATTTTCTGGTTTACACTAACTGCTTCGCAACTATTTGCGGAAAGTAATTTCAAACGAAGAAAGTTTGTCCAGACTATTATCGAGAGATAATTTATACGAAATATGCTTTACATTCTGTTCTATTGGTTTCACCGAACCCTCTCTATGCAGAGCAATAGCGGAATAGCGGGCAGGACAATTATTAAATCGATGTAGCAAATAGTTGGACCGATTTCGGCGCTGAGATTTATTTTTCCGGAAATAATCTCTGCATTGTAAATGCCGCTAAGCAATTAGGTTCTGCCAAGGCCAACTGAAATAGTTTAGATACTTCATTAATATTTTATGCAAAATTTTTTGTTACGAGTGTAATCGGTAACGTAATTTTTATTAATGTTCATATACGGGGTATAATTCGTTTACTTAAATTATTAATATACAAATCAAAATGATGGAAATTATTAATAGCATGATAATTAGTGAAAAATGTATTTTTATTTATAAAATAAATATGCGAAGAAAATTTTCAATCCCCCCCCCCCAAAAAAATTCTGGGCACGGGCCTGCAGAACCACAATAACATCGCTGGTAGTGTCACGTGTTCCCCATTGTTAATTTGTTTCCGATTTTAATTATGCACGCGTTTCCGTTCACTATAACAGAGACGCGCTTTCGCAATCCTTTCGAAACGTGTTTTTTTTTTTTTGAGCTGCTCATAGATTTCAAATGTGGGCTGGTGTGTTTAAGTGTTTCTATAATCCAGGTATGTAGGTCGTCCGATCTATTTGGAGCTGCTTTGAAGAATAGTAAAACTTCGATGGTGATCTAGCTAAATCTTTTTCTAGGTCATATTCCGAATCATCTACACTTAAAGCAGGCTAAAAGGAAGATAGTGGATATTAATAACAAATGAGTATATATGAAACAGCAAAATATATTAATTCACAAAATATTATACAGGCGATGGATGGAATTTAAGTTTAAGGCTGCCCCCCCCCCACCAAAAAAAAAAAAAGAAAGAAAAGAAAAGTGTTCTTAAATGAATAAATTTAAAATACTGGCATGTTTTCGAGTCACGTCATAATCGTGATACATATTGTTCCAAGTTTTATTTTACGAAAAAAGGTGGCACTTGACGACAACCGGAAAATAGTTGGTAAATTTTACATTTTTCAAATTTTTTTCTGATAAAATATCGATATCAAGTTTTCCTTTAGGAAGCAGCATACTTTTTTAGGCTATAAGCGTTTCTAAGGGTGCAGAGAATCCTCTAAAGAATACGCTCCATATCCGTTTATTGTCGTACTTTTTGGAATAAGTAAAATAATAATTTTTTCGGCTTAACATTATCAAATTGTTTGTTATGGTTTTTTTTTTTTTTTGTTTGAGATGCCAAAAACTCTAGAAAAGGTAAGGAAAGTAGGATCAGATTTTTACAAGATATTCTTTGTAGCAGACAAAAAGGAATAACAAAAGGAGAAAGAAAAAAAAAAAGTGAAACACAAGCAATAGGGTGATGAAAAATTCACTCTAGTAAAAGTGACGAATAAAGGAAGGAACGTTCAGAAGCGATGTGAAAAAGCATTCAAATAAGATATGATCACGCGTGCCTTGTATAAAATGAGATGAGAAAGGGCGGGGAACATAGAATGGAGATGATGTAAGTGAAAAACGGATATATAAGAAGCTTCAAAGGGCAGATGACACAGATGGCCGACAAAGAGTTGAATGCGTTACAAAGAAGGAAATTCGAGAAATGAGAACCCGGTTGAACTGATGGATATTAGGATTTGAAAATAAAGAGGGATAAGGGCAGGTATGCCACAACTTACAATAAGCGGCTGCGGAAACAAATGTAATATCGCGGGGGCGAGAAGACGATAAACAGCGAAAATTTTCAATAACCAAATAATAATTTACCAAAAAACACAAAAAAAATCATGTTTTTGTAAGTGGGGTAGCTAGGCTGTGAAATTTCAAAGAAACTAGGGCTTATCCGCTGTGAATCATTTTGTCTTCCATTCGAGAATATGACATTCTGTGAGAGGTCAATTTTAAATAGATTGACACAAAAGGTCACGAATCTAAGAAGTTACAAGAAGAATTGCATAGTGAAGTGGAAGAAAGTGTGATACGACACGATGGCCTGTGTAGATACTTCGGAGAAATTAATATAATGAGGACAATTTGAGAGATCGGAGATAATGAGAGAATGCCATTTCGGCCGTAGAAAATTAAGCGGAAAAATGGCAACTTAAAGGACTATCCCCGGAACAATTAAAATAAGTAGGTAGAGAAAAAGACTAATCTCCAATTCCACCAAGTCTTTCATTATTGAAAAAATGGGGAATTCAGAAATTAAAGTTTTTAAGAATTCCAATCTAACGGTATGTTGCGAGGCAAATAAATTCATAAAATAACGTTATTTTATTTAAATAAAAAAAAAAAAAAAATAACCGAATTATTGTTTGAGGGACGTCTAGCCAGCTGCCATGGCATAATTAAGCTGCGGTGCTCCTCCCATGGTCGACTATGGTTCAAATCATATTGCCCCACACATTGAGAAAGTGGATAAAAAGTTATCATCGCGTTAAGAAAAAAAAAAAAAATAATAATCGAATTAAAAAATAAGAACAAAAGTAAGAAGTGTATTTACAAGAAGAGAGGTGAGGCGGCGAATCTGAACATTTACTTTAAAAACTTGTCATCAGTTTGTCGTTAAATTTAACAAAAAAATAATTGAAAGATAAGTAAAACGTTAATCTTATTTTTTTACGGCAAAAAAAAAAACAGCCCCAAAGATAATTTATTTTTTGTTCTCCGTGAAATTAATTTAAAATTAAAATGGCAATCTGAATTTCGTTAAAACGTCTATTACTAGAATATTTCGCTAAACTCTTGTAGATATATATATATATATATAACTTAAGAATCACTCACATTCCTGTTCAGAAAACATGCCGGTTTACTAAATTTAAGAATTAATTTAACGGCCGATAAGGACAACAAGAAGGGGGAGGTTATGTTACGAAAATTAGGTCTATCCTGAAGAATTTTGCAAAATACTATAACGCTCGAATTGTATGTGTTTCTTGGGCTCGCTTTGTAACTGGAGAAGATCTTTACACTTTTTGTCTGAAAAATACGCGCCATCATCATCATCATCACCACGTAATGAAAATATTTAATTATTTCTCGGTCGTTTCGACAAGAATAAGCCCGGCCGCTCTCCCCAGGGCCTACTCGTCCTGCTCAAAAGAAAAACGAAAAAACGTTATAAAATTACAATTAATTAAACGTCGTCGCGTAGAAAGTGAAATTGGGTCTTTTGTAATTAATTACGATTGCAAGATGATTACAATTCTCAACCAGAGTCGGGCGTAATCGATTACTGTTTTGTTCGATGCGGCTAACGATAAATTTTCTCCACCGATTATACACCTCCTTAGAGGAATATCATCATAATTAATAATAATTATAGTTTCTTTTAAAAAAAGACAAAAAATACGATTATAAATACGTCTTGGTAGACTGGAACATCAAGAGACGGAGGATCTCTCTAAGATGGTTTTTTCCTTTTGGAAAATAAAAATTATCTAATAAAAATCATATAACCGAAAAAAAAAAAAAAAAAAAAGCAGAATAATATGACATGAAAAATACAGTATATGCACGAAGAGCAAAAAAAAAAAGAAGAAAAAAGGGTAAAAATATACCGAACATTCCAAAATAATAATATACTTAACGAAATATGACAAACGAAAAAGTATTAAACACACACGGAGGAATAATAAAATAAGAATAGGTTTATTGACAAATGTGGTGATGATATTCGTGTTTCCCGGGAAGGAACGAATAACAGTAATGACACTGTGGATTATTATGTACATATATACCTATTTATTATTATAAGTTAACATATTGAATACACACAGTCCCCCGTACTAAATCTAAAAAGGCTTCGGAAATGTTCTCTTCACATAGTGTGTATCTCTTGTCCCATGTTTCCGTAATGTGGGGGAATTGATACACAGACAAGTAGTCTTTGTAATACCTACGGAAGATTAAAACAAGCTGAGTCAAACATGACGTTTCACGGGTGGTTACTCCGTATATTATTAAGTTAAACATAACACTACAGTAAAACCGCGATTATCCGTGGCTGTGTTTTAACCGGTTGCCCCGGATTAACCACGATGCGCATCTCTTTAAACTCGCCTACTTCCTGCAAAAGAGGTTTAAAATTGTGATCGAAAGGAATTTGAACATGTTGATGATGAAAGTATGAAGGAGTGGGGATAGATAATTATGAAATTGATCCTACTTAAGCGTATACTTTTACCGATGAAGAAATGTTAAATGAAATCAATACGGATTCTGAAGGGGAAAATAAAGAGAAAGAGTACGGGAACAGCGAGTAAGCTGTTAAAGTGCGTTGCATTACAGACTGTGATCACGCATTTCGAGCAGCAGACAGATGTATATTCTGCAGTTAGAACATTTCCAAAGACGAAGATAAAACAGAAAGAGATTGCCGACAAACAAGAAACTGACTGACTTTCTTAATAATAATTAATATGACGTAGTCTAATTCTATTCCTTTTTATTATAACACCTTTTTCCTGTACCTTACGTTCATTTCATTTTTGTTTGTACTCTACCCGTTGTGTCCTTATTTCTTCGTCTTAATGATACAGTATATTTAAAATGAATAAAAAGTTCGAATTTTATAAATCTTCTGTATATTATACAGTATTTACTTAATTAAATTAGTCTAAATAATCCAGTTTCCTTCTCCGTGAAAGGGGTTTTATATCACCACAGCTATCGATTTCATATACAGTATTGTACATATAATTATTATAAAGCGAAACAAAACAATACAGAAAATTATACAATTGCAATCGTAGACAGCTATCATTTCATAATATGAAATGGAGTGAAGAGCCTCCCGCGACCACACACATATTAGGTGGGTCGCAAGGCTCGAGATAAATTAAAACTCTTTTCTTTTTTTTTTTTTTTTTTTTTTTTTGGGCACGTCAACAGTGGAACTTACCAAATTAAACCTCGCGAAATGGCCGACAGCGGCGGTTAACCATGATTTCCCGTATCCGTGCATGATCAATCCCCAATTAACACCGATAATCGGGGGGTTTTACTGCATAGTTTATATTTACATAATACTAAATTCTAAAAAAAGAAAACAGATTTTTCACGTTGCAAAGACAGAGGTGCCATTTTTCATGTTTTTTTTGTTTTTTTTTTTGGAACTCTTTTCGCCCCAACTATGAAAGAGTTTCGTTAAGGAAATGAAATACGATTAAAAAGTAATCTTTCCATAAACGTATGGCCGGGGGAAAAAAAATATTTTTTTCAAAAATTTCGAGCTTTCGGCGCTCCGCCAAGTGGGGGACCCCGAATTCAAAGTTGAAACCCCGCATGTTACAAACTAGAGAAACATACGGGGATGCGCATAAACCTTGTTTAAGATACAGTGGCGGCCCCCCTTATTCGCGGTTTGTCACGGCGCGACTAAAAAACAAAAACAAAAAAAAAACAAAAACAAAAAAAAAACAAAAAAAAAAACAAAAACCTATTATAATGTTTTTCGAGAAAAACGAAAATTCATAACCATTGTGTCCTGCTGTCCCATCAACGTCGTCTGCATCGCCAAGCGTAATAGACCGATTTTTTCCGAACACTGCGCTCATTCCATTTTCTCAGGTGAAAAGATGTTTCTGACTAAAGTTTTCCCGTTCTTATCAACTTTTTACACTTTTCAATAATATACGTGTACTAATTCGTTTTCTGAAGTGTAAACTGTAGCGTATTGTACAGTACATATATATATATATATATATATATATATATATATGTAAAATTTAAATATTTTATTTTTTTAAATTAAATTAAATAACTTTTAAAAAATCATAAAAATAATGACATCGGATATCGTTTCACAATCATCTAAATCTGTACCGCTGTTAAGGAATAAAAAGTTGGCTTTTTTGTTATTGGTTCTTTCAGTTTAACCGGTGTCGCGAGAAAATGAAAACGGGACGCGATTGTTATTTTCGGTTCGTTTGCTTGCTGTTGGCCGAATTAATTGGAAAATTATCGCAAACCGACGCCGCTGGCAACAGAAGTAAGTTTTTTAAAGCACGACTTTTTTAATCGAAAGTCTCTTAACCGTTTTTCTACTCTTACTTCATTTAATATAAAGTACTTTTATTCGCAGTAGTTCTCGTTAAAGTTATGAATAATAAGAAAATTAAATATATACCGATAAATATTTAAAAAATATATTAATTTCGTAAAATTGTGTTCAGCTGAAACATAAAAATAATAATAAGAACACAGAATTAAACTTTGTGCGACAAGGTCGAAATCTAAAAAAATCGCGTTTTTTTTTTTTTTTTTTTTTTGAGAGCATGTAAGGATGTTACCTAATGCAAAGATATGACAGCATTGATGGATTATAAGGGGAAAATATTAGAAATTGAAGTTAACAAAGAGGAATAACCAGTGGAGACGGAAAATAAAGCATTAAGCGCTGTAAGTCGTATGATAAGATGCAAAAGACCGAAATACAGTATCGCTCGCTGGAAGGACATTTAATTTAAATGTGATTCGCATCTCAAATGCAGAGTTTGCTTCTGACGGACCAAACGGATAAAAAAGAGGAGTGACTGAGTAATGGAGAAACGGAAGAGCGAAGCAGGAAGCAAGCTGTGATTTAACCGAAGTGTCATAGATGAGATAGTTGACCGCCTCATGTTGGGGAAATTAAGAAACCACGGAAAAAAAGAAAAAGGAAGAATGGGTTGTATGGCTAAATAAAGGGAAGCGGGATTAGAAAACACAGAAGGAAAGAGGTTAGACCAATAGTGGCGGAAAGGAAAGAGGAAGAAGACTTTGGGCTGGAAATTGATACTAATAAAGCGACGACCGTCTGAAGCAGCCGAATGTGCCAATGAGTCAACTAACTCGTTGCCCAAAATTCCACAATCGCATTGTTTATTTATAGGAAATTATATAAAATAGAATTGTGAAATTTTGTAGAAACAAAAACCACAAAAACGAAAACTATAATACAAAAAAGCGGTCAATTCGTTACAATAGAGATAATAATAATAGGAAAATATAATGCAATAAGTTAACTTTATTCGGGTTATTACATTTTATTGCATTATAACTTTATTCGGGTTATTACATTTTACGGAAAGAGCATTATTAGGCCCGTTGCCCATTGCAGCGGGGAATGTAAAATGTGAAATGCGGAATGTGAAATATGTTTTTTTCGGCTGCTCATTGCAGCGAGTTCACTGAGCGAAGAAATAATGGTTTGCGATGAAATTATCGAATTTTTATTTGGTATTTGTTTACTATTTTCTTCAGTTCTTTGTTTTCATTTTAACATAAGTTTCTAGGTTAACGAAGTGTATACGATTTGCTTTTATTTTGTATGTAATAACTTTTTTTTTAAGTATAAAATAAAATGTATGCTATTTTGTGTAATTAAGTGTTTACATAATTTTACTTAATAGCAACAACGTCTACAAGAAGAAAACAATTATTAGAATTATACTTTTCTGAAGAGTCCGAAGAGGAAATTGAAAATTTATTAATTATAGAAAAAATCAAAAGAAGAAAATTTTGGATGCAAAAATATTTACATACTAGAAATGATTATGGACAATTTCATAGGTTAATTTCTGGAATTAACGGAGGAAGCATTCGTAAAATATTTCCGGCTGTCTAAAGATTTCAAAGAAATTCATGACTTCATAAAACATGAAATTGTAAAAAAAATTTAGTCTTTCATATTAACATTTTTGAAATTGTTATGTTCCGTATTATACAAAAATTCATACTTCCTAATTATTTCAATCAATTTTTCCCCATTATGTATATAAATTAAATTAATAAATGAAGAAATATTTCAACAAATTAAAAACAAAAAGGTAATATACACACATACATAAATACATAAATACAAAACAGCAAAGGAATGAAATATTAAAGACAACTATATCTCAACAAATATTATATGTAACAAATAACTGAAATGTGCGAAATGGGTTTTGAACAACTTGCTCGGTTAGTGATCCGAACAAGGGGAATTATTTTTCCTCGCTCGCCTCTTTCGACTACTCCTCGCCGCAATGGGCAGTGTTACATTTAAGTGTATAGTAATCGATTTTCAGAAAACACATTTCACATTTCACATTTCTCGCTGCTATGGGCAACGGGCCTTACTGTTGGGTATTCGGGGTCACCTTAAAGATTTTATTCTCATATTTATTTATGTGATAATTTTTAAAAAAAGCTATATCATCGGTTCACCTTTATTATAAGAAGCTAATAATTTTACTGTTTTTTTTTTTTTTTTCTAGAGAGTTATTAACTCTTTTTGACGGGGCGCAGATGTTTTCATAATACTTTTAGTACTCCAAATATAGGTAGAAAAAGTTTAATTTTTTTTTATATTTTGCGCCATCTACAGGACATATCGTGAGGTGCTAGCGGTGCTATTGATTATTTATTATCTACTAAGTAGTCGCCGTAATTATTTTTCATAATTAAGAATTATAAACTTTGCTTTATAGCGGTGGAGAATGTGGTTGAACTTTCGGATCACTCTTTACAGCAAAGCGCTGTGTTCTATATATAGCTTTGGTGTTTGATGGCTCTAACTGCTTTTCAAACATCCTGTCGTGTTTCTACTGCTTCCTTAATTATAGACGGATTCCTTTGTCCATCGGTACTGTGGACTCTGTAATCGCAGATGTTATGGGACAGCTAACTCCTTTTTTTTTTACCCTCGGCAATGTCATCATTTTCTTTTTATAATGCAATCATGCATTTATCGACGTTGATTGTCATTGTTTCTCCATCCTTGGTAGAGAGTTCTTAGTCGGATTCCATTCCTTGTGATGATTCCTAATTGCTACTATTTACGGTAATCGTCCATTATTGGCAAGCCCAGGGGAAAACCAAAATAAGGAAAAAAAAGTAAATAAAATCTACTACGCAGTAAACAAGAATAAAATACGAGTATAAAACGCATATTACTTATCAAATGTGGCAGTTAATAAATTAAATTACCCATCGCTAAGCCTTCGGTTATATCTCCGTAGCGCTTTTTTTGAATGTTTTTTTTTTTTTTTTTTTTTTGTATAACAGTTTTCACCTATTTTCGTCTTTGAATTTTTCGGTTGTATAAACACAAAATTTCGCCGTAATATTTTATAATTTCCCTATAAAATCATTTTATGTAGATTTTGATCTTGTCACACAGCTTGATTCTGTGTGTTATCGTTTTTATTTTTCAGCTGAAAATTGGCCCGAAAAAGGTTGATATATTTTTTCTATTTATGTATCGTTTTGTTATCGGTATATATATATATATATATATATTTGATTTTCTTATAACTTATTTTATTTATTTTTCCGGGCGTTTTCCTTTTTGTTTTTCTATTAATCGGTGTAGCTTTCGAGGTATTATTTATATTCTATTCAATGCGTTGTGGTTGGCGGCTAGACACAGATTTAGTTGCTGTTCGAGCGAGATTTTGGATGTAATTTTAGAAAAGCACGCCTATAAAATATAATTCATTAGCAATCGTGTACACGAAATTACATAGAAGGAACCTTCCGAATTTTGACTGTTGTAGCATTTCATTTTGGAGAATGCTCCGCCGAAAATTGTACAAACAACTTAGGCACGTTTCCGAAAAAACTTTTGACAGCGTAATGATAAATTACTGCAGAAAACTGAAAACAAAGAGAATTATTAAAATGTATTTCTTCGTGGAGGATGTCCGCTGAAACTTTTTATACCGATGCGAAACAAATTTGGAGAAAAAAAAAAATAGCTTATGTATTAGCGCCAGACATTATGGTAAATGGAGGTGGCCATCCCTGATGGTTTTGCCATCGCAACGGGTACAGGTGACGACGATGATCGCTAGCGGTCGTTGTTTAAGATTCATCGGGTTCCTTTTGTGATTCAGAAGGTGGTACCATACTGAAAAATACTGAAAACCCGTATCTGCATGCCGGCTAGCAAGCTACTGTAACCATTACAGGCAGAGTGACAGGTGGCTTCTTCGAAACTGACAAAAGTTGTCCACCACAGTGTTTTTATGCTCGTTCTTATCGTCCGAAATAAATAATCTTACCCCGGCTTCACTGATAATGCTGCTACATAGTCGAATAAAAATAGTGACACGCATTATTAAAACTCTATAATACAATACGGAGAGACACTTTCTTCATTTAGGGCGTGTTTTGTATTAGTTTTTTCGGATTGTCCGTAATTAGTCTCTATGACGCAGCAACTCGGTTCACTCCGGAAATTTGTAATCGTCTTTGAACTTCTGGCCGGCAGAAGGATCATTGTTCTTTTTGATTGTTTCGTTCGTTAGCCGAATTAATCCCGGGGGACATAAAAAGAAGGGAAAGAACCGTCAGTTAAACATTTCATCAGTATTGACAACTTGGGAAACCACGCGCTATTGGTGTGGATAGAAAAGGAAATGCGCGCGTGTGACGACACTAGGAAGCTTAAGAGTTTTAATAAATGGGAATGCAGAAGACAATGAACATTGTATTATAAGATTTGGTAACATTGATTCATTTACTGTGGAGAGCTTGGGGAAGAAACAAAGGAAAATGAGAGAAAAGCAGAAGATAAGCTAATCTTAATTTCTCCTGCGAGTTTCCTTCCAATTTTGTTTTCTATTATTCACCCCCCGTTTTCCGACTCTGGTTACTTTCATAGTTTTCTTCCAACGTTTCCTGTTTACATTCGCTCAATTTTCTGCCGTAGGTGTGCGTATATCATATGTTTGTTAAGAAATACTATAACCCTTTTTTTTTTTTTTTTAAATGCGATTCCTCGTTTCGAATAAAAACTTTTCCTTGTTAAATCTCTAAACAAACGAAAAAACCAAAAACGAGAAAATACTATTATCCCAGCTACTACTGACGACAATCCCTCGTTTACTGATAGATTAAGAAATTTAACTGATTTTCTTAGTCATATCTACAATTCTCCAAATTCCTACGATAATCAATACTATTTTTTTGTTTTTTTCTATACACCTTTTTGTAATAAATAGAATAAGTAACTATCTATGATTATATTTCTGGCTGTGAAACATACGTTAGTACACAGATTTGTGTAAATAAAATGTCTACTATTATTTACACCCTATTTATCATCGGTTTTCTTTTCCCAGCTACTCATTCCAGTTATTTGGTGAACCGGCTTCTTCTAGCTCTCTATTTGACCTGTACGTCGTCCGTGGTTTACTAAACTTCCTCTTTCCTTTCGTTGCCACCGCGACTGTTAGTATCTCTATCCTTCTTCATTTTCTAATCCCGCTTCCTTTTACTTATCCATCAAATCCATTCCTCCTTTTTTTTTCCGTGGTTTCTTAATTTCCACAACATGAGGCGGTCAACTATCTCTATAATTAGGCACTTCGGTTAAATCACAGCTTGCTTCCTGCTTCGCTCTTCCGTTTCTCCATTACTCAGTCTCCTTTTTTTATCCGTTTGATTCGTCAGGAGCAAAATCTTCATTTGAGATGCAAATCACACATTTTAATTAAATGTCCTTTCATTTCTTCAGAACGCGTGATACTGTATTCCGGTCTTTTGCGTCTTATCCTACGACTTACAGCGCTTAATGCTTTGTTTTCCGTCTCCATTGGTTATTCCTCTTTGTTAGCTTCATTCATATGTTCCATTTCTAATATTTTTTCTTTATAATCATTAATGCTGTCAAAACTTCGGATTGACACGCTCAAAAAAAAAGAAGAAGAAAAAAAAAGAAGAAGAAAAAAAAGAAGAAAAAAAAAGAAGAAAAAAAAGAAGAAAAAAAAAGAAGAAAAAAAAGAAAAAAAAAAAAGAGTTGCCTTCTCTAAAAAGGTCCTACAATTTCGAGGCTATTTCTAATTTTGAAGCTGTTTCTAATTTCGAAGCTATTTCTAATTTCGAAGCATTTCTAATTTCGAAGCTATTTCTAATTTCGAAGCTATTTCTAATTTCGAAGCTATTTCTAATTTCCCATCTGCAAGTGTGTACACACCTTTCGGCGTAAAATACATTCTAAATAAAAGTTCTTTTATCCGGTTCTTATTCGAAAAAATAATCTGTTACTACAATTACCGATCTCTAATTTTTTAGACTTTCTACAGCTGCATCAGTTTTTTTAAGTCTTTCGGCTTCATTGCAACCGCCTGATGCTGATGTCGTTTTGAAAAAGTTTCAAAGCTGTTGTTCGAGCGAATCAATTAAATTGATGGTTAATTTCGGAGCGTTTATTTTTTATTTTCGAATTAAATTTTTGTGTCGTGTTAGCAGACTTTTTCGATAAAAACCTTTTTTCAAAAAATGACGCACGATAATAAAAGCGAAGGACGACGGAGATAATGGCGAGACGGCTTATTTTCCGAGCGGAGTTGTGAAAAACTTTCAGCTTTTTCACGTAATCAACGGGGCCGGGCGGCAAAGAACAAATGTGCCGCGGTAATCGGTATCTCTGTTTTGCTGTTGGTGTAATGGCGACCAGTTCTTTGTTTCCCCGACTCACTAATTCGGTCTTAATTCTGTTCTCGACGAACCTGATGCGAAGGGGAAAAAAGAAATTTAAAACAATTTCATAACATTTCGGCACGCTATTTTGTAATTGTTGGCATTTTTATTTTTTCGCCTTCATTTACGGTTTATACTATTATTATAGCGCACGCGTACGCACGGATTTTCGTGCCTTTTACCTGCTTTTTAGATTAGCCAATAATAATAATAATAATAATAATAATAATAATAATAATAATAATAATAATAATAATAATAATAATAATAATAATAATAATAATAATAATAATAATAATAATAAAAATTAAAATAGAAAAAAATCTCTCAAAAATTTTTAAATGGGAATAAAACAAGTGTGGTGTGGTTAAAGAGTTCTTAGTAGCTTACTGTTGGATGGTAAAAAAATTGCCCGAGGTTCGTCACATAATGTGCAAAAGAAACTGCTTTCAACGTTAACGGTGTAAATGGAGAAATAAGAAAATGAATAAAGGCATTGTCGATTTGAAGAAGTTGGGATACAAACAGCTCCCCCTCCAGCTCCGAGATTTTACAAAACACCCGTTTCCTCATCGTGTTCAGTGCGTCATGCGCTACATTCGTTTCATCTCTTAGTTTGCCCGGCATAACTATTGCTATACTCTTTCCTCATTTATCCTCTCCGCCATTTTCCCGGTTGTTCTCTTTAACCTATCTCGCTCCATCCAGATATACCATTTCAATCTGAAATTAATGGTAAATTTCTTGGTAAGTTTTCCTATTCATAATATACTTTATCCAATAATGTTCTCTTTCCTTCCCCTTCGCTAATTCATCTTTCTCCAATTTTTTCGCGATGACGTGTTTTTATAATTTTCCCAATGTCTTCGGTGATATTCCACCGGTTTTTTCGCATACTTCTTTAGCATGAAACATCTCTACCCGTTCTACTTTTCAACCAGTCACCAGCTGCGGTTTTTTTTCATTCCACACTAAAACATCCTATTTGAATGCTTTTTTTTCTCCATTCCTCTAAATGATCACATACGCCGATCTCCTAAAAATCCGCTCCATAATTTCCATCCTCTCTATTTCCAATTCTTTTCAGATAGATTTCTTATGGGGATTTCTGTGTAAGTAGGAATTGAAGGAAATGAAAATGCAGAGATATTTTATCTCGCTTTTTGCTGCTCTTTCGCGAAGTATTTTTAATCAATTTCCCTCCAACAAATTACGAAGTATGGCTAAAAAAATACAAAAGTCATTTCTGCTCTGCCTTTTCTAATCCCCTTATTCGTTTTGTGTCTTGTTATCCCCCCCCCTCTAAGTCTTCCGATTTCTTACTTCTCCGTCGCTCTGTTATCTTCGTGCTATGTCGCTTTTGCCTAAATTATAGTTTAATTCAAGCTTCATTTTTCCACTTCTCTATTGTACAAAGCTTCTCTCTATTTTGTCCTCTCCGAGTGCAACTTCAATATCATATTTTCTTCAAAAATTTTTTTCTTTCCCTTCAACGCACTCTAGATTATGCTCAAAACTATTGTCGTCCTTTGCGCTCCTCCTCCCTATAATGCTTCCTTTATTCTCTCAATACCGTCTCTTCTAATTGTGTCAATATTATCATCTCTAATTTCCTATTATCATACCTGGCATTAAGATATGCGCGCCCTTCTCATATTTGACGCCAGTAAAACCAGTGGTTAAAAATTCTGCCTCACATTTCGAATATTTTCTATCCTGTTCCACTTTACTACTTTCTAATTCTTTAATTCCAAACTAGGTAACCGATCTATCTAATGGACTTCACATTATACCTCTTAGCACGAACATTCCTTACTCCTTACGCTTCGTATTTCCTTATTTTTACTAGCTCTTGCTCGTATAACATTTTGTGTTAGAAATGCACATAGATTATCGCTTAATCCCAGATAGAGTTCGGGGCAATGTAAGCCATACTTAACTGTATTGATGGCCATGTTGCTTTAGCTGGCTAGTCTATCAAGCCTAGAGAGGTATTTTGGGGCAAAGTAGCACTTTTGTAGATCTAAGAATATTTTTAGTAATGTTTTTAATTAATTAAAGTACATTACCGTTTTTAAAATTAAATTTATTTAAAATTTGTAGAACCACTTTTAGCTTCCAATTTTGAAAACATATATATGTAGCTGTAAGTTATATAGTCTATAAACTAATTAAGATTTCACATTTCTCAGGACAGTTTAGATTGTATTTATGAATATTTCGGTAATTTATGAAAATATAAATAGATTACAATTTTGGCATCGTCAATACAAATCCTTCTTTACACATTTAAAAATTTTGGGCCTATTTGGGGTTTTTTGAATTAACTGACTTTTAGGACAATTCGCCTATCGTTTATAAGTTACGAACGCGCTGTGATAAATAAATTTGGTTTTTGGTTTTTTTTTTTTTTGCATTGGTATATATGTATATAACTGGGGATTTAAATTTTTTTCAAAATTAATTCAGAACTTTCGAAAATCTGGTTCATTTCGGGTTTTATAATATTCTTTAGATTTTATAATTTCCTTATTTATTTATTTATTTATTTACCAGTCATACACAGCAGCTGCAAGAAATTACTAAATTACGGAAGTCGAATTTTCTTGTTATTAAGAAGTGTCAGAGAGATTTTGTTCATAAATTAATTTTTATACCAAAACATTTTTTCGATTTCATAATTTTCCTGTTGTTTTTTCAAGTTAGAAGTGTTATAAATTCCAAGTTTCAACTTTTTACCTTTTCGAGTTATTCCTACGTAAAACGACTTTAAAAATTGGACAATTTAGGTGCATGTAAGAGAATTTATGATTAAAAATTTTTTTAGATTTTTTGATTTTTCAGTTATTTACCATTTAAGCATGTTGAACGTAGCATTTCAGCTGTCTATCCCTTTTATTACCATCTGCGTATTATAACCATAGAAATACCACTTAAAATTTGTCAATTTTAGTGTATTTTAAGTTTTTTATTATACTTTTCGGGTTTCATAATTTTCCTGTTATTCATCATAGAGGTACTTAAAAAATTTTAGAAATCTCTTTTTGTTAACATAGAAATTTCTTTACATCGGATTACTATAGGAAGTTTAACCGATCGTCGTACCTTTGTTAATAAACAATGTAAAATAACGATTTTCGAAACAAAATAGAACAGCGCTTTACTATCGTGAAAAATCGATAAAAAACCCAGCCGGAATGAAATAGCGACATGGAACACAATTGCAGTCAGTTTATCAGTGATGCATAAAATGGAATAATAAAATAACAAAAGTGATCGGAAAAAAAAATTAAAAGAAAAAAAATCGTTCTAAACGAACCGGATGAAAATATCTCATCAGTCTTTTATAGGGGGAATGGATTATCTGTAGGGAGACACTAGAGAATAACGTAAAATGCTAAGTAGAGTCCAATCGGGAAAATATAATTGCGTGCGCGAAGAAAAAAACAGCCATAGAGTAGAGAAGCGCATACGGATGAAGAGAAGTTCTAGGCATAGACTTTTATTCTCTATAAGCGGCCGTTAAGGGGTTAAGGAAGAACAACCAACTTTCGTAACGGCATTTGAGTGCTACATCGACCCGCGCCCTTTCGCTTAAACTGCGAATGATTACTTTTCAATTACTGAAAATCGAAAAATGTAACCAAGTAGCCTTTTTTTTTTTGACAGACTGCAGAAAAAAATGTTTCAATATACGTCGATCGATAATTTAAGTATTTAGAAAAATGAAGCGAGGTTTTTAAATTTTTTATTGCGATTTTTTCCTGAAGACAAACTTAACCCATAAAAAAAAAACTATCAGATACCCTTCTCTTTTTCTTTTTTCTTCTTTTTTTTAAATTTCATTTTAACTTTTTTAATTTTCATTATTTTAATTTTACTAGCTTTTTTAATTTTTATTATTTTAATTTTCATTATTTTAATTTTAGTAGCTTTTTAAATTCAGTCTGATTGCTACCATTGCAAAGCCGTGTTTGCTCGATTCGAAAATTACCGTTTCCTCAAATTCATTTCTCTCCTTTCCTTTCATATGACACTCATCCCACCCATCTTTTTGTTTTCAGAAATTAGTATTTTTACTGATCTCAAAGATTTTTTAAAATTTTTGGCGCCGAATTTGGATTTACTTTTTTTCATTTTCATACCCTAAAACATTACATAATCGGGAAAATAATTCATTTTTACGGACTAAATAAAAATTAATGAGACAGTCGTTGCTGCGACGAAAATGTTCAAACAGCTGCTAACATTTTTTTCACTCCTTATTATTAAATTACAACTGGCCGAACGGCCAAATACGAAGTAACACGTTAGAGGTTAACAGCCATTAGTGCTCCCCAATGAATTCCGGTAAAATTTGAGACAAGTCGAAAGTCCCCTGGTTCGTTTTAATCGTCGTACATTGAGACTGTTATCAAGCAAGTTGATGGACAATGTGTTTGGATAAGATTTTAAGCGCCTTATTCAGCAGCGTGTTTTTGGTCTCATTTTTAACATAAGGAATAATAATAAAGTCTCGATATAATATGCACAGTTAGATACAAACATACCAGGGGGAGGTGAGATGAGAAATCAAATGGCCTTATTTTGGAACTGTTGAACCTTATCGATATGAACATTTTCTTGCCCAGCTCTACAACGTCAGGCCCCGTACGTGTCCATAGGGGCTTTAATACTATTTCATATATATGTATATATATATTAATAGTTTATTTTTTAGAGAGAGGCTTAACTGCCAAGAAGCCAATGTAAAACTGTTCAAATTTAATGTCGAGCTGTTTTCTTTTCTGATAAACGTGTCTGCTCCACGTTAATTTACTCTCTAGGTGCATCACCAAATACTTAACGTGGAATTACGTTTTGAGTAATTACGAGTAATTCCCCATTTAATTTTGCGATAGTGAGAAGGCTACGTTTCGCAAAGTAAATGTGACCCGTGTACATTTACTTTCATTCACTCTAATACGCTAATATCTTAACCAGTTTTCGGTCTTGATTAAAGCCCGCTGTAGTGGTGTATCGTGGACCACATCACGATCTTCAGCTGCATCTAAAATGGCTGTATCGTCCGCGAATGTGACCGCCGTCATTAACTGGAAAATCAGCTACAAATAATAGATAAAACACCGGACGTGAAACACACTTCATTTAGTCACGCCAGCGGAAACATGATAGATATTTTAGAGTATTCGTTATGGAATTTGACTGGGCATGTCCGATCCTCAGGATACTATTTAAGGAGAAAATAATAAGGATGAGGAAATATTTTCTCGAGCTTATCATGATGCTGTACCTTATTAAAGGCATTCCCGACATCTAAGAACACACCTAGACATACTTGTTTTTTGGCCTCAAGGCCTTTTTGTGTATATTATGTACAATTCGTTGCACATGTTCGATGGTCGAATGTTTCTTACGGAATCCAAATTGACGCTCGGGAATAATATTCTCCGATTTTAGAAAGAGGATCTATCCGCTCGTTAATATGATTTTCTCAAGAACTTTTGACACAAGATAAGTAGATAGGTCTATAGAGTGTGACGACGTGTCCCCGGTACTTTACCTGGTGATTAAGGGTATTACGACACAGCATGCGTCAGTTTCCATGACGGGGAGAAATATTGCAGACGAAACATTGCAATAAAAATATTTATCAATAAATAATATCGCTTTCTTAGGCAATTCCGATAATAATTTACCAGTAATTAAATCAAAGTTCCCAGTAGGCCCGTGCCCAGAATTTTTTTTTGGAGGGGGGGGGGGTGAAAATTTTCTTCACATATTTATTTTATAAATAACAATACATTTTTCACTAATATTTGTACTATTAATAATTTCCATCATCTTGATTTATATATTAATAATTTACATAAATGAATTCACCTGTATAAAGACATTAATAAAAATTACATATGTTATTGATTATAATCGTAATAAAATTTTTTTCCTTAAGATATTAATGAAGTATCTAAAAATATGGAGCATATATTTTCTTTTAAAGGTAGGTAAGAAACCCTAAAAAATCATCAATATTTATTTTAAATTTTTGATTTTTTTCCCAGATTTTTGTGTATTTATAATAACTATTTCAGTTCTCATGGGGGGTTAATCCCTTCCCATGGACACGGCCTTGGTCCTCAGGGTTTCTTTTATTATTTATTTTCCGGAGTATGTATTTTATTTCTCTTGGAGACGTTGGCGTGACACGTTCATTTGTAAAGGAGCATTTAAGAATGTCATTTTATCTTCGGAATCGTTAATTCCCGGGTTTGGTTTAAGAACTTATGAAAAAAAACATTTTAGCCTTTTCTCTGGCCCATGCGCTGACGGCACTTCTAATGGGTGGAAAGGATTGCGTTGACCTATTACGACTTCGAATTGCCTTCTACAAACTATAGTCAGTAGCTTTTGAAGGAGATAATTCTTGCAAACAGCGTTGAAAGGATTATTCGTTTTTAATACTTCTAATTAATGAAAACTAAGCTTTTTTCTCTATCGCCTACCCCCTTTTCCCCGCTTCACCCCCCAAACGACAACTTTTACTGTGATGCTAACCATGTTTTTCTCGAGTGCTCCTCCTTATACTATGAAAGATATATCTTTTACGAAAAATCTACTTAGAATTAATATTCCACCCCCCTACAGTGCTTCCTTTTTACTAACATTTCCACATCCTTCGGTTATTCCAATAATTGCCTCTTTTTTGTCCGCAGTATCTAACCGTATTCGATTCTAACTTAAATAGATTAATTTATTATTTTGGAATGGGTTAATGCCTATATTAAGGGCGAGCCCAAAAAAAAACAAAAAAAAAAAACAAACAACTAAGCTCTTTGGATTTCCCATTTAATATAATTTGTGGACTGGATTTCAGTTGCACACCATTTTTTACGAATGTTAGAACCAGAACATGACGCGCTAAATTATTTATTTTTCCAACCTTTTTAATCTGAGGTGAAGATTCACGAGCTATTGAACAGTTTTAATAAAATATTGAACCGCTCTGAGTAAATCTCTTTCAGTTTTTTTGGTGGAGGGGTTAATTTTAAATCACTATTTAACTGCTAAGCTGGAATAAAAATCTAACAGTTTAGTGTAAAAAAGAATACGATATAGTTTTGAAGAAGACTTGAGTTATTCTGAAATTAGAAAATCTTTTATGCAACGACATCATTCCGGATTTTAGAGGTTTTTTTTTCTTTCTTGTAAGAAAATCAAGAATTACTCGCGCAAAATATTTTCAATTTGCAAGCATAGTTCTTGCTTCCTACGCTATGAATGGACTATCTCTATTCGTACATCTAGCTGTACTGACACATAGGCATAGTGTTGTAGACAATTGTTATATGCAATGTGAGTATACACATAAAGATGACCCCTGAAACTGATATTGTGATTGTTTGATTTATCGATATGCAAATGCAGCGTCCTATTTGTGTCTGCTTACTAAACATTAATTAAGGTGCATATATTATAGTGGTAAGCTTGTTTGCCATTGCCTTCCGTAAAATTTTCTATTAGCGGTTAATTTAATTATTGTTTTTTTTTTTGTAATATCTGTCGTCGCCCGGGATCGAATTCAAGATTTCTATATAAGGGAACTGTCGCAATAGCAACTGGGTTCTCGCGACTCCTAATATATTTAGATAAAAACGTAATATTGGAACAAAGTTCTTTTACGCGGCTTGTCGCAGTAGGAGTAAACCGGCGGAAAACGGCGAGATAACGAAAATCGCGTTATGCGTTGTCCTCCAGGCGATCTTGTTCCTTTTCTCCCTGCCTCTTTCTATTATATACGGGTGTGTTTGTGTGTGTGTGTGTGCGTGTGCGTGCGAGTATCGAGATTCGAGCAGCAAGCATCGTACCCGGTCAACTGTATAAGCTCAATTCTAAACACCTGTAAACTTTATTGAATTTGAAAATCGGCGTGGTTTTTTTGTGCGACGTCAGTACACTTCAACGAGTCTAATGATTTATTTATTGTTTTTGTTTTAGTTCATACGGGATTTATATATTGTGTGTCACTATTTTTTATTGTATATTTTATGAATGACTTTATTATACTTGTATATCTACCAAAAAGTGGTGAAAGGAACACTTCGTTCCTACCGTCTCTTTTTACCTTTTTTTGTTTCGTGATGAAATATGTATTTATTTAAAAGTTTTATACAACGGATTTAAATATTACGAGCACATTAATGTTCAAATATATATATATATATATATATATATATATATATATATATATATATATATATATATATATATATATATATATATATAGGAAGTTATACGGATGATAATTTGTAATAGCTTATAAATATTTTATTTTATTTTTTGTAATGCACGAATACTTCAACATAAAACGAATAATACGATGTATAGAAAGAAAAAAAAAAAACTTTAGCTTTCGCGTACATATTACCACTAAATGTTTAACTCCTTGTACAACTTATTAATATCTCTATTGATTGATCTGCAAGTTCAGATCCCGGAGCAAAAAACTCGGTTAACACGTATATATTATAAAATGAGAAATTCACTTGGAGGGGGAGATCAAGAAAAGCCGAACTCTTAGCAGTGCGAGTCATCTATGCAAGCTCTAGCTCATCCTTAAATGAAAACTACAATGCCTCGTTCGTTAATCAACGAGACGTCGTTAAAAACTTTTTATGATGATATTTTTAAGGCCTTTTTTTTCTTCAATAAAGGCCAATCGCGAAGCTATTTCAATTGGCCATAGTTTGGGAATTACTAAATGCTCGTGTAAATTTTGAAAAGAGAACGGTTCCAGCTTTCATTTAAAATAATGGAAACTAGTCCGCTGCTAGATAGGTGCTCGCACTATAAAGAATTCGACTGCTTTGTGATCACCTCTCGTACATATGCGTAATTAATTCCGGATACGGTTCTGATAAAATTCACGAATTAGTAGAGGAGTTTTAAGACCTAGAAATCGATTTTTCTGCGAAATACAGGGTTCGTGTTTGTGATTGAACTTGTATTTTTGGAATTTAATAGTAGCTTATTCAGCGTGTGTTAAATAGAAAATTTAAGTTTCGAGATGAAACAAGTTTCTTCATGATATTTTTAAATATTTCGCCCATTGAAGTACACTTTTAATATTGAAAAAATTCGGCTAATGCGATTTTTCTATTACACGCGTATTATTTCGGCATTTTTAAATATTTGTGAAATGAATATATATTTTGATCATCCGAAAATCGGGAATAATCCGTGCAGCACTCGCCGCGGTGGTACTTACACTGAAAACTGATTAAAACGTATTTTGTTGAAAAATGTAAAATATTTATTAGGGAAATTTTTTTAACACTTTTGTTGTTCGGCAAATTCCGCTATACCAGAAGAAGGGAAAAAAAAGGAATAGAACATAAAATAAAATCAAACTGGACAGGCAGTATAAAACGTTATATCCGAATGGTCAACCTGGCATATCAAAACTTTCTTCCAATAATTCGGGCCCTTTTCCAATAAATCTCCCTCTAAAAAAAAAAAAAAAAAAAACAAGAATTAAAGAAATTAAGTAACATAAGTACTATTACGAACGTTTTTCACTCTGATGTAAGTGAAGATTTTTAATGATAATTTCCTTAAAGTCTATTTTTACAGCCGAATAATTCACATGGACAGGTATATGAATCGTAATTAAAAGATTCAAGCAACTGTCCTTTTACTATTTCGTCGAGCGTAAGTTCTAGAGCGCTTGCTAATATCTCAACTAGTTAAAATATACTTTTACAAACTCTATTCGCACGCGATGAAAATGTAATTTTTTTTCTCAGAACGACGCCTATTTCAATTTTAATATAGTTTAATTTTTTTTGTATCGTTGTAAAAATTTCTCTTTTTATTTGTTTTGTTTTTTTCCCCGTTTTCGAAAAAACCGTAATTTCCTGTTATAAGTTTTCCATCGAGCGAAGAGCAAAAATTGAAAAAAATAAACAAAAAAAAAAAAAAAAAACGTTTTGTAACCTAACCGATATGTGAAGTACGTCGTTCGTTCGCTATTTGATAATTTGAACTTGTCATGCTCACTCGCTGTTAGAGCGGAAAATAGTAGCATCTTTGCACACTTGTTTCCTCATAAGAAAAAGGGAAGTCCCCCTCCCTTCCCCCCGTGTTAAGAACAGAAATTGAAAATTTTGCTAGGCTCGTTTAAAATTTTATAATTGCATTTTCACTGAAACGTTTACACGTGTTACACACGTTGAAAGCGAAAAAGACAATTTTAATTGAAAAAGCGGTTTAATGTGAAGTGAACATTATTTTCAGTTCGAACTCGGAGCCTTGACAATCTAAATGAACTGAGCACAAAATGAAAATCGCCTCCGACATCGGATACATACACGTCGGTGTTAAAAGAGTTGAAGGTCTGCGCGTTTGTACTTTTTCTTTTCGATTTCTACGAAATCTGACGCGCGATTAACAGCTTCGTCCCTAATTTTCGGATAACGTTCAAATGACTTCTAATTATATATTATTATAAAAACATTTAATACAAAAATCACAGTAATATGCCAGTTAAATAAAATATAAAAAACTTTAAATTTTATTAAAAATTATCGATCAGTTTCGACAACTATCATTATCAAGGTATAAAATTCAAAAAAAAAAAAAAAAAAAAAAGAAAAGAAAAAAAAAGAGAGATGGTGTCTAGGGACATCCGTTAGGAACGAAGTTCCTTTCGCTTTTTGATAGATATTAGCTATATAAAGTCACTCGATAATGCGATAGAAGATAGAACAGGTTAAAAAAAAAAACCCGCACTACTTGTACTTGGCGAAGTTAAGAAAAGGCAAAATTTGAACAGAATTTTACTCTAATCGAGAAAACATATGAACTTTTAATTACCTGCTTGATGTTAGAACGTATAATTTGTCGACGAGCGTTTGGCTTGATGAAAGAAATCGGTCTAATTAAATAATTAAAAACGAACCGCGCCAATTTTCAAATTTAATAAAATGGTTTAGAATTGAGCTTATACAGCTGACCGCGCACAATGCTTGCTGCTCGAATCTCGATATCTCGATACTCGCACGCACACACACACTCGTATGTAATAGAAAGAGACATAGTGAAAGAGAGTGAAGGTCGCCTGGAGGACGACGCATAATGCTTTTTCGTTATCTAACCATTTTTGCCAGTTTATTCCTACCGACAAGCCGCGTAAAAGAACTTCGTTCCAAAAAGAATTTTATACCTTGATAATTGTCGAAACTAGAATCGGCAGTTTTTAATAAAATTTTAATTTTTTATATTGTATTTAATTGGCATATTACTGTGATTTTTGTATTAAATGTTTTTATATAAATGTATACACCTCTACATTTGTACCGTTTGAATATATATATATATATATGTTATATATAAAAACCTTTGTGTTTTACTTACTTTGACTTTTTTAACTGTTACCTTTTACAGTTGTTCTTCGATTGCGTCCGAGATTATTAGCAGTACTAATTGACTGGTGACTTTTTTTTTTTCATTATCCGTTCTCAGATATGCCCCAGCCCGGCTTTTCAATAATAAACGATATTGTTGACTGCATCAGGCCTCAAGTAAGTGCTCGCCTATATATAGATGATCTAAACATATCCGTGGCATCTAACATCCCTTCCTTGGCCCAGTCTATCCTGCAAAATACAATTAATAGATTGCAGCAATGGTCAGGAAAGAATGGACTGGATTTCTCGTCTCAGAAGTCTCAATACGTTGTGTTCCATAGAGGTCGTCCTGTTCAGAATCCGCCATCACTGCAAGTGAACAATAGTCCAATTCCTTATAAAACAACAGCAACTTTCCTAGGCATCTTGATGGACGACAACCTGACGTGGAAGCCCTTTATATCTGATTTAAAAAAACTAAATCCTTTCAGTCTTTAAGGGTAATCAAGTTCTTGTCGAATCCCAAATTTAATGTTCAGCCAAAGTTTCTCTTAAATATTTATAAAGCACTGGTCCTCGGCAAAATCAATTATGGGAGTCAGGTGTACTCGTCAGCGAGTGGTTCCCTGTTAAAAACACTTGACCCAATCCATAACGCTGCTATTCGCATGATACTTGGCGCCCATCGTACATCTCCAGCTAAAAGCCTATGTTCGTTAGCTGGTATACCACCGTTGTCTTACAACAGAAAGTTCTTCACTTATCGCGATATGCTTTCATGGGCTGCGGAGAATCATTGCGACGTAACTACGGAGCCTGACTTTCCCAAGGATAACCTACCTGAAGTCAATGCAATCTTGTTGCAAAATAACATAAAGCCCAACTTAACACCCAGAACGGATTTTTCAAAATTACCCCCACCCTGGGCTTCTTTTCAGGTAGAAGCTATCACAACTCTCACTGATAATAATCACCCACCCGGGGCTGCGAGGGCACAGGGCGCTAAATATTATTAATAAATATACCACGTTCTCGAAAGCATACACTGATGGATCCAAAGCTAATGAGTCCACGGCTGCCCCAGCTGCATGCGCTTTCGAAATAGATGGAATCGCAGAGGGCATGCGGTTGAACAACGTTGTATCCATTGCGGAAGCCGAAATGTATGCTGTGTTGTTTTGTCTTCAGGCATACTTAGAACTGAGATCCCAACCGCTCGGAATCTTACTGGTGACTGATTCCTTGCAGTCCATACGTGCTTTGCAGTCAGATCACCCGGAATCACCAATGGTCCTAGAAGTCCTGGCTATCTTATACCAGCTGAGCCGAAAGGGATGCCGAGTTGTTTTTTTATGGGTCCCCAGTCATGCCGGTGTTCCGGGGAATGAGCGGGTTGACCTGGTTGCTCGGTCATTCATAATGTGTCCAATGCCGTTATTTGCTTTTGGTCCATTATCTCTGAGAGGTTTCCTGTCAGATACGGTATTCGCACAGTGGAGTCATGACTGGATGTCTCGGTCGACCTTCCTCAGGGAACTGAAGCCTACGACGGAGCCATGGTGGCCTCCAGTCGGAACAGAACGCAAAGTGTTTTCGGCAATCAATCGCCTGAGTACCTGCCCACTTTGTTCTACCGATGAATACCCGTCAGTTTCGCATATCTTGCTGAAATGCACACGTCTAAATGGGTTACGGCGAGGCCAGATCACATCGATTGAAGACATCCTCTCAAATACCCCTACTGCTTTGAACAATCTTATGACTTTTGTTCAGGCTAGCGAGCTAAGGAGTCTGTTTGGGTCCACTCACTGCGATAACCTAGGTAGTTACATGCAGCGAGTGGTTTAGTAGTACCCCTTCTTAAATTTAAAAAAAAAAAAAATATCACCTGATACAACTTGATCCGGTTTCCGCCAGTTTTTTAGCGAATTCTTTTCTATTAAAATGGTTCTGTTCCCCTTGATGGCTTTACTCCTACACTTGTTTCGCATAATTTCAGTCTTGCCTCCGTTTTAACTTCGTTTCTTACGCTTACATCTTCTTAATTCTGTCCTTTCTTTATATTGATTTTTTCACATTTTCTTTAACTTTTAGCGTGATCGTTTCTATTTCGAGAAAAGTACTACAATTCGGACAATGAAAAAAAAAAAAAAAAACGATTAAAATAAGTCACTCCGACAAAAAACTGAAAACCGATACGCTAATGAATGCAACCGAAAATCCCACAATCCGCGCCTATACTATAACTAGAAACTTATAGCAACTGCAATTAGTTGATCTCAAATGTAGAGACGGTTTGTTGACAAGAAATCTGCTTTCGTCCGAATAAAAAAATAATAATTTGACATCGTCCGTTCTTAAACAGGGTCGGATAAATCGACAGTAGATGATGTGATGTTCCTTTAGCTTTTCGAATAAACGAGTAAAAATCTATTGAATCTGGAGAGAATATTGCGTGAACCGGTTCTCCAGCTATGCGCGTGTTTATTTTTTTCAGATCACTTCTCTTACCCAGTGTTCAATATTAGGTATGTAAATGTATCACTGGTCCGAGGGACAATTCTTCAAAAAAACCCGTGATCCCTCATTTGGTAGTCTACCGCTTTAACTATTAGGCTCTACTGAATTCCTCAGATATTTTTACATAATGCTCTTGATCTAATACTCCCTACACGATGCCTGAAAAGAAGCACAACCAGGGAGGAATTCGATTTTTCAGCTTTTGGATTGTACTTCAGGCAAAAACTGAATGTAATTCATCGCTATTTCGTCCGTTTAAAAACGATCAGTCTCTGTTTCCCCTTGCGGTACTTGTCATGCTTGTTGTTATTCGCCACGGTCTTCTAATAAATATTTATCGCTGTCTTCACACTTATTTTTTAATGACGACTAAAAATCCTTTAATCTGTTACTTCAGCTTTTAACGACGACTAGAAAAGCCTTTAATCTATTACTTCAGCTTTTAACGACGACTGGAGAAGCCTTTAATAATCTGTTACTTCAGCTTTTAACGACGACTGGAGAAGCCTTTAATAATCTGTTACTTCAGCTTTTAATGACGGCTAAAAAAACTAGGTGACTAGAAACCAGAAATTTTTTCCATCGATTTCTAATGACAACTGGAAACCTTTAATTCTTTATAGATGATCATCAGCTTTCAATAGGGACTCCTGTTTATGGGGTAGCTCGAGATTTTCCATCAACGGCTGAGCGAAACCAATAAATCATCTCATTAATTTGGCCCCCTGCGCTATGAAAGCAAACGCCGAACAAAAACCGCTAAAAATTAGTTTGTAAATTCTTTTCCAGTCAGAAATAGAAAATTTTTTACTATACAGTTTCATAATGCGTAAACGTTTCCATTCGTTCAAAATGGCCAGTCTCATAAGTCAACGGTGTATAAAAATATTCACATCAAAATGTCGAATATTAATTCAAGTTATAAATCTTTAATGACGGTTTAATTTGTTCATTTTAAATTTTTCTTACTGGAATTACAACATTAATGGTGGCCCTAACAAATTTTTTGTGCAATAGCATCTTAGTTTTAGTTGAAATTTTACTTGCGATACATACGATCGACAATAGTTCGCTACGTGCTTTTTTGTATCATTATAAAAACATACGAGTATGATAATGACTCGGAATTTTTAAAACTGATAATGGACAAATAAGTTTTAATTTAAAAAGAAAAGAGTCAGAAAATTTTATTGAAAATTTTAAAAAATGTTTATATTTACGAGATTTAAAATTTTTCATTTTGTTACCTTTTGCGGGAGACAAAAAAAAAAAAAAAAAGAATTTAAAAAACATGAAAATTTTAAAAAAGCGAAAAAAAATATACGAATCTTTCATTATAATCAATAATAGTCATCGAAATATGAATAACTGTAATATTTTACTTGGCTTTACGGTGACATTAATTGATATACCTTATTATGTATAAGCTTGGAGACACAGATTACAACCATTGTCACGGCTAATTATTTTCAACGTAAAATGATGGGGAAAAATTCGCGACCGGCCTAAACCTTTTTAATTTAGAATTGAACCGCGATCTTCAATGACTACGATTGTGACAACGCACATCTGAACTTAATAAATATTTGTTACAAAACTCACTTCTCGTCTTACTACTGTAAGTTTGTCGACTCTTCTCAGTTCTAAAGAGCATATATATATATATATATATACTATGTGCTATTAGTGCTATCAAACGACCCGAATTGGATGAAATTAAAATCATGTTTTATCAATTGGATTTACAACCGAATTGTAAAATTGTAGAAAATAAATTGCTACTATCGTACTGGAAAGTTATCTTCTTGCACAGAATGAAGTAAGTTAAAATCAATCAGAATTTTAGCTCTAAAGTTTAGTCGCTGCTATTTTCTGTAGCAAGTTAAGATGAATATCGTAAAATTGAAATCTGAATTAACGCGCCAAGGGTTATTAACGAAGGGCAACCGAAAGAGCTTTAAAGACCTTAAATATTTCACTGTACAACAAAATTCTGCCTTAATGTTCTTCATGGCTGCTTGAAATTTATAGACTCTGACCTGTTTTAGCGAGCTCTGTAAATGTCTAGCGGAACCGATTTCGTTACAAACCGCTAACAACTTGATGGTAGAGTAAGTTGCGGCAAAACTGAACTTGTTCTGTATCGCAGTGTGGCTCGGATGTCGGTTCCCGTTATAAATTTCATTAATGTTATTCAAACATTACATCGTTCAGTTTCAACGGAGTTAATTGCGTTTTTTTTTGAATTTAAGCGGTTAAAGAGGTAATTCACGAATAATAAAAATGCTACAAGCAAGTAGCCGCTTTTTTTCGTTTATTACGTACATGATCTCATCGTTATCAGTTCTAAATTTACCTTTCTAACCACTTTCTGATAACTTCAATAAGATTCTGTTCTATTCAACTATTTTCATTCAAGATTCTATTAAACCATAATCGAATTAAATATTTTCTCTTTTTAAAAACGGGTTTTGGTAAAATTCTTACCTCGACGGTTTAGTATATATATTCGTTATCCCAACACAATTCGATCCAAGTGTTGAACTTCTCTTCTACATGGCGAAAAAGTCAGAAATGCACTAAAAGTCACGAATTTTTTAATTTTTCGTTACACCATCTCAGAGTTGCCGTTAACATAACGCGTAAACAAAAATAGTGTTAACAATAAATAGACTCTAACTCGTGTTAAATTTTTAACTCGACACTTGTTCATTTCTATTTAAAGATACGAATAATGAATACAGTAATTAAATTTAAATACATCAATATAAAACATTTATTTAATTTTTACTAAATACCCGACGCATTTCGAAGACAAAGCTTCATGATGCCGGAAGTTATTATGATAATTCCCGTAATCATGGAGCTTTGTCTTCGAAACGCGTCGGGTATTTAATAAAAATTAAATAATCGTTTTATATCGGTGTATTTAAAGTTAATTACTCTACAATAAACATAAACACTAAGTGCAATAAAACTGAGAGTCATTAATACATATATCTTTTTCTTTTTCTGTATGCTTTGTTTTTGAAGATTGTCGGCAATCATCCGCTAGGCTCCTTCTTTATCCATAACCCTCCTGAATATTTCAACCGCATCTAGTTTGTGGCAAAGATAAATTCAGAAGATGATTATAAAATAATAATAAGCGTCATCCGGATAACGGACAATGACTTACTGAAATATTGTTAGTCGATTTCAGCGGTGCCCCTAATATTTACCTCAAAATAGTAACGCAGAAAAACCAAAATAGCCCGGATCAAGCAAATTAGTTCTCGCCATTTTGTCATTCGTATTATTTTTGGTCGTTCGTTAACTACTAGTATGTATCGTTAATAAGCAAGACTCACAAATCATTGCACTCAGTACAATATTATTAGCCCCTCCTATCTGCTACCTTCCAAATCTTTTAATCACCCAAATGAACAGGTTAACGGATTGTACATATGTGATAATTTTATTCTTAACAAACATTCTCGTCTGCTTTCAGTAAACATTGAAAAATGGTTCAATTGCAGATGGAATCAGGGATTAATTTACAAATGCATTTCCTATTCCTCCTTACCTAATTAAATTCGCCCCTTTTAATTATCCCACCGAGAAAAGTTTCGCAGTTAAAGTTAATAATATTAAATCTTATTCTCTAACAATTGTCAGGCTGGCGTCTCTCAGCCTATTCAGTTTTGTTTTGTTTTTACTTTCCATAAAGACGGTCCGATACCTGAGAGGCTTGCTCTTAATACAGACGATATGTAAACTTTTTGTCCATTCTGCAGGATTGATGCTGTCTTAAAAAGGCTGAAAATGAATGATAATTAATGAAACATCTTATTAAATGAACAATTTAAATACCAATAAAATCCAAGCAATCCTTTATATGAGAACCAGAGTTCTTCCGAACACCATTAATTTAAGTAATATAAATGTACCCATTAAAAAAAAGTTATTAAATTAAAAAATTAATTTTCAATAAACGCGTTGACTTTGCAATACGAAAACATATCAGAATCTTTGCTTTACACGCTGTTTTTAATGAAAAATCGAATTTATTCATCGCTAATTATTTGCAATAGTCCCATCAGGCCTATCATCCCTCTTTCTGAAATCTGGTTCTGTTTTAAAGTTCGCCATCTTTAAAATTCAAAGAGTATATAACATCTTTGCTGTCGAATTATCTTAAATGCCTCAATTTACATAAGCTTCGTCTTATGTACAACATTCTTTTACTTTCTTACATCTCTGATATCATTAAAAAAACACATAATATAGTTAAATTCGATAACAACTCTAGTTACCTACTAGTTAAACACATCGGGAACTTACAAAACTTGACTTCTCCTCGAGTGTAAAAGCTATAAACCAATAAAAGAATGAAACATCTACTTCTGTAACCTTATTCTGCTTGGAACAACTTAAGTCGGCGTTAATTCGAGTGTTTATTCATTCTTACTATTGATAATCGATATGATTATTCATTTTACCTTTACTCTATTTATAATAATTCTCTCGCGATCCTTTTATTTCCTTACACCTTCACTATGTTTTTTAAATTTTTCTTATTCGAGTTAACATAGTTTCCCTCGGAGAATCTGTTATTCCTCTGTCTCTTCAGCATAATAAAGGGTTTTTACTTAGTTTTCCTATGTTTTTTTTTTTTTTTTTTTTTTTTGAAGTAACTATAAAGGGTTCCACGAGGCCAATGTCTATATTTTGAGTGTTCCAACAACATTTATTATCGTTTATTGTATAAATATAACGTACAATGTAATATCAACGTCTGACTATAAGCTAAGCTATTACTATTATTATACATAGCGGCATATCCACTAGAATAGCCACACAATCACGAATGCGTGAAGCAAAACAATAATCTTCGTAAATCCAACTAATATCTTATCCTCTTAACAAAACGTATACACTTTCGATCTGGAAATTTATAACTAATAATATTATTACACAGTATCGCCGCATTCACGATTGTGATCCTCCTCGAACATGTGATACTGATCACATTTTCTTCGAGTGTCCTGCTCTCCGTAACGAACGCTCCCTTTTATACAGTCAGCTCCTGTCATTAGGTCTCCCTACTCCCTATAACTCTTCCTTTATCCTCTCCTTTTCTTCATCTTCTGTGGTGTCCACACTGCTGTCCTTCGTTGCGTCCATTTCGGACCGTCTAGTTATTTAATTTTTTAGCTTAGTTTTCTCGTTGTTGGGTCAATGCCGCTAGCGCGCCCACAAAAAAAAAAAAAAAAAAAAAAAAAACATATTCCAACCCATACAAGCAACCAGACAGTACAATCAGGCAGAACAAATGCAACACAGATGAAATATTCTATCCTATACATTAACACTCTATTAATATTAAAAACAGAACAATATATCCGAATAACAGCTACGGCTAACGTAACATAGTTAACTATAATAAATACTCTAAACAAATATCCGAAATAGGTAATTATGTTTTATTATGCCACGATGCACGCAAGCCCGAATACCCTTTTATATTGTATTTGGAGGATGACCAAGAAAACTGTAAATTTAATTACTCCTATCCCTGCAACCAAGCAATTAACCAAATTTTTATTTTTTCCTTCCAAACTGCTAAATGCTGTTCTGTCCAGATTTCCTTCGGTACTCTTAATAATAAATTCATTAATACATTTTCTTCGACATTATCTATTTTATTATTTATCCCCCGTCTGAATTGAAAGGACAATTCTTTAGGTACTCTGGTACTTCGCTTCTTATCTATTAATGGCAGTTGCACGTCTTGCAACTTACCTTTTAGCAGCTTGTGATAACAATACATCGCTTTTGGAGATAGTTCCTTATTTTCTCTGCACCATACAGGTTCAGAAATATTCCTGTTTGCCAGATTTCTAGAGGGAGTTGTTAATTTCCGACATTTCGCTAGTAAATCGCTGATTTTTCTCATTTCCAATTTTTTTGCCTCACCCCATACTTGAACAGCATAATGGACCCTCGACGCTATTAAAGCCTTATAATAAATCCTTACTACATCGTGGGGCATCAGAAATTTTAATCTATATAACGCGCTGGTATGGATTGCCTTATTTTTAGACTAAGGTTATTTATATGCATTTTCCATGTTAATGCATTGCCAATCACTAACCCCAGATATTTGTAGTTTTTCAGCAACATGTATATTTTTGTGCTTTTTCACAATGGCGAAGTCATCTGCATAAGCAAATATGGTAGAATTTTTTACGGCAGCAAAAACCGAGTTCGTGTAGATAAGAAACAGTAATGGCGCTAAGACTGTCCCCAAACCCGTAGTGACGACTGCCTCTGCGTTTTGTATATTTTTGATTTTCACTATAATCTTCCCCGTATTGTCATGTAATTGTGGAACCATTCTTTTTGTTTACCTAATATTCCTATGTTTCCTAAATTCCGCCTAAGTAGGTCATGAAAGGCTTAAGTCTAAAAAAGGCTACTAGAAATATACTACCTTCTGCCATACCACAGTTAACTTGATTTACAAACGATTGCAGTAACATTGTAGTCGACTTCCCCTGCCGAAATCCTAATTATCCGCAATAAGATAATTCCCTTCGAAAACCTGACGCAAATGCGACGCAACATAATGTTCCGGGATCTTTGCAAATGAAGAAATTAACGTTATTGGCCTATAGTTTACAGTTTTTGAGCGATCCCCTCGTTTATATACATCGGTTTAACGATACCTAGTTTTAAACCTTGTGGTATACAACCAGTTTTTATTGTGCAATTAATAATTTTGGCGAGGAGCGGTATAAAAATCTTAGAGTTGCTCGTTACGTCTTTAACTCGTATTTTATCCCATCCTGGCGCTTTATTTTTGTTTAATTTCCTCAGCATCATTTCTACAGATCCCTCCGTAGCTAGAGGTAGGTAAAAGGATGTCGAGTGATTGCGTATTTCCTCCACTGTTGATAATTGCCTCTTACAAACCGAAAAACACACATCGAGATCAGCCGTAAAAATTTTCCGAAATTCCTCAACAGTTTTCGCTGGATTAGTAAACGTTTTAACTAACCGCTCGTCATTAGCAGTAGCCTTTGCTCCATGTAAAAAATATTGTTCACCAGTTTTCATGTACTTTTTATATCATATCCTGTTTCTTTTATTTTAGTGGTGTAAAAGTTGTACTTCGCTATCCTAATTTCCTGTACTATCCAATTTCTACACTTTTTTTAGTTTCTCCTGTAAAAGTGGTTAATTGGATTGCCTTTGGCTCTCCTGAAATAAAAGTCTTTAATTTTTATTAGGTTCAGTATTTTTAAATTTATCCATTGTTTAGGCTGCGTTTCGCCAGCCCCACCCATTTTGAGTTGGGAAACCAAAATAGGCTTATTCGTTTGTGCTTGTTTGTGCCACTAAGCTTTTTTTTTGTGCTCTCCTCTTTCGCAACTTAATTTAAAAAAGTTGTTGGGCCGGGCTGGCGAAACGCAGCCTCGCCCATGTTGAAGTAAGGGTTGAAAATTATGTCATTCATTTGTACTTCGTTTGTGCTTCTTTGTGCAGTACTTTTTTTTGTTTGTGCTCATCCTCTTCCTAATTTGGCAAGGGTGGAACTATCCCCGCTCATGTAGAAGTAAGGGTTGAAAATTATATCATTCGTTTGTGCTTCGTTTGTGCATTGTAAAGAAAACAAAATTCTTGATAAAATGGAAGTAGAACTTAATACGAATTATGCTATGGAAAATTAGAAAGGTGAATCTGTCGTAACTCCCAAAAAATTGTAAAAGAAAAATTATTTATTTTCAGATCTACCCATATTTCGTGTAATGATCTAAGCCTAGGTGGGAGTGAAGTCGTTGGTATTATAAAAAATGGAAACATTCTTGATTTAAAGGGTGTTAAAATTGGAAAAAAGTGATTTCAACGTCATTAATACATGTCTGTTGGAGATGCCAGACAAAGCGTATTTCCTACCTCCAAATTCAGAAGTGTCGGATCCCCATGTTAAGAGCGGCTGCGATTAGTAATGTGGGGAAGCAACCACATTAGTACTAGATACAGGCGTAGTGTAAATATAGCAGAAGCGGCTGTATTCTAGAAACTCCTAGGCGGCTATTACATATAAATACGGCCGGCTAGGATAATGCAATGGAGAAGGTAACGAGAAACCACTCCATTAAAAATCTCTTGTATATTATATGATGAAACGAAATAATAAAAATGTGATTGCGCCTGCCGATTCAGCTAGCAACTTGCGCTATCGGTATTTCGGGAGTGGGGGGGGGGGGTAGTGTGAAATCGATACCCTATTATTTCAGGCCGAGTAAACCTGAGAGCGACTTCAATCCGGAACCAGACAAGTCTCGAAGCCGGGACCTCTGGTTTGACTGTGATCATGAAGCTATTAGCTTCGAAACGCGTCAGTATTTTAATTTTAAATACTAGTAGTAGATTATTGATTATTATTTTTTTTAAAGTGTACATGAATGATTCATTTAATAAGAAATTTAAATAACATGTTCTTCAAATTTTAATAGTAAAAACGTATTTGTTACAACACATTTAATTTCGTGGAAGATGAACCGCATCGATTTGTCCCCTCTTTCACTATGTTCGCCTCATCCAAATTTTCTGGCTATGTCCCCAGCATTTTATCATTTCCAATTTTGCCATTATAGTCTCCAATAACTACATTTACATTTCGTGATTCTTGGTGGGTGATGGTACTGTCTTTAGGTCGCTATAAAAGATTTATTATATTTCACTCTTATTTTTGTCTACAATTTTAATTTTCGCGGGTTTTCCCAGCACACGAGCGCTATGGCTATTTCGCCATTAACTGGTATGTAATCGATAACCTGTTTTTGTTCATTTCTTTCGTCTCATTCCTACTCCATTTTCATGATTTTGGTTATTAATTCCGGGGAACAGCAGAAGGCTTCTCTTCTCATCTGTAATACATTTCCCACATTCTGGCCACCCTGTTTCACTAATGCCAAGCATATCTATATTCGGCTTTTTCACTTCTATGGACGTATTCTTCAATTTACCTTCTTCGTCTAGGCTTTGGAGTTCCGATTTGAAGGGTATTTTTTGCTAGGTTCTTTGTTTTTATCGTTGACATTATCTTTTCCAATTGTCCATTTTCTACGCTTGCCCCGAAATCCATTATTACGGGGCCCCCAGACGCATATTTCATATTATTAATCTGCGTAGCTGAAAACTGTTTGTAAGAAAGATGGGAAATGAGATGGTATTAGATAATTTGGCAACTATTCAAATTTCAATTGTGCATATAATGGATCTTGCACATCATTAATGTGTTTTAAATACGTGATACCATGGAATTCATCCAATGGAGAACACCTCTAATATCAAGAATTTTAACTACATGTCCTCTATTTCGTGAATGTATGAAAAAAAAAAAAAAAACTGTTAACGCCATAGAAATTAGCAAGATCGAATTATTGTGACATTACTGAAATGGAACTACCCAACTGTGTTTTGAAACATTAGACCTTTGATTATTCGCCCGCTGCAACCCTGCTTATCACCTACTACTAACTGTATGCTTAATCATTTAGAACATTTTTTATTGTTTAATATTAATTTACTCGTTTAATGTTTTTCCTTTTTATTTTATTTTTTTCCTTAAATCAGATAAATGCAGAAAACCGCTCGGCATGGAAAGTGGCGATATCCCGAACAGTGCGATACTTGTTAGTTCTAATTACCTAAATTTGCTGAATGGATCGTTCGCTAGGTTAGTGTTTAATAAAATTTCTATTCTCCTATAAACATTTTGATGGGCAATAAGGATAAAAACTTTTAAATGCAGAAGACACTGTGTAAAAAACACATCAATTCTGCTGTTCAAATGAACTGAACAACCAAATAGTTTTAAAAACAATGTTACCGTAAATATAATAAAATTCAAGTATTACATTAATGAATGAATATTTCGATACATCATCATTTCATCATCTTCAGCCATCTTCAATCCACTGCTGGATGTGTAGCTCTCTCGAAGTTCCTTCCATTTTATTTCAATACATATTTGTATATATATATATATATATATATATATATATATTTCTTTTTTTTCTGTATGCCACATATTTAGGTAAACAGGAAAGCCAGATAAAAATTATAAAAATATTTTTTTCTTTATATTTGTATCATTAAATATACTCCACTGATACTGAGATATGGATAATTTTAAGAGGCGGATGGGATATTTTAAAATAAAATATTCACGAGCATCGAAAAACATAAACGATATATTCCTGTGAACGGGAAATTTCACACTGCGTTCAAGAAATTCATTTTCTATAATGTTAAACATCCATTTATTCTATCAGCAGGCGAAATCTTCGGTACCGAACTTGATTGTTTGACAGTTGAGGGAAAAACAGTTTGTGAGATAACGTTAAGTTGTACGTAAATGTAGATAAATCCATAACCTGTTTAATATTTATAATTATAAGTAAATACCTTAACAACAAACAGAAATCAGTATAAAATAATTTATTAGGGAGATTATTTTATACTTATTTTTGTTTGTTATTAAGGTATTTATTTACTTGTATGTTTATAATGTTGAGTTGTGTTTTTGAATGAAGTAAAGAAAACTAGGGGCGATGTTTTTGTTAGTAAACCAGCACAAGATGATGCAATTTTATTAATATAGTGAACTAAATTTCGTTTCAACAGCTAATGTTGCATCTATCGTTCGGTGGTGGCAGTTATATTAAGAGCAACTGGATAATAGCAACGCGGTTTCGATTACAGACATTGGAACACTATGAAAATACATTTTTTTTTTTCTTTTTGAGGAGGGGCTTCAATAACATATCGACTTTGTATTGAAGTCAGTGATATATTGATACGTTTGCTTCCCGGATAAAATTATAATTTTGGGAGATAAGTGACTTCTGACATTGATAAGAAATGTTACCTGAAGATTCGTTAGAGCTCAATATAAAAAAGGAACAACATTCAGAAAAGACATGATATGCATCATACACCTCATTTATATCAGAGACATGTTGACAAAACGGAGACATGACACCAGGTTATGATGGCGGATAGTAGAAGGAAATACAAATGAAATAGTAAAGTGGAAAAAAACAGGTGAATATGTGGATGAATGATATGCTTAATTTCAATAGCATAAACTGTAAAATGGATATAAAATAATCAGCGTCTCAACAAGCTAACATTGTGAGTGCGTGCTCTCAGACGTCTTTTAATGACTAAAAAGGAAACGATAACAATTTTTCCAAAATTGCAAGTGTGTCTCTCCAGCTTTAAATGTATTTATTTTTCATCGATTTACACATAGTTGTTCGATTTTCATTAGATTTTGTGCTAAACTGTCCAAATATGGCCTTACGATAATTTGGTTGTATAGAGTCAATAGGTGTTAAGGGGCACCACTAGTGTGACCGGCTAAAAAAAAAAAAAGGTAATTTTCGAGAATTTCTTTAAAGAAAACTACTGCATCGACTGTTTTGAAAATTTCAGGCTATATTTATACATATTTAAAGTTAACATTACACAATATTTTTAGAATAAAAATCTTCAATTTTTCAGTAGTTATTGGCTATTTCCCCAGCTTCTAAAAGAAAAAAGTTGCTCCCCTACTGCAGTGATTGCGCCCTTCACAGAAAAAAAAAATCAAAAAAAAAAAAAACACGTTAAACTTTAAGATATTACTTATACAATGACCCAAGATAAGAAAAAAAAATTGAAATTTAAAAGATTGGTGTAGTTTTAAAAACAAATTCTAAATTTTGCTCAAAAATTTAATGATCTTTGGTATCCCCTAGCTCCCCCTCAAATTGAGGCCTGCCGTAAACACACTACACTAGTAAACCGATATTCAAGGCTAAATCATAACTTCATTTTGATGACCACGTGTGGTGACAGTCGCGAGAACTTTTAAAATTGTCGGAATTTTCATTTTTCAACTGGAGAAGAAAAACTACGCGATAAATATCCGCTAACTGCTTTTTTATGTTCTAGTTAAAAGTGTGTATAGAATTTTTTAATTTGCGGATTTACAAAAAAGAAAACATCTCTACGCGAACAGTTTATGTGTATATTAGAAAGTTTCCAATACAAAGCACTTCAGAGACCTCTGCTAAAGCGAGTTTTTTTCAGAAAATTGACTAGGCTCGGAGAGGATTTTGTAAGAACTAGAACAGACACACAAGTGTGTACAATATGAGCATAATCTCTGCTCATCAATTTCAGAAGAACCAAACCCATCGATGCATCAATTTTTCATCATCGTGTGTCCTTCCACTTCGATGTTAATCGGAAACCCTCTATCTTACTGCGCATCGTACTTGGAATTGAAAAAATATTCTCTCTTTGTCAACGGTAACGTGAACGATTTTAATTAAAAAAGAATACAGCTTCAAATTAAAGCGCGCTGGTGAGCCGTCAACATCGTTAGTCGACAATTCACGGCAGCCCCCTGCATATTCCTTTTCTTCAACATTTGCTTTATTCACTTTTTGTATATTTCGCTTTTTAATTCTCTCACCTTTTATTCCTTATTTCTCTTATTTGTTTTCTTCGTATTCGACATAATAGGCGCTAATTAGTCGCATTCATTTGTAACTTTTAAGTTGGAGAGCTTTAATAGAGAACACGAACACAAGAGAGAAATTTAAACAGCAATTTCTGTTATTCGGTGTAAATAAAAAATTCTAACCGCAGCGATATAAATATAATGGAAAGACTGAGCATGGTGAATGCACAGTTGATTTGTTAAGAAAACAACACCAAAAGAAATGAAATAAACTCCGTTGTCTCTGAACTTATTTTGTAAATAAATAACGAATGAATAATAATCTGCAAATTAAACGCCCTTTTGAAATTAAGGGACACACGTGAGAAACACCTAAACAACATCATAACCTAGTTCTTCAGATACAGACGGGGAGTCTTTTTATTTATTTTTATTTTTTGTAATTATCGAAAAGAAAAAAAAAAAAAAAGAATCGATCGATTATTATAACGTTTTATCAGTCATTAGAGAAAATGCTCTTTCCAATATTCATCTTCTCGTTTCTCCTCTTAAATCCGCGGCCATGGTTTTTACTTTTCGTTCGTATAATTCTTTCTCAATAAAATCTAACCTTAAGTCAAATATCCTGTCCCTCTTTTGGAGTGCTTTTGTTACTTGGGTGTGCTCCTTAACGGCCGTCTGTCCTTTTAGGAGCATCTAAGTCACCTGTATACTTCTTGTCTTAAAAGGATTAATCTTTTAAAATCACTCTCATCGTACAGGTGGGGTAGTGACCCTTACATTTTTTCTTTATTGTATAAGTCCCCCTCATTCTTATTAAGTTGAACTACTGTTCCTGTATATATATATATATATACGGCAACTTTTCTAAGTCTCTTCTGTTAGAGCTTGACCGCCTTCTAAATTCCTGTCTTGGTCTTTGTCTGGGTGCACGTAAATCTACTCCAATTCCTGCCATCCTCTCCGAATCAAAATCACTTCCTTTGTTCATCCGCAGATCCTAATCTAGGCTATCGTTTCTTAATTAAACGTGTTTCCTCTTTTTCTTCTAGGATTATAGCTACTTACTGCTCTATTTTTTTACAACCGGCATTTTACTCCTAACAGAATTCCAATTTTATCTTTCATTTCTGTTCGTCTTACCAATTTTTTTCCCTACATTTATTCCTACGATAAATCTCCGTACTTTTCTCTTAATTATTTCAGTCTCTTACATCCTCCTCACGTATTTCATATGTCAAGTTCAGTTAAATTCCTTTCTCACTTCATAGTTAAGTCTGAATTTCATACGATTTTAAATTCTTTATATCCCAATCATTCTGTTATTTTTTTTTTTCTAAGAGGGCTGATGAGGTTGATGCCGCCATTGTTTTTCCTTCTCACTAACTACTCCGAATCCTTTAAATTTCCTTCCTGCTGTTCTATATTTACTGCTGAATCTACTGCCATACTTCATGCGGTTATTTTTATTATCTCTTCCTCTTCTTTCCTCTCGCGAATAAAGTTCTTTTAATAGCTGACTCTAAAAGTGTCTTGCAGGTGATTTTCTCTCCCTTACTGTTGCCTTCATTTGAACAACCTTTCGTTCTTCTTATTTGTAATCTAATTCACAAATTATTCCTGTTCCGTTCTGTCCGAATAGATCTATTCTGATTTCCTAGTCATGCTGTAATTGAGGGTAATGACTCTTTGGCTTGCTTAGGGGCTTCCCCAATGGACATCCTCTTCATAATAAATTTCCTGCTCATAATATTAATTATATATCCAGACAATTCCATATTATGTTACGGAATGATATTTATTTTTTCCTTTTGTCCGATCCGAATTACTTTTATCTTTCCGTCCAGCCTTTACCTTCTCCCGCCAGTTGGTTTGACAAGTTTCCTTCTCTTAGTTGTCCCCTCTGATCACTGCTATATGTCATTTCCGTTTCGGTCATAGCTTTCTCCCTACGTTACTTTTTCGTTTTTCCCTTGTCTCTTCCCTTCGCGGTGTCCTCTTCGCCCTGAAGATTCCTTTTTTCCGTGTGATGTCAATATGTTTTCTTCGAATATTCCCTACTTTTTTCAGAACGTTCTGTCTTCTATTCTCTCAGTTTTTGGATCTTGGTCTTCCTACTCCATACAATGACGCTCTTATGTTCTCTCATTTCCTTCCTTGTCAGTTGTTTCTATTCTAGCTTCTTTCATTCTATTTCGCACCAGATTAAAATCTAATATTTGTTATGCTCCTTTTGAGCTATTACCCTTGGTGTTGGTTGGGCTGTTGCCCTTCGTTAGCGTACCCTTAAAAAAAAAAAAAAAAAAAAGGCGTTTTCTGCATTTCTGTGCATAATTTTAATTAAAAATGTAACTTATAACTGATGTAAGTAAACTAATTGCGTAACTTTTTGTTGCGAATGAATTCCGAGTTATATAAATCTTTATCGTCCAGGGGTTCCCCTATTGAGTCCGTTAATATATGTTAAAATTTTGCTCGTATCGATTTTAAATTTCCCCATATACTTTGGAAAATTCGACACCTTGAAAATCATCAAGAAAAATGATAATAATAATAATAAATATACCCACCTTCACAGATTTTCCATGTGGCATCTCTAAGGACCAACACTCACGGAATAAACCAAACGTTATATAATATGCATATAGTAAATACAATAGAGTTATGGTGACTTCGGGTTTTCACTCGAAATATATCTTGCTTCTTTATATTTTTTTTATTTCTTCTTTTGCATTCGATTTTTGTTCAACTCAGGTTAAGGTTAAATAACGGGTTCGGCGCCTGGTGTCCGAGAAATGTGATACAGGTGGGATCGTACGAATACATTGAAATTACTTTAAAAAGCGTCCACCAGGTTACTGCAGTACAGACTCAGGGCAGAGAGCACAACGGTCGCGGTCAGGAGTACGTGCCCGAATATTACATCGAGTATAAACGACCCGATTCAAAATTATGGCGCCTGTACCGCACCTGGGACAACATTGATGTAAGTATCAAAAGAGCAAAAAAAAAAAAAAAAAAAAAAAAAAAAAAATAACAACAAAGAAAAACATTTATAAAATCTGATTTTTAATTAATCCGAACTTTAATTGTGGATACGTAACTCCGAAGAAGGAGGCTTATTACTAGCAGCTGGCTGATCTTCAACAAAAGCCGGCTCTGCTCATTTACAGGGCGAATTACCATACAAGTTAGAAGTGAACATTTTCTTCGCATATTTATTTTATAAATAACAGTAGATTTTTCACTAATATCCGCATACTATTAATAATTTCCATCATTTTGATTTATATATTAATCATTTACATAAATGTAATATAAACATTAATAAAAATTACATATTTTATTAATTATACTCGTAATAAAAAATTTAGAATGAAATATTAACAAAGTACCTAAAAATATGGAGCATATTTTTTCCTTTTTTTTTTTTAATGTAAGAGCACCTTAAAAAAAAAAATCATCAATTTTGATTTTTTTAAAATTTTTGTGTATTTATAATGACTATTTCAGTTCTAATTGGGGTGGTTAACCTCCTCCCCGTGGACATAGCCTTGCTCCTCCCATCGATTTTCAAATATTCGACTATCTTTAGACTCCATGAGATTTCCTCACATTCTCATTCCGCTAATTTTTTTATCCTTCGTATTCGCTCTCTTACTCACACTCTTTTCTCAATTCATTCTATCCACATCGATTTTCTCTGGATCCGTAGCCATATGAGAGGATAGAGAGTAATGAAATGGCAGATTCCTTGGCTCAGATTGCTGCGTCTTTCCACTTTTAGAAAAAATTCCTGCTTCTGATTTGCTTCTACTATGCGTAAAAAGTTTCATACTAGATTCTTTATGATCTCTTAATCATACCCCCCTTTTCTTCCTAACATTCTTGTTTTCCCTTCGCATTTTCCATCCTAACCATATCTTCTTTGAATGTCGGTCCCTCTTGAATGAGCGTGCCATTCTATATTCTGATATGTCATCACTTAAGCTCCCCTATCCTTATTGTGCCTCTTATGTCTTATCATTCCCGTTAATCTCGATTGTTCCTGACCTTAGTTTTTTTATTTTATCAATATCTGACACCATAAATTTTAAAAAATTTATGAAAATCTTCAAATATAACCTAAATTTGGCGATTTAGTGTTTACTGTCATTTACGACACTTTATCTTGCAGGTATTCAAAGGCAATGATGATACTACAACAGTCGCCACGAATGAACTGTATCCATCAATATTCGCGTCCGTTGTACGCATAGTCCCATTTAGTATTTATCCTAGATCAGTATGCTTAAGACTGGAACTTCTTGGTTGTCGCTATGATGGTAAGTAAAATTACAATTTTATTACTAGTATTGTAAAATATATGGACGTATAGCTTTTCAATCGAGGAGGATCAAATCTGAAATTTTCATAATTTTTTTTTTTAAGCAAAATAAAACAGTAGATATGTTATTGTATTATGTGTTATATTAAATAATACAATCTTATTTGATTCTTCGCTTATATTTTTATACAAAATAATATTATTATAATAATATATTAAGAATGTAATTTAAAATTTAAAATTGAGCCGTTTACGTTTTATCGCCAACTTATTTTTCCAATTTCTTTAGAAGCTAGTTTTATCGTCGGGTCACGATGAATCCTCATAAGAGTAAGACCAATGCTTTTTCGTCACCCATTCGATTCCTAATATAGTAGGTTCTTAATCTCTTTAGAGTGGAGAAACATCTTTTTCCGAGGTGTCAGTAGAAACTGGAAGTGTGGTTAATTTAATAAGAAGCATTTTTATCAAAGGAAAAAACTGTTCATCTGAATGATTAATAGCTTCTACTACAGTGGCAGGTTTTCGAGTAGCAGATTTCCAGTGATTCCGCGGTATCTTACATTCACTTAGAAATATCGTTCCTTCATTTTCACCGAGAAATGTTTGTATTATTTTTTTTAGTTTTACTTGTGCGCTGGAGTCACTACTCGTCTTCTTAAGTAGAAGCAATTGAATCCCTTCGCTTGTTCCTTCATGTGGTTTAAAGTGGACATCGAGTTAATGACATGGTCAACGAAGGGGTAAAATACATTTTGGCAGTTCCTCTCGGTGCATTACTACGCTGAGTTTTCTATCTGTTCGTTTTTGGAACAACTGTTTCACAACATCTGCTGTGTTTGCTCGAAAAGAACCGAGAATTGAATTTCATTCTAAATATTTTTTAATGTCGTTTTTATAAGTTGTTCATAACTCTGCAGCTGTTGGTCAAATCGATATTAACTTTTTTCATTGCTTTGTTTAGGATATGTGAGAAAATTGTTTTCAATATAACTATCGACATGACAAACTGGCTATTTTCCATGGCGGATTGCAGTCGGTATGCTTGAGTGGCGACATCCCTACCAGCACAACTTCTTGCAGTGCCTCAAGTATTACGCGTATTACGGGAAACATTTGTGCAAACCGTTCTCACAACTGCATGCTTTTCGATCCACCGTATCTCACAAAGAGAAAAATAAACGTCAAATAAGATGAATTGATCTGTGATCAACCATTTTCTTCAAAAGGCTGTCTCGAAGTGAAAATTGTCGGAAAAAGTTTATTGCACGTTTTATAAGCCCTATACAGTAGGTACCCCACATGAATGCGCTAGAACGAAGTTAAGAATGAGAGCCATACAGTGCACGAATTGCGCTCTCGAGTATTTTCCTCCGATTATTGTTCTCACGCCTCGTAATCGACCGTTCAGTATCAAAGCCTTGTCTACTGAACTTATATCCGTATCCAAAGTTATAGGATAAGAGATGCATTGTAATTGTCGTCGCTAATGTGTTTCAGCTGAAACATCTTCTACCGTAGATAAATTCAAGAAAATCCTTCCGGATAACTGATTTTTCAATATACAATATATCATGAACATGACGCCAGTTGTTCTCGCCGGAATATGTCTCGAGTTTCGTCTGCCAATACCGTAAAAAAAACAAAAAAACAGCCTCTTTGACCCTTTTTTAGAGTACTTGCGCTTGAATAACATTATAGTTCGATCACTTCATTCTAAATTTCTGATAAAGTATACATAGCTCTCTACTCTGCACAACTTCAGTGCTTCATCACTAAACCGAGCACGAAAATGGAGAAGTACTCGAAAATTGCCGTCATTGTGAGCAGGTTTGTTTACTCCAATTTCATAATTATGGCTTGCTCTTAGGACCATTTCCTGTTCTACGATAGCTTTTAATCTCTCGTGGTTATCTTCAACAATTTTATGACCTTCTAGGTTCACGGACTCTTCAACATCAATAGATATTTACCTTCCGCGAATTTTACAAAGTTTTCTGCTTGCTCTAAAGCGAATTTGTGGTATTTCGTATTTGCCTAATGACCAAAGTTCTCTAAAGCATTTTTCCAGTTAGTATAAATGGCTTATTAACCAAGGTTCCAAGATCAAGGATAAGCGGTGTTCCAAGTAGAGGACATAGTCCGTAAAGTGCTCCCTACACGACATTCGAATACACAAGCCACGAGTGTTTCGCAGTTCAACGACCTTGAAAAGAAAAATTCCTCTTGCCAGTGACTGGAAACGTGAAAGTATCCGGTAGATTCCGAGGCTCTTTTAAAGCTTTCAGCTTTTCCTTATTATTATTCGAAGGACTAGACACAATATAATAATATCCCTTTCGATAAATAAGCTTGGACATTCTTTCCTGCTCAAGTAACCTAAATTGTCTTTAAAAAGATTTAAACTATATCTTAAATCCAATCCAAAGCGACAATGAGAAAAGAATTGACTATACACCACTTTTTAGAAAAATGAAATGAACGCTTTTTATAAGTGCGACGCGAAAACGTTACAGATTTTTCACATTACCCTCATCATGAGAATAGCGTACTTATTAATGATGTAAACCGTTTTAAAATTTAAAAATCTCTTGCAAACAAATTTTAGAAAAGAAAATATAAAGAAGAAAATAAACTTCCTTTTTTCGAGGTCGGTTAAATTTGTTTCTTGTTAATTTTCTGCTGCGCTTATTTGACAGAGTTTAATGTTGCAAAAAAAAGGTAATATCGTCAAATTTTTCCGATAATTTTGGAGATTTGTTTGAAATCGGTTTTATACTTTAAATCTACGATAAATATCATTGTGCCGTACTGTTAATAAATATTACCGGACGGTGCGCATACATTCTAAAGAAATATTAATACGTTCTCTTAAATGTTATTACCGTGCAGGTGACATAATAAGTTACAATTTAACAATCGATCCGAGTTGGGATATTAATAAAAATTTAGGCGACGAATCTCACGATGGTGAAAATCACGCAGGATATAGAACAAACGGTCTGGGGCGTTTGGTGGATGGGTTAATTGGTCTGGATAATTTCAGCGTTGATGTTAGTCGCGGAATCGGTAACTTTTTTTTATTCATTACGATTATTATTTTTAATAAGAAAATGACATTTAAACAATTTTTTTATATCGAATCTTACAAAAGTGACGTAAAACTCTTTTTTTTTTTTTTAAAATATTATCTAACACGTCATAAAATTAACAGCTTCAAAGAGGAGATTCTGTAAACAAATTAATTAAGCGTACATATGAGTCGGAAGGAGCTGAGGGCGTGTGGGAGATTATAAACATTTGTAGTATTTAATGATTAAGCCAAATTGAATTATACGTTTTTTTTTGTTTTTTTTTTTTTCATAAGAGTCTTTTCAAATCGTTATTCAGATGGGGCAGAATTTGCATCTTTTGGCGAATACAGAATATTCTGTTGAGGGGTAAGCTTAAGATGTAAAATAAAATCACCGCCCAAAACGAAATGTAATAAATCTGATGTCTGGTTTTGTAAAGTAAATCCAGAAACCACATGAATCGAAATGTTATCCATATCAAGTCAGAATCACTTGGTATTTTCAAATGAAATGTTACACTTTTTTCAAGAGTTTGTGTCGGTTCTGTCTGTAGTATGTACTACAGATGTACAAATCAACTCTGCTGGAGCAGTTTTGGTTACACATATACAGTGAGCAAAATAAATATTCGGACTAGCAAAAACAAAAATAAAAACGCATCGTAAGAGAGGTTAAAAAAATTTTTTTTTTTCAATTTTTTTTATAGTAACATAAAACATACTGCAATGAACACATTGTGTGAAAAAAAAAAAAAAATTCATAAAAATGAGAAAAATAACGAAAAAATGCATCTGTCGAAGCAAAACATAATATTCGAACTCGCAAAATTAATATTCGGACTTGAAATAAATTTCGTATTTATAGCGCTGAAAACATGAAATTTTCGTGTTTAATATTTGGTGTGCATCCCTTTAGCTTTATAGACAGCATGCCATCTGCGTGGCACCGAAGAAACCAGTTTTTCAAGATAAGTTGCAGGGATCTTGTGCCACTCTTCTTGCAGTATTTCTTTAAGCTCTGCCTTGCTCGATATCGTGTGTTGACGGACTTTGGAGTCGAGGTATTCCCACAAATTTTCAATTGGGTTACAATCCGGAGATTGAGGGGGAGTATCCAAAACCTTTGGGCAATTATATAGCAACCAGACCTTCGTTTTGTATGCTTTATGTTTTGGATCATTATCCTGGTAAAAAACGAAGGTCTGACGAATGCCTAATTTTTCTGCACTGCTATGAAGGTGATCTCTCAAAATTTCAATATACGCATCGGCGTTCATGACCCCATCAATAAACACTAAACTGCCCACTCCGCTGGCCGAAAAACACCCCCAAACCATAACTGAACCGCCTCCATATTTTACCGTCGGTTTGATATTTTTTTGTTCAAGTGCAGTGTTAGGCTTTCTCCAAACCCGAACTTTCCCGTCGCTGCTGAACACATTAAATTTCGATTCATCGGTGAAAATTACATTTTTCCAAAACCCCTCATCTTTTATTCGGTATTCCCTTGCGAAATTGAACCGCTTTCGTTGGTTAACTGTACTAAGGAGCGGTTTCAGTCGCGCAGTGCGTGACTTTTACCCCATACTTCTAAACGTATTACGTATCGTTTGAGATGTAACTTCCTTACCAGTTCTTTCCAACAATGCTGTCGCAAGTTTTGAGGCGCTCATTTTAGGATTTTTTTCAATCTCTCGTCGAATAAATCGTTTTTCTACGTCCGTAAGTTTCTCTGGTCGACCCTTTTGCTTATGCGATTCAATTCGATCCTTCCTCTGAAACCTGTTTACAATGTCATAAACGGTGCTTCGAGGTAAATTTAATAACCGCGATATCTCGTTACCCGATTTTCCTTTTACCCGATTAAAAATCACCATTTGACGCACTTCACAAGAAGTATTTTTACTTTTTCGCAACATCATTTTTTCACGTAACGCATTAAAACTTGATTTACGCATATGAGTCGATCAATAATGCTCAAAATGCTTCAAGTGATGATTAGTAGTGCTTACTGATGAGTAATACAACGTTCGCTTGCGTTGCATACGCTCGGGAAAAACCCCAAGGGCGTGTTGTCTACAGATTATTGAAAAGTCCGAATATTAATTTTGCGCATCCGAATATTATGTTTGCTTTGACAGATGCATTTTTTTGTTGTTTTTCTCGGTTTTTGAAGTTTTTTTTTTTGTTTTCTCACACAATGTGTTCATTGCAGTATGTTTTATGTGACCATAAAAAAAAAACATTCAAAAAACCTTTTTTAACCTCTCTTGCGATGCGTTTTTGATTTCGTTTTTGCTAGTCCGAATATTTATTTTGCACACTGTATGTATCCTTTCCGACTGTGGGTATATATCCGCTTTTCAACTCCAACTTGGCCAGAGAGTTACGTATGTCATACCTAGTGTATAATCGCAATCTTCGGCTGCGTAGTCAACTCCAACTTCGCGTAGCACTCCAAACGGACAAAGTAACAGAACGCTCTTGAACATGCAGCTAACGCTTTTCGGAGTTGCGATATGTTAAATCATCTCGCCAATGATATATCCGACTGTGTACGGAAGAATGGCATTTGTTCGTTGTGTGACGTCTTTCGTAGTTGACATGTATTAAATCGCATCGTCAGAGATATGTCCGGCTGTGTCCGAACGGGGATATACAGTAAAACCCCAACCGTAGTCGGTGCGAATTAACGGAAATTCCGAATTAGGGAACACTTCTAAAATCGCGTGTAATACGAACTTTTACGAACATCGCGCACCTAATTTTGATAAATCTCAACGAGTGTGTAAGTGTATGTAATAATTTAAGTCGGTGTAATAAATAAGAAGTATAAAAATAAGAAATTGTAATTACTCTATGTATTTCTAATAAAAGTGTTGACTACAGAATGTATACTACGTGTACTAATTTACTACACAAATTACATATTCTTTAAAAAACGCACTAAATACAGTACTGTACTACATACACTACATACTTTACGATACCTTTTCATTTGAAAAAAAGTCTGAAATTTTTTTTGAGTTTTTTTTTTGGATTTCTTTTAACACAATGTGCTGCTTCATTTTGTTCAACATGAAGAAATATTTGTTAAATTCACTGTCTCTTATACGTGATTTTTAGCATCAGTTAGTTTTGCAGTCTCTTCTTGGATTTCTTCGCAGTTGTCTTCCTCACTATCAGAAGAATCTTGTTGCACATCCCCAACTAAATGTTCACTTACGACAGGCGCTATTTCTTCTTCCGTCTGGACGACAGGGTATTCACCTTCATCACCATTTAACCTGTCCCGTACGTCTACCATGGTACACGTTCTTCACCAACGTTTTTTAAAATAGTTATGTACTCGTCTTCCTCAATTTCGCCTGTGCAAAAATTAACACGGCAGCATTTATTTTTTTGTCAGTCCGAATTACAGAAATTCCGAATTAGTGAAGTACGAATTAGCGAGGTCCGAGGATATAACGGAATTACCCATGCCCAGTATGTACCAGAATAAAGCGAGAAACCTACTCCCGATGAAGTTACGTCAAAGAATAATGAAAGGAGCTTTTACCGCAGCGTTGCCACTTTTGAATTCGGAACAGAAAAAATATTTGTAAGAAATTGGGAGCTCGTTGAGGCTTTCATTTAACTAATTAGAATATTTGTTTTTGCTGTCACTCAAGACAGTGAAATTGGAAAAGTTTACGTTTATTTTGTAACAGTTCAATGAAAATTGGGAAGATACTTCGACGAACGGTTAGAAATTGAAAGAAAAAGTTTGAAGTTTTTGAAATGAATGATTACTAGCGCTTCTTTTTTATGTGTGGTATTTCGGGAATAATATTTTTGAAATTTTGTCATTAATGGGTGTGCAAAGGAATGAGAAACGATATTTGACCAAACATTTATATGTCGCAAGAGCATAGATTACAAAGAAATCAGTATTTAATTATTCAACACACGGAAGATAGTGAAAATGTTGTGAAGGCATTAGAGATGGGAAAAGTAACTCATTGCAATGAGTGACTCTTTTGAATCTGACTCAGTAAATTGATTGTATACAATCAGTAACTCAGTAACTCAGTTGACTCAGTAAATCAATTAAAACATTTAACTCTGAATTATTCACTGAGTGATTCTCATCCACGACAATGAAATGGTAAAGAAGCATATGATGATAGCTGAAATTATTCTCAAGCAGTTGCAATTATAGGGTTTTCAGCTGACAGGTTTAGAAGTCATTTTTGTTTACATTTTAATAAAGGGTATAATTTTTTTTAAAAATAAACATATTATGCAGTATTACAGAGAAACGTGTAAATTGGCTAAAGTTAATGGTTAGTATCGTTTATTGTGTAAAAATAAATAAGAAAAATAACTTGTAGTATTATTAATTATAATTGTATTCATTTATACTTTGTATCAAGTTTGTTTTTATTATAAAAGCCACTGTGTATCATTTAAATTAACATTTGTAGAAAAAATAAAAGCGGTGAATTAAACTTTAGCGACGTATTACTTTTTTAAAGAACTTTCTTTATAAATAACGAAAGATTGAAAAAATGTAATACAAACAAAATTAGAAGTAGAATTTAAAAAAACTAACTATGATGTTTAGTTAGTTATGAAACTGTAATTGCAAAGGAATGTTTAAAACTAAAGAAATATTTTATTATATTCTGAATTTTGAATAATTTTAACATTAACTAAAATGAACTTTAGTTACTAATACACAGTATTTTGAGCGGTAAAGTTAATTTCTATAACAAATTCTAATTACCACTGGAAGTAAGGAAGTTTGTAGCAATTTTGTTAGAAAACAACAAATTTAATATTTTATAAAACTTGTGAAATATTTAATTGTGTAATATATTTATATATTAAGTAATAATTATTTTATATATTTGAAGGTGTTAAATATGCAGATAAAAAGAACGGATCGTTAAAGCAAATGTTTGAAGTTAAACAACTTCATATTTGGAATTAGAAACAGTGGCGGATCTAAGGGGTGGCGCGGGTGGGCCTGGCCCCTCCGCACTTTTTCTGGGCCCCTCCATGCCCCCCCCAAAAAAAATTGAAGATTTACATGAGAAGAAATATGTAAAATTTTCCTCTTCTACAAACATCACACGAAAAATATTACGTCCGTCGAACATTAAAATCTTGGTGTTGTTACATTTGTAGTCTGTCTCTGCACCTATGATATGCGTTGAGACAGGCGGCAAATTCCTAAAAAATCTGAAAATTTTATAGTTTCAAGTTCTGCAACTGAATCGGACGATGATGTTTTTCAAGACGAAAGTGACTATAAAATTAAAATTTTGTATCCTATTTTAGATTTGGCCATTTCTGAACTAAACTCTCGATTTTCTGATAATAATCCTATTTTAAAAGCCATCGAATGTTTCAATCCAACAAGTGATACTTTTTTAAAATATTCGTTATTGGAACCCTTAGCTATTCACTATGATGTCGACGTTGAAACTCTACAAGCAGAATTAAAATTGCTACCAAAAACATTGAAAATTCACGAAAATGAATGAAAAGCAAAAGTTAATTTTACTATGATGTTCCGTGATTTTCTAGAAATTTACAAAAATTGTTATGTAGAAACGTATAAATTGTGTGTAATTAGTATTACTATAGCAGTTTCCAGCGCTCCATGTGAACGGACATTTTTTTGCATGCGTTTTATTAAAAATTACTTGAGAAACTCCATGTCAGACGAACGATTACATAATTTAGCTACACTTTATATTGAAAAAGATATTGTAAAATCGCTCGATTTAGACTAAGTAGTCGAAGAGTTTGCTATTAAAAACAAACAATCTCGCATGATATTGTATTAAGAACTCGTATTTACCTACATATTACCTTTCAAATATATATATGTATTTTGGTTTTGTTATGCATAGTTTTTTTTTTAGCACACAATTTTGCCCCCCCCCGGGGGGAATTTTCAAGTTTTGGTTGCCCCCCCTCCCCAAAAAAAAATCCTAGATCCGCCACTGATTAGAAACTAATTAACAGGCTGTTTAAATTGTTTTAACAACAAATTCTAAATGTGTTCAGTTGTTTTGAGACTAATACAGCAAAGTAGTAATTATTAAAGCATTTAAAAAATTCTTATTAGTTGTTGTTTTGTAAATTAAAATTTCTTTGTAAATTAAACATCTGTTACAATCATAGATCACAGGGTAATTTGTTTTAATTCTATAGACTACTGAATTAGTGAGTCAAAAGAGTTACGGAATTACCTTTATTCATATTACTGTTTCGAATCTATCAAATCAGTAGAAAGATTCGAATCAGTACTGAGTTACACACCTCTAGAAGGCATCAAAAAACCCAATACAAAAATAACCCCGAAAGGGATAAAATAAAAATTAAAAAAATTATTGTTTTTTTTTGGCACGCGTCGGCAAAGGACCCTCACCCGGCAGAAATGAGAAAGAAACGGGTAGGTTAAATACTGATTCAGCCAGAAATAGCCAGAACGAAGGAACCAAGTACTCGGATAGTAGACTGAGAGGGAAGTGACAGGATATATAAAGCGCAATAAGGTCCAGGAATTACTATATTAAGCGGGATTGAGTAGGGCCGCTATAATTATTAAAAGTGCGTTCTCTGCTGAAAATGTTAGCATAAATAAAATGTGCAAAAAAAGAAAAAAAAAATCCCCCAAAAAATCTAAAAAAAACCGTAAATAAATAAATAATATTTAAAAATACAGAAAGAATTAAAGAACCAATGAACTTAAACGAAACAAACGTGTCATGAAAAGTGCTAATAAATTAAATTAAAGGAAAAGACACAATTTATTATTATCGACGAGATCACGAACAAAACACTTTAATATGCGGGAGATTTCGTTAGAGTGGTTACCGAATATGTGCTAATGCAAAAAAATTTATATAATTGTTTTTGTAACTTTATATTGTAGGAATAGCATGGGTTACCTGGAATGCTGAGTCGTTCAAAGGTGATTTTATCGAACTAAGATTTCTTTTCGGGCATATTCGACGCTTTCATTCCATTTATATATACTGTAATAACAATTTTAAAATGAATACACAGGTATTAGTTGTTTTTTTTTGTAATGATATATTTTATTACACACGCGCAGTTTATATTGATAGTATCTTTTGTCTATGACAAAAATTCATCCGATGATATATATATCTATGTATATCATAAAAAATAGGGGTACTTTTTTTTGGTCAAAAGTTTGCCCCGCCCTTATTTTTTACATTTTTCTTCTCTTTTTTTTTTTTTTTTAAACACGTGTCAGCAAAGGATCTTTACCTGCGACTTTTAAGCAGCCGTCAACCTCCCCGCTAATGCTGCTTTTCCAATGAGAATTTTATTAGTAGGGCTCCAGCACACAATATTCTTCATCCAACTAAATCCTGCCATCTTAGGCACTCTGTTTATGTATCTCTTTTCGCTAATCCTAATTCCTTTTATCTTTTGATTAATCCTGTTCCTCCTTCTCGTCCTTGGTTCTACCAGTTTGCGTCGGTCCATAATTACTAAATTATCTCGCCTCCGTTTCTCGCATAGTCTCCTTCCTTCTTCACTAAATCGCTTTTCCTTGGCTGCATCTCGTAATTATCTATTGGATCCTGAAGGTTCCCAGTATGTTTTTGATGCGAATCACGTGCTCTTCGAGTACTCCGGTTTATCTCGCGAGCGTAAGTTACTTTATTATCATCTTTTAAAGCTTGGTCTTCCTGCTCCTTTCAACAGTTCTTATGTTCTTTCTCTACCTGTTCTCTCTGTTGTTCCTGTCCTAGGGGTGTTCCTTGATTCCATTGTCGACAGAATAAAAATATAATTTCTATTCTATTCCATGTATCTATTCCTTTTTGCCGGGCTAATGCTCTTTGGTAGCAAACCCCTAGGGGGGTAAAAAAAAAAAAAAAAAAAATCATTCAATGGTTTATATATTTTTGTATACAGAATGATAGTAAGAATTATAATGATTCCATAGGTGGATTTTTAATTTTTATTAAGCAAAATAGTAACTGCAATAAACCAGATTGGAAAGTAGGTGAAATTGCTAAAATGATAAAATAATTATTTTAATAGTTAATTTGGGGTGGCTGTGAGAATGACCTATGTGAAGACCCGATTGTGTATTGGGAAATTAGTTCCTCAAAAAGGGTATTTTTAAGCTCAAACCAATGATCTCTTGACTTCAAATTTGTATACCAAGTATGTTTCACACATTTTTAGTTGGATTTAAGAAGTCTAAACTAATAGCTGCTCAAGTTCTAAATGATAACTACTTTTTTATCTTCATCATTCAATTGTACTGCGAGCGACAGGTAGGCTGGTATTGCTCCTGCATAATCTGAATTTGACACTGCTATTAAGGATGCAAGTAGTACCACATAATAATCCGCCGGCACATCAATGATACAGGAATCTATTGTACAGTAATTAATTTTAAATGCCAATTTAAAACAGTTATATAATTTTTTATCAATGTTTAAAATTACTATACAATAAACATAAAAGAAAACAATGTGAGTGAAATAAACAAATATATATTGATATAGGAATTGGCAATCATGGTCTGTTACAGAACTATAATTTTCTTGGAATTATAACGATAAAATATATTTTTATTTTCCATGGAACGCAGCCAATAAATGGTGGATCAGCGCAAAATGTATAAAGGAAAAAAAAAGTTTTATTTGATAATTATCCAAAAATTCATTATTTTATAGATTTTCTCAGAAGCACGTGTAAAATTCAGCATCGGAGGGGTGTACTATAACGGCGAAGAAATACATTTTATTTACGACGCAGATGATGAGTTTATTAAATCAAGGAATGTGCAGATTAATTTAAATGGAAACATAGGCAAATATGTCAAAATTAATATATACTTTAGAAAGAAAATGGTAGCAATTAGTGAAGTAACCTTCGATTCAGGTAAGACAACTTCTTGCAGCTGACTATAATAGTTTCATTTATTTATTTATAAAAATGTATTTATCCTTTTTGTTTTATTTATCTTTTGGTAACCTGTAATTTATTTTTAATTAAGAAGCGCTTCTTCTTATTTTGCTCAGCAGAGTAACATCACATTTAAGGTATATCAAAATACTGTGCATTATCTTCAATGTTTTTAACTAATAAGTGAATCAGTATCGCAGTATAAAAGATTATTCTCCTTATACATTCTGACATTGTAATATTGCTAATATCTAAAATAGCCATTCCAATATAAAATCGCTTATTAAATTTCATTGTTGAATTTCAATGTACCACAGTTAAAAATGGCCATTAATTAAATATTGTTCTGCTCTTAAAATTACTTTTCTCGACCAGGTTAGTGAATTTTACTTTATTGGTGTCTTCTTAATCTTATATCTGACGCTTTCCATTATTTTCCCCAAAACACAATTATTCATCAGTTTTTCCAGTATTTCCTTTCAAATTCATTATAAGCATCTTTCCGCTCATGCCGACTGATTAAAACAGGTTACTTAAAATGTACTCGTTGTAGTTTCAACTATGATGCAATTGCTTGTTTAAGATTTCTATAGTAAATTATGCTGTTATGTTTATTTTCTAATGTATTAACTAACTTATTATTATAACTTTTAATAATTTTTTATCTTTGAGGCACAGAGGTAAATATATTAAGTGCAAATTTGAAGGGTATAGTCTAAATGCATTGCAAGCACGCAACCAATAGGAGACTATCATCAAGCACACTCGCAGTATCTTATTCTAATATTTCATTTAGTTTGAGCCATCCGAAACCCCATTCATAGGAAGATTCACTGCCCAACTATATAGATTATTCACATCTAAGTATGCCATAAATGTATCATTCATACCATTACCGTCAGTATCATCAGTCTCAGCACTATTATCATTGCTATCAGTACTATTATTACAGCTTTTAATGCAGGAATTTTTTTGCTATTAACTTTTACACACTGGCACATAACCTATTCCAGCTTCAAAGAATTAAATCATATTGTAATCGATTAAGACCTTTAACTGGACCTTTGTCAACTTTAACATTGTTTGAAAGGTTAATCCAAGAGCAGTGAAACTCCATTCAGGATCTCTAATTTGTAAATGTTGTAGCAAACGCTTCTAAAGTTCTCGAAAACATCAGCGAGTAGAAGTATATCTGTCTTCAAGTACACGATACTCACCGAGTATTTGAATATTAAGCGATTGCTACAGGTTCAGCGCACGTAAGTAATCATCTTTACTAATATCTGATTTGGTTATCCCCATGACGATACATATAAATATAGGAAAACCCTCTTTCTGTAAGATGAAGGAAGCAAATCGAACGATGCAATGTTGCCGATTGTATGATGCAGCAAACTATCAGAAGTCAAATAATTAGCCAACTTCTCAAGGCTTAATAAAATGGAATGTATCAATGAATATCGAATTTTCATTTTTTCTGAAACACATTTTGAAAGTGATATGTATCATCCTTCGCTATTCAATATCACCTACATGTGACCCGAGATCATCATGTGTCAAATTTTTGATGAATAAATGAGTGTCATATGCGCTTAGATTATATATAAATACCAGAACAAATGATGGAATCCGGTATTATTGTTACACTATATATAATTTGCAACTTTATTATTATGCAAAGGTTCTTCACAAATGTGTGACACATTGTTGTGATGACAAATATTTCTCCAGATCCTCTATTATCTACTATAATGGAATATTTTTCTGATAAATCTTCTCCATTTTTCGTGCATCCTTCCACTAATCATTCACAAAATTTTTCGCTTGCATTAGGATACATTTTAGCTTTTAGTGGGATATTAAGGTTGACACTCTCCTTATACGGTACAATGTAATAACGAAAGCTAAATTCTTCATGCGGCTGTATATGAATAGTACTGATGATCTTTTTTTGAGAATTATTCTGAATGACATTATCCTTAGTGTGTTTATATTTTTGATTATTTTCTTCACACTTCTGACTTTTTTAATATTTCTCACCAAATTCTGCATTGATCACTGTTTTCCTTCACGATGTCAGACAACTTATCATTCGTAGTACTAAACATTTGCTGATCTCTGCTTAAAGGCTACAAGGAGACACTCGAAATCCATATATATATATATATATATATATTACAAATAGTACAAATTTCTGCTACTTATATTACTGAAATTTCAATATTTTATTTTCTTCTGCAGGTATTAAAAAAGTGCACTAGCTTTATTAATAGAACAACGTTGTATGTGAGCCGAGTACCTGCCATGGTCCTACACATACCATAAACAGCGGTGACATATGCAACATCAAAATCAAAATTTTTAGTAGACACCATGTCAGCATATTAACAAAACTTAACATTTCGAACGCGTTTACACGATAGCCCATCATCAGAAACTAAAAATTAAACCAAATCAGTTTCTGATGATGTAGCACCGTCTAAACGCGTTTGAAACGTTAAACAGTTTTATTAATATGTTGACGTGGTGTTTATCGAAAAATTGCTTTTTTTTTTCGTATATGAAAATGATTTGTTGTTTCTCACCTCTTCACAAATCGATATAAATTCTTTATCCAGCAGTAATGTTCTTTATCATCTTCGATTATCAATAATAAATCTATATGATCCAATCCTCCTTCTTCACGATTCATAGTGGATACACGGTATTTTTTCCCTCTAATTCGTAGATGTTTATTGATAGATTAGGAGTACTTTTTTTCAAACACAGATACATCATCTAACGGTCCAGGGAAGGATACACCGCTCCAGTTATATCTGTTAAACAATGACTTTTATATCCATAAAATAACGAAGTACACAGATAAGATGTTACATATTTACTTAGCATGGTATATTTGAAGCATTTCTGATTTGCATTATTCATATTTTTCAATGCTAAACCGACGGGCAGCGGAATATACGATAATGGAGATAGGTTAGAACATTATGACGATGGTTAACTTTTTTGACCATCCAGATTCTGATGCATGTTCAAACATATCAGCGATGCTAATAATCTTTCTACAATCTTTCTTATATCAGGTGTGACAATTTTATCACCCTGTTCACAGTTCCCTTAGACTCCATCTCTGAGGGGCTTTCGATAATTCCCTCCATTTTTGTTTTAACCGTAGTTTTCCCTGCGCTACTTTCTCGTTGTGAGTTTTTTTTTTTAAGTTCATATATTGTGGATATACATTTTTTTAAAAAATTAAAAAAAGGAATTCTCTTTATTCATACGGTAACTAGCGAATAACAGAATTTACTTGTCTAGAAAAATCGCGATGGTATGCCAAAAAAAAGAAGTGGAGAGTCAAATTTAGCGAGGAAAAATGTCAATGTGTAACTTTTACAAACAGATCCGTTACACGTTCTAAATTAAAAATGAATAACGTAGAAATTAAACAGGTAGATACAGTGTCAAGTATTTAGGTATATATTTCGATCGTCCGTTCACATGACGCTTTCATGTTGCACAGACACGCAAAAAGTTAATTGCGTGTACTAAAATGCCCTATTCCCATTAATAGGTTTTGAAATTTAAACTAAGCTTAAGATTAAAAAGATATATCTACTTGATGATCATAGAGCTCCGGTGTGGAAATACTTCTTGAATTGTACGGAAATACAAGCAGAAGCAACCTTGCCCAGATTCAGAGTCGATTATCCTCCTAAAGATTACACATCAGCGCCAAAGTAGATCTCAAACCTAACTCTTCATAATTAGATTGGTTTTGAAACTAAATGCTAATCTTCCAGTTGAGCTATTGTTCCAGCTATTTTGCATTTCAATAAATCTATTGTTTAGATCCAACTCCAAATTAAGATTATTTAACTCTGATTAAAACCAATCTAATCAAAATTAATAATATTAATACGTATGTGACGCAATTTCTTACTGGACATGGTAGATTCCAAAGTTATCTGCACCGTTTCCATCAAGCAGAACTGATTTGTGTTTCTGTGGAGATGCTCCTGAAACTGTCATCCATATCGTTAATGAGTGCGCCAAATGGAAATTCTTGTTTAAAGACGTAAATTATTTTCCATATTAAACAACGATAATTTATCAAAATTCCTGCACGCGGCGAATTTTATCATGGCTTCCAAATATTCTGATGTTGAAGATTTTTCATTTAATGAATAATTTTATTTTAATTTTTGTCTCTTTCGTTTTCTTTTTATTGTTTCCAATCCACGAGGTGTTCATTCAACTGAGATACTCATGGCTATGTATCAATTACTATGTATTTATGTTATTATTCACCAAATAAATAAATAATAATAATAATAATAATAATAATAATAATAATAATAATAATAACTCTTCATAATGGTTTGGATTTTCCTTTTGTTAAAAGTAATCCATACTCAACAGTAAAGTAAATTCTGTGAAAACTTAAATTTAAATCCTAACCCTGAAGTTAATAACATGTATGTAATCACTTTTCCGGATAATCCGAAAAGAAGAAGACTAAAGAGAAGATAATAGTGCCGCGATGCTCTTCCTATAACTTGAAGAACATATCTCCGTTGATAACTTTCATAAGCAGTGCTCGATTGTAGCCTTATCGACGGCACTGATCCGACTCCTATGGGAAATGTTTAATGGCATCTGTCGTCATGGCGTCTGATTCATAATTTTGTAAATACTTTAATTGAAATAACATGTACGGGTTACGCTTAACAGCGTCGACTGCCATGATGTTCGTGTCTCATGATGAATGTACTTCAAGCACTCGTAATTAAATTCCTCAAAATGTGTCACTTATTGTTAGTCTTACTTATGCTGTATACTGTTGTTTTTTACTGTAATGTCGCCTGATCTCCTTCTTTTTTCATTCTATTCCTTTCCGCTAATCAACTGTTCCTCCCATTTGTTGATGATCTGTAATAACGATACTACAAGTCCAATCCCTCATTAGAGAGGGATTTGGATCAATTCACATCTTTATCGTCATTGTCAAAGTACCTCTCACTATACGCAGGCTATCAATGATGAAGAAAATAAAGGAACAGCGAACTTGCGACTTTATGATCATAATACAAATATTAAAATAGACACTGGAGTACTGTTTGTGGTCTTCTTGACTGGTACAGTGAGAAAAAACGAAAGATAACTCGCTATCACTGAAAATCTATAATTTCTTTGCAATTGCCAAAAAATTCGCAAAAATCATTGCATACATTGTAATATAGATCGAAGTGAATTCTACTACTGATTATTTCTTGTTTTCTGTACAGTTATTGCTGTGGCGATGAACAACAATTATACGCCCGAATCCGGACCGGCCCGCGGTGATAAAATACTGAAAATGTTCAGCCAAAACAGTTATCCGACTGAAGCTTTGAATGAGCTGGAAACCGGTAATAGTGGTAATTTTGTTATTCGCGCGCGATCACATTTACACTTTCGCTCGGACGAAGAAAACACATTTCAAAACGCGGAGCTTTTCGCTAGTTTCACTACTGTATCCAGACGGAATGTCACGTCAATCTTCAGCATAAATTCTTATTCTTCCATATTTTTAGACGACCAGTAGCGCATTCGTATTCTCAATGTGCAATACGGTTTATATTTTTTTTGCCCGCTTCTACCATCCGTCTATGCTCGACACGTCACTCTGAACGGTGCACCGAATAAAACGAGTTATGAAAAAAGCTAAAAGCGCATTATAAACCTGTTTATCCCGGCAAAGAGAAACTATGTGTACAGGTGTGATTTCGACAGTTTGTACGTGTGGTTAGAATCAGATTAAGCGGCAATTTTTTCGGTTTTTGCTATGTAACGCTGCCGAAAACGGTCAACAGCAAGCGAGTATGATGAATACAGAATAATTAGTTTAATGAGTCATCTACTTAAAATATTCGTAAGGATAATACATTCGAGAATTCGGATTAAGTGTGAAGAAGATTTAGACGATACTCAGTTCGGTTTCCGACAACGTTTCAGAACCAGAGAGGTGGTCCACTTCTAGCTTTAAACCTACTCATTCAGAAATATTGGGAGTATAAGAAGAATATATGGGGCTTCGATGGAGTAAGACGCAATAAATTACGGTTTCTTGGACACTTGAAAGTATGCTCTCTTTAACCTAAAATAAAGGGTCAAACTGGTGTGAAAACAAATTTTTTCTTGTTGTAAATCGTAATTGTATGTTTAAAATTACTACCTTTAAGTGTATTATACTGCGAAACTATATTTTTCTCGATTAATTATTTTCCGACACATTTTCTTAGCGACCCCCCGTCACATATATGGGAAACAAACAGCCGCAGTATTAATATATTAATAGATGGAAAAGAGACTTTAAAAGTGGGAATAAACAGAGGAGTACAGGCTTATGCTGTTGTCGCCTCTTTTGTTTAATGTTTACTTTAATAAAGTATTTAAAGAGGCGCTGTGGGAAATAGAAAAAGGAATCCAAGTCAATGGTAAATATACATAAACAACATAATATAATAAAAATAAACTTTAATAACAAACAATATAAGGGTAAAAATAATTTATAACAATAAATTAGATAAATACCCCTTATTTTTAGGAACGTTTTCGAGTACAATCCATCATCAGCTAAAACTAACTCAATCGAAACTTAAAACACACACTGAAAAGAATATAAGGAATACATGTGTATACATATATAGTAAAAGCATAGGAGGAACAAACATAGAAGGTATAAAAATCAATAGGGTGAAATTACTAATACACTTAATACAAAATATAAAATAAAATAGGAAGACCTAAAATAAACCAAATTCACTAGAAAACAACACTCTAACCGTCTTGGCCACTTATGGCAAAGGAAATGTTATGAATATTTGCAGAAAATTATTACATAAATAAATATAAAAATAATATTTTAAACGATCAATTACCTAATAATAACGATCCACTTTTTAATATAAAAGTTTAATTTTAGATTGTTCTATTTTTTATTTTATATATTTTATATTAAGTATTGATAATTTCACCCTATTGATTTTTATACCTTCTATGTTTGTTCCTCCTATGCATCTACTATATATGTACACATGTATTCCTTATATTCTCTTTCCAGTGTGTTTTGAGTTTTGATTAAGTTAATTTCAGCTGATCATCATACCCGAAAACGTTCCTAAATAAGGTATTTATTTAATTTATTGTTATAAATTATTTTTACTCCCTTATTATATTGTTTGTTATTAAAGTTTGTTTTTATTATACAGTTTTAACAAACAGGTATGTATTCACCTATATAAACAACATAAGATATGCAGATGACACACTGTTCTTCTAGCGAAATTGTTGCAGGATTGAATAGAGTAAATTAGAAAAGATTAAACTACGGTCTCGCCTTTAATGAAAGCAAAACAAAATTTATGATAATAAGTCGCGAAGAACATGCACTGGCAAAAATGTTCATCAACAGCAAACAAATTGAGCGAGTACAAGAATTCAAATATACCTGGGCAGCATTGTAATAAATAGGATAGAGCCGGAGATAGAAATGAGGAGCAGAATTACGGTACGCAAAAATACAACCTTTCAAAGACTAAGTGCTTTATTGATTACTCTAAACGGGGACAATCAATTTAAGAACTAAGCAAAGAATGCTGAAATGTTATATTTATACTGTACTCTTATAAGATGGCGCAGAAGCTGGAATATTCTCACTTTCAAATCTTTCATCGAGGCATGTGAAATGTGGTTTCTACGTATCCCACGGATATGGGAATTAACTAACGGACGAAACCACCGAAAATAAGTCATACCGCGAAAAGTAATCGCATTAAAATCATAAAAATCGATGAAAAACAAAAAATCATCTATTTACAGACGTAAAATTTATTATAGTTTTATCTTAAACTTTTTTTTTTATTTTTATTTTATTTTTTTTTGGGCGTGTCGGCTAAAGATGTTTACCCAATGCAAAGGTATTATATAGGGAACATATTAGAAATAGAGCATATGAATCAAGCTAACAAAGGAATAACCGAGGGAGAAGGAAAAGGAAGGATATGCAGTGAGCACTGTAAGACGTAGGGAGGACAAGACGCAAAAGACCGGAATACAGAATCGCGCGTTTTGAAGATTTTTTTTTTTATTTTAAATAAAGGTACAACCTTAACCGTTAAATTAAATAAGTAATGGCTGTGCCTCTAAGTCCCGACTTTCTAAATTAGACGTAATCCAAAATTCTTGCCTTCGTCTATGCCTTGGTGCTCTTAAATCCTCTCCAGTTCCAGCAGTCCTTGCTGAATCTAATACACCACCCCTATTTATTCGCAGATCCTATTTGGGCTATCGTTTTATTGCTAAGCGTCTTCCATTCACGTCTTCTACTCTTATCTATTCCTATCTTTCCATTTCATAGTTAGGAAATAACCCCTATTTTATCCCTATGTCTCTTCGGCTCAGTTCGTTTTTTCCTTACATAATATCCTTTGTCAATCTTCCTTATTTCTTTTTCAATTTCGCCGATCCATGTCATCCTCCAAATATGTTTACTGTTCCTACGCTATCTAAGTTTCTTCTATACGCCCTAATCAGAGACAGGAATTCCGCAGTTTTATCAATTCTCAATTTCCTTCGCATGCAACCGTGTTTACAGAGATGGTGGTTCGAAGAGGCCGGATGGTGTCGGTACCTGTTTTATCCTCCCAGATTTTGGCTTTTCAGAATCTTTTCGCTTGCCTCCTTTCTGTTCCATATTCATAAACGTATTAATGGCTATTCTACGTTCTTCCATTACTTTTCATTTCCTCCAATCACCTTTCCTCTAAATTCTTGGTTATATCTGACTCCAAGACCGCCCTTCAATTCATTCTCCCCTACCTGATCATTCCTGTGATTTCATCATACTTCGCATACGCTCACTTATTCGCGTTCTTTCTTCACTTCATTACATTCAAAAACTGATTTGCTGCTGGTTCCTAATCATTCGGGCATCTCCGGTAATGAAGCGGGTGATTCTTTGGCACTCGGGCTGCTGCCTCCTCCCACTTCTTCTTTTAAAAAATCCCATCGTCTAATCTCCTTCCGCTGTGTTAAAATTTTCATCTTAGATTTTGGTATCGAATGTATACGTGTTTCCTCTAACAATCGTTCATTCTACCTGCCTGTTTAACCTAGTATCTTGCTGCCAGTCCGTGGTTCTCTTTGTTTCCTTCACTTCGTCGTTCTGTTGTTGTCTCCGTTATTCGCTTGCGCTCTTAAGCCATACTTTATTATCTTCCTCCCATTTTCGCTATTCCTTAGTTTTTCTAAACATTTTATCATCTTCACTCAAACGAAAAACATATTTGCGGTGCTGATCATATGTTTATTAAGTATTCATCTCTTTCTGCTGAGTGCTCTGCTTTCTATTCCATTTTATTGTGATACTCGGTCTTCCTACTGCATATTGCGCCTCTTATGCTCTATATTTCCCCTCTCCGCAGATTATTCCTATTATGTGTTTCTTTCTCTTAGCAACATTTGATATTGTATTAAGATGATATAATTGCCTCTTTCCTTTCCTAATTGTCTCCGGGTAAAGGTCCCCCGTTGACGAGCCCAAAAAAGGGGAAAAAAAATTAAATAAGTACTAACAAAAATTAATTCTTATTCGAAGTATAAGTCTAATGACTTCACTCCATAAATATATTTAGATCACTAAGTCTAATGGATGTTTAAGACGTCTGGCGTCATAGCCGGTACCTAGCAGCTGTATTACTTCCACATTTATGTGGTTATGCAAATGCTTCTCGTGTATCTGAGCAAACTCCTTAATGACATCGTTGACGGTAGCCGTCTGGAGATCCGTATGAATATCATCATTACGTGAATATCGATTTGCATCTACAATTATTGCACGTAAGATTATATTTTGACGCCGCTGGATCATTTCTTGATTGGAATGCGCAGTACAGCCCCCCATAAGGCAAAACAAAACCAAAAATAAAAAAATAAAAAAAATAATATTTTTCCATGACAAACGCCGTCCGTGCGATCAACTTCACGGTGAAACGAAAATTACAACGATTAAAATTAATTTAAATTAATTAAAATTAACCAAGGGGATGCGTGCCTAGAATCGATATATAATGTTTGGAGCATACGCTCCACTCGTTGCACTGCCTAATTTTGGCGCGATTTTTACAAATCTTCACGCAACCGGGGCTGTAACGGCCGATGCGCGCAGGTTTTGTTGCGGAAGATTTATCATTGCACTGTACATTCTTTTGATTATGAAAACCGGTGAATGTCCAAAGAAAAAGATATACGTTTTTACACAGTATTTTTTTCTCCTTATTTCGCTGATTAGGTAATCCATTGTTTTTTGTTTGTTTTTTTGTTTCGTGGCTAATAACCAAATATCTTGTCTGTACGGTACTCCGCCGAGAGGAGTCCCCCCCGAGGTGCGAAAAAATTGGACCGCGTGTTTCTTTTATTATTTTTTTCTCCTCATCCGGGTAGATTTCATTAAATAAGAAAGCCCCCGATATTTCTTGGTCATCCCGAAAATCCGAGATTCCAGGTTTTTTTCCTCTGTAATTTTTATTTTCAATTACGAGTCCTAGACGAAATGAGGAAAAGTGCTCTGTACCTGTAATAAATTCTTAAGAAAGACAAAAAGTACTTTCAAGTTCAACTTGTTGGATGAGGATGTAGCGACTTTTTCTTCCGCAGTAGCCATAATTTATTATTTACCATATGGCCGTTACCGGTCCAAAATGGTGAGACCACCGGCTGAAATTCTTAACTGGCTATTCAACACCGATGAGACTAAGATGGTGATCGAAAAAAACAGCGACACGAGGATTGGTGTTTTCGATTTTATTTTTACCGGGTATTGTGAAATAAATAAATTTCTTTCAGACTTCTTGCATTCTTTTTTTTTTTTTTTTTTTTTTTTATTCCTACCTTAGGCGCGCCAGCGGCCTTGACCCAACAACATGAAAAATTAAGAGATATAACTAAATAGCCAGGCGGTCAGAAATGGAAAAGACAAAGGACAGCAGCAACGGAATAACTGAAGGCAATGGGAAGGAAAGAATATAGGTAGCGTTAAAGGGAGTAGGAAGACCCAAAACTAAAAGTTGGGCGTACAGAAAGGAGCGTTCGTTAAAGAACGCAGAACATTCGAATAGGATATGATTTGAATCACAAATACAAGAAGGCTCAGAAGTGTGAAGAGAGCAGAAAGGAGAAAGAGCTAAAGAAAAACGAAAGCGTGAAGAAGGGAGTAGAGAATGATTGAATCTGAGTCTAATTAAGGAAACAACAGTGGAACGACGACAGGTAGGAACAGATTGAAACCCAGGCAGGAAAAACCGGTTGAATAAAACGGTAGTATGAATAATGATTAGAGAATAAAGATGGATACATGTCAGTCCAAAGTCTAGAATGATTAGAGCGTGACAGAGAAAGAATGTCTGAGGAAGGGAAAGAGTCGAGGAAAGGACCAATGCGGGCGGCTGAGCGAGCTAAAAAGTCAGCTGAGTAATTGCCCGCTATATTGGAATGACTAGGAACCCATAGAAAGTCTATGAGAATGGAGCGGGACGAGAACAAAGAGGAGACAAGAGATCGAATAGAGAGGATGATACCGTCAGAAGTATGAGAAGGGGGCTTGCATTCTTACCTGAGAGTCTCTGCCTATGTATAGTGCGCATTTATATTACCTCGTTTTGACTCAATTTTAGGCGGTTGGGGTGCTACAACGGTCTATAAGAGAGCTCAGGGGTGTCGGTGCTTCTTATCCATGGTCTTGTCAATTGAAATAAGCAGCATATAGGTGAAATATAAATATTGTGTATCATAAACAACTTCATTTTCAATGAAATTTTCATTTACCCTATACGTTTTTGTTAATTTTAACCATTACCTACCAAAAAAAAAAAAAAATTTTTTTTACCGAAATATATGTTTTATTTAGGGGATCTAAAATACATCTAAAAATGACAGTTTCATTTTTGTACCCATGTATAATATTTTCTTCATTGGTAAAAAACATGAACAATGTTAAAAAGTGTCATTTAGACGACGGTCAAATATAATACGAGGAGGTTGTCAATTTTTTTTCTAAGATGCCCCTTCCATAGGTCTATAACATAGTGAAAAATTTTAAAAATCGGCTAATTTGCATTTGAAAAAAAAAAATTACTGCAGTTCAGCCAAAAGTGAATTTCTCAAAAACTAAAGGAATGAGGGATCTAAAACTCCTGTCGCGAATGTTCTCTTTGGTGGTGGTACCCAATTACAAGCCAAATATCAACCTGATAGACTTGCAAATTTACCATTCGTATCCACCTAGGACCTTTAATTACATTGTACGAAAAAAAATGATAATAATGTAGGTCGGGATTTAAAGAACACAGTGGTATATGCTTCTCTGAAGTTATACAGTTCTTTCCCAATGTCAACTCATGTTCAGCTAACATTGTTCTTGTCATAACATGTGGTTAGATTTAATGTAATTTATTTTCTATTTATTTTACATTAATGAGTCGTTACAGTCGATCACAGAAACGTTTCAAATAACGGCATTAGAATTTTGGAAATCTGTTCGTGTTACGTAACTCTTGAAGCAAAGTGTAAAAACAAAGCGTAGTTTCGAAATTGTCTGATCGTTCGTCAAAGATGAAAGTATGCAGTAATATGTTAAATAATATTGTAATTAAGTTAGTATTTGAACGAGGAAAATGTTACGCATGTATGAAAGGTGTATGCTGGAAAGACTAAGTTAAATTAAAAGGAAAATAAACGCGTATTATTATATTATATCTTAAATTTTATATAATAACTTCCGAGAGTTGTTAATTTTGTTTTATTCCGAATGACAAATTTGTTTAATGTATGCTTCCTCTTTATACGAGTGCAAGCACTTTTAAATCGTTACAAAAATCGGTCTACAATTTAGCGTTCAATAACTTCTATATCACACCTTGTTCATTGCTTTTGAACGTTATACAAGATAAATTTCCTATTATACATTGCCTCTAACATATACCGTATACGTATTATATTTTTTGTTTTTGCAGAAGTTTCGGAAACAAACAGACTGTACTTATTTTTGGAAACTGTAATTATTTTTTTGATCTTGTTCACAACGATACTGGTGGTAATACTGATGTGGCTGATAAGATCTTATTCTTTTCAAACGAATCAAGTTGAGGAGGAAAGTGTTCCGCCGGTATTATATGTCGCGGCTCAGACAGATTCGTGGGTAAATAGTTTAAATTTAATATACGCTTAGAAACTCTCTATAGATTAAATAGAATTCATCGAGTAATTGCTGTTTCTACTTATTATCATGCGATTAGCATTCACTTGCAACAACAGCTGTGGCTGGAAAAGTTACACGTAATTAATATAATTCAGGATAGTTCTTGTTTACGAGCGAGTCTGATGAAGTAAAATGAGTCAGACAGATTCCTTTATAGAACGTCGAATAACCAGAATAGCCTCTCCAGAAAATCTTCAGCGAAATGAAAAGAAAAAGGAAACAGCCCCCACCTATAGGAATATTTTTTCAAGTAAAAAAGTAGTGCCAACTATCGAAGATCCTGTCCCATCAACGCCATTTGCATCACCAAGCGTAATAGATCGATTTTTTTCGAATGTTGTGCTTTTCTCACTTTTTCAGATGAAGATATTTCTGACTAAAGTTTTCTTGTTCTTAATTTCAACCTTTCATCATACGTAATAATTAATTTTTTTAAAGTGAAAGCGGTAGCGTGTTGTCCAGAACATACATACAGTACAGTATTATTAAATAACTTTCAAAAATATTATCAAAAAGTTACCATCGGTTGCCGTTCGACCATTATCACAATCTAATTTTTTTTTTTTTTTTTTTGGGGGGGCACGTCAACAGTGGAACTTACCCAAAACAAGGAATTGTACATTATATAAGGAAAAGATTAGAAATTGAAGAGATAAAGAAGGCCAACAAAGGAACTATATTGAGAGAGGGGAATGCAAGAATGGAGTGGACACTATAAGGAGTAGGAAAAGATGCAGAAGATAAGAATACAGAGTGTTCGGAGGAAATAAAGGGGCATTCGAACAAAATGTGATTCACATCACAGGTATAATTGAGCTCTGGAGGGTCATAAGGACACAAAGGAATCTAACGTTGGTAGCAACAAGAAGAATGGAGAACATTACTTTATGGCGAGAGTATATAAGCACAATACTGTGCATATGTACATGCACTGTAATAATTTTCAAGATTATACATGGCGTACTTATGCAATTTACGTATCTGTGTATACAATATTATAAATGTTTGTAGGGTATTCGTGTATTAACGCAATGTGTTTAATGTTCGCTGTTATCCACAGTTTCATGTTACTGCGCTATATTTCGGAACGTATTATCCGCGGACACGGGGGCACTACTGCATATATGTGAAAAAGGTTTTGTGAAGAGTCATATGATTTCTTTAATTTAGTTGTTGAAGAAGCCATCTACGCTAAGGGAGGTTTGACAAGAGTAGTAGAATTGTCAATAAATACAAAAGAGCCAACTATGGAACTTGTTATAGGGTTATTATTATTATTATTATTATTATTACCGTATGGTTCGATGCGGAAAATTGTTTATAGCAGCACGTCCAGGTTATGTATCCATGACAGCGCTAATGGTGACACTTCGTGAATATCATTAAAAGTTCCGTCAAAAGCTCGATTTGGGCATCCATGAACACAGTGTTCAATGGTCTGTCGAGGGTAATGGCCTTTTAGAATATTTAGTATTTTATCTTCAAAATATTAATTAAAGTGTTGTGGAACTTTTTTTTTTTTTTTTTCATTCTCATTAATACAGTTAATAATAATCAAATCAAATCAAATCATTTATTTATTCATTTCATTAAAAATGTTACAATTTATAGCAGAATAATAGAAAAATGAATAAATAACCATAATAGTATAACCTAAATCAATTAGAAATGTTAAGTAAAGAAATACGTGAATAAATGAAATAAAAAAAAAAAATAATTTAAATAGGGCCATCAAGAGCGTTGCCAGCCGATGAGCCCGGGGGGGGGGGGAGATGATAGAAAGAGGATATGAGTTATGGGAAAAATAAAATTTATAATTTGTAAAGTCTTTATATGTTATTAAACAAGAATAAAATCTTAATTAAAACATCATTTTCATGGGTTTCTGGCAAATTATTCTGCTACTTTATTATAAAAGTCTTCCAAATTGTCCGTGATTAAGCGCCTATGAATACTCATCGTGGCCAGTTGATTAAAAAGTTTCAAAGTTCCCAGGCGGGGCAACGGCCCTCCCCTGACGCCTCTTGGCGACGCCCGTGTTATTTATTATTAGTTTACAACATTTGGTCGTATTTATCAGATCTTTAAATTTTTCAACAACACTCACTATTCTCGCTTGCCCAGAATAGTGTCCTGTTGATTCCAAATCCGTCTTACACTCAAATCCACAGCCTATACTCCAAAGCTGTTCCTGGAAAAGGAGAGAATGTACAAGCTTTACGTGCTTAATGTGGTGTGTAGTAAGTTCTGATACTATTTGTATATATATATATATATATATATGTATATATATACACTTTATGCACATATACTTGTTTTTATTAAGAATAAATACTGTTTTAAAAAGAACAATTTATTATATATCAAAGTAGAGGGATGATGATAGTGTCATGGTTTACAGATTAAGTTACATAGTTCAGTGTATGCGGAATTTGAGGCCACTTCGTTCCGGACGCAGCAACGTCTAACTCCAACTCTCAAGTGGATGAGGTTCGTTGTCAATCCGCTCGGAACAATCCTCCGTTTACAAAATATAGTTTCTTTTAATTGCTTCACCTGAAAACTTTATAAATCGCCACATCTTCTTTATTTAGTCAATACCAATAATAAATCTCACAATTTTCAAAAATACCTTCAGCGTTCGAAGTTGATTTCACATCTAACCGTTGTCTGACTCGAGCAAATATTTTAATAATTCATTTTCGAAACTTTTTTTTTTTTTTTATTATTATTTTTAATTTCTTATTTTCATGATTTCTTTCACGTACTCAAAATATCCGATTAATTGCTTATTTTTATTTTTCTGAAAAAGAGGAAGAAGTGAAAATTTATGAGAATGTAAGAAAATTAGTACGGATATAAATCAAAAAAAAAAAAAAAAGAAAATCTTTTCAAGCTTCTCCCATAAGTATCGAGGACAAACCTACCCGCATCTTTTTTTTTTTTTTTTTGAATTAAAATTAATGAAGCGTTTGTTCTATTTTTATAGTCATCTTTATTTTTTCATTTACGAGAATAGTAACGAAACAAAGAGAATAACTTTGTTACCCGATCATGGAGATAGTTGACGGAGAATACGCTGACGACAGTAAATGAACACTTCCAAACTCCCAATAATAATTTATCATTTTTGTTACGTCGTAGCTGTTTGAAATCTTTCGAAGATAACACGGTCCATCAATAGGAAATTTTTTTTAGCGTTCTGATTAGAAACACCGTTTATTTAAAAGGGTCGATTATTACAACTAATTTCGTTGCTACTTTAATCGAATACAAAATGCACGCTAGAATTGGTTTTTGAGAGCCGTCTCTCCGTAGTCTTTTTATCCTTTCAACAAAATTTTCATTTCTGTTCATTCTTTATTTTTATATTTTTTCTAAATTAATTATATAATTTTTTTTTAAACTTTAATTTGTAAAGCAAAAACAAAAACAAAAAAAAAAAAGCATTAATGCGATAAAATTAGCACATCTTCCCAGTGACAAAATTTTATTAATGGGGAAGATGCGGTAAGCTCATTCTTACATTTACCTAGGTGTAAGCATACGCGCATGCACACACAAATTACTCTATTGTTTTTTTTCCTATGTTTTTTTTTTTGAAGATAAGCGTCTGCCAAACTTAATAACTACGAAACATCTGGAGGATAAAAAGTTTGAAGACTGATGAGAGTAAAGAGTTAAAAGTTTTAACTATAATAATTAAAAGTTTTTTCTGTACCTTAAATTGAAAAAAAAAAAAATCTATTCCAAGAGTAAATAATGTTTCTCCTTTAATTTTATCTAATTAATTGTTTTTTAATATCGATAATTAAACGGGGAAAAAAAAGGGGGAAATCGCTACTAATTGCAGAATCATTTTTTTACTATTTGTAAAACTAATTAAAAAAAAAAAAAAAAAATTGTAACTACATTTAAGGCTCCTTCGATAGTATCATTTAGCTACGTCATTGGCTTTGTTGCTTCCGATTGATTATCCCTCCGACAGTCTATAAAAATGCAGAAAACGTACAAACCAATAGGAAGTAGATAATTCGAACCAGATCAAATATGATACAATATCAACCGCAAACAAAAAAACAAAAAAAAAAAAAACTTTTTCGCAATTGTATTTGATAAAGTACACTAAATTTTGTGACGTACACATTAAAAGAAATACCTCGAATATGACTGGCTTTTGTAATTAGTGTAGTGTCGAACGGCGGAAATCGTTGAATTTATTATCGCGGTTGCGATGTAATAAAATTAATTAGTTAAAAATTAAAAACACCGTTATCACGATCAAACAAAATTGTAAAAATATCGTGTCTAAGACAAAAAATACCGTACAATCTTTAAAGACTTCAGTGAATGTAACAATTTGTACACATTTTAAGCTTTAAAACGTTCGCGCAATATGCTTTATAATTCCTTCGTCGAAGTGTAGTTAATGACAAACGCCCTAGTGAGAATATTAAAAATAGAACTGATTTTTCATTTTGAAAGCTAAGATACAGCCGAAGCTATTAGCATAATTAATGAATTTAACGCAGATAAGCCCATTACTATTAAGAGGTAAAAAATGGAAATTTAAAAATGGAAACAGAAAAATTTACGAGGAAACGGAAGTTAAATTTACAGAAACAGTGATTAAAGAAAAGCACTAAACTCGGAAAAAAAATACATAAGCAATATTATGACAAAATGAAAAGTTCAAAAAATCTTAGAAATAACGAGAGTAAGATGGATGTTAAAAAGAAATAAACAGAAATAAAATCGAAGCAAAAATAAAATAGAATAAATTGTACCAAAAAGAATTGGGTGAAAAGGATTAAAAGCGATATTTGAAGCTGTAATAAAAAAATTTTAAAACAACAACTGACTGCTGGAGAGTTCAAAAAACTAATAATAGAAAAAAATGCAAATAACATAAACATTTTAATAAAAAACTTAAATGGATTAATAACAAACAAAAAATAAATATATAAAATTTTTTTTTCCCCTTATTACCTGAATAACCGAAATAAGATTTATCTAAGCAAAGGAGACCATCCGGGTGGTCAGACAACTGCAAAAGGGAAGAGTACGCGTAGCAACTAATAGAAATATGTCAAAAAGAAAAATACACTGGGAAAGACAACACCTGAGTAGACTCGAGGGATTCCTAAATTGTATGCGCTATGTATAACTACTATGGCCATTACATCTCACACGGGGGGTGGGTCATTTAAATATGCTGAGTTAAGCCGCTCATTTTAATGAAGGCAATAAATCTGTTGATGGAAATTACCTCATTTCAGAGGATCTGCTCTGTATTTCTGAGTAGGCCAAGTTGTCTCCGCAACATAGTAAACTAAGCAGTATGTGAGAAATTGTCGGTACGGTTGTCTGGCTTCACAAGGGTAGCCGGAGGCGGTGTTTTATCGATTATGTGCGATGTGGCCAATTCGCAGCCGGCTGAGGATCGGGATGTTCCTTCCGGTGGCCACCATGATTCAACTGCGGGCTTAGTAGTTCTTAGGAATGTTGTAGCAGTTGACCATTCAGATCTCTGCTGGTTAGGCGAGCGAAGCGAGACTACTTATAGATTATAATGAGCATTTCTTCTTCCGGCCATTATAAAAAAAAACTACTAAACATATGGACATAAAATTGAACATAATTATTCATATTCATGCCTAGATGTGCCATCAATCGTTATTTTAAAAAAAAAAAAAAAAACTTGTATAAATAAATAATATTATTTTTTATTTTCATGCCTATATAACTGTAAATCCGAAAATAATGGTAGAACATATTCCGTAAATTGCGATGATGCAATTAGAAAAAATAGTTATTTATTTAATAACCCAACCACCACATTATTGTTGTTGTACCTACATAATTGCACTATAACTCTGCGCTGTACTAACTTTTTGTCATAGCTATTTACATTACACTATTTTTAATAAATAAATATTCTTTCAAATTGCAATGCCGCAATTTACGGAATAGGTTCTATCATTTTCGGATTTTTGAAAATGACTGCATCTGTGAAATACAATCTTTAACAGTTCCAAAGCGAAATATCTCCAGCAATTGATCGGTAACTTTTATTTTTCAATTTTAAAAATATTCGTGCAAATAATGAAAATATTTTTATTAAGAGCAGATTAATCGTCTATTAAAATCAGTAACCCGACTATTTAAAAACAGAACTATCACTTCCTTTACTAATATATTTTCTATTAGATCGGTGGTAATAAAATCAATTATTTTTCTCTTATTTAATCCATGCTATACTTAGTTCTTGTACGTATCATATTTTTCTGTTTTATATTATTTTGGGGGGTTTCAAAGGTATTGTATATATGTCTGATAGTTGGCGTCTTTTAATGTTATTTGGGCTAAAGTAATAAATTCACCTATTTTACACATATTAATATTATATAACAACACTAAAATTTCATTTTCTTATATTTTTAGTATTTTCCACATGTTAAATTTTCACATAAAAGTAGCAGTATTTTTTAATGACATATACTAATTAAGATAAATGTAAAGTGTTCTTACTTAAACTACTATTCTTCTACACTTGGTATTATTTCATAATTATCGTATATCCTATTTACAATGTTATGTTTAAGTCTTTTGTAATATTATTTTTACGCTAAGCTTAGCTCATATTTAGTGAAGTTATGGTTTATATGACAAGAACCTTAATGTTGTAATAAGGAAGAAGTGGGATGAATCGGGCACTTATTTTTTCTCGGCTGTATGAGGAGTTGGAAGGTTAAAATTCAGTACGAAGGTAAACTATTGATGATATCTATCAAGCATTTCATCGACTGCGATATCCGTTTTCGTATAACCGAGATAGTGCCAAAAAAAAACTTTGTTGTTTTTTGAAAAAATTTCGTATATTGTGTCAAAATTTTGAAGACATATCAGGTAAGTTCTTTTTATTGAAGTATTATGATCAACCTGTTACAATTTGGAGAAATAGACCAAATTTTTGAAAAAATGAGCCATGGGGATGAATCGGACAGACTGATTAACCCTACAGTTCGCGATGTGCATTTAAAGATACACACGAAATCTCGATAATGCCATAATTGGAGCACCAATAGAAAGCCTTGTTTCGTCTACTCCATCCGGTTGGATGACTAAAGAATCGTTTTTGGACGTTTTGAAACACTTTCAAAGGTATTCTAATTTGGGCCAAATAATCAAACGATGTTACTTATGGATAACCATTGTTCCCATACGTCATACGAGGCTATTCGTTTTGTACGAGAACGCAATATTGTTCTTTTTACTTTTCCGCCACATCTAACTCATGAAATCCAACCGTTAAATGTAGGATTGTACGGTCCATTCAAGAAAGCAATGCCTTATGCCGAAAAAGATTACTTGGCAACCGCCAACAAAGCAGCTGTAATTACTCTTGATGTTATTCTAAAAATCTCAAAATCACCGTTCGAAGTTGTTTTTGTTCCAGGAAAAATCGAAAATTCATTCAAATGTACTGGTTTATGGCCAGTAAACCGATTATGTATTTTGAAACAAATAAAAAACTCTCTGGACAACGAGAACAAAAATGCGACTGATGTGATGGAAGAAGTTACAGTACCAGAGTCTCCGGCGATTCCATCTCCAAGAATGAGGCCTAAACAGCAACTTTGAAGTCATCTCCAGAGAATGAGGCTAAAACAGGAGCTTTAAATTCAAGCTCGAGCGGATCTTCAAATAAATCTTCTCCCCAGTTCTTGTTGAAAGCAAAACGACCTCTCCGAGATGTCATAACAGGAACAAGAAAAATTCGCCGGAAACCAGGAAAAAGTGCAGAGTTAACTTCAACTCGAGAGATGGAGAAAGCTGCGAAACGCGCTCAAAAAGTTGCAGAACGTGCACAAACCGAAATTGATTCGAAACCAAAAAATAAACCAAAAGCAAAGAGAAACCTCAATTTTCAATCCCAACCTGAAAAGAATTCAGATATATCAAACCAAGGCTTCACTGAAGATTTTAGCGACGTTCAAATTCGTAACTGGGTTGTGGTGAACTTTCAAATGATACAACAGAAGAATCTGTACATACGTGATACCACATCTTCGCAGGTTGGCCAGTAATTCTGGTAGTGGGTCGCCGGGAAAGTTTGGATCAAGAGGACAATGTTCCAACTTTAGGGGGAGGTTTCGTGTGTGGCTGAAATGATGGTACATATTTCGCAGTATGAAATATTTTCGGAAGTAGGAAAGCGGAAGGCACCCGGGTAGAACGCACATGCTGGCAGCTGAAAAAGTTCGATGCACTCCCAAAATGGTTCTCAGTGCGTAGTGATTTATAGGATCAAGAGATTTCAGTGTAGATTTGCTGGCTGAAGAGTACACCTGACACCCGTAATCAGCGATCTGTAGATGTTGCAGAGGAATTTAGGATTAATAATGTATTACATCTGCAGCTAGCCAGATATTTCAATATGGGAATAGAATTGGTGCAGCTATGTTTTAAGTTGGCAATATGAGGCTTTCAAGTAAGTCTAGAATCAAAGTTTAATCCGAGGAATTTGAACGTGGCTTTCTGGGGAAGAGGAAGGTTGTTTAGATTTAGAGGCACACTGGGAGAGGAACGGTGCCCCCTGCAAAAATCAACATATACTGATTTACTCGCCGAGATGGCTAGGCCGTTGTTTTCAGACCAACTCTGTATTTTATCGATAGTTTTCTGGAGTATTCTTTGAGCGATAAGAGGGAAATTTGACGATAACGAGATGTTAAGATCATCGATGACAAACAGCCGGGCGGTTATAGGCGGCGAGATGTAATCAGCTACGTGTCATTGACGTAAATTATGAATAAGGTTGCACTCAGAGCAGAGCCTTGTGGCACGCCATTCTCCGTTGAAATGGATGCTGATAATGATGTAGCGATCTTAACCCGGATTGTTTGGTTACTTAAAAAGCTAGCGATATAATTATAGCCAATTTATTCCAGCGGCTTTGAGCTTTAGCAATAATCCATGCTGCCATATGCGATCGAATCGAATACTTTTTCTAAATCGAAAAAGACAGCATATGTATGTTGATGGCGGTGGGAGCTTGTTACTATTTGCCGTTGCGGAGTTATGGAAATTAACGGATGAAACAAGGTAGAAAGTGAAGCTAAAAAAGTTCCAAACACGAAAGAAGAAAGAGAAACAAAGGTAAATTTTACAGCTCTTTCATGTAGGTTTTACCACCGCTATAACTGTAGGCAGACAGACAAGATCGTAATATTAGGTACTGGAACTTGTCACGTCGTGTAATACACAATACGCTGTTGCACGAAAGCTTTTTGAACTGATTACCAACACTGTACAAGCAGAGCATAAAGTATATAAAAACTGCTGAGCCTACAATGCTAAAGGGAAAAAGAATAAAGAATTCCTTCCATCTAACATCATGACTATTATATACAGAGTCCAAAATGCTGACAAGAGAAAATGATGGAAATAGGTTGTGCAGCCATGTAACCGCAATATCATAAAACGGTACACTAAATGTAAGAAGTACTGTGAACAATAATAACTAGAAGTAAAAGATTAAAAGTATCACAAGAGAGGGAAAGTAAAGAACCGAGCCTAAATTTTAATACGACGGAGTACGAAGAAATTAATTTAGCTACAATTGGAGTAGTAACTGGGGTGAGTGGAAAATAGAAAAGAGGATGCACAATATGATGCAGGAGTACTGCGGCCGACAACAACTTTAAGTAGAGTGCTGTCTTCTTGGATGACATGAAGGAGTACTCCAAGAAAACATGACGTCGCGTAAGATAGTGTGTTATCGTAGCGGAGAGAGAACAAAGAGGGGAAGATACGATAGAGAAACGATACGGTGAAACAGGAAGCCTATTACGTCCTGTTTGAAGCGGAAAATAGAAGAAATAATCGTGTGACGACGGTTTGTAAATTCTTTTGAATAACATTAATAATATTACTACTATTATTATTGTTATTGATATTGTTATCGTTAACATTAGAGGTTCCCGAGAGGAGGCGTTGTGCCTTCTCAAAATCTTCAGTGGACTTGCAATAATACAATTTTAATCCAACTGATATCTTTTTAATGGTGTAGTCTTTCAGTTTGTTGCCAGAGCACAGCTTGTGCAAACTTGCTATATCCAGCTCGAGGATGGTAACTGAGGGTATATGAAGTTTGTTATTGATATTATTATTATTCACATTAGAGGTTCCTGAGTTGGAGAGGTCAGACAAGGAAAGCCATAATTCCTTAGGTGGCAAAGACGGCACTTGGGCAAGGGGGCTAGAAGGCCTACGTTTCATGTAGGTTGTAGGCGAGCTCATCTATCGGAGCTGCAAAAATAAGAACAAAATACGAGAAATATTAGAAACTAAATAAATAAAAAATTATAAATGAAACGAAAAAATAAAAAGAAATCGGAGTAGGAATAAAGGAAAAACGTCATTAATCTAAAGACGCAACAAATAAAATAGAAATAAAGCTGCTGGCCGATGTTTAAATTAGCGGAGAGATAAAATGAAACCACACAAAAACATACTGCCCTTATCGGTGCTTCTTACATTCTCTCATTTCCTACTGCTTCAGTTATTCCTGCTCTTGAATTAGTTTTATTCCCTGTATTTATAAATGTTTAAGAGAACTTTATTTTCTCCTTCTTCCCATTTCTTCGGCTAATGTTCTCATTGACAAACCCAGTAGAAAAAGAAACAACAAAAAAACAGAATAAATGAAACGATCTTACGCTTGTTAGCAAGACTTTCATTACTGATGATAGCGAAACCGATCTAATTTAGTAACATTTGCGGGCAGCTTTTCAACTGAAAACAAAAATACAACCCCACAAAACCAAAAACTGCGTGACATGGTCGAACTCTTCCGATTTTTGTTGTTGTATTTTTGTTTTCAGCTACGTCATCGGTGTATTTAATTTTCCTATTTATAATGCCAACAAACAAGTTTGATTAAAAACACTATATAATAACAGGTTAATAACTGAGTATTTTTATGATGGTCCAACAGGTTTAACAGATTATCCGGTTCTTTTACAGTGCTCACAACAGTCCCTCGTGGTCTTGAAACTGGACACACAGAGAAGCGGTCTACTAAAGCAAATGAAGAATAGAAAGGTGTAGCGGATAAAACGACAGGGCGATGTGGCAGAAACGCTGAAATCTGCAGCGTGGAAGATCTAGCGGATATAGAATTACCAATTAGCGATAAAAAAGTTCATAAACTAACTGCGGAATTCGTGGCGGTACATATTAAGTCATTCCCCCGGTTCATTAAAGGAAGTTTTTTAAGAAAATTAAATCGACAACTAACGTAAACGGTGTAAATAAGTTTGTCGGAGATATAAACGGATAATATACTTTTTAAAAAATTAGTTGAACAGCTTATTTAGACTAGAGATTAATATTTAGTCGATTATAGTGAGTCGCCATGCTTAATTTAAAAATTCATCCTGAATTATACATTCTCAAAAATGTCGTATATCACGTATGCTTTTTCGCAGTAAATATTTCCTTACTTAACCGTTGTTTTCATTATTTTAAAGGATAATTTAAGCCCTATCTCGAATGCAGTATTCGCTGAATAAACATTCTGTTTTAAAGAATTTTTAAATACGCCTAACTCGAAGGTATTTTAGATCATTCTTTGTTTTATTCGCACAGGCCCCAGTTAAAACAGCGTGATGAAGATGGACCCCCGACTAAACGCGTTGTGTATCACTATAGAGACGCACTCTATCGCAGTTGACAAATTCAAAATAACGCGAAGAATGGTTTTAGGCAATTTTTTTGATGACGGATCAATATGATTATTCCAGTTGAAGAGATGTCCGTTAACAATAATATCCTCAAATATCTCTAACTTCAGAAGTATCATCACGTTAGTAATCCATGTTTATCATCTTTTCGACAACACTTCAGATTAATTATACACGACTTTCGTATAATGATTATTGGATATTTAATCTGTAATTATTTTTTAATTCGTAGCACCTTCGGGCGAAATTTATTTAAAGGTTTGTTTGTATAAGCGCGTTTCGCTTTTTATATCAAAAAGTCGCACAATGAACAGTTTTTCTTTACGGGGAATACAAAGGCCTCATCATTCCTATTTAAAGTACACGTCAAACCCACAATTATATGTCGTGGTTTTACGTATAAATGTAAATAAATCTAAATTACTGCACATTCGGAACAATTCTAAACATAAGATATACGATCTGTGAATTACCTTTCATAATAATGACTGTATGCATGAACTTCATATAAATAACAATACTCATTTGTGTTGTTGTTCACCGATTGAGAACGTAGAAAATTTTAAATATCCATAAGTATATATATATATATATATGGATGAAAACTGGAAAAAGCACATTCCAGCTTTATATGAAATAAAGCAGGTACTATCGAACACTACGTACATATATACTATAATTTAATAATAATGTCTAGAATATTATATGGAATTTAAGTATATAGTGTGAAGCTAAGAAAACAGAAATAAATAAAATAAGCAAACTACAGAGGAGGTGTTTAAAAGTTATATCCTACTGGAAGCAAAAAGACTTTAGATCAATCATGTATGGAAGGAAAATAACGAAATGTCTCTCAAGATGTGTACTATTTCTATATTATAGATTATTAGTATTTAATGTTAATAATATAAAATTACCATCTAAGCAGAAAATTCGATTAACAAGAAACCAAAGTAATGTACATGTTACATTTATCCCCGCGATGTAAATCTACGAATTGACAACACCGATTAATCAGTGTGCTAATCTAGTAAGTACAATTCCTAATCATATACTAGAGGGAAAAAAAACTGGTGCGTGGAAAAAGAAGGTGCAAAAGTGGTTGAAGAAATGCTGCAAAGGCTGAAGATCAAGTTAATATCTCGCTACTCTTTAATGGTTCTTTTCTGTTTACGGTTTGTTGGTTTTGACTTTGTCGTGTCCTTCCTAGATTTTAAGTTCTCTCAGAGGATCATGTTTTTTCAATTTTAAATATTAAACTGTCTGCATGTACCGATGTGCCATGAACGCTGCCTATTCTGTACAACTAGAATATACCAATAGGTAGTCACGACGCTCGGAATCGAGCGATACGACTCAGAGAGAGATGTACTGATGTACAGAGATGCGTATTACGCGGAATGTATAGTATTGACATAAGTATATATACTACTCTTACTTAAATATAACGCTAGGTTTATTAATATTGTTATTTATGGAATAAGTTAAAATAGTTGTAATTTTTATACTTTTTATCTTCTTTAATAAACGTTGATAAGTGTTGGGAACTCACACAATGGACATATTTGCCCCGTGAGATCCAGAAATTATTTTTAAAATAATAATAAAAAAAAAAAAACAAAAAAAACACGAGGACTTATTTTGCCAATGGTTAACTTGAAAGAAGAAGGTCACAGGCTTCCTATCTCTTGCTCATTGAACAAAATAGCGTCTGTGCTACAATCGCGTTTGTACAAGGACTTTTTGATCAGACTTTGATGTGAAGACGGCTCTAGATCGTCACAGCACAGCTAAAAATTATTTAATTTTTATACTTTTTTATGTACATATTAAAAATAATAATGCCACTGCGGTACTCCATAGTGTCATTTTAGAAAACCACTGCACCTATTTCATTATTCTTACAACCCCAGTCACATTATCTGAAACGAGATTAATAATTTTCCTCAGATCCTGATATTTTTACTAAATAACTATGTCTGGCGGATGGGGAGGGGGGATTTAGAAAGATCAATAAATAAAACTAAGTAAAAGCTACGAATAGAGCTTTCCCTTTAATGTAACGGAAGAAATCATTCAATTGGAGAGAGGCAGATTTAAAGCAAATAAAGTAAGTCCCATATATGCCTGATAAGGTATCATGGATTGTGAAATTAATGTTCACAATATACTAAGCCAACGGCACTAACCGGAATGGGGGGGGGGGGGGGGGGGTGGGGGTAGTTCTGTTCTACTCGGGATTCGCCTTTACTTTGCCCCAGATAATTCTCTGCTATAACCAATATTCAATTTCAGATTAGTTATATACCATTGGGACAGCGACTTTGACCCGGAACGAGACACTTCTCGATAACTTATGACACCTCTAGTTTGCTAGCGAAACACCTTAACCACTAGGCTACCGCAACCGGTAGATTTACTTTCGAAAACCAGTCTCAATGGCTGTCAATTATATCGTGTTATATTAAAAACACATTTTTTAACCATCATTCTCTATAGCTCTATTTGTTTAACTGCTTTAGTTTGCAGCGCTGCCTTGTGTTGTTATAAATAGGTTTAATTGCTTGTTTATATAAATGATAACTTTTTTATGATTATCAGTAATTTCATACAACGAATTTTACAAGCGTAGTAATAATCCACACAAAATCATTTGAAACTCTATTTAAACCGCTTAACTTTAAATTTTCATACAATATTTTGTCAACTGGCTTGGTGTTTCTTGATAATAATCTCATCGACAAATTTCCATTAAGAATTTTTCGCTGGAATTTTACAAAGCCATATTTATTTCGTCTTATTACTTTAGTAAACTTTTATACGGATCTCTTAAATTTTAAAATATCTGTTCTTTTTTACGCATTAAATAATCTAGCAGATCCGGCACATGTTATTGTTTATTTTTTATTTTTTTTTAAATTCATTGTTGGTGATTTTTTTTATAAAGTGAGTATAATTTTATCTGAAGAGATAATTAAATCTGTATTACACGTTTTTTTTCATCAAATATTTTTTATAATTCATCGCGCTTGCAATGGAGTTAACGAATCGAGATATTTTATTCAATTATCGAGGTAAATTCTTTAACATTTTCACTTTATAATTAGGAAATGTGCGATGTAGACAAAATTGCGAGATTACCTTCGAACCTATTCTTCTTCTTATTCGAATGTGATTTTTGTTAATTTCAATCGAAAAGCCTTTTTTCATGCCACCTCCTCCCTGAGCACGCCAGCGGCCTTGACTCAACAACATGACAAACTAAATTACAAAACTAAATAGCCAGGCAGCCAAAAAACAAAGGACATTAGAGAGGGAACAACAGAAGACAACGGAAAAGAAATGATATAGAGGTTGCGCTATAGGGGGAGTAGTAATAAGACCCAAAGCTAAAATAATTGGGCGTATAAAAAAGGGAGAACATTTAAAAAAAATACGATTAGAATCACACATACAAAGACGATCGTTTAAAGAGACCAGTAAGTAGGTTTTCAAGAAAATGGAAGTAAAGAATGATTAACCCCGAGTGTCAAATTAAGAAAACAACAGTATAAAATGAAAGCAAGGCAGGGAACGAAGAACCGGTTGAATAAGGCAGTAATGCGAATAACGATTAGAGATAAATATATCCAGCCAAAGTCTGGAATGATTGGAGCTGGATAGGAAAAGGATGTCTGAAGAACGGAAATTATCGATGCTAAAGAGTCGGCTGAGTCACTGTCGTCTATATCGGAACGACTAGGAATCTATAGTAAATCTATAAGGATAGAGCTGGACGAAAGCAAAGATAATTTCCTGTTCTTTATTTAGATTAATTTTTAAAGCGACCGTTTCGATTATATAAATCCATTTACGGGGGCACGATTTTATATGCTTTATTCTCCGTTAGCGCATAATTTTTCAAATTCAACTTAGTTTCTTTTTATTGAATAGCTGGATGCGTCAATACCGCCGACGTTATAATTACTGTTTATTAACAATTCTCTTCTTACGATACGTTTAATGATTTCCTTAATTTGATCGACTGCTAAAACATCTAACGCAAGACGTTGTAAAATACAAGAGAGCTTAACGAAACGAAGAACAAATAATACTCCCGTTAAATTTAATTTTACGAGTCGAACTCGAAAACATACTGAACATTATTTTTGAACAGCTGAAAATCAGATGAAACCGATAATGGGAGAACTTCAAGAGTCAAAATTTAACAAGAACGTGCTATGTAGGTCTAGACAAAAAAATGAGTATCTGTTTAATATTGGCTTAGCTTTTTTGAATGTGGAAATTAGAAAAATGGATAAATTTAGTGCAATGCAAAAAAGTAAGCCTCGTTAGTCAATCGAAAGAATTATTAAGTTGCACTGATGGCAAGGTTTCTGCGTTAGATATTTTTAATATCCGACATAACTAATAAAAAATTGATTAAATGGAATGCGATTTTTTTTTTTTTTCTTGGAAAATGTGTGATTTGACGACGGAAATGATTGCACACCTAAATTAATGATTTTACTATAAAATTTTAATTAAAGGCTCTGTTCAAAATGGTGCAAAATAAGATGAACTTCAAACGCAATTTGTAAGATGATTATTTACTGCTTTTTACAGGCACTCACGCTTTATTGAAAAATTTCATCGGCAATCATTTTTTTTTTCAACAATTTTACGCCAATGTTCAAAATTCCCGGTTAAATATTTCTAACTGTTTCGGTGAAAGGTTAATCACCGGCTAGATACTAATCAATCGTCACTTTGTTAAACACAAAACGCTTTTATCGAATAACTCTAAAGCACTCTATACAAAAATAACAATCAGTTAAATATATATATATATATATATAAAAATTTGAACAAGATTCTCGCGTTAATGAACGCCTATTGTACATGTAGCTGTTCTTTTAGTTAATTAAGACAAGGGAATTAAGAGATATTATGTTAACGTTATTCAAATTCAGAGTTTCAAAATTCACTCAGGTGCAGCGCAACTCATTGCGATATTTACTGCAGTGTGTTTATCAGAGAGGAGGGTGAACACCACGTAAATACTGCGTGAAATAATTACTTTATTGATAAACCAGTACGGTACGTACAATTTTATGCCTATCAAGAGATTTCCTATCTTTATCATTAGGGAAATTTACTTGATCGGTGTATAGAAAATAAAAAAGAAGGTGCAAAAAAAGAATTGCAGCCAGAAGGTTATATTCATTTAAGAGGTGTAGTAACCGTCGAAATATCTAAACCAAATAAAATAGATAATGCAATATATCAGCAAAATTACTGTATAAGGAAATTAGCTCTACCTTTAATTACGCAATCCTTAAGATCATACTATAATATGACGGAATCGTGTATGAATAACGATTTCTATAGCACGAACCTTTCGCTTTTGGGAACATAACATAGTACTGATCATAAGCTTCTGCTAAAAATGGATGTAGTAAGTACTACCATACAACTGTAAATGTCACAAAAATATAATTATGATGATATATCAAAACATTTTTTCTTAAACGCAAAAATACTTTGTAAGGATTTGTAATTATTGCTAAATAACAATTTACATTAGTTTTTATACTTCTAATTTATTTATTACATATTACTATAAATATTAAATCAAAATTCAGTGATCCAAGCCACAAGTAAATAAACCTAATATATGTACATACATACACATGGTGGTCACTCAAATATAATGTTTAAATTCCCGGTCCAAATCCTACTGATTTCCTCATTATGAGAATTGTACAAAAAGAAGAATGGACTGTTTTTGTGTTACTATTAATAATATTTGACTGCCGCAGCATATTTTATATAAATAAAACAGAACTTCGCAATTTATTTTGAGTAAAGCACATTAAAAAATGCATTAATTTTTCGCTTTAAATGATTTTTTCTTATTAAAAATATCGTTTTTGGCTATTTTTAATTTTTTTCACGGTTTCCCGATTGAAATGCCACCCTGATACATACATACATACATACATACATACATACATACATACGTACATACATACATACATACATATGTATATACATACATACATACATACATACATACATACGTACATACATACATACATACATACATACGTACATACATACATACGTACATACATACATACATACGTACATATGTACATACATACATACATACGTACATATGTACATACATACATACATACATACATACATACGTACATACATAAATATGTACATACATACATACATACATACATACGTACATACATACATACATACATACATATGTACATACATACATACATACATACGTACATACATACATACATACATACATACATACATACATACGTACATACATACATACATACATACGTACATACATACATACGTACATACATACATAAATACACACACACACAGCGGAAGTTAATTATAAAGGCATTGAAAGGAGTAAATAATCTGACCGTTATATTGTCCTTAAATCTGATATCGAAGAAAGCATTATACATTTTTTAATGTCTAAGACTTACTATCATTGAACACAGTCACTTCGTTGTAAAACTTCTGTGAAATATATTTTACGAAATAGTTTGGTTAAACAAAATATAATCTATTTATAATCATTGGCACACGAATTTTTTCGTTATATTTGAAAGTAAGATGAAAAAATAAAATTTAAATCAATATAATAAAAAAGGGAAAAATTGTCATGTATAAAGGTTTTTTTTTTTTTTTTTTTCCACACCTAGCTGCTAGAGCTATCAGAGGAAGTTTTGACTTTAAATCACTTGAACGGCATTCCTTCCTAAAGGATGGCAATAGTATAGTTTTTTCTTACTTTTGAAATTTTTAATTTTTGATTTTTTATTATAACTAGATGGAATCTTCTTAAATAATTTCCATGTACCAGAAGTTTTTATCAGTTTCATTAAATTATCAATAATCATTTAACATGTTAATTAACAACATAAGCCGAACAAAGAATAAGAGTATGTCTGTGTTTCTTTTGTTGAAATTTTATTTTCAAGAGACGATTTTTTTTTTTTTTTGTCAAATTTATTTGCGAAAATTAAATTTTGTGTCGCCAAATAAACAATCATTTTTTATTTGCGTACGAAAATGTTAGTGGTAATTACTGATTTTTCGCTATAATCGATATTATTATAACCGATAGAGGTCTAGTAACATTCGTTTTTATGACCGATTTTAAATACGCGTAATTCTTAATAAATTATAAATGTAAATTATCAAAATAATAAACATTTCACTTATTATACATACTACGAATAATATATATCGCTAATGTTTACTATTATTAAAAATAAATTATACAGAATTATCGTATAAATACAAATGAAAATATATGGTAAATAAAATAATAATAAAAAAAAAACAAAACAAAAAAACAAGCTGAAAATAATCAAAAAATTAACGATTAATCGAAAAAAGAAAATATTCGTTTCTTAGGAAGATTAATTAAAAGTTAAAATTTTTTATAAATGCCAATAATAATTTATATATGACCGCATTTAAAATTTTAACATTTTAAGATGGCTACCGAAAAAGTGTATTAATATGCACGCCAATCTTTCTGACTTGAAGCACTATGAACGCTTCAGGTAATCATATTAACGAGAGCGTATCTGTTTTAATAAATAGCAGAATTCGGTAGCATATATGCTGGAAGACAACTAGGAATTATGTTAAATCATCATTTATAGGCTTAGAGATAAATGGAATGACGGAAAAGTAAGGGATAAAAACAGAAGAACTAAAGGATATTACAGCTAGAATCCATGTAAAAATGAGATCAATCTTCAGACGGTTAATAGCTGAAACATCTCAGCTGAATGCAATTAGCAAGGCTCGGCTATTAAATTAATCGTGTTTAAGGAGACTTGTTAAAAAGTGGCATTTATTCTAGCTGAGATTTTCGTTTGTAAGTTTATTACTGGCGTTAGAAGGAGAAAGGCAGTGACAGCAAGTATCCGGTAATATTTCGTAGTTTACGCGGTTCTGTCATTGCTACGAAGGCATTCATTTTTAAATCTTTATGAATATTTTTGGAAATATCAAGCGCGAAATCAATCTATATTTATTACGAAAACAGTTCAAAAACATAGAACAAATTTAAAAATTAAAAATAACGCAGGGACGTGTGGTATTACATTTATAATAAACGCGATAATATCATGAATAATTTGAAGGAAAAAAAAAAGAAAAAAAACATTTTTAGCAGGGTAAGAGTTTTATCAAGAAATATACTTCACCGAAAACTCCATTAACTTATTTTGGACGAGGGCCTATCTAGCTGGAGCAAAAATGTTATTGAATATGTTCTTTTTATTTCAAAGAAACAAATATATGACAATATACTTTCATTTATCTTAATATATATGTATATATATATATAAATTGTAATAAATAGAAAACATATAAAAACTATTTATTATTAATCTACCGTAGTGAACTTTATAAAACTTTTATATGTATTCAATCTTAATATATATATAAATTGTAGTAAACGCAAAACTTTATTCCACTTATGCGAATTTTTAAGGAACATAATCGGAATACATCACTCAAATAAAATTAGATTCGTTAATTGAAATAAAACTATATAAATGATACGTTCCTGCCATTTTTAGTAACGCATTTAGAAAACTGTTTTTACTGTAGAAACAAATTATAATACACGCTCCACCGGTTCAGACAAAATTTCAGCTGGCCACACGAAGACATACAATAAACGTACACGTTTAGGCGAATATTTTTGCATTTATATTAAACATAAAAATACAAATGGTAAAATATTCCCTAAACGTATCACGAATATGAAAAATTTATTAGGCGAGTGTGATTATACGACTGCTGAAAAACATCTCAAGAAATTTTTAAATGAATTAAATAATTGCGAACAATATACATTCTGTTCGGAACATTAACACGATATACAAAACTGTAAATAAACTAAAAAGAACACAATATGCATGACAGTGCAAATACCGAACTTTATTATTGCACCATTTGTTACTGCGCGCTCTATTAACCGTATATTCTTTATAATCCGACTGTATAGTGACATTCTAGTAACAGTAACTTACGAGTTATAAATTATCTCCAAAATATATGCTACAAAAATTATACAGATAAACACTATCCAACACCTTAACTTCGAACCCGGAATCATCTGAAATTTACAGAAAATTACAACGTTTATAGGTAAACACGGCGCGTAATTTGTAGCAAATATTTTACAATGATTTATTTAAAAACGATATAATAACGAAACTTCGTATATACTAAGATTAAAAATAATAATAAAACAATAAGCACAACAATAAAAAGTAATAAACAATCATGATGCAGTTAAAATAAGCAAATAAATAAATTCTTTACAGCTATATTTTATCTATATCTGTGCTTAATGAATGATTTAATCTTTATTTTAATTTTTTTTTTTATATATATATATATATATATGTATATATTTCCTAGGGGGCTTTGCCCCCTGGCCGTTTCGCGGCCCAACCCCCCGCGGATCCGCCCTTTAAACCCCCATTTTGTGGGAGTGTCGTCGTGACCAAGACTCAAAATACATATATTTTTCGATGTTCTCACTCGACTCAAGGCAACATACAATTGCCCGTGAGTGAAGACATTGTCCCTCAAATCAACAGCGGCAAAATCCAATGTTTCACCCTGAGCTTTGTTAATGGTCACGACATAGGCTAACTTGATAGGAAACTACCTTCTTAAAATCTGAATGCCAGTGTCGCCAGCTGTAAATTTGAAACTGATCCTAGGAATCAGAAACGTCTTACATCCATTTTACGGACGAAATACTTCAATTATGAAACGTTTAACAGATTTAATGACGACTTTTGTTCCATTCGCCAGGCCTTCTTCGAAATTCAAATTTTTGATGAAGATACAAATCGTTTCAATTTTTATAGTAATTTTATGATCTGGAACTCCTGGGTCTGACATTTTGTTTAAAATGTAAGTACATAAATGTGTGGAATCTCCATTTCTTTCTTTTTCATCAATCAGAGTTGTATCAGCACTGTATAAATTTATTTCATCTCCAGAAATATTTTTTTCCTATTATCAATTTGTTTATTTGATTTATATTTTTATTCGTTGGTGATAAAATACATCTTTTAGACATTTTAGAAAAATTTGAAAGAACATCATCGGGATAAATGTGATCAATCATTTCATCAAGTGAAGTAAACATTTTTAAATCGGGAAAATTTAATAGGATTCCATTTTCTTCGCCATACAAAGTCACTGGCATTTTTCCTTCACCAATTTCTAATAAAAATTTTGAGTAACTCGAACCACTTTTGAGAAACACATACTCCTCGAACCCTTTTTATAAAACGATTGCGACCAGTCTCTATATTCCTCTTTCCACTATCACGATACTGTTCGTAGAATTGCAAATCCGTTAGTTTGCTCATTTCTTCAGTCTTGGGCTTATCACAACTTCAAAATTACAACGTCGTTTTTCAAATTTTAAATCGTCGAAATACACCAATAATACACCATAGAGGAAACAAAAGATGTTTCGTCTTCGTTCACTATGAGTATTACACGATGAATGAAAAGCCAGTAACAGTTGTCCGGTTGGTGGAAGCGCGGTACTGCGTAAGTAAATACAGCAGTACCGCGTTTTCATGTCATTGGTAATGATCTTATTAAATTAGCGCTGATCTATTCCCTTTTTGTTTTGAGCCTCACGGTATGAAAATTTTGGACATTTTATAATTTTCTTAAAAGCCACTGACCTGGAGCTGACGATTAAAAAAAAATCAGCTTTCTAAGTGCCATAGAACGGTCTCAGGACTTTTTTTTTTTGATTTTTTTTTTGTCTAATAATACTAAAATTGAAATTAGTTTTGTTAAAAGTTTGAATTAGAATAGCTCAAAAAGTTCAATCGCTAGAAGGGTAGTGTAAGCGAGGGAAATACTTTCAATTCAATTCTCTTTAAAATGAGACCTAGAGCAGTTCAGTAGAATAATTAGTTTTTGATAAACGATTAAAAAATTTAAAAAACGGCAAAAAAAATTGATTTATTGTTTGATTTATTGCTCGTTTTGAGCCCTAAGGTATAAAAATTTTGAGCGTTTTATATAAATGCTGCTGACGTAGAGCTGTCGATTTACAAAAAAAATATCTTTCCAAGTGCCATAGAACGGGCTCAGAACTTTGTTTTTTTTTTTTTGACTTTTTGTCTATTTTTTGATTTATTGCTTGTTTTAAGCCCTAAGGTATTAAAATTTTGAGCATTTTATATTTTTCCTGAAAGCTACCGACCTGGAGCTGTCGATTAAAAAAAAAAAATTAACTTTCTAAATGCCATAGAACGGGCTCAGGACTTTTTTGTAATTTTTGGTCTTTTGTCTTTTCTTTTATTTTGGTAGAAAAATTTGATACATTGCTCGTTTCGAGCCCCAAGGTATAACAATTTTGAACATTTTATAATTGTTTTAAAAGCTACTGACTTGAAGCTGTGGATTAAAAAAAAAAATAGCTTTCTAAGTGCCATAGAACGGTCTCAGGACTTTTTTCCCGATTTTTCGTCTATTTATTTCCTTGGCGCTTTATTATATAGATATAACTCGGCCATTTTAGCTTCGCAAGAGCCTGTGCCCCTTGACCCCCCTTTGCTTACATTTCTATCTCTTTCTCTTCTATACTTTGTATAAAATGATCAAAATTTACAACATAATTCTAAATCGGTCCATATGAATATAATAACAAAATCACAGAAATCCTATAAAATATAACAAACGTTATATAATAAAATTATTACATTTTTCGTTACATAAAATTGGGACATTTTTTGGAACATTTTTTCTAATGGAGGGTAGCCTAAGAATTACGTTGTAATTAATATATATATATATGTGTGTGTGTTGTGTGTTTTACATGTAATTGTACAGGTACGTTTGATTAAGATGTAATGTTATTTACTGGATAACAGGTTTATACACTTTCCGATTTAATCAAATAGTACAAATAAAAAAGTTATTGTTTTTACGTGAATTATCTCTTTTTTTATACCTTTTTTAATAACCACAAAGTACTCTCATTCAACTGAGTAATTACAGATGTTGGCTTTTGACGGATTTAGTATAATTTATAGCTAGTTTAATGAATAATTAACCGGAGCACAAATAAATTGGCCACCTTAGCGTTTGAATTACTAGCTTAGCAAACAGGTAGAATTACAATTTTTCTCTTTTCTTTCCCACTTATTCTCCTCTATTGCTTCTCTCTCAACATCTCATCCTTTTCGCTTGCTTATAATTCCCCTACATAAACAATAACTTGTTTTTGATAGAAGGGTACATTGACTTAAAAGGAACATTGATTTTTTCAGTTTTATTCAAATATTATCGGAAATTGTACAACATCCCGTTTGTTGATATGTAAATTGTAATAAATTAAATATATAAAAAGACTTTTCAATAATCAATTAATAAATATCGTAATGAAAAACTCATATTATTTAGCGATGTTTTTGGGAAAACCTTAATTATCTATACGTAAACATAAATTTTACTGATCGACTTTTAATTCTATGTAATCATCAAAAGCTAAATAGAGAAAAATAAAATCTAAGTGCTTGTAAATTTTGACCGATTATTCTGAATCTGCGTAATACATTTTACATTTATATAACACTTCGTAAACGATCCTGTAATGTGGTAAATAATTTATCATATAATGCCCTCTATAACATGGTCGGGCATATATACCAAATATTTCATAAATTGTGTTAAACATGTACTGCCTATATATCAGCAAAAAAAAAACAATAATATCTTACGTTAAATATTAAAAAAATTCAGATTCGAATTACTGCAAATACGGAGAAACTTTTAAAAAAATTATTTAATATGTTTTTAAGTCATGTTATACTTTTATTTCTGATGGTTTTTAATTCACTTTATTATCATTTATAACCAAAATAAAAAAATTCTACTAACAATTGATACGAGATAAAAGTATGAAATAGTTTTAAATCGATAAATATAATTTAAAAATATAAAGAAAAAAAAAGATAAATTCAATTAAGTTTCTGTAATAATTTTGACATGCAATATGAAAAAGTCAATCCATTTTGATTTTAAAAATTCCTCCCAAAAAAAATCCTCAATTATCAGGGTATCTTGCAATGTCTGTCGATACGTTTTTGGGTGTATACGAATATTTCGTATATTATTTCAACGTGAAAAACTAAGATTATTAAATGCTGTCCGATCAATTTTTAAATAAATTCTATTACAAATGTTCATCAATCGCATCTCTTTAATTAAATACATAATTTTTTTTTTAACTTATACTATTGTAGGCCCTAAAAATAAATTTCTTCGGTGCAAAATTAATCTACAAACCGACTTTTAAAGTAAACTATTTTATTATTTTATACCTTTTTTTTTTTTTTTTTTTTATTATTTTCGTTTTGATTAAATATATGTATATTTAAAAGAACATTTTACAATTTAATACAAATTAAGTACATATGGAGATACTTTGCCGGGCCAATTTAGCTTAATCTAGGATGTAGACTGCATTGCAAATTAGTTATAATTTATTATATTTTATGTTTTAAGACCGTATCGAAAAAAAAAAAAAAAAAAAAAAGATTAATCTACTTATCCAAATGGGTCATACATATGTCATGTACTTTATTTTTTAAGTAACAATAAAGAAAAAAAGGAAATACTTGCGACTGGTAAAATTAATATTGATAAATTGTGCGACACAGTATGCGAAGAATCTCTTACTACAATAATACAATAGTAAAATATGATATACAGATAAATTATTAGATAGAAAGTAATTTGGTACCATGGCAACTGAGAATTTTTGTTACAACGAACATGATAATTTTATTTACATATTTTGCATTCGATTTTAGTTATAATGATGATTGAATTTAAATATACCGCAATAGTAATACCATGTTAGAACGGAATTACGGTGAAAACTGTACTAATTTACGCAGGATTTAAAGTCTAAACTTACGAGATAATGATTTAACGAGCGTTACAATTTTGTAACAACAGAATTTCTAATGACAAAAATGAGTACAGTATACAATGAATATGATAATTATGATGAACAAAGAAGGAGACATTTAATAGTTATATTATTTAAATTATTCAAATAATGTGTTATTTAAGCTATTGAACTTGGGTATTGATAGTAAGGACGTTAATTCTTGGAATTTAGATGCCGGATTGAATCGGTCAAGTCAACATTTGCTGTATTGAAATGTCTGATATCGTTATATAATTATTGCAGCGAAAAATTATATAGTTTAGCATTTTCAATTAACCCACGATCATATTTGTCCACTTTTGTCATTTTATATTTTTTCATACACGCATCAAGATTACCTTGATCGGGAAGGAGTTAAGTGATATAAATGTCAAGTGTTTGTCGTAAGTTTATGACATTTTTGGGATTAAACTGTAAGTGTGATTCTTCTTCTTCTTGAGCCGTCTTCGCTATCGAAGGTTGGCGTCCACATCTTTCATCACTTTGATGCTTTCCGTGCCAGATGGAAAGTCTCGGTAACAGCCATCCATTTTTGGATGTTGGAAATCCATGACGTCCTCCAGCGGCCAACACCACGAACACCTTTTCTACTGCACCCGTCAGTATCGTTTGTAGTAACTCGTACTTCGGCCCCCGCATCAAGTGACCCAGTTAATTAATTCTCCTTAATTTTATTAATCTGATTAGATCACGCGGTCCTTAATCATCCGTTTCATTCAACCATATTTTCTTCCCATGTTTTTTGCTAAAGGGAAGTAAAGTGGTGTTTAATGGATCTTTTAAAAGGTTTAAGGAATATTTTTAAATGTGTACATCATGGAAGACTAACATGTAATTACGGAGTAGTTCATTATTTGGTAGACATGACTGTGCATTAGAACTTTTTGTAATTTTTTACAGCAGAAACAGCGGGTCTGTAATTTTTTTCTAGGTCTAACGGGAAGACGTATGTTGAAGCGACCGAGACACTATTTAGGGTTTTTTTTTTTTTTAGTTGTTAAAAAAACAGAGCTACAGTAGCACACACAGTGTTATTAACAAGTGACTTATACAACACTAATCTATATTTCTAGTTGAAGCCCCCTATGTATTTCTATTCATTTTACGTAATTGGGAGTATTTAATGCCTAACGTAGATGTGGTGTAGCCCATATTATAGTGTTAAAAAAAAAAAGAAGAAAAAAATGTTATTATTCAGTACAACCTTAAAATATTTAAAATAGACAACTACGTTTAGTTTGATCCCTTTACAGTATACTTTCATATTTTTTCTTTTTAGTTTTAGATTTTGTGAAGAGAGACAAAAAACATTTCTTAACTGTGAGATTAAAGTTTCACTTCATTCAGCGAATCTCCAACCAGTTCAAGTGTTCGTTTTAATGTTTTTTCTCGAGTTTAGCTTCTGCGCTATCGTTTATTATAAACAATAAATCGTCAGCATATGCGGACAGATCTACATTTTTATCGTACGGTAATTGGGGAGCATCGCTAAACGAAATAATTAGTTGGCATTGCAATTTCGTATTTTCGGATTTGGCGCTAAAGTTTTTTTTTTTTTTATGTTTGCTTTGTTGCGCTTTATTGGAATTTACATTTCAATACAAAATAGCAAAAGAAGTTGAAAAATTTAAAAATAATTCTTTCACAAAAAATTGTTAAGCGGTAATTAAAATTTTTAAAGTAAATTAATACAACGTAATAGTTTGGTGAAGTTTTAGTTGCAATTTTATTTCGATAATTTAAAAAGCGTAATGTTCCATAAAAACTGAAATTTAGCTTTCCCTGTAAATACTCAAAATTATTTTTTAAGCAGTAACTGAAGCGAATTATTGTTAAATTTTACATTCATTCGTGTATATATATATATGTATTTTACAAAACAGTTTATTAATACTAGTGAACTACAATAACATCGCACTAAGAAGCGATTTTAATAGGGCTATTATTGCTTCCTCAATGGTATCTGTCGAACAATGTAAAAAAGATCTATACAATCCAAAAAAACGCAAATTTTTCACTCTCTAATACTTACAAAACAAAATAATTACGGGTACATTGTCAAAAATTAACAATATGTTCGTAAAATATTAAAAAGCCAAAATGATAATGTGAAATTTGTGTAATTAAATGATACTTTCACGGTAGACAAATAATTTCTTAGTGTTACGACCGAACAAGATTGCGGCGCAACTCACTTATTTCACAGTCTTCGATTATAGAGAAAACAATTCACTAAAAATTATCGAAATTACAAAGATTACATATATCGCAGACAACGCCCATTATACATTCCATCAAAGAACATCAACAACTAAATACAAAAGCCGAAATTATTAATGTAAATTTGCCATCTCTGCCTGAAATAATTAAACGATTACAACCAAATCATTAAAAATATGTAAAAATGGCGCGTTGCTAACCAAAATCGTTTTATATTTATCATGATACACACTGATTATTTCTGAACTTACTTTAATCATCATCACGATACTTTTCCATCGTTTTACAAATAGAATCAAAAATAACAAACTTACAAATACTGCAATGGCAAAACTATTGAACGACCTTCGCGATTCGAATGGCAAATGTGGTGACGTAGTTTTTTGTGTAACTATCTAACATTTGACCTAATTTATAAAAAATATTCGAAATTAATTATAAACATATTATCGAAATTCATTTTCCTGCACAAATATATGTAACACCATCATGATTTAACAAAAACACAAAAGATTATAATGATTTAAAACCAAAACCAACCTTAACAACACTACACTATATTACCGAATACTGATGAAATTTTCGTCAACAAAGTCGTTCGTTTTTCGACTATATTTATCAGTTCGATAATAATCGACCAAATAACGTAAACAAAAAGCAAAAAGCTTTATCAACGAATACTTTAATACAGTTTGACCTACAAATTTATTTTATTTTTTTAATATTATTTCGCATTAAAATTAAAATTAAGTTAGACAACTAAAGCACACATCCAATAATCGTGATAAAAAGCGCAACACAATAATTTTAATACTTTAAATGTTTTTTTTATAAAACCTTTAACCAAAAAGTAATATAAATTACTTTTTAAAATTGATTTTTTATCTGTGTATATTTATTTATAAATAAATTTAAAACACATTTTAATCCGGTATGATCTTACAATGGCATATAAACACACTAATATTTTTTTTTGATTCTATCGGTTATATTTTTATTTAATAATTTCAACGACGTTTCCATAAAAGTACGTTTAAGTACACATTTCGTTCTATTTGGTTTTCTTGCATATTCACATTCTTTTAGATAACTTTAGGTGCTGAAAGTAGACAAAAGAGAGAACTTCCTTCATAAGCTCATCTATATCTACATCCAGTTTTGGATTTACACCACGGACTTAAATGGGCTATAGCCCACAGCGGCAAATTTGCATGAGATTGAAAATTTTTTATTTTGAAAAATATTTAAAATTTCCAAAATATTATTTCATATCTACGGCATCAGTTCTTAGAATAATATAATATTTTGTATGAGAGATTTAACTTGTAACACAGCATTTCTTAATAATTTGTATTATTTTTACTTAATTTATAAATTATTCTAAGGGCAGTAGAAATTACTAAGCCCACAGCGGTATTTGACTATAATCCAGTCCTGTCTACATCTATATAAGTATGTGAATATATATACATAGGCGTTGCCGGGGGGGGGGGGGGGAGGCAACTGCCCCCCCCCCTGGAACCTTGAAACTTTTTAATCAACTGGCCATATTGAGTATTCATAGACATGTAATCATAAATAATTTGCCAGAAACCCACGAAAATTATGTTTTAATTAAGATTTTATTCTTGTTTAATAAAATATTAAGCCTTTACAACTTATCAATTTTATTTTTTTTATAACTCATATCCTTTTTCTATCATCTTGCCTCCCCACCATGGCCCATCGGCTGGTGACGCCCTTGTATATATGTATACATATATATATATATAAACTCCGCCATTTTGGCCTCGCAAGGGGCTGTGCCCCTTGACCCCTATTGCTTTCATTGCTGTCTCTTTCTCTTCTATACTTTGTATAAAATGATCAAAATTTACAATGTAATTCTTACTGGCATCAACACACAAAAAAAAATAAAATAACTACAAAAATCCTATTCTAATATTTAACTTTCATGATATAAAATTAAGACATTTTTTCGTTACATTTTTCGTTACATATTTCATTACATAAAACTGTGACATTTTTTAAATAACAATAACAAAAATCCTATTTAATATAACAAACGTTATATAAAATAGAGACATTTTTTCGAATGGGGGTTAGCCTAAGAATTACATTGTAATTAATATAAAACTCGCCTTTCAGGCTTTAGAATGGGGCAAGCCTCCTTCACCCCCAGGTCTAGTTTTTCTATAATTCTTATAGAAGAGCTAACTTTTTCATTTGCTAAGCCGTTTGACAGAAAATAATCTTTTAATTCCAATTCTCACCACCAGGGGATGTATGAATGCTAATATCGCATTAAAATCATTTTATCAGTTTTTGTGACAGGACAATTTTCCTGATAAGTTCCAATTTTCACTACCATGGGATGTAGGAGCGCTAATATCGCATTAAAGTCTTATATATGGGACAAACTTCGTAACAGGGCATTTTTCCTGATAATCCTTGGCGTAAAAATGGCATAACCATTAATATATATATATATATATATATATATATATATATGTATCCTTTTTTTTCAAATCGTATTGCACTTATGGTAATTATTATATGCAACGCGAGTATACATGCAAGACCACATTTGGAATTGATTGTAGCCGCTTATTATTGCTCTACAAATGCAGCCCCATGTATGTCTGCTGTATACTAACTAGTGCACATACAATAGTTTACATGGTAGTTTTGTCATCGTCTTTCATGTGACTATTAGAGATCATTAAATTAATTTATAATAATTTCTTGCCTATGCAGACCTCTGTGGCGGAAGTCAAGCGCTCTAGCAAGGCCTACTATCGCGACGACATACATATGTACACACAGAAAAATATATATTATACCAGTACATATAACTGTTATTAAATAAAAATCCAAGAAAATTAAATGAAAAGCAGGTAAATAAAATTTATGTTCATTTCAAATATGTTTAGTCACATTTTCTTTCATTTTTTATTTTTATATGCTTTTTCATTATACATCATTTCTTATAATATAAAATTTGTGCATATAATACTTATTGTAACAAATATCGTTAATTATGTAGATTAGGATGAAATATTACTAGTAACTATCGCTTTTCAAACATATAAATGTATAGACTTTTCTATGTATAGGGATGATTTGTTTTTTCCCTCGTTGGTTGTGAAACGTTGGCACGCCACTGCAATATATATATATATATATATGTGTGTGTATATAAAGTGGATAATTAAAGAATGATTTCCCACTTTTTTTCTTTTTTATCATGTCTAATATGCTTTATTTTAAGTAATTCAAGTTAGTAAAGAATTAAAATAAAATTCTTTATAATTAGGGCAAAAGACAAAATATATTTACACCTTTTTGTTACCATATTGTTCATTGTAGCCATATATTTCGTAGAAATAGAACATTTTTACTAAATGAGCTTTTGCGAGTAAATTTAAAGCATTTGTGAATACTCAGGTTCGTCTCACACTGGATTAGTCAAGACAGGACGAGATTGATTAATTTGATTAAAACGATTGAAATTACGGTTAAAAGTAGATATATATGTATATATCGCTTTTCATACTAACTTAGAAACATCACAAGACTTTCGGGATACAACCGGAGAGCATTTTTTCGAGTACAAAAATACTCAAAAAGAATCGAAAAGTACTTAGAAAGAATCGATATTTATTTGGTAGTATTCATTACTTTAAATTTAAAATTTATTGAAAAATTAATAATTATTTTATTTTTTTTAATAAAACTACACAATATTTTTTTCTATTAACTTTTTAATAATAATAAATCATTTTTCTGTTGTTTATTTACATTTTATGCACTACAATATTTAACTTTTAGTTTATTTCAAGTCAAAGTGCATGTAATTTTTTCTTCCAAATTTTTAATTTAACTAAATAAAGGGAGAAAAGTTTTTAACAATTTTATTAAGATATTTTTCCGTTAAAATACAGGAAATTTATTAAACTGAACTTTAGAAATATAGTAACAAAACAATTTCATTTAATAACATTGTAAAACATAGTAAATAAAATTTCGTAACTGTATGTAACATTGTAAATATTTTTGATTATAGCAACATTAAAAAAATACGAAATAAAGTTCACTTGCCTAAACTAGATGTAAATAAGAAGTCTACGAACTAAAAAAAGTTTATTGTTTTACAGTAATAAAAGTGGTTTTCGCTATTACTGTCTATAATTATTAACATATTCAGATTATATTTATTTTATTAGTTTTTTGGAGTACACTAAATATATACTACTATTAAAGTATTTCACATAACACAAAAGTTTTCAACAGTGTGCAAAAGAAATCTATTTTTTCTCCGTTTGCATATTATTACCTATTCAAACTGCTGATTCAATTATTGAACTGTAAATTTAAATATTATTTCACATATTTTTTTTTTTTTTTTTCTTCCACACCTAGCTGTTAGAGCTATCAGAGGAAGTTTTGACTTTAAATCACTTGAACGGCATTCCTTCCAGCAAAGGGATACCTAATTATTTATTCTACTAAGTCTAGTGGTTTTATTCTCCGCAACCGTCGTACTTCAGTTGAATTATCGAGCAGATTGACTGCTGTCCTGTTTGGGTGATCGTGTAATCGCATAGCATGTTTCGTCGCTTCTTCTCTTATAACGTCAGCAGCATATGAAACGGTTAGATTACTGTGAAGGGTTTTATTGGATATAAACCAAGGAGCATTTGCCATTATCCTTAATATTTTATTTTGAAGCCGTTGTATTACTGCTAAATTTGTCCTGGCACTGCAGCCCCAAATTTGACATCCATATTTCCATACTGGGGCTAAAATGTGTTTATAGATTAGCATTTTATTTTCTAATGATAACTTAGAGCGGCGTCCAATTAACCAGTACATCTGCCGTACTTTTAATTGTAATTCATTCCGTTTAGTCTGGATGTGTTTTTTCCAGGTTAATTTTTTGTCAAGATGAATGCCTAAGTATTTGACACTGTCACTTGGTGGCAATATTTTATGATTGATGGTAACGTCCTTAGGTAGGATCTTTCTGTTGGTGAAAAGTACACGTTTTGATTTCTCCTCGTTGATTTTTATCCGCTACTGCTTACACCATGCGGATATTTCATTGATTGAACTTTGGAGATTGTTGCAAGCAGCATCAGGACAGAGGTTATCACAAAGTATGGCTGTATCATCCGCAAACGTCGCTACTAGGCTTCCTTCGAGCACTGGGAGATCTGCGGTATATATTAAGTAAAGGAGTGGTCCCAGCACACTCCCTTGTGGGACTCCAGCAGTAGCTGGATGGATGTTGGATACTTCATTTCCAATTCTTACTTGGAAGTGTCTTTCTTGGAGAAAAGAATTTATTAATTTATAGTACGGATATGGAAATTTTGCTCTTACTTTGTGAATAAGTCCTTCGTGCCACACCTTATCAAACGCTTGGCTGATGTCTAGAAATGCCGAGTCACAGACTTTCTTTTCCTCCAGGCTGCGTTCTATTTTTTGAACAACTCTATGTATCTGCTGAATAGTCGAGTGATTTGTTCTAAAGCCGTACTGATGTTCCGGTATTAGTTCTTTTTCAATTATAATTTCAGTTGTTCTTTTTAATATCAGCTTTTCATATAGCTTTGAAATTATAGGCAATAGCGCAATTGGTCTGTAAGATTTCATTTCAGAGGGGGATTTGCCTGGCTTCTGTATCACGATTATCTGAGCGAACTTTAGTTGTATAGGATAGTATGTAGTTTTTATCATTGAATTAAAGATATATGTTAGCATAACTAGTCCTTTGCGCGGCAGTTCCTTTAGCATTTTTGCTGTTATTAGGTCATATCCTGGAGCTTTTCTGGTGCTCATGTTTTTAATAATAGCTTTGATTTCTTGCGGAGAAGTTAGCTTTATAGGACGACTCATATCCATATTGGAGGAGGTCTGTGGTAGATTATCAGAGCCTGGAAGTGGGCTGAACACAGCGGCAAAATATTTCCCAAGTTCATCAGCCTTCTCTTTATCGCTGTGTGCCCAACTGTTATTTGACTTTTTTATCGGATGTGATCGTTCTTTGGGTCTTTTAAAGTTTCGTGTAGCTTTCCACAACGTGTAATCATGAGCCTGTGGAGATAGTGACGACACGTAATTTTTAAAGCTATCGTTCTTGAATTTGGATAGTAAGATTTTAACTTTTTTCATTTGCTTATTTAACTTCGTTTTAATTGATGGATCTCTGTTAGATTGCCAAATTCTCCTCAGTTCTTTTTTTTTTTTTTGCTACCTCTTTTAGTATTTCATTAGGGTAGTGTATTATCGGAGATCTAATTTGCTTGTTTGGTGTACTTATCCATGCGGATTTCTGTAAGATTAAGATTAAAGTTTGAAGCGCGTTTTCTATATCTTCGCCTGTCTTCAACGGGACTTTTAGGTTTATGCTCTCTCCAACTACTCGTCTGAAAACTTCCCAGTTTGTTTCCTCATTGTGTAGTTTTGGTTTGGGATGATTCTTAATTATGCTGGTGCTTAGTATTAAAATAATCGCTGAATGATCAGAGAATAGACTGTGGTCGGGCTGTGTTTCCATGAATCTTGTGTCTAGTCCTTTGGTTATGAAGAAATCGAGCAAGTCTGGTAATTTCCTGTTGTCTGTTGGCCAGTATGTGGGCGAGCCGGTGCTTAATACTTGACATCCATTTTTTTCTAGATGCCCAGTATGTGTTTTTTGAATTGTAATCTCCAGCTATAATGTAGGAGTTACCTAGGGTTTTTAAGTAGTCATCAAATTGATATTCTAGGATTTTATGTTTGGGTGGGCAGTAAACTGCTGAGATAGTAATGTTTTTATCCAAGCTCTGAATAGAAACACTAGTAGCCTGTAGAAAATCCCGTTGATATTTGATTGTTTCATGATGTTTGATATTATTTTTTATTATTATAGCCGATCCGCCTCGAGGGGTGCCACTCGGGTGTGGGGTACAGTATGTACTATAACCATTTATATGAAAATAATTTGCATTCGTCAGGTGGGATTCTGACACTAAAAGGATATCCACTTTGTTTTTGATTAAGTACAATTCAACTTCTGATTTATGATTAGGAAGACCATTGGCATTCCAAGTAGCTATTTTTAAGATTTTCATTTCTTGTTAATTAGAAGTGACGTTAATGTTTGGATTAGACCACTTATCATTTGGTTTTGTTGAGACATCATTTCCATAATTAGTTCTTTAACATCTTTTAGGAATTTAGTTATAGTCGTTTCTATACTAATAGCATTAATAGCATTATTAATATTAGGAATACTAGCACTGTTTTCAGAGTGATTGTTGTGACCACGACTATCATACATAGTGTTTGCATATCCGTGTGACTGTTTGTTTGCAACATGAGCATATGATAACCTGTTACTGTTCAAATTCTAATTTGTTTGTTGTGATTCAGCAATGTTACTTAGAATAGCCGAGCTTAGGTGACTAGAATTATTTTTGTTATTGTTCTGAAGAGTCGGATTAATTTTTTCCCTTTTACTCAACAATTCCCGATATACTGTACATCCCTTGTAGTTCGCAGTATGATTACCATTGCATAGTGCACATGTTGGTTGAGTATTAATGTCTTTGCTACATTTAGAGGATATATGATTTTCACCGCACTTAACACATCTATATGGTCGTGTGCAGTATGCTTTTGTGTGCCCATATTGTTGGCATCTGATGCACTGAACAACTACATTCTTTTTCCAATTTTACCTTGGCGTTGAGTAAATACTGAATGTTGTAAATATATTTATTATTCTCGTTAGGCTCTAAGTCAATGAAGAATAATGGTAGTGGATACTTCCCCACTCTGTGCTTTGCATTTATTATGTGTCTCACTTGGTGCCCTTTTTCCGATAATGCTGACACTATGTCTTCTACAGCTACTGAGGCATGAATGTTTCTCAGCACAACCTTAAAAGCACGATCTTGCTTTAATTGATAAGTGTGGTATATTGCGTTTTGTTTGTTTAATATTTTGATTATTTCTCTATAGTTCTTAACATTTGTTGTGACTATTTTGATTAATCCTTTCGCATTAATTGTTTTATAAGTAAATACGTCTGAGCCTAACGTGCTTTCGATTAATTGTTTAATTACTTGTATGTTATTTACACTCGGTACGAATATTGGAGGGGGTTTTATTTCTTTAATTTGCAAGTTGTTTTCCTGTATTTTGTTTGTTGATTCATTTGACTGAGAGTTTTGTACGTTGTCGTTTCCAAGTACATTTTCGGCGAGATCTTGTAAAATGGAGAATCTATTTTCATTTAGTTTCAGCGTTTTTTTTTCAATTTCTGGCGATGTTGGGTTATTTATTCTGTTTCTTTTAACAGTTTTTGATTTGTAATTTACTACCTGCCATTCAGGGGCAAGTTGATGAATATTATCGATATCGTCTTTGTGCTTTTTGACGATCATTAACGGGGAGATCCTTTGTGTAACACAATTTATAGAATTGTTTTGAAAATTATCATTTCCTATCATATCGTCATCAGCAGTGTGTTGTTGCGTGTGCGAGTTGTTGTATGTGTCGTCTGACCATGCGACACTCGAGTTAGTCAAATTTTTACCATCGTTACAGGCAGTATTTACAACAATATCACTTAGCATTTTATTACTGACGTTAATGTTAGTACTGTTAGTAGAGGTCGAAGGTGCGTAATCGACGTTAGTGGTATTAGTAGAGGTAGGAACAATATCACCTGATTTCGGCCTGTGCAGTTGAGACGCAGCTGTAGATTTGTTGTTGTTAGAAGATTTAGAGGTCAGCGAGCTTCCATTAGAAATCGACGAGCGATAAGCCGACATTTTGATATGATAAGAAAATAATAGAATCCGGCTTGCCGATAAGCAAGCCGATCGCGAGAAATTTACACTAAGTTGTTATACGATATCTAGACGTTATCACGAATTATTATCAGCGAAATAATATATGAACGCGAACAATACAACATGATGTCATAACGAACATTTCACAAATTGTCTGATCTCTTTTGAACATTATAAATGACTCGACATTATACAGAAATTTTCTCTTATTAAAGACTTTATTTCAGTCATTAAATAAAGGATCATATCATTATAATGTATTTCACATTTTACTAAAAGCTTTTTCTTATTTTTCAAGTAAATACATTCTCGAAATAATATGTATTAATCCTGAAATTATTATTTAATTAGTTATCACAAGAATATATCATTTTATTTGTTATAGTTTAAATTTACTTAAATTCTGTTAAACAAAGTTTTATTTGTTGCCTCGTTGAACTTAATTCCAGGTACACTTTAGTTGCTGCAAAAGCTCTGCAAGTGCGATTTGGCTGATACTGTGAACTACTTCACATTACAACTTGTTCTTAACAATTCAGAACTGAAATTTTTAAAGGCCTTCTTAAAAATTTACATTATACATTCATAGTTATACTATTATATTCAGCGAGCATTACTTGTCTATATGGTATTAGTAATTAAAAGCTGAATAAAAGATTATTTAAAGCAAAATAAACCGTGGCATTTAGTACCACTGTTCACAATTAACTTAAAACATAAAAGCATGTTTTTCAGAATTTATGTTTATCTGTCTGTTTGTTTATTATACATTATGTTTTAAATCAAAGAGCACTAAATCACAAATAATAAAAAGTAGGTACAGCTTATATAAATTGACTGATTTTATTTTAATGCTACAGATTATACCAATTACAATTTAAAAATTTTAAATCATTTCGAGTATACAAACCTTAACATTCGCAAGGGATACCTTTCAAAATTTGTTTGAGAACGTTCAATGTACTTGTTATGATAGGGATGAGACAACAAAAAAATAATTTTTTTAACCAACATTATAAGAACTTGAAGTTAATTTTAAAAAAGAAAAAGAATATCGAATTCCTGAGCTTTCTTTTATAATATGGGTGACAAATTGACTAAAAATATGCATAAGATTATATTAATCTGATCGGAAAATAGTAGGCTGACATTTTTTATGCCGCTGTGCAAAAAAATTAAGACATTGATTAAATATTTCATTATATCATTAACAGTAAGTAAACTATGAATTTTAAAGAAGTTCAGAAACCATAAAAATAACAAACATTGTAGTATAAAAGTAAATGGAAAATATATTAATTATAATTCGAAAAACATTGAAATGCAACCGCATAACTTTTGATGTTTTTCAACTGAAAATATAATTATTTATAAAAGTAATTACAGGTAGCCCTAGTAAAATATGCGCAACTGAACAATAATAATCATCAAAATATAACAGAAACGTTAAATAATTGAAAAATTAAATGTGAAACCAAAGCGGCGAAAGCCTGTATAAAGGAATTCAGTTTTTTCCCTTTTTTTGGGTTCCATAGCATAACGTATTGGGTAATTCAGTTATGCGATGTATGAACAAAATATCTAGGAAAAATTATTTCGATTCAATTCCAATTCCGATTCTTCTTAAATACTTCGCTACGTATCGTTATCACTTTAATGAGTATTATTGTACTTGCACAAGTGTGTTCCCGAAAGGCTCGTATACTAACCGGCCTTCTAAATAAAAATAATGCGACGTTGCTTTTCTCTCAGCACGGCTTTCTATTAACGAAGGCTACGACTATATACTGCTTCCCTCTCTCTTGAACACCGTAACTTTCAGAGATTTTTCTAATACCTATAATTATTTTAGGTTGAATAAACCTAAAAACTACTTCAGTTTACAATGATGTAAGTCTTGAACCCATAACCTCTGATTTAATGGTTATAGTGCTATCAAAGAATAATTATGGATCTCAAATTACACATAAGAAATTAAAACACTGACACCTCCGAATTGAATTTTGTTTTTCACAATAAAATTTATTAATGAAAAACATCTATTAACAACACTGAAATATCGATTTTTATCGAAATTTCTCTGTCGGCACATTTTCTTTGAACGTACTATGGTAACATTAAATCTTTAATTTGGAAGTCAAAAAAAAAAAGTTATTTACATTTTAAAAATCGAAGTACTTACAATTTATATCATTTGTTTTTAATAATGCCACAAGGGAAATTTAAAGTGAAAAATAGTGCCCCTGTGGACAAAAAAAAGAAAAATATTAGCGCTGCGCGTAAAAGTAAGTATTTCCATGTCAAGTATTATTAATCTAGACATAATAATATTAACTGTTTTTATGTAGATTTTTGTCACACATTGTTTAATTTAACATATAATAAGTAAAAACACACTAATATACACAATTAATTAATATTTACCTACCCTGACGCATTTCAAAGACCAAGCTTCATGATCACTGGAGTTGTAATGAATATTTTTAATAATTTACGTTTTTTGCATTTATTAGATCACCCTATTGCTCCTAAAAAGTGGAAATATGAAGAAGGTCAGAAAATTAAGAAGCTGATAACTAAAAATGTAAACAAAAAGGTAGAAAGCGAAATAAGGAATATAGCAAATGATTTACCACGAGTATATACAGCAAAGAAGAAAAAACAGATGGCCGATTTCACACAAAAAAATAACGAACCAGCCCAAAGTAGTTGACAACTGATAAGTGCATAATTTTAACTATATTTTGAATTATTAAAAATTTTTATATTTCTAATATATACTTTTAAATCTATATTACTATTTGTTTTACGTACATTACTGGTTAACGATTTTAGGTTTTGAATGACTTTGGTACGTGTGTTATTTTTTGCTTTAAACGATTTAAAACGAGTAGTAATGCACTCGATAAATATGTAAATTACCGCATCGTCCGTGTAGTGAGACTGTAAGTGGTATTAATTATCTCTTTGATGAGTGAAAGATCTATTACAATTATTAGTTCAGTTTCGTATTCGTGGTTAGCTATGAATCGTTTTATTATTTTATTTTACCCCCGAATGTTACCACATTTTGGCTAGAAGCCATCGTCGATATTTTAATACGAATGTGTTTTCACTAGTTGCATTATTAAATAAAACATTTATTTTTGATCAAGGTATTTTCCTCATATTTATTTTTTTGCTTCTGTCATTAATCCGTATAGTCAGTGAATTCAAGAATTACTGAAACGGCAGCCGTGTTTAGTGAGGAGCAGGTTTTGTTTTACTATACTTTTTTTTTTTAGTTATTGCCCTATATCCAGAAGGAGTGAATCGGTCTCTCAAGAAGACTGAAATTTGTAATAATTTTAAAATAAAAAACTACGTCAAAGTATATCAAATACATAAATTCAAGTTATATTAGTCTTTTACTATACTTTAGACTGGTATAGAACACGAAGATTTATTTCAGCAACGATTCCTCTTCTAAATAAGTTAAACAATAATCTTTGATTGTAAAATGTGAAAACAGCTCTCGGAAAGTATACTATTCTGGAATGATCATCTCTTTTAAAATTGAATTGTATATTAACAGAAGATAAATACAATTTCATTTCAATTTTCAGTTTTGTTTTCATAAGTATACTATGCCGACAGTAACAATATCTTTTAATAAAATTAATTTTTAGAAACAGTTGCTATATTTGAAAACTAGCACTAAGTGATTCGATTTACTAATGGTGGATAGGAAATAAGGGTGATAGAGCAAAGAAATAACAAAAAATCCTAGTTCTCTGTTATTCAAATAAGATATCAAACAGATATTAATATTTACCAAAAATCTTATACCGCTAGTAAACTTTTATTTCGATATGTGGAGAAATATGAATCATTAACAGAGTAACTTCTATTTTTTTAAGTCAGTGATTTTTTCGATTACTATAATTTTTTTTCTTTGATTTGAAAAAAAGAATACTAATCTAAAATCAACTGTATGTAACTGTTAAATTATAGAATGCATATATTTATAAAAAATAAATCAATTATCAGTAAATACTCGTTATATACGTACATTTTATTTAAAATTGTATTAACGTTCGCAAACATCGTAACATTTGTTTTAAATTGCTTTATTCTTCTAACTCTGTCAAATATTCTTCGCTTTGTAATTTAAAGTTCTTGATGTTTTCCTAACCTCGTATGCTTTTCTATTTGTTAAAAAATCATATAATTTTTAGTCTCGGTTTTGTGTTCATAGCTTTTTAGTGTACTTTACTAACGTTCGCATTGTGTATACAAATTTGCGAATATTTATTTCTTGTATCTTAACATACACTTTTATCTTTCCAGAATTAATTATTATATGTATGTATGTATTTATTTATTTGCGATATTTTTCGATGAAAAATTTAGACCATCGTATTGACATCTGTAAAGTTAGTAGTCATTTGATTGGTATCGTTTTCCAAGCATAAATTACACAGATCAAAGTTCAAAATAAAACAATAAATTTGATTTTATTGTGATTTTTGTATTTTTTATTTGCGTTTACCGAACCCTGCATTTGTTACTCTGCCGTTTGGTACATTGTAAGCAACCTTTTTATCACTAAAACTTACTGTTACATGAACGTAAAAACAGAAACCACTTTTTGTCGAAGAAAACCTTACAAGGAATATTCTCGAAAAGTGAAATTAAAAATTTAATAGAATAGTTCTGATAATTATTGCAAAGTTAAAAGAGATCGTTCTCTTTGACATTACCGTAACCGCAGAATAAATTCAAAATTATTTTTTTGAGTATCAGAAGTATTCAAAATGTATTGAATCGGTTTTGTAAAGCAAATGTAAGAGAAGCATTGTTTAGATTAAATTAAATGGACATAATTTCTTTTATAAGTACTTTTTGGATGTTGAATTCGATTCAGCATCGCCGTTTTTATTTTTAATAAATTTTCTGATTTCAAACAACATTTTTGACTTTTTGGTTTTTTTTTTTACAAAATACCCATTGCGATTAAAACTAATGTTATGAATTTAAACATACGGCACCAAATTAATATTGGTGAAATTAAACATCAAAAAACTTGACTCAGATCTGTTGAGCTTTTAAGACAATGTGAGTTTTCCAAGTTAGCTTCGCATTTAGATGTAGATCCCAGAATATTGCCGGGTCACAGACTAGGTTTTGTTTCTATTTATGAAGAATTTTTAAAATAGCTAAAAATTGCTTTTTTTAATCAACTGTAAAAATAAAAACCTCTCTCCCCATTCGGATAGTAACCGGAATAAATAAATTAATATTGATTTTGAAGAAAAGCACAAAATATATGAGACGTCTTGATAACAAAATTAGAAAAAAATGGAGGTAATGCATGGGAAATCTCAGATGAATTTGGCGTGGGCGATGAACTTATTGTTCACAATGAAAAAGGAAAAACTGAAATTAAATAGGCGGAATTTTGATTTACGTTGCCGCATAAATCAACTTGAGCAATAGAAGAAGAAAATCTACGTTATTATATCCAATATTCCTTCAACACCACAAGAAGATTTAAATAAAATTATTATTAAAATAGATGAGATCACTGAGCCACAAAATTACGATAAACGATATTGACACTTTTTACCGTCTGCATAAATTCCCACGACAGCAGTTCGCGAACATAATTCTCGGACTCTGCCGTAGGGAAAAGAAATTTGAACTTTTAATTTAATTTTCGTCTACGGCGAGCCACGTTAGGCGATATTGGATTCACAGATCAGGGAATAAAAAAACAGTTTTACATTTTCGAACACCTAACTAGAACTAATTCAAAACTACTTCAACATTATCGTATATTATGAGAAAATGGAAATTGGAGATTCGTATCGATCAGGGATGGCAAAATTTGGCCCGGAAGAATGAGAAGTCGCCTGTGATTAAAATCATATCCTTAGACCAAATTTTCTGTCTGAAAGGACCAACTGTCTGACTGCTACAAGTTGTTGAGTTAGTAATATTTTTATTTTTATGGTTATTTACTGTTTCTAGTTACAGACATATTTTTGGTTTATTTTACAATGCTCCAAATTAATATTATTGATATTATTTTCATTATTCTTAATTCGTTTAAAAAAATTGCCAGCTCCAATAATAATATTTAGTCTGCTTATACGTTTAATATAGGCAATGATATTTATATTTATATGCCTTCACACTCCCTTAATTATCTTCATAATTGTTAATCCATCCATCTATTATCTACTCCTATCTTTTCTTCTCTTTTACGCTGCTCCTCTGCTTATTTCTTATAGATATCTTATTTAAATTAATAATTATACTTACAATTACTTTTTAGTTGTAAACAGGGTGATGGAAAATTCGATGCATACCGTGAAAGGCGTTATTTGTAGAGATCATTTGTTGCAAATTAAATCCTATCAACTAAGGGTCAAAAATAAATGGTTACTGAGTTATAAAGATTTTACGAATTTTTAGAAAATTTCAGACTTCGCATAAAAAAAAAAAAAATAGTGGTAAAAAAATACCTAATTCCGTAAAATCAATTGATATTTTTCTAAAAGCTAATTAGCTATTTATTACATTGTAAAAAAATACATGCCCAGAATTATTATTTATAATCTCAGAAATAAAACTATTTAAATAGCAATGATAAATTTATTTTTTAATCTTTGTTTATAATTAAGCTATTATTATTTGAAAAAAATTTGTATGACACTTGATGTACAAATTACAGAAATTAGTTCTCTGTTTCATTAGCTTTCTAAAAAGGTATAAATGTTATCAGTTTGTCCACGTGCACAAAGAAAATCACATTAGACTGAGGAAATCCTTAAATTTCAAGAATCTTGTCAATACCGTTATACTTTTGTTTCTTTTATTGCACTCGGGACGGAAGTGTAGTCGGTAGACTTTGGAAACAATCGGAGCAGTTCGTGATTGTGATGGACGGTGCTTATCTCAGGCAGTTACTTCCGTTCATTCAGCCGGTTTAATTTAATTACTACAGAGAGCAGATGTATCGTTTAATTGAAATACCTCAAAAAAAAAAAAAAAAACTGTTTTTTTCTTGAAATAGGTAGTTTTGAAAATGAAAAATACGCAGATATTTTCTTCTGCTACAGGTTCTGTGATAGTGATGCCGCTGCAGTGCGAAGGGATTATCGAAAAGTTTTCCTTACCGCCGTTTACCAGAAGTGGGTGTGTTTGGCACAACATACCGACGGACTCGGGAAATAGGATGTATTCAGCGACGAGGTTTCCGGTTCTGTCGACGAAGAAGAAATTTTAAGGCAATTTGAAACAGATACTACAGTTTCAACGAAAGCTGTGGCTGAGGTGTTTCAATTAAACGACACGTCCGCTCTCTGTAGTAATTCGATTAAACCAGCTGAATGAACGGAAGTAACTGCCTGCGATAAGCACCGTCCATCACAATCACGAACTGCTCCGATTGTTTCCAAAGTCTACCAACTGCACTTTCGTCCCGAGTGCAATAAAAGAAACAAAAGTATAAGGGTATTGATAAGATTCTTGGAATTTAAGGATTTCCTCAGTCTAATGTGATTTTCTTTGGGCACGTAGACAAACTGATAACATTTATACTTTTTTAGAAAGCTAATGAAACAGGGAACTAATTTCTGTAATTTGTACATCAAGTGTCATACAAATTTTTTTCAAATAATAATAGCTTAATTATAAACAAAGATTAAAAAATAAATTTATCATTGCTATTTAAATAGTTTTATTTCTGAGATTATAAATAATAATTCTGGGCATGTATTTTTTTACAATGTAATAAATAGCCAATTAGCTTTTAGAAAAATATCAATTGATTTTACGGAATTAGGTATTTTTTTACCACTATTTTTTTTTTTTTTTATGCGAAGTCTGAAATTTTCTAAAAATTCGTAAAATCTTTATAACTCAGTAACCATTTATTTTTGACCCTTAGTTGATAAGATTTAATTTGCAACAAATGATCTCTACAAATAACCCCTTCCATGGTATGCATCGAATTTCCCATCATCCTGTATATTTCTTATACTAGAATCTTTACTAATTCGCATTGTAATATAACTTTGTTATAGACAATTATTAGTACAGTATTATAACCGAATTATATTTACAGAATTAAATTTTTCAATTCCAAGAGTATATCCGTTTTATCAACACTCTAAATAACAATAGCGACATATTTTTTATGCCATATGTGAGATTACCGTCTATCTAAAATGTTAATTTCCTATTTATTACGCATTCGATTTGATTTCGGCGAATATTATTTAACCTCTTCTTTTAAAACATTCTGTCTCCGTTAGAAATTTGCTAAACAGAGATAACCCACTCACATAACATACACAATATATTTACTTCGTTAAATTCAAGAGTTTAAGTAAATTTCTAATTAGTTAGTGTATTGAATTTACTTCAATAATGTGTTATCGTATAAATTGCTTGCTCTCAAGCTCTTAATTAGCGATAATTTTTATTACCTAGAAAATACGAAATATAATATTACTCGATATTCTTTCAATAATGTTCAATATTGAAACATAATCACATGATGTTAAATATATATTTCCTCGTGATACAGATCCGAAAACAACTAAATGCAACATAGTGTTTTAAAAATATTTACGTTAAATGTAAGCAGCTTAAGAGCTTACTTCAACAAACATTTAATTAGTATTAACAGAAACCTAGTTAACTCAGGGAGAAGTTTCACAATATGAAATTCCAACACATATTTTTCGACAGATTGCAGAATGCATAAAAGATCAGGGCCGTATTAATTTTTGTTAAAGAGAGTATCACAAGTTAAGATATCGGTATAAAAATCTCTACCTGGAATATTGTATGCTTAAATATTAAACTTGTCACTTTTCATTGGCAGGTACGTATCGGTTTTTTGATTCGCATTACGATGATTTTCCGTTTGATTTAAATCAAATCATAAATGCTCTAGATCAGATTGCTTTAATCATTGGGGATACAGATATAAATCTAATGGATGACATTAAAAACTGAAATTACTTAAACATGCTGAGTTCGCACGAATTTAAAAGTTTCTAAAATGAACCAACTTTCCATAGGGGAAAGGATCGGTATTCATCCTGTTTTAAAAATGTAATCACAATATCAGATGTTAATGTAAGAATTTTACTGTATAACTTCACTGAACATTCAATCGTAAGTATTAACCTCGAAATAGATTATGATTTTAGAACAAAACGCAGTAAACCTAACTTTTTTGTTGATAAATTACTCTTGAAAAATAATCGGAAGTTATGTAATTTAGATGAAGTACACGTGGATCGGTATCTATAGATGTTAAATTCGAAGCGTTTATATCAATTATAAAAAAATGCAATAGAGCGATCTAAAAGGCGACATAAAAATCATAACTCGCAACGCTGAAGATCGGAATGGATTACAGATGAAGTAATTGCCCTGTCGGTAGAGAAAAGTTCACTTTAAGCGTTAGTTTAAAAAAATTCTACAGGTAGCAATGTACTTTTTCGATTTAAGCCCATTTCCAAAGAACTACAAAATTGATACGTGTAACGAAAAGAGAATGCTACTCGCTTAAACTACAAAACTGTAATGACAATTCTGAAATATACTGGGCGCTTATTAAAAATGTTATACGTAACAGAAAACCTATCTTAAAAGTGGAAATAAGTATATTGTAGCTAATAATTTTAACAATCATTTCATAGACATGGTTAAAGTAATAAAAAATAATTTATTTATGATCACAGCAGCAGTTCTTTCAGATTTGTTGATTTTTCAACAGTTGACTTGAGAACTGTTATATTATCTCTACCGAATAAAAATTCGTATGGTTTCGATGGGATACCAATTATTCGTATAAAAGAAAATATAGATTTCTTTAAAAAACCATCAATGTCCCTTTATTCAGTGAATCCATAAATCAGGTATATTTCCGAATACTTTAAAACTTGGTATTAAAAAACGGTGCTGCTTCGGATCTGTTAAATTATAGACCGATTTGTTTACTATCGTATTTTTCAAAAAATGTTGAAAAGTGTATAAAAGTGAAAATTTTGAACTTCTTAAATAAAAACGAATTTTTCAGTAAAAACCAATATGGCTTTTTACAGAACAAATGCACGGGCGGTGCTTTATTTAACCATATTACAGCAATAATAGAAAAATTAGAGTACAGTTGCTCTGTAACCGCAGTTTATTTCGACTTTTGAAAGGCGTTTGACGTAACTGATCACAATTTGCTTCTAAAGAAGTTATATACATGTGGTTTCCGTGATTTTATCTATAATTGGTTTTATTCCTATTTGACAAATAGAAAATTTGTTACAAAAATTAATAGCACTTTTAATGATAGTTTATAATACAGGATTATGCTTTGCTGCAAGACAGTATATTGGGACCCATATTGTTTTTGGTTTATATTAATGATTTATGAAGCTTAAAGGTATCTGAGAAAATTTTAAACTGTGCGGATGATGCTGTTCTTATTGTTAGTTCTCGATTTCTAGATATACTTCAAAATCTAGTCTAGAATGATGTAGACAAAATACATAATTGGATGTTAATAAATTCCGTAGGATTAAATGTTGAAAAAAAAAAAACAAAATATTTAATATATAGTCATCTCCCCCAGCATAGATAAAATCAATTGGAAAGATGATATTTTCATAAATACAGTGTACAATTTAAATTTCTAGGGGTATATTTAGATTGTATAATAAGTTATTATGGAATAATCATCTTTCTTACTTATCGGAAAAATTAAGAAAATTATACTATTTATTTTATTATCTAGAACAATTTTTTAGTTACAAACAACTTCGGACTTTACATTTTGCGCTTTATCAGCTAATACTAACTTATGAGATTATACATTGGGGAAACACAGAAAATTGCCTCCTTCAAGTATAATTTATTTACAAAAATTCTTATGTACAAAGATAAATTCGGGTAAACAATCTACTGGCGTTAACAGCTTATTAAGTGTTAATAACCTATTTGTCATGTCACGCATTTATTACTTTACGTTCTTAAAAATGAAGGAAAGCTTAATATAAAAATTCGCTTTGGAATAACTAGATCATCTCCACAAGAGAAAGGACAGATATCGCACTTCAACAAATTTCGTAGTAGAATACAGGCGAGGAATATGGACGCAATATTATTCAACTTATTACCAGATTCTTTAAAAACTATTCTCAAAAATTATAAATACAAACAACGTAAGATTTTATCAAATTTTATTACAGATTCACAATTCTATTATAGATTAGAAAATACACCGCACTACACGATATTCCATTATATTTACAAAATTTCACATTATGAGTTTAAATTGTATTACAATTTCACGAAACATAAATATAAAAACATTTATCTAAACAATTAAATTTCAAATATATATATATATATATGCGACAAAAAAACATATATTATACGCTATCGCATATAGCTTGCTAAAATTAATGTTGATTTTTGAAGGTAAAATAAAAGTCTATAAGCAAACAAAAAAAATAATGTAAAAACTCTTCTTTCAACAAATTTAATTCTCGATTTTGTAATCGAAAATTTTTGCTTCCTCTTGATCTATTTTGTTTACATTTCGGATAACATATGTGAGACCCAGTCTACTAAAAGAGACCTACCGCCCGAAAAATCTATTTTCACTTTTTTGGCGATTCTCATAGGAAAAAGTTCGTTCTTTTCAATGAAACAACTCGTAGATTTCTAGATTTAATATTTACTTTTTAAATTTATTTTAAAAGAGAACATGAAAACTTTAAAAAAAAAAACATAAAAAACATTGAAAGAGCATAAAATGTTATTTTTAGGATTCGTTTACAAAACTCATCAACAGATCACTTTTTAAAAGTAAAATTCAAAATATAAAACAGAACGCAAAAGCTTTTCCATAAAATCAAAAAATTATTTAGACCTCCCCATTTTTGGGTCAAAAACAGCAAAAAAGAACGTTCAAGTAAGCAATAGCCTGACTAAAAAGTTGAAGAAAGCAAAACGTATCTCAAATATATGCATAAAAGATCGCTTTACCGGAAAGCTATAACCCAGCTTACAACTTTATATTTAAGCTCTCGGGGCGCCAAAAGCTCGAAAGTTTCGAGAGAAAAAATTTCCGGCCATATGATATATTAATGGAAAGATCGCTGTTTGTCGGGAACAAACCTGTATTTAATTTGCTTAACGAAATTTTCAAGTTTGACGAAAAGTTCAAAAAAGCGCCAAAAACGACGCGTGCTCCTTCTTTATGGCTCGAAAAATCAGATTTCTTTGTTTTGAATTTAATATTATGTAAACGTAAATAATAGTCTTCTATACGGAATCCTCAGCGCATGAAACATCATGCTTGACTGAACTTGTTTTACAATAAATTCCTCTTCTTACGTTTTTTTTTTTTTTTTTGGATTGTAACTCTGGATCTGGTTTAGTATTCTCACATTCTCGTTTTCTTGTTACTAACTTCTCCTTAGCTAACGGAATCTCCGTTTTGGTGTTCCTCGAACGTGATTTAACTGTTGTTTTCTCGAAAACTTGTTTTCGGACGATAGGTCCCTTTTAATAGACGGGGTCACATATGATGAAAGTTGTGAATGATTAACACTCTAGAGTTAAAATCGATATAATCGCACCTAGTATTATTACAGGAAATAGCTTTCATTACATTCGTTATGCCTTAGCATAGATTTATACTTTTATATTCTTACAAAATCGGCTATTCAACAAATAATATGTCTATATGTGATGTCAAATCTCGTAAAATTTATTAGCTTTTAAAGTAAATCTAATACTTATACTAATTATGTTCGGCAATTTCTTTTCAGTTAGCATTTATTGCTTTAGCTTGCCTTACAAATTATATAATACTTTTATTAAACTTTTATTGCCTTAACTTTTAACTTTTAAATATATTATAAATTATTTTAAATTTAAACTTACAATTTTTCTCTTGTTAAAATACCTAAATGTTACATTTCTAAATTTATTACGTTTAATAAATCTCATAAACCTAAGTTATAATTTTATTAACTTTTGTAATTTTGCTTTTATTAAGCTTAAAATTTTTTCTCAGATAGCTTTTACAAATCAACACATTCAACCTTAAACAATTAATATATTTTTAAAGTATGTCTATTTTAGATTTTGGTCTTCGTTATTTCTATCATTATCGCTATATCATATCTTTATGTCGTTTTATTAGTCAAATAAGGATTATTTTGCATTCTCATCATTATCGCCGTATTATAATTTATTTTTATGTACTTTTGTTAGCAATCGTTATTATTAGTTTATTATTATTTCATACCTTATAATTAGTTTGCATATTATAATTGAAGCTTACACGACAATTGCATAGGGATTAGGGTGTATGTGTGTTAATTTTTATTAAATATTATATTACGTTATTTTTATATCATAATATTTAATTTAAACCGAGTAGTCTATTGTCTAAGAACACATAATAAAATATGTAAACATGGGCTACCTAATTATATTAATGGTTGGGTTATCAACTGCTTTCGTATCGAGTCATGTTTTTTCGTGTGCGTGTAATCGATCCGGTAGCAGATTGCAGTTTTTAGTTTGTAATAAAACTTTATCACTAAACGTTACCAAATATCCATCTTCATACAAAGCGCCACGTTAGATGAAAGAGGACATTAAGCGGGGGGGGGGGGGCTCCCCCGATAACGAAGACTCCATAAAATTAACGCATTTTAATCAGCAAGATTATCCCGAACAGATAAGTCTTATCGATAATATATCATTTAACAAAAATATTTTTTTTTTTTTTTTTTTTTTTTTTGAGCATGTCGGCTAAGGACGTTACTCACTTCAACGGTATGATGGTATTAATAATTATAAAGGAAAAATATTACAAATGGAACATACGAAAGAAGCTAACAAAGGAATAACCAAAGGAGACGGAAAAGAAAGGATGCTGTGAGCGCTGTAGGGCGTAGGGAGGCCAAGACGCAAAAGACCGGAATACAGTATCGCGCGTTCTGAAGAAATGGAAGGACATTCAAGGAAAATGTGGTTCGCATCACAAACGAAGTTTGCTTCTAACGGATCAAATGGACAAAGAGGAGACTGAGTAATGGAGAAACGAAAGAGCGAAGCAGGAAGCAAGCTGTGGTTTAACCGAAGTCTAATTATGGATGAAATAGTTGACCGCCTCATGTTGGGGAAATCAACAAACCACGGAAAAAGAGGAGGAGTGGGTTGTATGGATAAGTAAAAGGAAGCAGGATTGGAAAAAGAAGAAGGATAGAGATCAGACCAACAGTCACGATGGCAACGCGAGGAAAGAGTAAGAAGACTTTGAGCTGGGAAATGCCTAATAAAGCGACCGTTTAAAGCAGCCGAACGTGCCAACGAGTCGACTAACTCGTTGCCCGAAATTCCACAATGACTAGGAATCCACAATAGATCAATACGGACAGAACGGGAATGAAATAGATGTGAAATTAAGGAACGTATGTGAAGCACGATAGGATCAGCGGATGGTTTAGGAAAGGGAGTAGCAATGGCTTGTAAAACGCCTTTTGAATCAGAAGATAAGAGAACCTTGGATATGTTGTTAGAGGAGGCTATAAAAAGGATTGCCTGTAAGATCGCAATAAACTAGACACGCTAACAATAATTTAATCAGCAGATAATAACGTAAAAATTACTTCGGACAATTATAAACTTATATCGAATTATCATAATGGACCGTATAGTATTATTAGAATCAACTAACAAAAACTTGGCCAACTTCCATCCTTTGTCAATTTGTAAAATTATGTCGAAACACGAAGGTTTAACCTTTTCCAAAGAAATGGTGTAAATCGAGTCAAGGTAACTTTGACACAGCGGCAAATGCAAACAAGTTTATAACCAATGTTAACAGTTGCAATGAAAATTTAAAAACATCTATTCCTAATAGTCTCCTGTTCAGATTCGGCAAAAAAATCAAAGCTGCGAATAATGCTTCAACTTCTGAAGCAATCCAAATTCTAAAAAGTAATGAAGTCATTCAAGTCTTCTCATTCTTAGAAATAACTTCTACAGACCCGGAAAATATCAATAAATTAAACATGGTTTATTCGTAAACCGCGAACAAATATTAATATTTCTGGTAAGTGTTAAAACGCATTTTCTTAATTACAGTTACCTACTTTCTTTCTCATCAGTCAAATCTCCCGCGAAAACATATTACACAGACAGTAGTAATATACATAGCCCATCACACAATCTTGTTTCTCACTTACAATCAGATTCTTCTCATATTATGATTAATTCATTTAATCCTACGGCCTTCTCACCTAACCAACACAATAAATTGGACCCACTTCCTGCTGAGACTTCAGATCTTATGCACATCTCATCAACTAATGGCAACAAAACTAAACAGCAAAAAAATCCATCAGTTTTTAATTTATATACAATTCACATTATAAAGAGTTTGCAAATAAATAAATATTTGATTTGCTTTAATTTGATCTCTAACGCGATTGGTCATCATGGGAGATTATACTAACCCCTCCCCAAATATATGAAAAGATCGCAAAAATTGGGCTGTAACTGACAAGGGCATAATGGACAAACTGATATAAAAAATATAAAAACAAAAAAAAAAACGTTTTATAGCGGTAGCAGTACATTAAAAGGAGGATAGAAGATCGTCATTTTATAAAGATGTTGAAGAACTTATGGAGGATATATCGAACAGAGAAATTACAATCGTAATGGACGATATGAATGCTAAAATTGGCAGTCAATTCAATACACAGTTAAGAACAATCGGGAAGTTTGGAATAGGCAGCAGAAACGAGGTGAAAGGCTACTACAATTCAGCTTAATGAACACGATGTTTAAACATCATATACATCTGTGCACGTGGAATGCTCCTGGTGATCGTTACAGAAATCAGATTGATTACATTCTAATACAGGAAAGATGGAAATCATCGTGCGATAATATCGTAGCTTATCCTGGAGCAGAGTGCAGATCGGATCATAGACCATTAGTTATGACAATTGTAAGACAGTTTATATACCCATTTACAAGAAAGGGCGAGTTATAAAATGCGAAAAATATAGAATTATTTCATTAATACCGCAGACCAGTAAAATAATGCTTCGAATTCTGAATAGAAGGGTAACAGGATTTGTATCTAGACAAATTTCGGATGAAAAAGCGGGATTTGTCAAAGGAAGAGGGACTCGGGAGCAAATATTAAGCATACGCCAGCTAATCGAAAAAACTAGAAAACATAATGTTCCGTTAGTGTTATGCTTTATCGACCATTCAAAGGCGTTCGATAATGTTCTTTGGGAAAAATTGCGGCTTGCCCTCATTGAAATAGGAACTCCAAAGCATCTGGTATATCTGATAAAGCAATTATACGAGTATAATATAAATGCAGTGCGTATTGAAGGCGATATATTGTCAGGAGAATTTAAAACGAAAAAAGGAGTAAGACAAGGGTGTTGTCTCTTCTATTTTTTAATCTAAATGGTGAGTACATCATGAGACAAGTTCTGGGCGGCTCGGATGCTAGTATATCTATCGGTTGAAGAATCATCAATAATTTACGCTTTGCAGATGATATAACGCTTATAACTGACTCTATTGGTGATATGAGAATATTACTGGACCGACTAGATAAGATAAGCGCAAAATATGGATTAAAGATAAATAAGAATAAAATAAAATTGATGGTAACAGATCGAGGTAACTTAATACCGGAACCAGAAAAACAAATCCAAGGTTATGAAACAGTACATGGCTATGCATATATGGGATCTCTTATTGAAGAGAAAGGCACTTCAACGGGCGAAATAAAACAAAGAATACAACTAGCCCGAAATGCAATGAGTCGGTTTAATAAAATATGACGCGACACATCCATCGCAATTACGGTAAAAAAGAAGCTAGTGATATGTTTGGTATTCTTTGTATTTATGTACGCGGTAGAGACATGGACGGTGAAAGCAAAAGATAGACAACGTATCGATAGCTTCGAAATTTGGGTCTGGAGACATATGTTAGGAATACCCTGGACAGCGAAGCAAACGAACGTTTCTATTTTGCGCAAATTCGACATTAAGCGTACATTGTCCAGCGATGTTTCATTAAGCATATTACTTTTTTTTGGCCATATTATGCGTAACGAGCACTCCATGCTACGATTATTAATTGATGGGAAAGTGCAGGGAACTCGCCCACAAGGCAAACTAAACATCAAATGGACGGATATAATTAGAAATTTATTAAAAAAATAAATTTTCAAACGTAAACGGATGGCTGCTGATCGAATACAATGGCGGGAAAAATTGAAGATGCTGTAGTGTAATGGTCAGGACATTCCTTCTGAGGATTACGATCAAAGAGCAAAAAGAAAAAGAAAACTGAAACAAGCATTTATCCTTCTTTATTTTCTAATCATGCCTCTCATTATCTTCAAAACAACCGGTTCCCTATCGTCAGCTGTAGTTTCAATCCACTTCTTATCAGCGCTCCAAAATCGTTTCCTTAATTAGACTGATTTAATCACTCTCTTCTTCCCTCTTCACTTCGTTTCTTTGCTTCCATATGTGACGCAAACCACATCTTCTTTGAATACCCCGCTCTAGCGTCTGAACGCTCTGTTTTGTACTTCAAAATCTTAGCACTGGGTCTTCCTGTTCCTTATAATTCTTTCTTTATCCTTTCCTTCCCATCTCCAGCTATAATACCTGTACTTAAATTTTTCCTATTTTCTACCTCTAATCACCTCTCTATTTAACCCCTTATTTTAACATTCTTAATTGTTAGATCAAAGCCCCCCCCCCCAATAGAACAAGAACTAGCAGACATTGTATGAGATGGACTTAAAGAGACAAAAAGAAAAAGAGAAGGAAAAAGAATGGCTACATTAACATTAAAAATAAATCAACATCACAAAATGAAGATTATACAGGTAGGTGCGCTGACTTTACAGGCAGATGTTGAAGAAGTTGAGCTAATGTATGAGCAGATAGAAAGAGAAATTAACATTATAAAGTAGTAATTAGGGACTTTAACGTGGAGATAGGTAAACATAGTCCAAGGAAGAAATTATGAGAAAATTCGGAACTAAAGTGAAAAACGAACGGGGTCAAATGCTCGCCAACTTCTTCACAGAAAATGAACTACATATCATGAATACTTTCTTTAAATCAACGAGATAAGAAAGTAAACTCGGTAAAGTCCAGATTGGAAAGTTAAAAAAAAATTGATTTTATAATTGGAAATAAAAAATTTTTCTTGAGGAAATAAATTTTATCTAGGAAGTGACCACAGAATGGTTTGAACGTAAAAATACATATAAATGAAAAACTAAAGAGATTAAACATGATAAAAAAAATTGATCAATAAATAGAGAAAAATTATAAGAAAATGCAGACTTTCAAAAATAAATGAAAAAAATAATAAACGACTTAGAAACTAGTACAGAAAAACAAAGCATAGACACGTTAAACAAACACATAATTTAGTCACTAACGAGAAATGTAAACACTGACAAAAATTAAATAAGCTTTCACAAGAACCAACAGACTTCATGATTAAAAGACGAATATTCAAAATACAACCCTAAAAAAATTAAGCAGAATATGTAGAACTGTTCAAAACAGTCGCACGAAAAAAGATTAAACAGAATATCCAAAGATACAATACAAAGAAAATAAATCAAGCAATCGAGAACAGAAGTATAAAAATACTTCGGAATAAAGTAGAAACAAGAAATTAAATAATAAGAATAAAATGCAATCACGGTATTAGCATTAAAAATAGAAAACAAATTATAAAAATAGTCGAAAATTTCTATAAAAAACTATACACGATAACGTGACAAAAGTGGAGGAAGAATAAGAAAGCATTTCCGATAACTCGATCCCGCCAATTACAGAACACGAATTAGAAAGAGCAGTAAAGGTACAAAAAAGAACAGCAAGGCTAGAAGAGGAGATGAGAGTTTTGATAGCAATCATTAAATTGGGCGAAAAAAGAATAAATAAATATCTGGCCACGTTATTCAACAAAGTAATATAAAATTTCCCACAATGTACCCAGCTAATCTTTTAGCAACATGGGATCACCTAGAATTAGACATAAATATATCCCTGCTTACCTATGCTCAAACAAACAGCTTACAAGATACACTCGAAAAAACAACACAAACTATCGACAGATATATTGACTATATGCCAGTGTATACTGATGGCGCAACGGCGGATACAGCATCACTCCAGGCGGCAGCAGCGTGTTCTTTCGAAGCGTTTGGCGTGGTCCAATCATTTCGACTAGATGATTGGTGCACAATACTCGACGCTGAGTTATACGGTATCTTGTATTGTCTACAGCATATCTACTTAGCTAATCCCCGCCCACAGAAAGTCCTCATAATTAGAGATTCAATAGCATCTCTCTATTCTATACACAGCTCGCAACCAAAAGACCCATTGGTTTGCCAAATCTAACAGATCATGGTTGACCTCATGAAAGAAAATTACAACGTGTCATACTTATGGGTTCCTGGTCGTACTGGGGTGCCTGGCAATGAAAGGGTAGACGTGGCTGCACGGGCAGCAACTTACTGCTCGGTGAGCCCAGATGCCGCCCAACCAAAATTGATAAAGAGACTATTCCAACATAAGTCTAAGCAGGAATGGAGGTCACACCGGGCCTCCCAAAACACCTTTTTAAGCTCAATAAAACCATCAACGGAGCCTTGGTGGCCACCGGAGAATATGTCTCGACGCGATTTTATAATAATTAATCGCTTAAGAATTGGGCATATATCTTTATCCCACGACTACGTGTTCCACAGGACTTCGCCTCCCACAACCTGTCTTTCTGTTCCCTACCGAGTTATCCCTCAGTACATCATATACTTTCCATGTGTACTAAATTTGCAACATCCCGCTCGTCATATAACCTAAATTTTTCTTTGCGAAAGATCCTCACCAATGATCCTGCAATGATCGCTCAAACTTTGGCATACATTAGAACAAACCAAATCGCTCCAGTCATTTAAATTTTGGCAATTGCCGTATGCCGTAATGACCTATGCAGTTGTACACGGCTCATGGTAAGAAAAAAAAAAAAAAAAAAAAAGTACTTAAATGAAGAAAGAATTCCAGGAAAATGGAACAATATAGGGGGGAGGGGAGTTATATTAATACATCTAAAAGAAGATAAGAGATATGGAACTGTTACCTAATCAGCCTTCTCTTGAATATTTATAAGCTATTTACAAAGAAAATTACGATTAGGTTAACTGAAAAACTTGAAGCAAACCAACCAGAAGAACAGGAAGCCGTTGTCGGATGAATAATTGAAAACAACAATAGAATACAGGTTACACTAATGTGGGTGTTATAGATTTTGAAAAGGCGGTCGACCGCTTAAACACAAAACCAATAATACAGGCATCGGAAAAGATAAAAATGCGCGATATACACACACGAATAATCGAACATATACACAAAAAAGTGACGGCTACGATTGCGGCTAACGATGAAAAAGAAAACATTCAACCAAAAGAAAAGGAACAAGACAATGGATTACCCCAAAAATTATTTGTGGTTGCCCTCCAAGCAAGTGTCAAAAATATTACTTGAAAAAATTCAGGTATAATGATTGGAAAAAAAGCTAACACATCTATCATATGCGGACATTATATTATTTGCAAATAACGTGAAAAAAATAGTGCAGATAATCAGTGAAAAATTCTCCAAAATAGGTCTAAAAATAAACATAAAACTAAAAATACATGTGCAACGAACTTGTAACGGACAAAAACAGTGTAACATACATATAAATATGCAAGAAGCGGGAAAAATAGACAAATTCGTTTATTTAGGGCAACTAATTAAAGTAAATAACGATTTAGAAAATTAAATATTGAGAAGAATACCATTAACATAGCATTCTCAAAACTAAGGAATATATTATAGTTGCTAAAATGCCTCTAATTCTGAAAAAAAGTATTTACCAGTGTGTCCTGTTAGTCTTAACATATGCTAGTAAAACATATTAAAAAAAAAAAAAAAAAAAAAAGAAATCAACGAAAAATGGAATGGTCTATGTTGAGTATTATTCTAAAGAACAAATGGACGAAAAGGCGCATCCAAAAATCAACAAATGCAATAAGTATCATAAAAAATAATAAACAGAAATAGTACGGTAATGTGGCTAGAAGTGAAAATAACAGCCGTTGGATAAATTTTTCAGTATCACGTAAACTTGATGGAAAGCGAGCCGCCTTAGGACAACCGAAGAATGCTGGATAGCTGAAATTCCACAATTTGGAGCAAACTGGTGGAAAGAAACTCCATGACGTCTGAAAAAAATTCGGAGAGGCTTTCGTTCAGCAGTAAACTAACAATGGCTAAAGAAGAAAAGTGAATTCGAGTTGTTTAGGCTACGTGAGTAGTTAAATCATTTTGTTTTAAAGTATTCTCTTAATAATACTACGTATTTCGTCTCTTAACAAGGTCAATATAAATATAAATATATTTATATAAAATTACAAAACACACATTTCTAATAATTTTATTAGATTATTCATTTCTCTTAAATATTTCTAATCTATTTTTGTTTTGTAGGATTCCGTACACTTATGACGAAAATATCAAATAAAATTTAATGACGCAAGAACGGCATGATATATAAACTTCAAAATGGGAAGATAAAAATCACAATTAAAATTTTCTTTAAGACAATTTATAACTTGAAGGTAATTGATTACCATGGACCGCAAAAAACGGCCAAGAATATATAATATAGATTTAAAATGACCTTAAAAATGACTTAACAATTCATAACTTACTACCAGATAACCATTTAAAAGTAAAATTCGAAATGTAAAACAAAAAGCAAAAAAAAAACATATAAATAAAAAAAAACACCGATAAAAAATTATTTAAACCACGCCTTTTAACAAAAAGCAGCAACAAAATGTTATTCTTTTCTTCTGGCGTTTGATATACCCACGAAAAGATCCGTTTTTGATTTAACTTTGTGATAATTTGTTTTGTAATTTTATTAACTAGTAGCAAGTATAATCGATTAAGCAATAAATTATTATTTTTTTTTGCTGTATTTGTCGAAGGCGGAGTTTAAATAATTTTTTTGCTGGTTCGTGGAAGTGTTTCTTCTACTTTTTGTTTTATATTTTGAATTTACTGATAATAATTTAAAGCGGCGGTTTGCCGACGATGTAATTTTTTTTTTTTTTTTTTTTTAAATTACGATCTGGCTAATGGTGCCAATAAGCAATTGGAATGTAGGTTATGACATGATGGGAGGTGCCAATCAACAATAACACTCCACGTTGCTTTACTAGTCAGTCAAACCGGTGGGGAAGATCTAGGGGCGTGTAACGATTTAGTCTTTGCCTGAGTATCAACTGCCAGCGGGTCTGGGTGGCCTAAAAATCTACGCAAGTAACGATCGCTGTAATTTTTAATTACTTTATTCACCTTCGGTACATTTAGACCCCGATGTAGGTTATCATTACGCATGTACCATGGTGCATTAGCTATTATTCTCAGTATTTTTGACTGGCATCGCTGTATAATTTTAATATTAGACGCTAATGTTGTTCCCCGAAAAGTTATACCGTAGGTCCACACCGGTTTGATAGCTGCATTATATAAAAACAATTTTGATTTCAGCGATAACACGGAAGTTTTGCCCAGGAGCCAGTACATTTACTTCGGCTTCAAGTTTATTTCCTTGGTTTTGATCTTAATATGAAAACGGCGATCAAAGCCACATGCCCAGGTATCTGGCTTTATTTCCCTGTGGAATGGGACCATCAAGATCATCAGGAGGCCACGTACTACGTCTGGTTGTGAATGTAACATGCACTGACTTGGACAAATTGAGTGCCCATTTCTTCAGATCATTCAAACCAACCTGTAAGTTCTCCGACGCTGTCACTGGATCGCCGTCCCTTGCAAATAGTGTTGTGTCATCAGCAAATGCCGCGACCTCCACATTGGGCATAACTGGAAGGTCATGTGAGTACACAAGAAAGAAGATTGGTCCTAATACTGAACCTTGGGGAATTCCGGCTTCGGCAGGATAAAACTTTGATACATCGATGTAAATGCGCTACAGAAATAAAGAGTTCAGGCAGCGGAGGCACTACCAGTGACACACTACCGGCTACGGAGCCGACGTTTACTTACGAACAATTTAAACAGATGTATTTGTTGCAGTAGCAACAAATAAAAACATTGCAAGATACGATTGGTACACTACAACAACAAATATCTAATTTAACTGGCAACATCCGTAATTCTACCAGCTCTAAACCTGTTACTACTTCTGTGGTATCAGGCGTCAGACCAGAAACAAAAAACGCTAATTTAAATAATGCAACCGTTAATATTAGCAACAGATGCCCAAAACTACAAATGTTAAGTACAAATTAAAGATTCCACCAATATTAATGGAATTAAAGACATTAATAAATTTAAAGATCACATTTCAAAAAATAAATGCCTAGAAGGCTCATTGATGAAGAATCTTAACAATGACGAGGCGAACATACAATGTGCTGATGAACAAACATACCGCACGTATATATTATTGTTAAGCCAAATTAAACTAAACTCTAATTTAATTGTTTGTGTTAGTAACATTGCTTTTCACACATACCAACTAAAATCACTTAAACCATACATATTTATAATAAGAACTGACACCAACGAGATTACAGAGAAGCTCCAAAATTTGGGACATATAGTAAGGCACGTCTCTAATATTAAAATCATAAAGAAGATAAACGATAGGAAATTCATTATTAGTCTACCACTTCATAGAATGGAGAACTTAAAACAAAAGAGAACCACTGCCCCACTCCCGACATAAACTAAGAGCAAATATGTTCATAGAGCTATTAGGAGATGACTTTAATTCTAAACATACCCGATGGGGTTCTCGTTTAGTTAGCAGCAAAGGAAGAAAGTTGTTAAAAGCTCTACAGGAAACTTACTATCACTGAATTTCATCCAGGCAGCCAACATACTAACCTTCAGATAAATGTAAGATTCCAGACGTAATCGATTTTTTCGTCTATAAAGATATATATATATATATATAATAATTATATGACTATAGAGAACTGTACTGATTTAATGATCACATTCCCGTTCAATTAGTAATATCCGATGCAGTTGTCAGGAAAAAGATGGATGGATTAACTAATAAAAAAAGCAGATTGGAATCTATTTAGAAAAATATTTACAAATAAGATTGACTTAAAAATTAGGCCAAAAAATCCAAATGATTTAGATTCGGCTACAAAAAATTTTACTAAGAAAATTCGGGAAACAGCAGTGCAAGCGATTCCCCAAAATAAAAACAGATGAAAAAGAAATGCCATATGCAATTGAGATAAGGAACATGATTAAGCAGAGGAGAATTGCTAGAAAACGCTGGCAGACTTCTCGCAATAGAAATGATAAAAATGCTTTCAACTGCATTAACAGGAAGCTGAAGAGATTGATGTACAGGATTAAATCAGTCATTTAATAACTACGTCCAAAGATTATCTCCAAACAGTAATACAAACATTCCCTTTGGAAAGCCGCTCGTTACCTGAAGAAGCCGCTGTCTTACCAATCACTAATTAGCTCAAAAGTAATGAAAAAAAAGCTAAAGTTTTTGCAGAACATCTGTATACAGTGTTCACGCTTAACATCATAGCATAAAACATTTAACAAGCTACACTCGATCACCTACTTTTTTCCTTTAGAAGTTACACTAAACTCTAAAAAAGCTCCTGGAACAAATTGCATTACAGCAAGAATTATTAAGGAGCTACCCCATAAAGGAATAATCCTACTTACCTATATCTATAATGCGGTACAGCAGTTGCAATACATGTCATTGCGGTGGAAAGTAACGAAAATAATAGTAATATTAAAACCTGGAAAACCACCAGAAATGCCATCACCCAATCGACCAATATCCTTGTTACCAGTAATGTCCGAAGTTTTTGAAAAATTACTTTTGAAGCGCCCAAGACCGATAAAATTTATAAGAAGAATAATATTATCCCAGATTTTCAATTTGGGTCCAGGAATAGTCACTCAACCATTGAATAAGTTCATAAAGTGACAAACAACATTAAATGTACCTTTGAATAAAAGATATATTGCCTTGTAGTATTTCTTGATGTCGCACAGGCTTTCGACAAAGTCTGACATGAAGGCCTGCTACACAAATTAAACCTGCTTCTCCCAGACAACTGCTGTGCGTTAATATGCCAACATAGAAATACGGAAATGGTACAGTTGGTCAACGTAGTACACAGCGGTAAACGATTAAAACGTCAAAAACCGATTGATCTAATTAATAATTTAAATGTATGAGTTGAAATGTACATTTAATCATGTAAATTAGAACAAGTTCGGGATATTGGCAATGGTCAATATTCCACATATATTGTGTGCAATGGCGTACACATTTGTATTCACCACTGTATTCTAATATTGGAATTATCGGTAAATAGCCTAAGAAGACCAGTCCTGATACAAAATATGAAAAAAAATAATTTTTTTTTTGAATTTCACTAAATCTTAATTTCAAAAATCCAAAATTAGAACATTCCTGAGGTTAGGACCTTCGTTAAAATTAAAAAATAAACGTCGATGATGCAAAACAATATACAATACGAAAAGAGATTCTCTAGCAGTTAAATGCTTTGGAAAAATCTCAGTGAATTTATTGCAAAAAAAAAAAAAAAAATGGAAGAGATTTAACCTGAAGTCGAAATTAAATAAACGACTAATATTTACAGTAGTAATCATTAATGTTAAACACCATAAACTTGTTCAAACGGATAACGTTATAAAAAGGAAACGTGACATCGTGCACTTAAATGAAAGTCAGATTACAGATGAATTTAAAGATAACAATTTTTGCTTTTATCGCAAAAATACTGTAGTCTTGACTTTATCAAACAGTCTATAAACGAATGCATTGGATGTCTGTTATGCGTGTAATATTGTAACGTATTAATATTGATTAAATCACATTAAATGGTGTTCATTTATTTTAGTTGATTATTGCGGACGAATCTATAAGACTCGATGTCAAGAGTTTTTTATTATAATTAAAAGGGCCCCATTTATAGAATTAATGAATAAAAGCAAAATCAAATATTTATCGTGAGCATGTAAATAATTTTCAAAAGATAATAATGCGATAAAAAAAAATAAATAAATAAATGTATTTGTAAATATTCCAAGATAAATTTAATAGTTCTTATTTTTAAATGAAAAATAATTTGACTTAAAACAACGAGAAAAGCAAATGGTCAAAAACTAATTCATTCTTTTTTTCAAAGTGTTAATTATTGTTTGAATTCTATTGAAAGTATCTCTTTGCGAGTTCATCAAGTCGTTGACAATTTTTAAATCGTTTTCAATTTCATTGTGACGTAAAACTGATGTTTCCAGTAAAACTTCGATCTTCTTTAAATTGGATGAATCTAAATCATCGTTACTTCCATTTACTTCAAAATTTCGATTTTCACGATTCAATGAAAATTCGTTATGCAACGTTTTATGTTGAGATCCTGGACTGAGTACCACGTGGTCATCGGAAGTCGACGTGAAGGTTTGCACCGAGCTGTTTTGGCAGCATTCGAGGTTTAACGGAGGAACAATAGCGGTAACGACTTCCGGACTAAGCGGCTTAATATCTTTCAAAAATGAGTCATCAGGTGACTCATCTATTAAACTTTTAAACAACGTACATTTAGATTTCACGACTATTTCAGTTTCATGTGTCTTATGTATAATTTCTTCTTTTGTTTCCAGTGCCGCAATAAAATTCTTCTTATTATTATTATTATTATTAGTAGTATTATTATTATTATTATATTTATAATTACCATCGTCTTTACTTTTAGCGTTATCGCATAGTTTCGACTGAAGTATATTACCTTTGTCTTTCAACACATTTTTCGAACTGTCTTCCTTATTTTGCGGCGACCAAAATGATAAAAGATTTTTTACCTGCGAAAAAATATACGAGCAATCAATAAACATGAACAATATTCAATATCAATTTCATGTAGTCACTCGACAGCATTATGCAAATAACTAAATTAAACTTACATTATTAGACCCCTCTTTCGTACCAAAAATCAGTCAAGTCGGAGGACCGATTTGATTACTTCGATTCAAAATACATTTAAACACTTGTATTTGTACGCAGAGCCGTATCTAAACCAAAATTTCGGGGGAGGGGGCGAAAATACTTTTATAGATGCACACATACACACACACACACACACACACAAAATACGGATCGTGTAAGAAAATTTTGGATAAAAATTTGTTTTCCATTACATGAATTTCATAATAAAAAAAAAGTTAAAATCATTGTATATTGCCTGAATTCATTTTCTGAATTTTCTCTAAATCATTTGAAAATGATGTCAATAAGATATCAGAATTTCAGCAAAGATGTAAAATAATAAATAAAATATGCAAATCATCATAGTTTAAACACTGATACAAAGGTAATTTGTTAAATTGTTAAAATTAATATAATTCGACGGAATATAACTTTTTCAAAAACAACCCAGTTTTAGGTATTATATTTATCTGCAAAAAGTTGCTAATCGTTTTTTTTACTAAAATTTGTTTCCTGTAATCTGTGTTAATTTTTTTGCATGTTTTTCGATTACATTTAATACTGAAAAAAATGATTTTATGCTAAACAAAAAAACAATTACAGATTTTTTTGTATCATCAAATAAATTTAAAAATAAATAATGAAAGGATTCATAAAATGATCTTTTCGATTTATCGAATGTCTCTATATTTATATTGTCATCATTTTTAGCAAATTCTACAAATCATAATATCCATAACACTACCTTTCTCTATCGTAATAAGAATTATATTAAATTAAAAACTTAACTTGACTAATACCGGGATATAAGTGATTTAAAACGAATGATTTAGTTCGACCGCTTTATTAATTTGGAACAAAGGCAACCTTTACAAGGGAAATATTTGAATCTCATTTATACTGTTAGACTTAACATCGGGTGAACTATCACTAAATTATTTCTCCATCAACCATATTTCGAACATAATTCTCTTATTAGCGAAATATATTCCTCCATTTTCATTATTGTTTTTCCATCACCTTTATTTCGATTTTTTCCCGTTTATTTTCATTCGATAATCCTTGCAGCACCATATATGTAACTTCATTTTTTCTAAATATCGTTTTCCCAGAAAAACTCGATATATGAATTACTCGTAGTTTTATGCAAGAGAATTACATACGTTTTTAAAGAAAAGTCTAACTTGAACAAACTTAAATTAATCTTATACCGTTAAAGCCCAGTCTACCAGACTTAAATTGTTTCGATGTACATTCTCGCAATAAAAAATAGACATCCGAAATATTTATACAGAAAATTCCGCTTCAAACAAAAATCAGACAATTTAAATAAACCTATACAGTGAAACTTCAAAATCTAGCCGACTGACAATAGTTGAAAATCACAGTTTAAATGGAATATTAATTAAAATTTGAAACTCCAAAAAAAACCAGAAAAAAACCAATACTCATTAACTTTTAATAATTGAAAGCAATATTTCAAAAAATTTTTAAACTTTACACAGATCTGTGGCGGTTCTGAAAGACTAAAATAGCTAAAATTATTTTTTTCTGAATAATACAAAAGGATGCCGCTTATAAAGAATCACTTCTTAAACAATTAAAATACAAATAATATGAAAGGCTGCCGTTTAAATATTAAAATCATTTAACTGAATATAATTAGCATAATATTAAACCGTTTTCTAAAATATTGAGTTAACTGATCAGGTCTAAATTTTTCACAAGCTGCTATGCATATACTTTTTATATTTACATAAAATTTCATCTGGAACAAAAAAAAAAAAAAAAGAAGTAAGTAATCATGAAATATTAATGAGAGCAACACATTTTTTTCTTGTTGCGATCTGCAAAACCTGTTTGCAGTGTAAACCAGTTAAAAAAATAGATATGATAAGTGACAAAAAGTTATTAGTTGGATTCAAATGTAAGAAATATTGGAATTTAACGGATATTAAAAATCCTCGAAACATTTAAATTTTAACATAAAAGGAAGAAAATTAATAATAATAAAAAAACGAATAAATTAAACCAGGTTCTAATAAAAGACAATTTTAAGAAAATATTTTTTTTCTACATCTCCATTACATTATACTTTAATTTTTTATAACATTTAAATACATTTTATTTGTATTGGCTTCACATGTTCTATTTTAAAATTGTTACATTTTTTTTAGTGATTTTAACACTTTATAACGATTAGATTATTAATTTATATCATAGAAGTCAAACAGTGAAGCATAAATTAGTGAAAAACCTATTTAAGGAAAAATATCGAAAAATTCCCTTTTGATTTTCTACTTTCAATCAATACTTCTTTCTGGATACACACATGCCTATAAATACTGATAAAAAAAATATATACATATATATTAATATTTTAATTACGATTTTTTTCCCCGAGTTAAAACATGATTAAAAATCAATAAATATTAATAAACATATAGAAAAATATAGAAACATAATAATTACATACGACGATAATAATAATACCACCTTCCCTACATCAGCAATTTTATTAAAGTCAAAGGGCTTACGTAAAAATAATAAAATTGCCTACCAATGATATTAAAGCAGTTTCCTTCAGAACAGAAATTGAAGACACGTTTCAAGATTTATTCATTTAAATTTAAATTAATTATTTTTAACCAAATTACACGATCACAACTTGTAAATATATGGTACGTACAAAAGCATTAAAACCACATATTGAAATCAGACTAAAAAACCAAAATGTTACATCTAACTACCATTCAATAAAGTACTTAATTAGTCATAGCAATTTCGTGGCTGACATAAAAAGATTTAAGATCCTTAACAAGAAAAATAACATGATACAAGAAAATTTAGCGTCTCACTTTAAACGAAAAGCCGTACGTAAAAGTTCGGAACTAACTTGTGTAGAAACAAATTATTTAAATAAATAATGTCATATTAGTATTAAAATGTTTATATTGTGTATAAAATATCTCAATAAATTTACCTTATCGGTTGTAACCGAATTGGGATACAAAAAAAAAAAAAAAAAAAAAAAAAAAAAGTATAAAAAATATATATTTTATTTTATTAATACAGTTCTGTTATCATTGTCTTGTTACGACTTAAAAAAAAAATGTGTACATTAAATATTCGTTAACACTGATTTTAAACATTTAAAGTCGATTATAAACTGTTATTTTCTAATTAGTAAATTATTATAATAAAAGTGAAAAGCAATGATAATAAAAATTGTTGAAAACCCCTAATAAATTTAAAAATTTAATTTTGATTATTATCTGGGATTACTAAATAACACCATTACGGTGTAATTTTATTTATCAATCATAACAATAATAATTATTTCTACTACCAAATCGTTTGCAAACCTTTTTGGTATAAAACTACGAAATAGCAACGGACGCATACAAAGGGACTGGAAATCATGTAACAATAATTCAGAAATGAAAAAAAAAAAATGAAAACGGAATATGATACGATAAGACAATATACCTAAAATAAAATTATTTACACTTAATAAACATAAAATGAAAATTAGGTTATAAATTGTACGCTACTAAATTTTTTATAACGTGCAATTTATTTAAATTTAATAAATTTCATAGAGTTCTAAAGATTTACTGTTTAGTTCTTTAATTCGTACATGGTTATACGAAATTAAATTGAATGAAATATATAAAATGAATTCGATTCTACGCTAGTGTTTAAACTGTACAAACTTACCGGTGCCTCTTGAACTACTGGAATAGTAGGAGTTTCCTCGATAGGTTGCCTTTTTAATTTATTTTGAATTACGTGGTCTTTAGGATTTTTAAACTGAGAGTCAGAGTCTACTTCGTTCCCTAAAAATACGATTTTTTTTTAAAACATTTATACCAATAACAATTATATTTTTAGTATGATACATAAAACGAATGCCTTATTATAACTTTCAGACGTAAAAAACCAAAATGAATAAATCAACTTTTTTCTAAGTGTGAAATACATTTTTCTTTTTAAAGCTGTGTAACAAAAATATATCTCGAAAAGAGAAATATTCCGATATACATTCAAAATATTTACATCCCCTAATCAATCGTAACGCTAACTTTAAGTTAAAAGTAAATAAAAATCTATAATTGTTTACCGGGAAAACATGAAAATGACGGGACAGGATGTCCTGCATTTAAAATACTTTTTCTGCGAGTACCCAACTGACTTTTTCGCCGCGTTTTATTGGTTTTACAAAAATCCATTGGTATTATAATTAGTAATTATAAATAACACCTACTGTTTCTAGATAACAAACTAGTTATTCGGTGTTATAACTGACTGTCGAAATTTAAATTACTTTCAAATTGAACTGTATTCACACTCATAGGAACTATGTCTTCAAGATTTTAAAAAATTGATTTTTTGTTATTTGTTAATTTGATTAATTTTGAAGATTTCTGAATAAAACAAAAATAAATGCTGAAGTTTAAGAAAACATAATTTTTTAACTTTAATTTCTATTAAAAATTGAATAGTTACATTATTTTAAAGCTTTGTGAAAAGTACAACCAAGTCCTGTATGAATATATATCTAAAAAAGATAAAATAATTAAATTTTGTTCAAAGAACAAATAAAAGTTGAACTGTAAAAAATATTTTTAGGAGTATCGAGTTATACAGAGCGATTAGAATTATATTGATTTTAATTTATAACTTCTGTATTAAGGCGGCATTACACCGGGCGCGCAAGCGCGAGCGAGCAAGAGCAAAAGCCTGACCTTGACGTTTTCTGGCGAATGATCGCGGTGTAATCGATTTTAGAGAGCAAGAACGGCCGAATGCTCGCGCTCTCTGATGATCGCTCCGAGGGCGGTACTTCAAAGAAATTTTTTTGTTCTTGCTCGTTCGGTTAGATGGGTTTTTATTCGCTGTTTTGTTCGTTGTGTTCATATTTGAATTAACTTTGCTTACATATTTGAAGATAGTCGTGTATGTAATGTGTATAATTATTTGGTTTTAATTTTTCCTATACAACATTTTTTTTTTTAATTATTAAAAAGAAAAATATTTCAGTTGCAAAATAAAATTTATTTATTTTTTACAGCGGAATTGAAACTAAACTCATGAATGTAAACATAGAATGAAAACATTTCACATTTTTTGGCAATAAAACTGCGTTTCCAATAAGTTAATAAAATAGTTTATCTCGTTATATTTTTATGTAAAATGTATTTTAATTCTTCTTTTATATATACAGTATTTGCATTTGAAAAAGGTTTAAACTATGAAAGTCTCGTAGTGGTGAAAGGAGGGAATAAACTCACATGCGAAAGAAAAAAATATTCTTAAAATATCTAAATTGAATTTCGCGGAAGTTTGTTATATAACTGTATTTCGTTTTGGTTTGATTTTTATGATTTCAAATTATTACATTTATATTTTTGTCTGATAAATAATCGAGATGTATTTGTAAAAAAAAGAAATTCTTAATATGATGTGATTTTTTTTTGCTGGTTACTAGTTAACTACTTTTTTCAACATACTGAATATTTTGAATAAATTAATAAACTAGTTTATACAATCATATTCATATGTCATAGTGGCCACTCAACTAGGAAAACTGAATTCGCCATGATTTTTTGTACTCTGAGAAAAAAATGGGAATTTCCTTGTAAAACCAAGAAAATAATGAAAATAGCCAAACGATAGTTTTGATAAAAAAATCTTTTTGAGCGAAAAATTTTTGTAATGTACATGCTTGGTAATAAATTACAAAGTTCTTTTTTATTGATGTAAAGTATGCTGCGGTGGTCAAGCATCAATCAATAGTATTCAAAAAATACCATTTTTTTTTACAATTCTTTTCTTATTTTTTGATTAAAAGACTCTCTACAACGACAGGTCTATTTTCATCACGAGCAATATTTATATTTATTGTTAGTACACTTTAATTAAAATTTTAACGAAACGCATAAAAAGAAATTTTTATTATGCATCTTAGTTTATCGGGAGAATTAAACCCTTTCAGTAAAACGTTTGAAGGGGCTGGAGCTTTGTAAACCCCTTGAAGTTAACGTGTATGATTATAAATGTAGATATTAGACGTCAAATTTTGTCAGAACTATTTAAATAGAGGAAAGGTAAATCAACCTGTTATAAACTTTTATTATTAACTTTTGTAGTAATAAAGTAAGCAAATATTGCTTGAATTAGGGGTTATTATAACTGTAAAATATATAATGTGAATAGAACCACTTCAAAAAGTTGAAAAATTTACTTCACAATTTTCTTTTGTTTCTACCGATATTTCATTTGACTTCGTTTCAATTTGTTGGGCTTATTATATAAGCAGAAGATCGTTTGTGTAAGCTCTTGTATCATTCTGATAACCAGGAAATGGGAGGATTTGCATCGGCAATTTAAAAATTATATTGCAGTGGCCACCACGCAAGTGAAATTAATTTCTTGGTGTATATAAATGAATAAAGTATTTACCCACCTTAATTTCATTTCGTAATGACTCGATTAGTGCATCACATACTTCAGGCACTATTCCCGATATTGCCGGCTGCGATACTTTGAACAAATATTGTAGGCTAGTGTACGAATCTCCCGTTGCTAAGAATCGCAATGTTATAGCCAGCCGCTCATGGGATGAAATCACTGTCCTATAATTAGTGTCCTCTTTCATTATTTTCGATTCGATTACATTATGTAGGGTTTCAAAATCCATCGACGACATTCTGCAAAAGTTATTAAATTTTCCAGAATCTTCAGCTTCCAAATCGGTTAGCAAATTATTGCCACCATGTAAATTACAATTGTTGAATATGGTTAAACTCCACCATCTTCTTTGTCTCCTTCTTCTTCTCATTTGTAATAATTTATACGATAAAATAAACAAAGCACACATCATTTCTTCATTGTCACACATATTTCTACAATTGAACTCTCAAACAACAGTGACAACAACACAGGATTATTATTGTTTATAGCAAGTACCCCGATCAACAGCGAACATAAAAATAATTGGTAGGTGTGATGAGAAGGCTGATCATATGCTTGCGAAGAACAGAGAACACTGGAGAGCATAAATATTCAAGGCCATATTTTTGTTCTTGCTCGCTCGCGCTTGCGCGCCCGGTATAATGCCGCCTTTACTTATACTTACTAAGGGCAATTTTCCAATTTGCAAAAAATCATACATTGAGCCTAATCAACTAAGTATATTAGTCAAGTAAATCAAACTATATCTGAAGTTTCGTTTGGATTTATCTTTTATCTTGCAACACTTGAAAACTGAATAATAATGAGGCCTAAGCTTATATATAACTTGCATTCTTAAACAATTTAAGCTTTTGTCTTTTGGCTATTTAAATTTTAAATGTGGCTTAGTCAGTTTTCAGCAGGGCTTGAAAGCTGAATAATAATACGGCTTATGTCCTTGAAAAATACAGCTTATGCTTTCGGTATTTGGCTGTTTGAATTTGAAATATAGCTTAGGCTTTCGGCTTTTGGCTGTTTAAATTTAAAATACGGCTTAAGCTTTCTGCATTCGGCTTACAAAATGAATTTCAATAGAAGTTAATTAGAATCATTTACTAATTACTATGCATCAAACTATTTAGCATTACTATTGAAACTTCAACTTTTTTCTTTACCTACAAAAATAAAAGTTTTTAAGAACAATTTCTTACGCGAATAATTATGTCAAAAATGCAAAATCAAGAAATTTAAAAAAAAAGCTTAAGCCGAATATAAAGCTTAATTTAGCTTTTTTAGAAATACAGCTTAAGCTTTCGTCTTTCGACTGTTTAAATTTTGAATATAGCTTAAGCTTTAGGCTTTTAGCTTATGGAAATTTAAATATGGCTTTTGGATTAAGCTTATGACATCTAAAAATGATTAGCTTTCAGCTTTTAGCTTTCGGCTGGTTTTCAAGCCCTGGTTTTCGGTTTATCGAAATTTAAATACGTCTTTTGAATTAAATTTACGGTATTTCAGATTTTATTGGCGTCCAGATTTTGACTTACCAAATGAATTTTAATGAAAGCCGATTGAAAGTATTTATTTTTTACTATGCATTAAGCTATTAAGCATTACAATTAAAATTTCAATCCTTCTTTTACATATTAAACCAAAATTACTAATCCTATAAGTGACGTTACTAAATATTTGTAAAAAATACGTTATGTGCTTTATATATAACTTTTTTGCAATTCACGCAGAAGTTTGTTGTAATTTTTTTTGACTTAGATGGACACAAGGCACATATTTTTCTTGAATTTGGTACTTAAGTAATTTCCGCTTCAGCAACAGACTCAATAAGTAAGATACTTTTTATAAGCTTTTTTGTTTCGCCGCAAAGTTGGAATATTTATTCTCTCTTTCAGGAGAGACTTCATAAGAGCATTAACTATTTCCAAAACAAAGTCGCGCCTGGGTTTGATTTTTTTATTGTTTCTGCAGTTATTGCTAACATAAATGACTTATGAGTTTATAATTACAATGTTAATCAAGTTATAAAACAAGAATAATGACCATCTACATGTCTTTCTGTTACAGTAAATAAACACATCTGGTCCATTATGCATCGACAGTTCCATTTGTTGAGTTATAAAATTCAATTATTTATCTCAATACTGTCGTGTGTTGTTGACAATAGATTAACCATTTTATTTTTCTTCATTTTATAAGAAACTAAAGTCTTCTGTTCGTCAAAGCAAAAAACTTATGTCCCAATTCAACAAATAGTAGAATCTTTTATTTCATTTGGAATCTCTCGTTTCTATTATTACTGAAGGATTACTTTCCGCTGCACAGTTTCTTGTGATTATCATACAGTCGAAAGGCTTGCTAACTTATAACTCGCAGATTTCAACAATGATATTTTATTTTAATGGGAATTAAACTGCCTTTCCGTTGCCTTTTTTGTCCTATACTAAAACCTCCCTTTATGTTGGCAGCATATGTGTCAGCAAGTGGATGGTTTTTACTTCTCCATTTTCATGCTTCATGCTTCTACCATTACAGGGTGCTTTTCATTTTTCCTGTCTTCATATCCTCTGTTTTAACTCACTGGCCTTGATCTACTTCCTTCCCATTTTTAATTCCTATATACTTGTTTTCCTCTTTACTGCATGCCTGCTAGTTCTACCTACCTTATGTTATTGCTTTAGTACCTTATACTGATTTCCCTCTCTCCCTTTTCTTTGTCCCTTTCTCCCTCTAGTATTACTCTCCTGTGTTTTAATTCTTCCTAGCTTTAAACATGTTGGCCGCCTTTAAAATATTGCAATTGAATTATTACAGCCTTAGAGCCAATAAAAATTCATTAGAGGGTCTATTGGATCTCCATGATAACAATGTTGCTTTTATTTCTGAAATTTGGCTCTGTGCTAGTACAAATCTAAAATTTAGAGGTTTCAACCTAGTAAGGTGCGATTGCGAAGATGGTTATGGTGGAGCTGCTATCCTCATCTTTTTTCTTTTTATTCATATCCATGTAATTCTTTAACTCTAAAAATTATTTTCAGGCGGAATCGAAGTCCTGGTTTCGGGAGTATTGGTATGCGCTAGCTTGAATTTTTGGTGAAAGTTCTTCAATTCTTGAAAAGCGCGTTCCAGGGGCACCATGTGGAGGTTTCTACCTTTCCCCCGCTATCCTCATTAGGAACGATATTCCCTTTTTTTCCCACAGTGTTTCTCCTAGCTTTTCCTCTAATACTAATCAGCCTAATATCATCCATATTTCTATTCCTGCTAACTCTAGTCGCCCCCTAAACTTGATTTTCATCTATGTACCTTCTGGTTATGATCTTAATCACTTTTCTCTTTCTTTTTTTTTTTAATTCTCTCCTACAACCTTTTATCATTGGCGGCGGCTGGAACGCACGCTCTCCCTTATGGGTTGCTCATCTTATAATTGTAATGGTGTAATTCTTGAAAATTTTATTCTTTCTAGTAATTTAGTTCTCCTTAATGGCTCCTCGCTTACCTACATTTAGAGCCCTACTCCTAATCATTCTTCTCCTACTTGCTACAGGCTTCTCTATTCCTCCGGATGGAATATTTTTATAACAAACTGGACTCTGTTTCGTTCTATTGTTGATTCTTTGCTTCCACACTATCATGCTTCCTTCGACCCCATATCATCCTACAATTCTTTTCCTCACTCTATTACATTTGTTCTTTCTTTGTCCTCTCCTTCTTGTTTCTCTCTACCCCCAAGTGTGGTGCTGTCGCATCTTCACTCTGGTGGAATGAGGAATGCAATGCAGCTTTTAGTTGCAGCCGAGTCCCTTTTAGCAACTTTTCGAGAATTTCCTTGCTCGTAAACGAGCTAATGCAAGAACTAGGTACATACTTAAAGCCGCAAAGAAGTCCTCTTGGGAAAATTTTTGTTCTTCCTTCTCCAGAACGACTCCTCTTCCCCGTATTTGGAAATTGGCTAAAGCTTTCAAATCCCTATTCTCTGAATGTCCTTCTAACCTCAACCCTTCCCCTGATGGTCTTTCATCCTTTGCTGAATCTATCACCCCCGATTTCGTCCCTAACTTTGACAAGCTTTATTCTTTCCCTTTTGCACAAAATTCTTCCCCTCACCTTCTTACTCCTACTTTCAATACCAACGAATTAAAGTCTGTTCTTCTAAACTCTACTAGTCTTACACTGGGTCTAGACGGTATTCCATATATTGTCCTTAAAAATCTGTCTCAGCAGTCCCCTGTGTGCCTCCTTGAGCTCTTTAATTCCTTCTTGTCCAGAGGCATCACTCCTCTTTCCTGGAACTCTTTCATCATTATTCCTATCACAAAGAAAAATTCCTCTTTACTCCCTATCTCCTAGGTATCATGTTTTAGGAAACTTTTTGAAAGTATGCTGAACAAGCGTCTTGTTTGGTGTCTGGAACATAATAATTTACTTTCTTTTAATGTGTTTGGTTTTCGGCTAGACATTGGCTCCAACGATTACATTAGCTTCTTTGCTTTCTATATTTATAAATCTTTCATTCACAAACAGTATACAGTTGGTTCTTTTATTAATGTCTCTTCAGCCTTCGACAACGTTCATTTTCTAACTCTGAGAGATGCAATGCCAGCAGTTAATCTTTCGTTCAAATTCACCTTCCTTACAGTTAATCTCAGGATGAATCGCACTTTCCAATTTTTTTCTCTTCGGTATCTCAAGCTTCAAGAAGTGTTTTCCATGGTCTCCTCTAAGGTTCCCCTCTTAGTCCCACTCTTTTTAACATTTACACTGTTGCTCTGGCATCTCTTCCTTTAAACCCCCTTTCTTTATCCTTTGCTGATGATATCATTCTTTTTTCCTCTTCTTACGACATCACAGCTGCCAACGAGATGCTCAATTCTTCTCTGATTACGATACAATAATCTCTGTCGTCTGTTATCTTTCTATTTCCCCTTCCAAATTTTCTTGCATGGTTTTCACTCTGGGTCCGTGAAATCCTGCTTCTGTTAATATTTCCCTGAATCATATGCCTCTTTCTCGTGTTAGTTGCTTCTGCTATCTTAGAGTTTACCTTAACAGTCGACTAACCTTTTCCGAGCATATTCATTATCTTTCTCGTTCCGCCATTAAAAGACTGAACTTGCTGACATCCTTATCACCAATCAAATGGGGAGGTAATCCTCTTGTACTCATTTCCTTGTATAGGTCCATTATTCGCTCCAAATTTGATTACTGTTCATTTATCTATGGCTGTGCCTCCAAATCCCTTCTTTCCAAATTGGATAGAATACAGAATTTCTGTCTCCGTCTATGTCTCGGTGCTCTTAAATCCTCTCCTATTTCAGTAATGCTTGCTGAATCTAATACATCTCCTGTGTCAGTTCGAAGATCTTATTTAGCCGAGTTTGTGCAATTATTTATATTTCCTCTAATCGTAACTTCTCTCACTATCTGATAATATCCGACTCCATGAGTGCCCTCCAGGCTATCAATTTACTTCTTTTCCCTCTCTCTTCAGACTTCATCATTCTTCGTATACGATCTCTCATTCACAATCTTTCCTTTCATCACTCTATCCGCGTTGATTTTCTGTGTGTTTTGAAAAGCACATTTTTTCTTAAGCGACAGTTTTATTGTACCACATTTTTTTTAAATGTTTTTTTTTTAAATGAGCATAAATTTTATAGACTTTTTTCCATGACAAGCAGAAGAATCCAAATTAGATTGACTACTTCATTTCGGACACCTTTTTCCTTGTAATTAAGCAGTATTTTTAAAAGAAATTTCTATTTTCAATAATGTTGGTAATTAAACTAAATTTTAAAATATTAGTATTACAGGGGAACCCATATTTGTTAAATGGTTAAAGAATTTTTAATTTGAATGAAATTTGAGTAACAGTAATGCAAACATCAAATCGAGTGATAACAGAAAAAGAAATTAAACAGTTAAATAAGGTAACAGGTAGTAAATGCGAACGTTTAGTACCTTTATTTTTGTGCCATAATTGCAGCAGAAAATAAGTTTTTCCATTTTACTGATGTTTTCTAGAATAAATTTCAAACAATATATTCGTAACTGCACGGTTTGTTGCTCGCATATTTTTCTCTTGACTCAAAATTATGTATCTGCGCAAGCTTACCTAAAAATCCATTTTTGACGTGTACAAATCCATAATACTTTTCATAAATTTTTAAGATTATTTCATAAGAAAATTAAACTAATTGACTATATTGATTTTGCTGAAATTTTTCAACGTAATTAATATTCGACATTTTTATCCTCTGGTTATTAGAACGAACAAAACAGTCTTATTAACGTTCTGTCAATTAGAAAACCCACTTCGCAAGTAGTAAAATAAAGTATCTGTTTATCGCCTTAATTATAATATGTTAACAGAGTGTGAACTTTATGTATGTGCCGTTCAGTATTAAACGTTTAATTGCGCGAAATAAATAAACGTTCATTTAAATACATATATTTTCCTCTTTCAGAATTTGATGTAATGGAAGACTTTGAAAAACTTAAAGTTTTGGAGCGAGGAACATTCGGGTAATAATTTGTAATACTGTTTTGTCATTATGTCTTAATTAGCGTGTTAAAAATTATTCTTTGAAAGTGGATTTTTTTAAATTTACTTTTCATTTGCAATTTATTAATTTTGTTACGTATTGATTGAAATATGTAAGACTATATTCACTTTTTTATTAAGTATTACCAACTTAATTTGCAAAGATTAGTTTCTCACAGCAAACTTGTAATGTTACAAACGAAACTGAAAGGTTATTGATACTATTTGAAAAACGAGTTAAAAACTGAGTAGAAAAATAGTGGTAGAATTTTAATGTCAAATGTTTTCTTTTATGTTTTTTCACATATTTTAGAACTTTTCGATAAACATAACATGATCAATGTTGTGGAAAACATTATGAACATCGTTTGTTTAAAGGGAAGGGATGTTAAATTAATAACCGGATTTTAAAAATTAAAATTTTTGTTTGTCAGTTGTCAATATTTGGTCTGTGACTTTGCAAAAACGTTCTCCATAATTAAATTTAAAAATTAAAGTAATATTAATAATAAAATACTTTTATTAATTAGTTCTACTGAAATTATTTTAGTAGATTTTATGTAAGTTTTGTGTTTGCAAAATTATTTTTTCCTAGTTTTTTTTTTGTTTATTTTAGAATTGTTACCTTATGTCGATCAGTTAAACTTCAGAAGAAGTTTGTGTTGAAAGAAATATTTTTAGATGATCTGAACAGTTTATCAGATTCTAAAGTAAATATTAAAAATAATTAACAAAGTAAATGAAATATTTTCGATATTTTTAGTATTAACATGTTACACAAACTCACTGAAAATAAAATATATTTTTTTGACATACGTCAACTGTACAACATGGCGGGAAGAGCGAAATGCTCTCTAAAATTTAACAGGGTGACGTACGAACTTTAACATCTTACGAATCCTTGTCGTAGTTCTGCATTCAATACTTCTCTAGTAAAGTTATGCTTTTCATTTTTGTGAATGCCGCTCTACCTTTCACAATATGTTTTTGAATTTTCCTTTTTAACTTTTTTTTTTTGAAGTAATCATTCGGAAGACATATATCCAAGTTCCACTTAATCTGTTCTAATTTATTTCGTTTGATTTTTATGGTACATTTAAACGAATGTTTCACGAAAAATGTTACTTTTGTTTTTGCCAGGCCGTATTTTTCACTGCGAGGGTTGAATTATAATTTGTTCTGCTTTGTATTACATTTTAGTTTTGCCATCCTTTTCATTCAACGCTTCTCTTAAAATCGATTACATATGTATGTATGTTTAAAAAGGGGCAGTGATATACCCATGATCGACCACTGCGGTTCCATTATAATGGTAAAATGTGCACTTTTATGTAAAATATGGAATTATGCGAGTTCCTGATACGAAAGATAGCATGTACGGTGGATCCAATATATGTAATTCCACGGTAACATTTTATGGTAAAATTTCGTGGGACGGACAAATTTTTGGAATGACTCACAGCCATAAGACATATTCATGTCAATATTAAAAATAATGTCGTTTTAAGTAATGCTACGAATGTTTTTTAAGAATCGCGGCAATTGTAATACTCTTTCAGGTGTACCAGTGAAAGGGGGGAAGGCAAAAAAACTTTTATTGTACTTTTTTGTAAATATTCACGCCTTGGGATGTTGTGCAATCCATTTTGATTTTCAATTCAATTCAATTCAATTTAATTTATTCAATTCAATTATGTACAATTTTAAATATTAGAGTAACTAAAATATGTTTACCACAAATGCGCATTGTTACGCGAGCAGTGGTGAATATTATTATATAACTATTTATTACAAAAACCAACCTGGTTATTGATTATTGGCTGTTGTTTACAAAATTTCATCTCATTAAATATTAAGTATTGTGTACAGATTTAAGTAACAGTATAAAATATGTAAAGCACAATTACCACTACGTGATTCTAATAAGATTGCCTTATTATTAAATCATTTTTATTAATGACTCATGAAATTTCAAATATCAGTACCGTCTTATTAAAACAAGCTCTAACATAAACTGCGTGTAGACATTATTAAAATGATAAAGATGGATAGTTGAGGTTTTTAAAATTGTTTATTACAATTTAACGAAAATTTATGAGAATCACGTTAAACATAAAATCTTAGACTGTTGCCGTTGTATCCGCTGCTAGTTTGATTTGCTAACATTGCCATACAGCTCAATTCCATATCTCCTAAATGTATTTATCATTTTAACTTCAAAATTAGTAGTGAGCAGTGGCGTAGCGTGAATTTCAGGACTGAGGAAGCGCCACAATCAAATATTTTGTTAACATAAAAATAAACATGCGTAAAATTCGGTTAAATACAGAACAGAAATAAAAATTAATTAAGAAAAACGAAATGTGTCATTTTTTTTATAAATTAATTCAATTTTTCGGTTCTTGTTTGCGAAAATGTCTATTACATCATCACGGAAAGATGCTCGTTTCCTAATGTTTGATAATAATTCTTTTTCAATACTAAAAAAAGCTAATGAAGATAGTCACTTCTGACCTTGTGTTTTTATTCCTTTCATTACTGAGAACGATCTTTCTACAGACGAAGTGGTTGCCAGAATTGTGGTTATTAAATGAGAAAGCTTGTACACACTTCTGGAAAAACATCTGTTAGATCTGAAGTGGTTAAGTATGAGACGCACCACAGTGCCTTTACATATGTTAGAATCTTGAAAGTACACTTTTCAAACTTGCAAAATTGAAAAAATTTCCGTAATGCTGTTTTAAATTTAAAAAGTCTCCTTCCAGAAAATTTTATTGAAAATTTAAAAAATTGTTTGTATTTAAAAGATTTAAAAATTTTAATTTTGTTACATCATTAAACCTATCATTAGATATATTTGTTCGCGTAACATCGATAATTTTTAAAAATATCCTTTTTCATGATAGCTTTCTGTATTCCCCGACAACTGAATTAAGTCAAAGCCATTTGCATTCCATACATTTTTAACAATTTTTTATCTTCCCACAACTGTATAACCATGGCATTGTTGCGCATAAATTTGTTTGAAAATGGCGATTAAATACTTTACATACATTAGAGAAGTTTGATAAATTATGGAAGAGAATATTTTACATGCCTTTTGATTTTGTATTCGAATTTTCTAAACTAGGTGTTGGTTCACCATTTTGAGTAATATTAATTTTTTCTTGTTGAAAACTTAATGGACTAAAATTAATCAGTGGAAGTTTTTTAATAATACAATTGCATGTAGCCCCAATTTCAAAAGTGTTTGCATTTTAACAGACTGAAACATTAGTATTTGTGGAGGGGGAATAAGATAAACGAGCCAGTCTAGCTTCTACTGCAGACTGAAAAGCGCGACCGATCATCGCTTCCAGTTCCGCTGTTAGTAAATGACAGCATGTAAAAAACGATCCAAAGAAGAAAATGTACTGCAAATACCGCACTACCCTATGCTTGTACTCACACACACTGACATGCATAAAAATCGCGCTGTTGATCGTTTGACTCAGCGCTTCCAGACTGAAGATGCGCGCACATTTTTTCTCCACTCTCAATACATATTACTTAATAATCGCACGAATAAAAATTCGCGCAAATGATGTGATTTTGAAACGGCACAACCTGGCGCTTCCAAATTGAATATGCGTGCGCAACCTTTTTCTATAATCGATACGTAGTGGATCGTTCAGCGATAACTCTAGGCAGTGGTAAGGTGAAATACTCGTAGTAAGCGTGTGGTTATTTACGTCACTCGCTGCTGCAGATGCTCTTTCATTTAGCGCTTCTTTGTTTCTAGTCATTTTAAATTTTGGCACTTAAATTCAACAAGTTACTTCATTTTCTTTTTAAGGCTACCATTCTTTATTTGTAAACATAATCTGTTTGTATTTCTACTCGTTAAACCGGATACGTCAATCCTTGGCCCATTCCTGAACCCTGTTTACTTGTTTTTGTATCGCCATAGTCACGAACGTTGGATTGACATCGGAAGATAAGATGGCCTCATCATCAGCAAACGTAGCTAATATTATTTGGTTTGATTTAGGCATTCAGCTGTGTAAATAGTATACAGCATAGGACTCAGTAGGCTATCCTGGGGAACGGATGCACGAATTTTCTTTTAACTATAAATGTTCGGTTATTCAGATATGAGACAAAGAATACGTATAAATCCGATGGAAGAATTATTTTTAGTTTGGAAGAAGTCCAGAGTGCTAGACACGATCAAATGCCTAAGACACGTCCAGGAACATTGCTGAGCAACTTTTCTTTCTTACCGACATTGTTGATATTGGACCTACAATCCTATGGCACTGATGCACTTTATTTTCTAGGATTGGATACATTCTACCCATAACGAGTTTTTCCATGACCTTTATCGATATACTAAGCAAACTGATAGGCTTGTAAGAGGATAAGTTCGACTCAGGGGTACTAGGTTTATATATCATTAGGATAATTGCATTCTTCCACGACCCTGGGTAATATCCACTTTGAATTATTGCATTAAATATGTAACAAATCATGATTGCGGCTTTTTTTGAGAGCTGCGACGAAATCTCTCCCGTTAGTTTATTAGCATCCGGCGTGTTTTTCTTAGGAGTCCTTCTGAGATATTTGTATACCTCTTGGTTGGAAGCTCTAGTTGAAGCGGTTGATCCAATGAGCTTATTACATATTTCAAAAACGATTCATTACAGCTGTATGAAGTAAAGGTATTTTCTAAGGAAACATCATAAGCTCCCGCCTTCTGATGATCTGTTTTAGTCCACTTACTATTATTAAGTTTAATATAATACGGTGTGTGTGTGTGTGTGTACCCCAAAGTAATTTTTTTGTAGTTATCTATAGGGAGTTATTTTGCATATTTAATGAATCCATATAGTACTTGTAACGACAAGTTTTTATATTTTTTGGTTTCATTTTGCAATGTGCGCATATATATTAACAATCAGATAGGTGTAGTAATCGCGGGTATTCTATGCTTCCGATTCTAGTCACTTCCTGGCGATCAATGCAGCAGGTATTACCACATAAAAGGAAAATTACCTTAGCGACTGGAACCATTTACTTACCAGGTTTTTAAATCCTTAATAATTATGTGTAATACGAAAAAGCCAGTTTGGCCCGAAAATGTGCTGGCAGTTCGCGAAAATTAATTTAGATAGATTTACCAGAGATACGCTAGGTTGGTCTCCATGGATCCAGGAAAAATTGGAACTATAAAAGAAAGTGCTATACGAGATTTCAAGCAGGAAACAATACATTGTTCGATCTCTGTGTACACTGATAAATTAATTAATTTTCTTCTGTAAATAATATACATAATCTCCGTGGGTTCCAAATTTGTTACATTTTATTTAAATTGTTGATATAATAAAATACCGTATCGGTATTGTTAAAGACTAACTATATGCATTATCTTCATGTTCGAAGACAAATTTTAATATTACTAAACATCTGCAAGATACTGTCGGATTAAGGATTACTCATACTTCTCATGTCGAAAAACTGTATTTTTTATTAGTGACGACTTTTAATGAATCGTGCTAAATAATGCTGGAATGTAAATGTAGTAAACAGTCTAATTAGCAGCTCTTATAATCTGGGGCGTCCATAATTTACAGGGAGCCTACGAAAGTTCGAAAAAATGGCGAAAAACACGCAGGTGTTATTCTTATTGTAAATTTAAAATTTACTGGCAGTTGTATATCAATAAATATTTATTAGAAAAGCGTATGTATTTATTTCTTTTCCCCCACTATGAAAATCTGATAGAAATTTCATCATTAACTTAAAAAAAAAAAATATTTTCAATATGTACACTTATTATAGTTTATTTTTAAGAAACTTAACTTTACATTACTCATTACGTGGCCGGTTCGCGTGAAAATAATATTAACAAAAAGGATCCACATTGTAGATAAGAACCACTGGTCTAGGCTATTTAACTTGGAACGAGAATGAACACGGATATTTTAAATTTTTAAGTATTCTTTTTGTATTAAGTTGGAATTTTTGATTTTTTTTTTGCTTTTACGACATTAACGCATTTATGCGAGATAGTTGAAACATAATTAACGTGTTGTTGTAAACCATATCTGTAATTTTATAAATTATTAAATTGCACAAATAAACAGATGCAGTGTATTTTAAATAAATATACCTGTTTTGCGTGATTTAATGAAATTTATAACTGAAATAATATTAGGTCAAAGTAAGTGTAGTGTTCCGCGGTTAATAATATCAAAATTATAACTAAAAATTTCGGTGCTGTTGTAAAAAAAATAATTAAAAAAAATATATATATATCCTTATTAGTAAAATTCAAATTAAAAAAAGATAAAACCGAAATAATTATACTCGAATCGTTTTCACACGATGTATTCGAAAGTAGTCAATCCCAAAAATAATTTGTAAAGACCCTCGATGCGCGCCGGGTCACAAAACAAAATATCGATACGGAGAAACAAAAAAAGAACTAACAATAACAACGAACAAATATTACCAATATTAACCAAACGTTAACACAATTTAATATACAAAGAAGAAAACGGAAACCTATTAACACCTGTATACACATCTACGCGACCGAAACACACACAAAGCCCGTCGCTAGAATCTCACATGCGCAACATTCGCAACTACCTGCAGCAGACTGACTGACTGAGCCAAACAAAAAAATCGCCATGCCGTCTAAACAAAGACCGACACCATCCCTTAGAAAAAAATGGCCGATCGTTTAAAGTGGCGCTAATGCATGGACGAATTTAATATATAAACTAATACGGAACATATTTATATACGAGTAAAGAAAATAACGATATAAAAAAAAAAATGAAAAAATTTTATCGACAACAGGTGCCAATACAGAATTATTTCTGGTAATGTTCGAAATGTCAATTTTTAAGTAGAAATGACGTAGCTTTTAATGAAAACTGAAATAACAATTTTTATTAATAATAATTTTCACAATTATACAGGAATTCTCGCAGCATGAAGCCAAACTGCTAATGCAATTACACTACCCGCATATTATACGTTATTATTCGAGCTTTGTCCATGATTATACAATGACTTTAGTTATGGAATATGCAACTTATGGAAATTTAATGGATTACATACAACATCAAAATGGAGTACTTCTTCCATTAAAAGTAACGAGTTTTTCGCATAGGATATTTTATAATTATTTATGCGTTCGAAAGCTATCGGACGTTTTTTTTTAGACGGAAGCCACGTGTAGGTAAATTTTGAAAACAGTGCTGTCGAAAAAACATGATAAATTCGTAATGGCCCGATTGAAAAAATAGAAAAAACCTTCTTGGCGGTTCTTAAATTCATAATAAAGCAATCAAAATTTACAGTAAACTGAAGAGGAAGTATGAAGGTGATTTCAGAGAAACTACTTTAAAAGCTAAAGGTGTCGTTTGGAAAAGTTGTAAACTGAGTTTTTATCTTACAGAAAAACAAATAAAAGTGGCGAGTTCCCTTTAGTTATTTATTTGTAGCATAGGTTTTCTCTTCGTCCTGTTGTTATTACTTTCATATGTCGCTTACGTTTTCACTAGTATTTTCTTTCTTCTATTATATCTCGCTTCTCGGCTTCTTTTTCACCTTTTTATCCCTTACGTACGGATGTGATTACAATCCGCGATGCCAACCACGTCCTGTTTGAGTGCCCGCTTTTTTTTTGAACGCTTTCTCTTCTACCACGATTTATTACTACTCAGTCTCTCCACTTCTTTAGTGCTCCTTTCATACTTTCCCTTCCTTCATTGAATTATAGTGCTTACTCTTGTTGTCATCATATCTTCTATCTCGAATAGAATTCCTATCTAGTCATTCCTCAATTAGTCGTTTTGTTAATCCCCTTTAGCATCCGATCTCCGGTACAATGCGCTCAGTGCTTATTTTTTTTTTGGTCACATGCCAGACATTGCCGAAGTTCATACCAAATTTGTCCACACCCCTGAATGCGAGCAACTACCATTTTCTTCTGTTTGCTGTAACTGTGAGGGAAATCATTATATATAAATCCTACATTAGGAAAAAATACACTCTAGCCGCTTTTGTTGATGTATCAGCCCGTTTTTGATAATGTTAACTTGCCAACTCTTCAATCCATAATGATTTCCATTAACCTTTCTCCTCATTTAACCTTTAGACTTTTCCAAAAAAGAACAAATTTTCTTCGTTTTCAATCTTCTTTTTCCTCAAGTTTTTCGTGGCCTCCCGCAAGGCTCTTGCCTTAGTCCAACTTTAATCAATATTTATTCTCGGAACATCACTGCCCTCCGTCTTAAAGCTTCACCTTTGTTCTCTGCCAATTATGTAACATAGATAGAGAACAGCTAAGTTCTGAATTAGCAGTTGACACATCAAGTGAGGAGGAGAACAACAGGACATAATTGGCAGAGTTCAAAGGTGATGCTTTAAGACGGAGGGCAGTGATGTTCCGAGAATAAATATTGATTAAAGTTGGACTAAGGCAAGAGCCTTGCGGGAGGCCACGAAAGACTTGAGGAAAAAGAATGTTCTCCTCCTCACTTGATGTGTCAACTGCTAATTCAGAACTTAGCTGTTCTCTATCTATGTTAGAAAATACACTATCTTATGTACATCTTTTAATTTCACCCTTGAAATCTTCGTGCATGATCTTTACCTATCGTATATGTAATCCATCTTTAATCAATTTGTGTTCCAATAACTGCCCTATTCCTTCAGTCAATTTTTTTTTTTTGCTATCTCGGAATTTTTCTAATTTTATAGAACATATAAATTTCCCTATATTTTTGTATTCTTAAACGTATAAACATTTTGAAAGCTCTGTTTTTGACCAGTTGGGGAGGTGACCCATCAGTTCTTATCATGCTTTTTAAATCTATTATACGGTCTAAATTAGATTACGTTGTTATCTGTATAGTAATGCTTTTAGCACTTAACTTGCCAAGAGCTTGATCGAATCCAATGCTCCTGTCCCCGCTTGTGTCTTGGTGTCTTGAAATCTTCCTCCGTCTCGGCTCTTCACGTCGAATCTAAGGTGCCTTCCTTTTCTATGCGTAGATCCTATCTTGAGTGTCGCTTCATTATTAAGCGTCTCTGTATCTTCTCCAATACTATCAATCATAAATATTATTCCTTACTTCAAGGGTGGCATTTTTCTGCTGAAAAAAATTCCTTCGCTTTACTTCCTCGCTGCCCACGTCCATAAGAATTTTCTCTCTACATTATTTCACACAGTGTAATTCCGTATTTTTCCCGTAACTTTATTGAAATTATCCAACTCCCTAATGTTCTTCAGTTACCTGATATTTGCAAATTCCTAATTAATCCTTCATTAAATTGTGAGTTAAAATTTTTGATGAAATCTTTATTCTCTTTACACACTGCTATATTTACTAACGGCTCAAAGGGGTCTAACGGTGTTGGTGCATCCTTCACTATTCCTTTTATCTATCATTCCTCTTCTTTTAAGTTTTCTCCGTTATGCTCCATATTTTTTGCAGAATCAATTGACATCTTAAAGACCATTGATTTCGCGTCATCTATAGAAGCTTGTAACAAATTTCTCATAATTTCTGATTCTAAAAGTGCCTTTGAATCCATCGAATCAAATTCGATTCATCCTAATTATAATCTTATTATTTTCGAAATCCGTCCTATAATTTTCATTCTTTCTATTTCTAATTATTTTCAAATAGATTTCTTATGTATTCCTGATTATGTAGGGATCGACAGAAATAAAAGTTCTTATATTTTAGCTCGCTCTGCTGCTCTTTCTGGTAATGTTCTTAATTAATTTCCGGCCAGCGTAATACTAAGTATAACTAAAATAGAAAAAAAAAAATTTTTTTTTTTTTTATAAAGATAGCCTTTTTTTTTATGCACTAAAAGTAAGTACAAAAAAACTTTATTAGTGTGCAACTACCAGATACGCATCTTAACATTAAAATCTGAAACTACAAAATATATTCTGAAAAATAAAAGCGGGGACCGTAGTTACAAAAATATTCTGTGTGTGTGTGGTATTGTGATGCACAACAACGGAACAACATTAAAAGTGTGACTGTAGTTTTGGCTTAGAATGTATTATAATATTAATATTTAATTATTAATCTGCTGCTTCCGCTTTTGTTCTTCAGAATATTTTGTAATTTCAGATTTTAATGTTAAGATACGTATCCGGTAGTTGCACACTAATAAATTTATTTGGTACTTTTTAGTGCATAAATAAAGGGCTATCTTTAAAAAGTTTTTTTTATTTTTTTTATTTTTCAGTCTGTACTTTTTACTATGTATTTCGATAAAAAACAATAAATTCGGAATTGTATTTTATTTTGCTTTATTTTATTCAATATCTTGATTATAGGACATTTACAGGAATTTGCGTTACATTTTATTAAATAATGGATCGCATTCTTTCAATTATATTGTCTATTGGTTTTCATACAATACATACGGAATCCGCAACACATGAAACTCATAATAGCGATCTTTCCATTGATATATCACATGATCGAAAAAAAATTATTTTTTTTGAAACTTTCGAGCTTTCGGCGCTCCAAGGGTCCGATTTTACAGTTGGAAACCCGAATGTTCCAAAGTAAAAAAATACAAAAGGATGTGCATTTTTTTAACCTTGTTCAAAGTTTTTAGCTATAAAGCTGAGCCACGTAATTTTTTGTGAATTTTTAAACTTTTGGTAAACTTTCAATGTTTCGTTAAGAAAATGAAATACGAGTTTGCTCCCTAAAAATAGCGCTTTTTCCAACACTATATCATATGCACGAAAAAAAAAATATTTTTTCTAAAAGTTTGAGCTTTTGAAGCCCCGAGGGGCTAATTTTAAATTTGGAAACCTAGATGTTCCAAACCAAAGAAATATACGTGTATATGCATATTTTCAACCTTGTTCAAAACTTTTAGCTATAATACTCATGTCGCAAAGAGAAAGCTACATATTAGATCGCGCGCTTTTTTAAACTTTTCGTAAATTTCGAAAGTTTCATTAAAGAAATAAAATATGGTTCTCGACAAATAACGATCTTTCCAACGATATATCGCATGCTCGAAAAAAAAAAAATTTTTTCAAAAATTTCGAAGGATCTAATTTTATAGCTGGAAACCCAGATGTTGCATAATATTGTATTGTCATCTATAACAAGCATTTCTGCAAAAGGACACTTTCCACTTTTCCGTCGCTTTATTATTCCCTCGGTATATCACTTTCGCTTTGATCACAGTTTGCTCCATGATACCGTCTCCACTTTGCCCTTTGTGTTCCTCATCGTCTTTTGAACGCAATGTCGATCATATTTTCTTCGAATGTTCTTTCCTTTTCCTGCAACGCACTAAATTTTTACTCAGAACTTTTGTCTCTTAGTCTCCTCCTTCCTTATAATGCTACCTTTATTCTTTCAATACTGTCTCTTTCAATTATACATATTATCTCTAATTTCCTATTATCAAGTTATAACTTACATTAAGATATGAACTTCTCCTTTCTCGTATTTGTCACTAACATAACCAATGGTGTATTTCTTTTATAACTGCTTCCAAACAGTCCCAGTTTATTATCCGAAAATGGTTTTATTTTTTTCGCAATCAACGTGGCAAACAAAATAACTTGCTTTGTCAAATGGTTGTCGTTATGATGAAGCAAACATCATTTGCTGCACATTGAGTATCAAGTGTAGAATTATAATAGCTCGTAATCGCGCATTATAACAATGACTTGCGTAAATTTTCGTTTATTTCATAATTTTTGTTCATTATCCGTTTATTTATATTACTGTTGCATTTTCACTTTGTCGCAATTTCTGTATTTATTAACAAATATTAAAAGTAGTAGGAGATTTCTTTTTTTTTTTTTTTTTTTCGGTAATACTCTAATATTAGCGTATATGACAAAAACGAAAAAAGTTGTAAATAAATATTCAGCCAGTTAAAGACATTTGTTGGTTACATTACATAGTTAATGTAATTATCACATTTTTATATTACTTCGAAAAACTTAATTGATTGTAAAATTTTACAATATTGACGATTAGAGTTTACTTTATTAAAACCAACATTATCAACTTGTTCTTCGCAGCTTTTTTCTTAAACCGAATCCTTTCGTTTATAATATTCACGCATTTTACTTTTTACAAAAAGGACGATTTTCTACTTTTAAAATTAACGGGTTTATCACGAATTTGCAACAAATAATTTGAAATCCACACGAGACTTGAAGGAAATCAAAACCGAATAATCTGTACGTTACTTTTAGTCGTATACGTGCGTGACTACTTCAAATTCAACTCAAACAAAAGGTTATATTAGCCGAAAACAAAAAAAATTCGTAACGCGTACACGTATCGTACATTCAATTTGAACGCGTTCTTTTAGTGTTATTTGCATTTAATATACAGAAAAATTTATTTCTGGACGTACTGCTCGCTGATCTTACTATAATTACATAAACATACACACACGTGTCAGTATGTACACGTCCATATTTACACCATCTTGGGTTGTTTGCTGCCACTCTGATTAATTAAATAAAATAAAACATTGAAATAGTATACGTTTCTGCACGTAGTTTTAGATGTCCCGGAAAATAAATAACGTCTTTCAGTTTTTATGAGTAGATCGTTAAAGTAAAGATTTTCCGTAGCAGCCAAGACAAACCTTTTCAAACTGGATGCCATCCATAACGCCTCTCCTTGCTTTCCCTAATACCTAGCCTCTATTGCGAAGCCTCAGAGTGGCCTCCATCGCTTCGACGTGATTATCTTACAGTGAACCTGCTGCTACGCACCGTTGCAAATCCGGCTCTTCCAGCAGCAAACAATGTTATACGATCAATCCAGAGCCCTTCAGAAACCAGACAATTAGGATCTCGAGTAAAAAGGATTTCTTACCCTACGCATCCGAATCTCTCTCTGTCGAATTATCAACAAGTCCAGACTTCCTTAACGTAGACAATAAAAACCTGCAAAAATCTTTCCACCATGGACAGCGAAACTCGCCTCATTTGACTATTCGCTGCCGCCAAACAAGTGCTCTCATTTATTCATAGTCCATAAACTACTTTCTCTGCAAAGAAATAGATTATATTACTCAGATGGCACATGGGCAACAGAATTTGCTGGCTGTGCAGTCGTAGTTGGTGTCAAAACGCTATTCTCAGATTTTCGCTTCCGCCGCTATTCTCCGCTCTGTCCGCAGAATTGTATGGCAACCTGCTAGCTTTGGAACACGCGGTTAAATCAAACCAACATATAATAACAATAGCCACGGACTCACTGGCAGCCTTACAGAACATCCAACAAAAATCAAACCATCTGATAGCTGACTCCATAAATATAATCCTTCATAATTCACCACCGAGAGTAACCTTTCTGTAGGTTCCCTGGTCACGTAAAGATACCAGGAAACCTCATGGCCGATCATGCCGCCAAAGAGGCATCAAAAATGTTTCCGGTTCCACGAATTCAGATTCCACCCGGTTAATGGATTTCACTGTCGTAAAATATGATAGTAATAAATTGAAAATGATCGAAATACCATTTTGGGAAATATATTACAATTTTTTTTTTTTTGTTGCTTTTTTCTCTTTTTTTTTGTTGCTTTTTTCTCTTTTATTTTGTTGCTTTTTTCTCTTTTTTTTTTTTTTTTTTGCTCCAATCATTAAGAATGGCTACACAAAATACGGAAACTGATTAGACGACTTTTATAAAACCGCACAATATTAAGAAAATCAACGTATTTAAAATTTTAAAATGCAATAACGAGAAAACTGTAAAATGTATTTTTAACTTTATACAACTGGAAACGGTAAATATTATCAGGCTGGCTAATTGATTTTTTGTAATTATAGTAATTGTATTGTCTCGTTCTGGATCCAAATCGCGGTCAGATTTACCCAGCCTGAAATAATTAGGTACCAGAGAAATCTGGAAAAGTAAAGGTGGATACCAATGAGAAAGGAACCGGTTCCAGTATTCTCATCAGATCTATATTATTAGGCTTAGTGTACATCGTGAAAAGCTTAATTACATAATCCATGATACCTTATCAAGGATAGATGGGACCCTACTTTACTTTATTCAAATTCAATAGAAAAAAAAATAAAAATAAAAATAGTAGTTGAACAACGTTATTAGGGCAAGTACTAATATTATTGAATAAACCTAAACAGTCGTTTTTTTAAAGTTTTTAAAAATAAATTTTTTCTGTTTCATCATTTTAGGATGTTTTAAATATTACGAGTCAGTTGCTGCTAGCAGTTCATTATATTCACTCGATAAATATAGTGCACCGCGATATTAAACCGCAGAATATTTTATTAACCGGTAAAGACGGTCAACTCGTGAAATTAGGCGATTTCGGTATATCGAAAGTTATGGAAAGGTAAAAAGTTAAAAAGTAATTATTTCAGCGGTTCATTTTAATGTTATACCGTTTGTGTCAGTTTTGTCTTCCCCGTAGATTGAGTAACAACAGAATAAACTAGAAGTGAACGGTTCAGTTCGTAACGTTCTTTTAAGTAAATCGTATCGATGTAATATCGTTTTTGCTCTTTTTCAAAGGACAGCGATATCTTTATTGAAAGATTTTTCATGCACATAATTCGCTGAACTAAATACAGCGTCACATATTCCGAACGTATTCAACGCTTTACCGTATTGAAAGTATTCAGATTACCATATGTTAAACTTAAATTTCATAAAAACAACAAAAACATAACGTACATATCAATTATAAAAAAGCCGATTAGTTTTAAATAGCTCGATCATCCGTATTCATGATATGCGTGTTAGAGGCGGATTAAGGATTTACGGAGTCTGGGATTAATCTTGAACGAGGGGCCCCTTTCTCCGAAGAAAAAATAATGAAAAAATATTCGTTGTCATCAAGGATGAATTCAGGAATCTGTTTCCGAGTGGGGTCGGGGATTTTTTTTTTTATATTTGTACCGAGAAATTTTTTTTTGAGATATTCCTGAATGAAACCAAATATGTAAAAAATGATTTATATTATGTAATTTAAAATAATGAAAAAGCTAGTGTGAACAATACATTTCAGGTAAAATAGCCGATTATACACAACAATGTTTTCTCAATTGGTTTTAAAATGATTAATTCTAATTGAAGAATTAAAGAGCATCATATTGTAAAAACATTCTAACGGGTTCATTATGTTTTTATAACAAAACGAATAGGCCGTGGTGTTTCAGCTATTTTAAATGGACTTTTCTTGGAAATAAAAAATGAGAAAAAAGCAACACGGACCTAAATGAAGTTGTCTTCACGTTGCTTTTTAAAAACAAAAGAGAATGAAAGTTTAAACAATTTATTGCTATTAATGATAAATGGATCGACGTGAACACCGTGATATGCTGACAAAAAATACTACCTGTAGCTAATCTTTTTTTCAGCTCATCAGTATTTTACATCTTTCGCACATTTACAATAAAAGCATATCGGTTTTTCCGTAGAATAACAAGCAAACGTCAAAGACAAATTTTAAAAAATCATTTCTTTTTTACTGTCATTTTATGAAGTTTCATTTTTCCGTCAAAAATAAATCGCGTAATTTTGAAATTTAAAAATAAACGACTAATTGAACCATTTCAAGATGTTTTTTGGTAACAACTTTTGACCTAACTGTAAATAAAGAGAATAAAAAGAATTTTATTTCCTATTAAATTGCTACATTCTTTAACAGCTTGTATTAATGATAAATAATTTTCGGAAACAACTGTGTTTTTTAAAAAGATATTTATTCGCTTAACGTTTCGACCAGCTTACACTGGCCATCATCAGAAGCAAACTGAAGAACGGAGCGAAAATTGCGATCGACAATAACATTAAAATAAGAATCAGAAATCATGGAAAACCCAAATCAAAACAGATAACCTACCTCTAAACAGGAAAACCGACGTAACGCAATAACAACAGATAGAAAAATTATAAAAACATATGAAAAAAAAAAAAAAAAAAATAAAAAATAAAAATAATAAAAGGAACACAAAATCTAAACGGGAAAAACCGACAAAACGCATAACAACCGAAGATGAAATGTAAAAACATATGAGAAAAACGGTATTAGAAAAATTTACAAAAGGAACAAAAAACATCGGGTCACAGTTGGGGCAGGGGGGATTATTGTGGATCGCAATTTTCGCTCCGTTCTTCAGTTTGCTTCTGATGGCCAGTGTAAGCTGGTCGAAACGTTAAGCGAATAAATATCTTTTTAAAAAACACAGTTGTTTCCGAAAATTATTTATCATGAGTAATCACTGTGAAAGCTTTAAATTTTTAAGCTTGTATTAAGTTCTGGGGGAGAATTGCCCCCCCCCACTGAATTCATCCTTGGTTGTCATATATGTGGAAACAAACAAGCAACAAAAAAAAAAAAGTTCCTACTGCGTATGTATGCACGACTAATAAAATTAAAATTATTCTTTCTTTAAAAAATCAATTTTCTTACCCTAAAAAACCGAAATTAAATAAACTGAACGTTAATAAGGAATTTTATTGTGTACATACATATATGTTAATGTTTGTAATTTTTTATTCATAACATAATGTTTTCTTTTTCTATAAAAAATATTTACACGTACAAATTAAATATTGTGAGTAGTCAAAAATAATCGCTTTTTTTAATAAAAAGAAAAACTTTATTTATAATGCATTGTCTTCGGTGGCGGCGCTGGCATTGTTGCTACAGCGGTTTTCAAGCTAATTTTGTGATACACTCATGCAATGTTTTTGATTATGTCCTTTTCTTTATATAAATTAAACAGACATGTTTAAAATTCCATAATTGTTTATGTGATCGGGAAAAAGGTGAATGAAACGCAGTATGATTTATTCAACTTTTCGAAATACAAATATATATTTATAAAATCAGTGGTCGATTAAAACTCGCTTTTATTTCAAATAATTTTTATACAGTTCAAAATAAAACGTATTTACTTTCAATAAAATCTAAAAACATATTCTTTTTATGTAAGATGCGCTAAAAAGCGTAAAATAATTTAAATTCTTTTACAATACTAATAAGAGTGAAGAGATGGACATTAGTTAATTTTAGTTCATAATAAAATATAACTTCTTTTACAATATTAACATATAAGAGTGAAGAGGTGTGGATATAAATAATTAATTTCAATTCAAAATGAAGCATGGAGTGATTTTATCTGTAGTCATTCGATCCCTCAATAAATGTAAATGATATAAAACCACCCCATGCTTTGTTTTGAATTGAAATGAATTATTTATGTTCTCCTCTTCATTCTTAGGTTAATATTGTAAAATAACTTAAATTTTTATTTTGAATTAAAATTCATTCTTAACGTCCAGCCGGGCTCCTCTTCACTCTTATGTTAATATTGTAAAAGAAGTTATATTTTATTATGAACTAAAATTAACTAATGTCCACCTCTTCACTCTTATTAGTATTGTAAAAGAATTTAAATTATTTTACGCTTTTTAACGCATCTTACATATAAAGCATCTGTTTTTAGTTTTTTAAACTACATTTTTTTTTGAATTTTTTTTAGTCTTGAAGGGGAAATGTAACAGAAGGATCATATTTGATTATAATTATTTTCTGCGTCTAACCAAATCTATACTTACGCTGCAGTCAGTGCCGGATTAAGCAAGCGCGGGGCCCGCAGCAAATTCTATCGAGCGGTTCTCGATCTACCGAGTTCTTAAATATAAACTGGTAAAACAATAGTTCAGTACTCAATATGTTTATTTGCCATCTATAGGTTACAAATTATGTTAGTGGTTAATAGTAAAGTAGATTACAATAGGCCCTGTTGGCCTTCGACAAGTACAAAAAGCCAGAGTTGAGATTGCCCTGGCAATTTAGAATAATTTTGATAAGAAACTAACATGATAAATAATTCATCGGAAACAACTGCGTGTTTTTGAAAAGATATTTATTCGCTTAACGTTTCGACCAGCTTACACTGGCCATCATCAGAAGCAAATTTGGGAAATTAAAAACGAATCCTAAGTAGAAAGAAATCGGTGCCAGCATTTTCTTTAGATCCATCGGAGATCCTTTAAGTATATTGTAAAAAGCTTAATGGCACACAATATATCCGTCATATACTATTAAAAATATACACGGGACTTACTTTATTGTATCTTTTTTTTATACTTTATATAATTCGAAAAGTAATTCCCGAACACAATTAAAACTGTTAAAATCGAGAGGCGATTATGGTTTATCTGGTGCCACGCCGACACTAGCCGCTCATGCTACTTGCCTAATTCGCTTATATGGATGCACTGGTCATGTGCGAAAAATGGAATCTGACAAGTCAATCTGAATGACAGTCGTCGTATTAATCTGGAAAGCTGACAGAGAGGGAAATTGAGAATTCCTTTAATTTCGTAAAAAAATTCGCAGGCCTTCACCAATTTCACAAAGCAACGACTTTCATGAAAACTTTTTTTTAAAGTATATTCTTAATTCTAACGTTAATGTATAAAGTTATTAAGCCATCGTTTTTGTTGATACAATATCGAGCCCTGAAAAAATAAATGAAATGGGCTATAGTAAACACGAAAATAAGTAATTGAAGGGGCAGCTGGAATAAGGACCATTTGTACATACATACACCCTGTCAAGAAAGTATCGGGAATTGTCAATTTAAATCTCCCGGGTAATAGCTAGGCAGATAATTTTTTTTTTCCAGGTTGGTACAACTGTTTTGTATTATGATGCCTATTTTTAGCGCGATCTGTCAACCAGTGTGTTTACAGCAGCTGTTAAAATCAGTCGACCTTGAAGTGTTTTGTCGAAGTTTTACAATGAGTGAAAATATTGAACAACGTACTTGTGTTAAATTCTGTGTTTCGAACGAAATTTCTTGTGCCGATACACTGAAAATGTTACAGAAGGCTTTTGGTGAATCTGCTTTATCAAAAACGCGGGTTTACGAGTGGTACAGAGCGTTCAAGGATGGTCGGGAGACGGTCGAAGACATGCCTCGCTCTGGACGGCCTTCAACGAGTGTGACCGATGATAACGTCGATAAAATCAAGGAAATCGTTGCTGAAAATTGTCATGTGAGCTTGAGAGAGATGGCTCATGGATTGGGCATGTCACACGAGAGCGTGCGTACGATTGTGCACGAAAAATTGGGTATGCAACGCGTTGCGGCTCGGCTTGTTCCGAAAGACCTGAATTTCTTTCAAAAAAAGTACCGAGAACAGGTAGCTGCAGACATGCTGGATCGAGCCAATTTGGATCCTACCTTCTTGGAAAAGATAATTACTGGTGACGAGACATGGGTGTACGAGTACGACACGCTTACGAACCAGCAATCGTCCGAATGGTGGCCAATTGGCGCGCCAAAGCCGAAAAAACCTCGCCAAAGCCGATCGAAAGTGAAGATCATGTTGATTGTTTTCTTCGATATTCGAGGCGTGGTACACTATGAATATGTGCCAGCCGGACAGACAGTCACCAAAGAGTTTTACTTAAGTGTTTTGAGACGTTTGAGAGAGGCTATCCGTCGTAAACGTAACGATTTGTGGGTCGACAATTCTTGGATTCTCCATCACGATAATGCGCCGTCTCACAAAGCCATAATTGTGAATGAGTTTTTGGCCAAACACTCGGTAAATATCATCGAACAACCGCCGTATTCACCAGATTTAGCACCCTGCGACTTCTTCCTATTCTCAAAACTCAAATTTCCGCTACGGGGAATGCGCTTCGAATCGATTGATGACATCAAGACGAATGCGACGCGAGAGCTAAAGGCCATCCCGGAAACCGCCTATCAGAAGTGCTTTGCCGAGTGGAAAAAGCGTTGGCATATGTGCATCGCTTCGAATGGATGTTATTTTGAAGGTGACAAAATAAATTTGGATGAAAATTAAAAATTGTTCGTTTTATTTAACAATTCCCGATACTTTCTTGACAGGGTGTATTACCCTTTTTACGCAGAATCGATCTTCTGAACTGCCAATTCCTACTTTATCATCCTACCAATTTTCAGTTCATTATCGAATTGAGCACGCTGGTGCAATTTTTATACGCGGAGTATTGCTATTTTCACAATACGTACATTGATACCTACAGCAGAATTTCGGGTACATTTGAAGCAGTATGATTATTATAAAACCCTGCAGAGAAATTATTTAGAAGATCCTCATGAGACAACGTGTTGTGCGTAGAATTTGATTACTCGCAGAATGCTCCACTACCTCGCCTCAGTGTATGTGAGCAGTTTTATAAACGCTTGGTTTGGCTCTATATTTTCAACGTCCATTTTTACAATTCACCGAAGCCAGATATGTATGCATTTGTAGAAGGTGAAGCTTCCAAAGGTCCCACACCCGTTATTTCATTTTTAAATGAAAGCATACAATGTTAAAGGGTATGAAAAAATCATATTATTTTCGGATGCTTGCGGAGCATAAAATAAGAATAAGTATATGGTTATGTATTGCTTACGGTTATCGAAAATATCTGACGCAGAAGTTGAGCATATTTATCCTGTCCGTGGCCATGGTTTCAATCATTGTGACCGCAATTTTGCCCTTTTCCGAAAAAAACCCAAAAAGGTATCTCGCGTAGTTGACGTTCGGGCATCCTGGGAATATCTCTGGTTGCAGCCCGAAAGACACCATGTCCATTCAATGTGGTTTTCGATAGTTCCACACTGAAATCATGGAATACAATGCTTCCGGATCTTTTTTTTAAATAATCCGAAAAATTGTACATTTAAAATCCAACAATATTGTCGTTTAAAGTACGATGAAGAATTCGTGTACACCTCAACATTTTACAACGAAGACTTGCGGATCAAATTCGAATTTTGGAAACCGAATATTACAGACTTCGAAAATTTAACGCTAAATAAATCCGGCACCTGCTCCGGGTATCAATAGAAAAAAAAAAAAAATGTAGAAGAGTTGAGTCGTCGCGATAGCTTAGTTGCTGGAGCGCTTGACTTCCGTTACGGAGGTCATTCGATCCCGGACGACGACGGAACTTATTACAAAGAATTAAATTAAACGTTCGATAATAATCGCATGGAAGGTAATGGCGAACATGCATATCATTATATGCGCGCTAGTTTAGTACACACAGCAGACATACACACGGAACTGCACTTGTATATCGATAAACCAAACGACTATTATCAGTTCTGAATGAAGTCTTGCGCGTGTATGTTACACTTGCGTTGCATACAACAATTGCCTAGTACACTAGGCCTGTATCTGTACAGCTGAGATGTACGAATAGATAGTCGCCGACACTCAGGAATTAAGTATGGCGCCATAGAGAAGAAGGAAAGAAGTAGAAGATCTATTCAAGTACCTAATCGAAGAAGAAGTTTTCAAATTTAAAGAATTTGTTAAATTTATTACTTCCAGTGATTACTTCAACAAAAAACATGGAAAAACATTAAAAAGTTGTTTTCTGAAGAAAGTGTAACTTTACAACCAACATAGAACCCGAAAAAATAGAAGCAGAATGTCAGGAAAATGTTCTCTCTAAAAAGGGCAATTTTGGAGCTTTCTTTAAACGTTCATAGCAGCGCTCCCTGTGGGAATTTTTGAAATTTTTTTGAACGAAAATGTAGCAAACTGCTGGGGCTATAACATATTAAAATTTCATACTTTACTAGTCTACCAATGAGATAAAAGTGAAACTTTAAAATGCGTTTTTCTCAAAACAAGGTTTTTTCAAAATGGCCCTTATTCCATCTAACGCTTCAATTACAATAATAGCGCGTAATCATTGTAATAATTATGGTAATAATAGTAAAATATAATCTGAAACTGAAAAACAAAAAAAAAAAAAATAACTAAAAAACATTTATGCACGGTATAAAACAGTAGTTTGAAAAAAGCAGCTAGCATGGTTGGAACGTTATCGTATATGGCTCCAGAATTGTGTCGCGGTCGGCTGTATGGAAAAGAAAGCGATATATGGTCGTTAGGCTGCGTATTTTACACCGTACTAACTTTAAAAGTTGCATTCGACGCACCAGTACGTACAAGAAAATATTTTTTAAATGTTTTTTTTTCATGTAATTTTAATAAGAAATAATTTTAAAAATGTTCTTACCTCCTCTGTGGTGGTGACACTAAAACTGCGATTTCCATTTTCATTTTGTATAAGCTAAAGAATCAGATCCTATTTATCAGTTTGCGATATTAATAAATTTAAAATTTGTTTAATATTGTTCAGATATTTCTTTACTGTCCTATTATTCTGATTAATTACTTCCGCGCATATTGCCAATTTTTGTATTGACATATTGAGAGTATGCAGTAAAGTTTTGAACAAAAAGGATAATATTTTTTTTTTATCGGTTAAACCTGAATCGCGCTCTTCTTTCAGAACTACCACTGATAGCTGTAGAGAGAGCTTTAGTCTATAAAAATTAATTGAAAGCGACAAACGCAGTTGCCAAAAAAATTGTTAATTTCTGATTTTTGGTAACTTATTTCTGGAAATTCCGATCTTTTATAAATTCAATTAACTTTTCATCGAGATCATTTCTGGACCCCGCAAAACGAATGTTCAAAAGCTAATTGATATTCCTTTCCCTGCAGTACCGCTTGTGATTCCGACATTCATCACTATACCGACATTTCGAACTTTCTTATTGATGAAATATATTCGCGCAGGTTCTCGGAGAAGTGCTTAATACATCGTAACACAAGATCACATGCTTCAGATGATTCGCGTCATGGGGTAAAACTGAAGTATTTTTACGCGTGTTTCATACTCGCTCGTATGTTGTGTAAGTCTATTAAGATTTTTTGTTTATTTTCATTATTTCGTTCACGAGCTAAGAACACCGGAAATCAAACTGAGGATATGGAATTGATAGTGACCCTGAATATTTTATTCAACTGGCCATATATTGTGGCGAATTGATAATACTTAAAAAAAAAAAATGATTTATCTTTTGACGCGCCAAACGTTTGTTTTATTCACCGTGTAAATGCTCGAAAAACCAAGATTTTTTTTTTTTTTTTTTTTTTTTTTTTTTTTTTTTTTTTTGACTATTATCTCAGGCTAAATATTTTAAAACATTTTCAAGTCGCAGTGGATTTCGATATGTCACATCCGTATTTGAAAATTTCAGGGGACGTCTTCGAATTCGGAATAGTGAACGGTATCGAATGAGATCATAATTTTGAAGGGGCGGCGAGGGGTGCAAATTTTCTTCAAATATTTATTTTATAAATAACAATATATTTTTCACTAATATTCATACTATTAATAATTTCCATCAATTTGATTCTGCCTGAACGTTGGCTTGTCTGCTATTAGCGAATTGAAGAAACGTTTTTTCAATATTCTAATTTTCTACGGTTGCCCAAAGCAAAATCCAAAAAATAAGTGCAATTTCTTATTATCCTGCGCCGTTCAATTCTCGTGAAACTTAAAAATTTTTTAAATAAATTTAATGAAATCGTAAAATGAGGGCCTACACAGCTGCATTGAACAGTTAGATGATAGCAACAGATGCGGTAGGTAGAAAATTTGGACCGGGGCAGCAGTCCATTTTTTCGATTCTATCTTTTTAAATATAACCTTTTTATAGTTTTTTTTTTTTTTTTTTTTTAACTTACGAATAATCTAAACGATTAAACAAAAGAAAACAAAACAAAATGTATACATATCTTTTTTAAATATAGTATTAAATATTATTTTGTTGTTTTCTATATTCACTTACACGTTCTGCTGTTATTTTAGGCCTGAAAGGTAACGGACATTTAGCGGTCGATGTGATAGGCGTCTTTTTATATATAGCCTTTTTACAACATTTTTAATTTTTCATTTCTTACTACGGGCATTCCTCACTTATTTACAAATTGAAAACAAAAAGAACATTACAATTATTTATTTCGCTATATTTATCTAACCAAAATACTTTTCTTTACATAAAGTTCTAACGTTTTATTTTTTTTATTTTTTTTAAATTGTTTTTACAAATGAAATTTTGTATTATTTCGATAAAAAATCTAATTTCATTCTGTCTTAAGTGAAATTGTTGAGTTTGCCTTCATTCCCATTTGCGTTTCGCGGCCCGTTCCTTCGTACATTAAATTATTTCACTTAGTAAATTTTCATAACGACTGCAGCGTTCATATATATATATATTTTTTTTTTTTTAAAAAAAAAGAAGTACATGTTTACATCAATCAAAAAAGTAAAATTCAGATTAAAATATCTGAAACCCTGAAACCGCTAGCAGGGTAATATATGTGACAGGAATATGATTGGCTTCTTTTTAAAATAAGATATTAGCATTATTTACTTTTTTAAATGCAATGATGATTTTTTTTTTTTTTTATCAGAATCTAAATGATGATATATTAAGTCACTGTTGACCATCACTCTAAACATTTCAGAATTTGTACGCTTAAATTATTTTTCAAAATTTAGGCCCTTAAATCAAAAAAATTTTGGAGGCCTCGTATTTTTCTTATATTCTAGTGACTGAAATACACTAATTTAAAAAAATGGCGACCCCCCAGCCACTATGGAAAGAGCTGTGCACTACTTTTTAGTTTCCAGACTTTCCGCTTTAAGGGTGTATTTTTTCAAAATTCGGTTCCTAAATATCAAAATTTTTCAAATTTTATATTTTCCCCGTATTATCCTTAGTGCGTGGGTTAAAAATTAAATAAATAATTCATACAGAACTGGCTGTAGAATTTTTTAAACATTTTTTTTTTTAAATTCGATTTTTATATATTTTTAAATTTGGACCGTTTAGTTTTAAAATTTTGAGGGTTTTATAATTTTCTTGTGATCTCACGAAGAAAGTACGTCCGATTGAAAAAATAAACTCTCTAGCTACTATAGAACGGGCTGTACGATTTTTTTTCTCGAAGCTTTATGAGATAGTTTTTTGAGTTTCTACGGATAAACCTGAAACGATACTTTGTTGTTTTCTATATTCGCTTGTACGTTCCACTGTTAATTTAGATCTGAAACGCAACGGGCATTTAGCAGTCGAGGTGATAAGCGTCTTTTTATATATAGCTTTTTTACAGAATTTTTAAATTTTTTTTTCTTGCAAAGATAAATAATAAATCGCAATAACGACTGAAATATAAAATTGTCACTCGCTGCTCAAATATGAATATTTTTATACAATATTACCGAAAGTTGCGAAAATACGGAACACACATTAAAAACGAATACACACGGATAATATGCGAGTAACAAATGGGCAGATGAAGCACATTTACCGAAATGAAAATAGGAAGAGGTCTGAATAACTCGGAACGCGAAAAACACTATTGTAATGTTCGCAGTCGATCTTTCGATTTCCTGCCGGTCACTAATTTTTCGGATCAAGAACTTGTCAGTTGTTATAAATTTCTCATTGCTAGGGTAATCTTTTTGTACTCTTCAAATTTCTTTCGTGATCTGATTGCCGAGACGTGAATGTTTCATTTTTCTCGATAGTTCTCGCGGTACTTGTGAAGTTAGGTCGTTTATTATTTTTTTATCTGTTTCCCGATTTAGGCTCTACCGTGTTTAAGAGAAATGCAGACCGGTTTGCACCGTACTCGCTAAACAATCAACATCTTTTTATTATATACAGTGGACGCCGGTTATTTTGATCATGTCGGGATTTCAGGTCTTGATCGAAATAAGCGGCGATCATATTATCCGAAAATCGCATAGTCAATAGACTGAATCATCACTTAGGCTTTACATAATGGACATACGTCAGTATGCCTGCGTATTTTACTGCATTAATAAAATACACAGTAAGTAGGCCATGGGTTAGTACGTAATATGCATCAATAATTCTTTTTTTGTTACGTATTTTTGTTTATTTTTTATTTTTATTATAAGATATAGCACTGGACTATTGAATTTCCTGTAAAAAATGACCTCAAAACACCGAAAAAATTACAAATTACAAAATTACGCAAAAACGTATTCAACATTATTTAGTCACATTTTTCGCTTACAGTACACAATAGGTCATTTAAGTAGCATTTTTTTTAAAAATTAAAGGTGAAAGTTACAAACACATTCCGTAATGATTTTCCTAATTTTAAAAGTTATGGAAAAAGTCATTTATTTGGGTTTGCTTAGCTGTGTCTGTTGTTTTATTAAAAGCCTCTATATTGTATAATCTATATTCCTCTTTTCCACCACCATATTCCTCCAAAGCTCTTCGGATAGTTGTCAAGGATTCGCGAACCTTTTTTTTTCTTTTTTTCGCGAACATTCTTTTTACTTATTAGCTCCCTGTCTAGTTCTTCCTCTGCGTCATCTTCGTTATTTTCATCGCCAGTGACTTGTGTATTCTGCATAACTGATTGCGCGATGTCCACATCATTCATGATTTCTGCAACTGGTAATTCACTGTCAATTTCTACCCATTCACTAAATTGTTCTTCTTCCATATCTGCAGGCCTTTCACGTTCGACTGGTTTTTCCGTTTCTTGTGGAGCAGATTTTTTCAACCTCTTGAGACAATTTAAAATGCATTTTTCGGAAACCATACTCCAACTTGCAATAATTATTTTTGTAAATATGTGTCCATCCTCGATCGTAATAAACGGCGAAATTAAATTACCTGATCATAAAAACCGACTAAAAATGCATATATTTTTGTGATTGGAATTCGTTTTTTTTTTTTTGATTTGATCATATTAAGCGGCTGATCAGATAAACCACTGAACGCAATAACCGGCGGCCACTGTATTTAGTTTATTGTTGCGACCATTTAACGACGGTAAATGTGGTCCGCTACAATTCAAAAATGTTAGAACGAACTTTTACTCATACCTCTATACCTGTTTTCTTTTCCGGTATATGGTGGAGGTTTTCTTTCTGTTTTGTTTTTTTTTTTTTTCTAAATGTGGTACGCTACAACTTTAAATTAAATATGATAAACTGATCATCGTTAGTTAGAGATAATTTCTCTCTCTCGAAAATAATAATTATCGCAACAAACGAATTTTATCTTTGTTTTTACTTATTTATTTATTTATTTTTGGGCTCATCAGCTATCGGGGTATTAATCTAGCGCGCACTATCGTTTTTGTTTACCCTTTTTCGTTAACTGCAGCAGCATTCGAACCATTGAACGAAACATCATTGTCTAACCGAATCACGCGTCATGTTATTTAATTGTTAGTACCCGGCGCACCGAGCAGTTGCTCGGCTCACAAAATCATGCTGCCCTCAGAAATTAAATTACGCGATTGGCCTTTTTTTTTCTCTTTTGAATATTTTATGAGAACATATCCAAATGTTGCGAAAATACCGAACACACATTAAACCACGAATAGGAACGGATAATACGCGAGTAATGGGCAGGCGGCAAAAAACAAACGTGGACCATGAGTGCAGATTACGAAAGAAGAGTAGCTCCGGTTATCCGGAGACTACTTTAAATATTATAGACCGAACATGTAATATATGCGCCAGTGATAGCAAGAATAGGCATTAAAAATCGAAAAATGAAATATCCTGGTCCGTAATATAAGAGAAAACGATTTGTTTACGATGACGGTATAAGGAAAGATACATTCCGTCTTCTTCTTCATGCAATCCGATTCGGATGTATCTTAACAAACTTTTCATGGACTCCATCATTTGACGAAATTTGTCTCGACTTTTTGCGACCTGCAATAATTCTCCTGCTTTTGTAACTCCAGTTCATGTCTTAATATTTTGGAGTCAAAAAATCCTTCTTCTTCGCCCCCTTTTTCATTTTACCGCTTTTATCATTATTGTTTAGAGAAGGTGAAATGTTGGTCTTTTCATAAAATGTGCAAAAAAATTTGTTTTTCGTTTTCTGATTATATCCATTAGTACCGGATCCGTTTTCATCAATTGTAGCGAACCGCCGCATTAGTGTAGTTGTGTAAGGATTTCGAATTTGGGTGTGAATAACATTCCCCCGGTAGTGGCAAATATTAAAAATTCCGTTGCAGGATTTTTTATTTCTCTGTAAAAAATAATAGAAAACGTACCTTTCTTTTTAACTCTCTGCAATGAGTACAGTAATTAGGCTAGAAGTGCGACTTGTTTGTGTAGATCATGTCATGGAGTTTTGATGTGTTCAGTAACGCAAAAAGAAAAGTAACGGATCATAAATTATTTATTTCACTTACACCAGAAATTAATAAAATGCTATTTAGAGTTTATCATTTGCCATAGTAATCATTTTATTTAAATTTTAATTGATGAATTTTACGGTTTTAAATGCACTAATGATATGAACACCACCGATAACACATTGAACTATCGTTTTCAATTTAATTCGTTTTCGCAAAAAAATATCAATATTCAATGCGGAATTCGTTGTTGTTATGAAATCATGTGACAGCAGAACTGACAAACTGTGCGTCACATCGTGACGCCATTTTTGCCAAATTCTTTTAATGTTCCGACATCTTCGATGAATTTTTCTAAAATTTTCTTTCATACAAACCTTGTCCTGACAATTACGAACAGAACAAAAAAACAAAAAGACAGCCAAATCGGTCGAGCCATTCTCAAGTTATGATATTTTATATCTGCGCAATTGATTTTTATATATACAATACTATTAAAGGAGCTCGCCGAAACCCGACGAACGACAGAATTCCCGACCGCGATCTAAATAACGTATACTGGAATAATTTCTTTACTGTGGCGCTATCTGTCGGGAATGATGGTAATTGGTGTTTAGGCGCTAGTTGGCCGCATTTTCGATCGATTTTTATTAATTTCATAATTTATTTATTTATTTATTTTTTTTTGACTTTGAAGTTGCCTATTCTGTTCCTCCCAACCCTATAATTAAACTGCCCAAATTTCATAAAAATCGGATGGATAGTTTCGGAGTCCGTAGAGGACATAGATACATACATACATTCATTTTTATATATATAGATAGATAATTTACATAAATGAATTACCGCATAAACGTTAATAAAAATTACATATGTTATTGATTATACTCGTAATAAAAAAATTTGTATAAAATATTAATGAAGTATCTAAAAATAAGGAGCATATTTTTTTTTCCCTCTTTTAAAGCTAAGAACACCCTGAAAAACCATCAATATTTATTTTAAATTTTAAATTTATCTCAGATTTTTTTGTGTATTTATAATAACTATTTCAGCCCCCCCCCCATTCCCCGCGCCAGTGGACATGGCCTTGAATGATAATGATAATAACGATAAAAAGGAGAGAAAAGTAATTCGCCCAATAGACATAATATTAACGCAACTTTTGTTCACTGTCCCGGCGATGAAAGTACACAGATTACGAACCGTTGACAAGTGTACGAGTTTAAACGTGGTTTGTGCCGATAATGAACATACGAATGATGGAGTGCAACCAAGAAAAAAAACCTTTAAGTCTTCTTGTTCTACATCAGATCGTTCAAATTTCTCTTTTGTTAATCTGTCCGGAGAATTCATACACCTTTATACATCGCTATTATTCTTTCTTTATCGTTCGTTTCGTAACTATTTTTTACAAAATACTTTTATCATTTAGTTTAGTATCACGTACAGGTTTCGATGACGGGTTGTGTGTTCATCGTTCGCTCTTCTAAAATATTTATATCTGTAAGACAGACGGCATCGTGCTTGCCCTAAAAATATCTCAGCAACGATTGCTTATCACAAACATTTACATTTCAACAGTTTCCGTTAAGACTCTGTTCGGTGTAGCCAGGTGTAGGACCGGTACATTACTCATCTTCAGTCGAAACCAATTTACACGCAATAATAATCAGCAAGACACATTTCGCACGGAGGAATAACGGACGGCCGCAGTTTCTTCTTTATTCGGCAGTGTCATCAGTGGCAGGAAGAAGCAAGCGCATCAAATGGCAAATTGCAGGCGCGAAGTTATGTGCTGACAAAAACTAACGGAAATGTATTAGAAAAACTTAATACGAAGAGAGAATATTTTATCATTTGTTCCAGGTGGCAACAGTCTCGCGCTACGGTGGCAGTATAAACGAAAATACTTGAGACTGGATTTCCAGAATATAGAGGGATATATCAAATGATGATAATTACGGTAATCCTGATGTTAAGGAAAAGCCAGTGCTCTTAAAAAGGAACATGCACCCTAAAAAAACTTTACTTTATTTCGTAAAATAATTGACGAAAATATTTAAGGTATTTAATCTATAGGACTATAAGTAATGGCGATGATGTAGCAGTCTGAGACAGCCGATGCATTTCACACTATTGCTTCCCATGTTAAAATAATGAATAAAGCATTCAAGCGGAATAAAAAACACGCACTCAATGGGGTACGTTATCACACTTACGAAATGAAAATAGACAAAAATATGGCGTTTTTATTCGAGCGCTTCACCATTGTTAACGACATACAAGAGAGTTAAACACTGAATTAACAAATTTGAGACACAACGTTGGCAGTATGTTAAATATTGCTACGACAGTAAAACGTCTACCTCTTGTAGGCGTAAGATTTTCCACGAGATGACACAAATAACAACGACCATAGTTGTGGATAATACTGTTCCCTGTTGTCCGTTAGCGGGAACCAGACTCTGAAACCACAGAAAACCTTCAGCGTGCGCTGAACCGAATCAGAAGCTCTACTATTGATTGGAAGATTAAACGCCTAATGAGGCTAAATCTGTCCATGTCGTCTACACTTATCGCCAAGACGACAAGTGGCAAAATGTTTATCTAGGTAATCGAATGGTTCTGCAAGCTGCGTTTGCAAACAGTACCCGGAGCAATGCATCTCGATAAGCGCCTGGCGTGGGAATTTCATACCGGGATGAAGAGGTGAAACAAATTAAAATTAAAACGCGTCAGTTATATTGGCTTATATCGGTACACTCGACGTATCGCGTAAGCTGATAATGTTAATGTATCAATAGATTTTTCTTCTTTCTCTCCTCAACCTAATCGTTGGTGCGGTACTACCTATTCGTACATGTTAGCTGTACAGACACGGGCATAGTGTACTAGGCAATTATTTATATGCAACGTAGGTGTACACACACACAAGACTACATTCGGAACTGATCAGTAATCGTTTGATTTACATCGTTATTCAAGTACAATCCCGTGTGTGTGTCTGCTGTGTACCGACCTAGCACGCATATGATGTTGTACGCGGTGGTTTGCCCCATTGCCTTCCACGTGATTATTATTAGCGATTATTTATTTATTTAATTCTTGTAATAAGTTCGTCGTCGCTCGGGATCGAACCCTTGACCTCCACATCGGAAGTCAAGCGTTCTAGCAACTAGGCTATCGCGACAAAACCGATTTGGTCCTATAACATACGACTTTAGGGTTGTGCTAAGAAGTCAGTTCGTAATCAAATTCAGTCAAGACAAAACATCCTATTACATGCGATAGAGTAGATGCCTACGTATTCTGTTACGTAATGATAATATCGTCCAAACGATCTCCGAGTGAAGTTTGTAGATAAAGTCATCAAGAAGGTAGCTGAATAGCACAAGAAGCGATTATATCAACATACTAATGTGGAGCCGATTCGACTTACTTCTCGACATGAAATAGATATTAGGCGCCTTATGCGTGCTACAAAATACAGGGTTATTATAAATAAAAATGCAGACATTTCATATTATACGAGTATAAGGGAATTTTAACCATTCGGTTAATTCCTCCACACCCATTATATCCGTCAACAAGACACATGTTCTGTGTTTATGGATATTTTTCACTTTAATATAATTAATTAGTTACCATCTGGTTCAGATCGTCACATTTAAATAAATAAAAAAAAAAAAATCATTTAGCTTATTATTAATGCGGATTGTACTTTAAAATTTTCTAAATAGCATTATCATAAATCTTATCGCAAATAGTTCAACAAAATTAAAAGAAGAAATTATTTCGCGTGAAAGTATTGCTTATACTGTGCTATTACGTGTCATATTCGAGAGATTAGTTTTTTCTTCTTTTTCTTACTATAGAAAATATTCAGTTTTTAAAAATTTATATAAAAAAATTGAACCGTTCTTCAAATTTTGAACATTTACAATTATTTGCGGTATAACACATTTCTTTTACATATAAAAAAAAAAACAAAAAAACAACAAAACTCAGTCTGCTCGATTACTTTTTATTAAGTTATTTGTAGGGAATTATTAAAAATAATCAATACTATTTTCGAGTAAACGTTTCCTCGCAGTATTAAAGTAATGTACTGCATGTTAACTCATGTATTGTGTTTTATATTATAGACATTAGCTGGAGTATTGAACAAGATACTGTACGGTACTATCGAAGATCCGATAGATGTGCAAATGTATGATAAATCGTTTGCAGATATGGTGGAGAAAATGTTAAATCGTGAACCTGAACTTCGACCGGATACTTCGATGCTTATGTGTAATCATTTAATAGCTGCTTTTATTTTACAATTCGTAGTCGACTTTGGCATCACATTCGGTTCAGCTATCGAATTCGCTTCGTGATGAATTTCGAACCGTAATGAACAGTTGCTTTTTTTCGTTTTCAATATCCGTTTATTTTAAATTTTTAAAATAGTGAACTGAATTAGAATTGATTTGTCGTTTTCTTTCCCGTCTTTTCGCTTCGATGTAAAAAAATATATATATATATATATTTTTTTTTTTTAATTCTGATAAAACTCTTTGTAATCCCGCTAATTGAAAATTGTGCTCCTGCGTTTAATCTGAACATCACTGTATTATTATTTCCAGAAACACTCGTATATTTAAAATTAATTTACTTCTTTTTTTAAACTCAAATTTGTTTGTTACAAATATAACAGAACATGCAGAGTAAGCCATTACTTTTATCAATACAATTAAGTACAGATTAGAAACCATTTATCTTTGTTTTAATAATATTATAAGAATTTTCCGAAATAATCGTATTTATTATTTTCAAAATTAAAGTCTTTATAAATGAAAAAAGAAAGCAAAAATATAGTTACGGACATCTCTATAAATTTAGGTACACAGCCTAGTACAGGCATGTAAAACCAAAAAATATAAAAGAACGAAATTATACACACGCGCAGTGTACTTAAAAGAAATAAAATATATTTACAAAAATGGGGAATGTTTTCTGGCATATTAAAAACTAATTTGAAGACTTTAAAAAAAATAAATTTCTCCTTTTTGAAATAATGCGTTTTAATTTAAATACACCGTTCTATGTGTTCTAACTTTTTAAAAATATATAAAATTAGCGAATAAGGACACGAAGGTAATAAAAGCAAAATTTAACAAGCTCAATTAAAACGTAAAACTTATCACTTAGTAAATAATTAAGAATAATTCGGGGAATTCTGCGAAAAGTAAACATGAGTGTTGTATATGAAATTTATTAAGAAGAAGAAAAAAAAAAGGGAACAAAGGAGTTGTTAAGTGTCTTGTTATTATGTGTAGATGTATAAAAAAATAATAATAAATCAAGGAAACCTTTTTTTTTTGAAAAAAAAAAAAAAACGAAACAAGAACAGTGACTTACGAAACTGCAACAATAGGTGAACGAAAGGCAAAAAGGAAAAATGATTCATCATTTAAAAATTTCACATAGATTCGCTAAAAATATTACTTGAATTTGACGTACACACTTTTAATTGGAAAACTGATTTTTTCTCAACAAACTTTACATATATAAGAGGAGTTTTATTATTTACATTTAATTTTAATTAAGTAAAAATATACAAGGGCTGGTCAATAAAGACTGACACTTAAGATGTAAAGTGTTTATTATATATATAAAAATTATTGATCTTCAGACCGATTACATTCAATATACTCACCCCTAGCACGATGCAGTTTTCCATTCGCCGCTGCTATTCGATGAAAACGTCTTCAAAGCCTTTCGCCGAAAGTTTCTTCAAAATCGCCTCTAAAGCCTTTATGACAGAAAAAGTAGTAGGAAAACATCGTGGACTTTTAAACTTTTTTTTTGCCGCGGGATAAAGACAAAAGCCGTTCGGAGCCAAATCCGGGCTGCTGTAAGGGGGTGCGGCACTGCTTCGACCTTTTTTGAGCCAAGATTTCGAGCGTTGCATTCGCGATATGCGATCTCGCCTTATCTTGATGCAGCTTCCAAAGCCCAACGAGATCTGGGCGCTTCTTAGGGATGTGACTTTCAACAGTTGTTTTAAAACCGAGATGTAATAGTAGACCGCAGTAACCGTCCGGCGTCGAGGGACTGTATGAATGTATACCATACTTCGTTTAGTTGCAGATTTTTGTGCTCGCGTTTTTTCACTGGAGGACCAACTTTTCCGCCCATTCCGAACTTTTCTGATTAGTTCCGGGATCGTAGCAATATATCCAGCTTTCGTCGACCGTAATTATGTTTTCCCACTAGAAATCGCTTTGTTTTGCGATGCAATCGAGCCAATATTCACAAACAGAGACGCGATTGTGGTTTTGATCTGGTGTCAATAAACTGGGAATTCATCGTGCACAGACACAAGACATGTCCAAGTGTTCCTTTAATAGTGTGTGTGTGTGTGCTTCCGATGGATATATAGAGGTATGAAGAGAGTTCCCTGATTGTCATCTCTTCGGTGAGCGAGGTGACGGAAGTGCTGTCTCCGCCTTGCAATTCGGTTTTTTCGATACGAGTGATGCCACCGCAAACACGTTCTTCGGGTCATAGTTTCATCACTAAATGCCTTATTCAGCATTTCGTAGGTTTCAACCAATGTTTTCTTTAAGCGAATACAAAATTTTATGGCATAACGCTGCTTACGATAATCAGCCGTACTTACTTTAGAGGCAAAATCTAACTACACTTCACTCAATTGAACATAAACACTGATCAAGTCAACGTAGCGACTTGGTTTTTTCATTAAATAAATCAGTAGGAAACTGATTCCAAAGCCGAGTGATTCGTTTGCATAGCCCACTTTCTTGACCGATAGGAGCGCTAGTGTCAGTCTTTACTGAACAGCCCTTATATACATATATATATATATATATTGTGACAGGAGTCCCTGATTTCGGATGCTATTTTATACGAACAACGTTGTTTGATGTGAATTTGGACCTTAAGATTTATCGGAAAAACCCTTTACGAGCATTAGGCTTTTATTTTTTATTATTATTGTTATTAATATTCGAAGTAAAAAGAAACAACGAAACAAAAATAATCACCGGAATAGCGGCAGTTTCTCCAGCAGGAGAATTCACGAGGCCCTTTCTTTTACCACGTGTCCAAAAATGAAAACCTTTTATTAAAAAGAACGTATGTATTCAGAAAAATCACAGACAAGCGACGCAACCGCGTAATAAATGCGCACGAGAAAAGAAATGCGGTTTAGACTAGTAAACACAAAGAAATTTATACAAAAAAAATGAAATTTCTGTCAACTACGTTGAATGCACGCCGAATTTTCACAATGACTAGGCTAAACGGTTACACGTGACGGCGACGACAAAATTACAACGAAAGTTCTTTTTCGAGCCACGAGAAAACACGACTCGCTCACGTGAACAATTAATCTGACTATATCGGGTTTTTATAATATTCTTGCGGCTCGACATTACTCGGCACATTTTATTCAGCGCTTCTTGCCGCACGCGCATATCATTGTCTTGGCCACTGACCACTACCACTCAGACACTATTGCGTCTCTACCCCAGCGCGACTGCGTACTCGCCGATCACGCCACTGATCTCGGGGATTTTTGGTATCGGGCAGATAAGCTACCAAGACAAGACAAAACGGCGATGTAAAATATATCGACGTTCGAGAAACCGAGAATTAATGAATAAATCGAAGAATAATTTCTAGCTCGACCGTCGAATAACAGATAGCGCCAAAAGTACCGAATCCGTATCAATATATATATATATACTTTTTTAAACTGATGCGGAAGGCTAAAATCCCCGCGGGGGAACAAAGTCAATCTCACTTGGTCATTCAGTTTTTAAAATCAATTTTTATATTTCATATTTTGCCATATTCAGTGGTGGTTTAAGCTAAGCTGAAGACTACTTTTTATCTTCGCAGTATTTAGTTTTTTTAAATTCCGAGTGTCTTTACAATGGAACAACGACTAATTTACACCGGAAGCATCCAGCATATGAAAAACAATTACCAAAAAAAAAAAAAAAAAACTAAAAAAAAAACCGTAAAGTTCCGTTGAAATTAAATGGAGCCGCCTAATTCGTCCTTCTCTTCAATCCGCCGCCGTTTTTTCATTTATATCTCGCTGGAAAGAGTTAAAATTAACAATTTTCAAAATTATACCGGTTGATCGATCGTCGCGCACAGCTGTCGCTTTTGTATTATAATAAATATATCATCGGAGCAGTTTGCATTTATGGAATTCGGCTGCAAATTTAAGCATCGGATTTGAACATTAAATCCAAGGTTTGCCGCTGTGTATTAAATTCCGTGGTTTGAGAGTAATCACACTATCTATCTTAAGATTCACAGATGGTGTGTGAAACTGCCTGTCTGTTCAAACACAACTATGAGAAGAGATATTTAAAAAGACATAGAGTTGTGAATGCCGCCATTAGGTGTATCAGGTATTTCGTGAAAATGTAGCACGTAGCATTGTTTTACGTCGTTTATTCAGCAGTATACGTGTTTTTTCAATGCTTATTAAAGATGGTTGCGATTTTTTTAATTCGCGGAAAAAAGAGAAATCACGTTAATTTTTACTATAAGGGAAAACCGCTACTAAAACAGCAGTGGTGACGCTTCAAAAAAGAGGATGCTTTAAGTAAAACACAGATTTATGAATGCTTTTTAAGAGGAGAAATAATGTTGCTTAAAGATCAACCACATTATTCTAGTCGATCTTCCGCGATTAAGGATAATGAAACTAACGAAAAAGTTCGTAAAGCAATTTACGGGAAATTGCCGTCGGACTATCGAAGATTGTAATTAGTGCGTCTATCTTGGAGCTCTTGTCAACGAATTTTAATCAAAGAATTAAACAGGAAACGCGTTGTTCCAATTAATGCGCGTTGCGATAAAAAGCAAAATGGTCGCTACCTCTCACTTCCCCCATTTGCTACATCTTGTCCTAATTTTTTCATTGTCCCGCCTATGAAGAAAAAAATCGAAAGTTTTGATATTGTAGAAGTGAAAGAAAAATCCCAACATGCCTGTACGGCATCCCCTTAAAAGCCTTCCGGAAAAAAAAAAAAAAAAAACAAAAAAACAAAAAACGTGTCCAATAGTGGAAATATGTTGAGATAAATTTAGCCGTGTAGAGAATAATTTGAAGGGGACTAAAGGTTGATTCACACACATTCGTGACGTATCAGTAACGTACACGGGACGTGACCGGGACGTACGTCGGCCAACGTGAACCACAAGTGATTTGAATTCACACCGGAACGTGTTCTATTCGTGCAGTGATCGTGTTACATAGAATGGCAAATTTTTCAGATGACGAACTTATTATGATTGCTTTAATTTTGGATGAAGAAGAAGAGCAAGTTAAACGTAAAAGAAGAAAATGGGGGTTCATGAAGCATGGAAAAAGAGGGGGGTTGAAGGGGAATTCGTGTATAAAGAGTTGGCAGAAGATGGATCAAAATTTCACGAATATTTTCGAATGACGGAAAGTTCATTCAATTTATTGTTGAGTAAATTAGAAGATTACTTTAAAAAAGAAGATACACACTGGAGAAGAGCTATCCCTCCTAGAGAAAGACTTGCGGTAAGAGTTCGCAATAATTATGATGTAGATACTCAACATAAGTTAATTAGATCCCCTCAAGTTTTGAACCTATTTTTACTAGATTTTATAATTCTATATTTTTTTAAAAAATCTGCTGATAATGTAAGAGACACAATTATTCCGCTGCTTTTCCGTTGAATATTGTATTTACCGAAAATTTTTATTCAATATAACGGGCGCCAATGGCACATCGACCGGAATAACTCTACCGTGCAGAGCAATTAGGCTTTTTAGAATTAAAAAAAATATATATATAAGAAAATTCGCGCAAGGAGTTTAAACCAAAAAAAAAAAAAAAATATGAAAATTAATTTCATAACATATCATTTGAACAATCTTCTCATACATTCTCACAATTCTAAACTATTTAGGGCGGTGTTTGTCCTGCCTATCCGTTATGGCGTTCCAGCCACGATAGGGTCGACGAGAAAATAAAATTTATTGTAAATAATAAATGATGAAATAGTTTAAAATACAGGCGAGAGAATTATGTTGAAAATATATGTATATAAATTTATATTTGTTTTTTTGTAATAATTTGTGAGTATAGTAGTGTAAATGATTGAAAAAACTGAAACTGGCCAAATGAACTGTATTTGTTCAGGCCAATAAATAAAAAAAAAAAAAACAAAAAAAAACCCGAATTTAGATGTGTATGTATAATCATGTTTTGTTAATCAGTGTACGTTTTTTTATGCAGCTGCTTCATTTTAAATCGTTGTCGTGTATAATTCAAAGATAAAGATATATAAGAAAGTTTTGTTCAATAGATATTTTTTTGTGAGTGAGTAAAAATAATTTCCGGAAGACCGAGGGATTCTCGACAAGAATAGAAATAAAAAAAAAAGTAAATTATTTTATAACACAACCGAATCTCTCTCCGCGAACTGATAACGTTATACCATTTTTCCGTTTTTTTTACAATTTCTCACGCCTCGACATAGCTTGCCTGCACCACCCGCGCACACAACACCAAATCGGCATATTTTCACACATCATTCAACACACTATGAACCCGATCGCCTCCTTGACGCCGAACAAATTTTTATACTCTATGTCCATATACCGTCCATCAGATTGATCATAAAGCACAGTATATAATTACGATCAATTTTTCGTCATTCATCATTACGAACCAACTCGTTCCGCAATAGAAAACACAAGAAATGTCGTCGTCATCACGTCGTGAAAATGTAAAAATATCGTCGCGAATCACTGTGAGATCACGTCACGTTTCACAACGAGAGTACTTGTCGGCGCCGTCCCGGTCTCGCACCGAACGTGTGTGAATAGCGCTATCTAACTTTGCAACGAGAAATGTAGTTTTCCGCCGGCGACAATCTCGTTACGGACACGTCACTGTCACGTCACGAATGTGTGTGAATCGACCTTAACACGTTTCAGCAAGGGAAAAAAAAAATTGAAACCACGTTTTTTCCTACGATCCTATAATAGTTATTTCTGAGGACACTTTCGTATACCGTGAGATCAGAAAATCATTAAAATTAATTGACTGATGCCTGTAGATTAATACGATTTTTCCAACAATACTTGACGTGCAGATTTTATTAAGATAGATTCCATTTCTGTTACTTTTTCTTTTTAACGGAATCCATCGGTGAATGGATTCTTATTTTTTGTTTCATCGAGCTCTTTTGCTTATTATTCCTTTAGGATCGATTGAAACGAAAAAAAAAAACATATTTTTTTCTTTACCGAATCCGTGTCATCGTGTCGGAACACGTTAGGATCAACTTTCGGCTTTTTTTTTTTTTTAAATTACCTTTTTAGCGATATTGCAACGTTTTTCCCACCTTTCTCCGCCAATTACAAAACTTTTCATTTCCCTTTTTTCAATGAATTTATTTATTTGGTTTCATTAACGTCGTGTAACGATCATTTTTTCATATTATGTATATATTCAATGTGCGGCAGCTAGATGTTCTAGTTGAAAGAAATACTGTTGTGCTAGTACACATCCCGCAATTTCCTAGTCTCATAGTTTTTGTTATTTCTTAATTTTCTTTTACAATTCGCGCATATCATACCGTTCAGAAGATCATGCGCAAAGATTTGGTCCTCTATTCGCACTGTATTTTTTCGATTTTTTGCTTTCTTTAATTTTGTGTTAGTAACGATTTCTGTCAACTTTCTACGGTGCCTTTTAATATGTGAAGACGCTCAATATTTCTAGCCGATGACTTTTACAAACTGTATACCGCTTTTGCAGTTAGTAAAACGTATTCGATGGGAATTGCGTCTCTGATTTTATATTTTTATTCTGATCGTCAAATTATTACGCAAGCCAAAATAATCTTCCGTTTGAAATACATTTTCATCATACAATAACGGAGCAAAAATTATTACACTCAAGATGGATTTAGTTTTTTTATTACGCGGCAAAAATCTACAAGAACAGGCAACGAACTCTGATTTATAGATATCTCGAAGCTCCGATGCAAATTTAAAATTTAATATCGAAAAGCAGAAGTAGTGATAATCTGCTGGAACGGGGCTCCGTTTACCCATCCGTAGCAACCTAAGATTATAAAATATAGACTGTGAATGGAATTCAAAAGTGCCCAAAAACTAATTCAGACAATATATATATATATATATATATATATATATATATATCTATACACATACATATACATGGTGGCCACTCAAATAAAATTTTTAAATTCCCGGTTTTCCTGATCCAAATCCTTCCGATTTCCTGATTACTAGAACTGTACAAAAAAAGGAGAATGGAATATTTTCGTTACCACTGATAATATTTGACCGGCGCAGCATACTTGTTATATGAATAAAACAGAACTTCGTAATTTATTCTTGAGTGTGAAGTACACTAAAAAAAATGCATTCACTTTTTAACGTTTCAAATGACTTTTTTCTCATTAAAAATATCGTTTTTGGCTATTTTTACTTTTCCCCGGTTTTATAACAAAATTCCCGGCTTATTCTCGGTTAGGTGGCCCCACTCTGATATACAGATATATATATATATAATATTATCGTAACTTCTCATAATATGTTTACTCATTTTATATTTTATCGGCCGATTAGTTGCAAGGAGCAAGGTATTCCGGTAGTATTTGAATTAGCTTCCTTAATAATATTACAACTAATATTGTATAATGCGTGCAAAATATAAATTTTGTTTACTTGCATTTAAGCCAATACGATTATAAACTACTTGTTAAATGGAAAAATAAAGTAAACGAAACACAGTAATAAATTTGTACATTCGTATATTTATGTAAAAAAACATTTTAATTTCTCGAATACAACACAATGCGTGTTTGATGTACAATAGAATAAACTTTGCTGTTGTTTTATTCGTTAATCGATATAATAAAAGAGAGAGAGAGAGAGAACGAGACAAAAAAACGAACTTGCGTTGAAAAGTGGCAAAGAGAACTTTAAACAGAAGCGTGTATGTTTTTTTTTTTTTTTTTTTTTTTATTTTTCCTTGACTATATTAAGGATGAAAATGATTAAAAAAAAAATAAATAAATAAAAAAAAAATATTTATACGGATCCGGTAAAAATATTTTTAACGTCTGGCTTTTATTTATTAACTCGATTATTATATAATTAGTATAAAAAAACTATTATATAATAAATGAAAAAAATAATGAAAATGAATGAAATGTTAATACAAAAAATGAAGGAAAAATAAAAAAAGCAAAAAAAGAAATTGTTTTAATTACCATTCATATGTCTGAAGAACAAGTGTTTAATAATAATAATAAAGCAACTCATCGGAAATAAGATTAGTGAGAATTTGAGTATTTCATTATTGAACGAATGAAAAGAAAAATGTCGAAAATGCAAGAAAAGGCTTCATTGTCAGTCATTTAGTCTTTTTTTTGCTTTTTTTACGAATTCGACTGTTAAGATCGTTCGCGGGATTACAGTTGCCGCCGCCCGCGCCACCACTTGTCGACTGACCGTATAACGAACTAAGGAAGTCATCTAGATCAGGTTCGCTTAAAACAAAAAACGAAAAATGGAGCTCAGTTAAAAAATTAAAATGGCGCATTTTTTCTCGCTAATTTAGCCGAATATTACTACTAAAGTGAAATTAACCTATTTTTACAAGTCTCTATAGAGCAACGCGAACTACCACTTCCTTAAACGACGACGAATTTTTCGTATTTTACCGACACTTTTGGTTAATAATCGGCCAAGCGCGTCTTTACGTTATTCGTAGTTTACAAAAAAGATGCGTCGCGTCGCGAGATATGATTCATTCAGTAGTAACCCTTTCAAATTGTGTAGTATGCCGAATACACATTTCCAATTTGCTTCATTTAACCATGCTCAACCCGTATCAAACGTTACACGTTTTTAAAAATTACAAATTTCTAATCGCTATCTACGGTCGTCATTGTTTTGAAATTAATGTCAGTTTTTATAAATACCAAAACGGTAAATATCTGCTAATTACCACTAACATATTATTATTATTATTATTAACTTGATTATTTAATAATTGATGCAGGTGATGTAAGGGATGATGCGCTGGTTGTTATGTAAAAGAAAATTTCATAATGTCCAACGGAACTGTCAAAATCAATCGGCTGCTGGTGCGTACAAAATTTCCTTCCTTCGATGAATTTTAAGTAGATGCGTAAGACGGTCACTTATTATTACATTGCACTGCATTGCGTTTTATACCCACTTACTGTCACACACACACACACAAATAAACACATACTGCGTACATCATAGCCCAGTAGTATTCTGAATTTTGGAAATAACATTCGGCAACGATGACGATAAGTGCTAAAATTAAGAAGCGGAAAAGTTTATTAGCGACAATTTTGTGCTTGAATTTTATTTCGAGCAGTATCTGTGTGTAGGCTGCATTATCGAGACCGGGTTTGCTAAACTGCGATCCTAGTGCGGATGCATTGGTGGCTCTGTTTCATGTAAATTTACGTAGTGACCGTGAATAAGTACAGTGGAACAATAGCGTATCACCCCGCAGTGATGTAGGTACAATTCTCAGTCGGCGATAGCATGGCTCACTCGAAAATGTTACCGTATACATGTTCTATTCCTATTCAGGGGGGGGGGGTATTACTCCGGTGAAAACTGGTTGAAATATGTAAATTTGGTTCGGTCTTACGATAAAAATAGAAAAAACGTCAAAAGAAAATTGAATATTTTCCGTTTTAGGTCATATGATGATTTGGCATTCAAAATTCAAATTTTACCGGAGACACGGTAGTTATGTTGCAGCACTAAAGTCAAAGCTACACATATCAATATACACATAAGACGAGGGTCAGTCAAAAAATAAGTTCCGGTACTCTTTACCTTAGTGGGGGAACACTGTAGCCTATTCAGATTTTGAGAGAATAAAATACAAGGTTGTCTAATAAGGCTATAAAAATTTCATAAAGATAACGTACATACAACACGAATGCCAGTGTAATAAAGATGGAAGTATCCTTACGTTATCGCGTTTTTTTTGTATGCAAGAGGCAAAACTACCGCCGAAATTACACATGTTTATGGCGACAATGCGATGAACGTTGAAATGATTATAAGACGGATGAAAATATTCGCCGAGGGCAGAGCTGCATGATTTATTACGGTCCGGTCAACCAGCTGATGTTGTCAACGACAGTAACGTGAACAGCGTTCGTGCATTGCTCAGTAAAAATTGGAGATTTTCGATCGATGAAATTCAAGGTCGTTTACGAGAAATCGAGTTCATTGGAATTTCGCATGGCAGTGTTCACTTAAAACCGCTTCGAAGGGTCATTCGAAACGTAAAAAAGAAAAACCGTCAAAGATCTTCTTCATTCGCGTCAATGCTCGTCCCCATACCACTACCGTAAATTTGAACGGACAGCCTACATCATATTTTCTAGATTTAGCGCCATCGGATTTTTACCTTTTCCCCTATTTAAAGAACGAAATTGCGGGGTAAGTGGCACACAATAATAAACGAAGTGCAGGTTGAAATTCAACGTTTTAACAAATTTTAGAATGGTACTCCCGCGGGCTTGAAAAACTTGCATCACGTTACAATATTTGCTGTTAGCTATATGAAATTTTTATAGCCTTATTAGTAGACAACCCTGCATTTTATTCTGTCAAAATCTGAATACGCTACAGTGTTCGCCCACTGAGGAAAAGAGTACCGGAACTAACTCTTTGACGGCCCCCCTTGTATATTACTTCCATAGAATTTAATTCATACACTGACGATCGTTCTTGTGGTAATTTAATAGCGGCGGATCACATTAATGATTATTGCCTGAGGGTTACCTCGAAATTTAAACGGTCTAATATTACTATTCTTTCCACTATTTTTTTTTTTTTTTTAAAATAGTAAGAAATGTTTATAGAAATTTATCGGCCTCTATTATCCTTATCTGTGGTCGATTATCATAATCACGTTTACTTAGTAAGCGGCAAAATCAATCGTTCAATGTCTAATTTTACGCAAACGAATTTATTATTGGTTTTAGAAATCCCATTCGTATCATGTGACAAACAAGCTGGAATTAAAAGCGATTTTACTTTGTAGAAAATAACTCAGTTACCTACATATATTACATAACGAAAAAGAATTTCTCGTCTTTAAATAAATACATAAAAAAAAAAAAAAAAATCTATAACGCATTAATCCGTAAATATCATTACACTGTTTATTAATATGCTACCTGTAGTTCGTAGGCGGTGCAGGGGGCTGATAGGCGGACTGTCTATTTTTGCCTACAACAATTCGATACTGTACCACATGCATGTTAGGTTTTAAATGTCGCAAATTTTCAGACTGGCAAGCTGCCCAATCGGATATATCGTACACGGCGCCATCCATACAAGCGTAGTATTTCCATATCCAGCCCATGAATAAGCTCTCCGCCCAAATATCACCCTATTACGATAAAGTGTCTATTATAAATTGCACTTTTTATTTTTGTTTAAAGTATAGAGAAATAATAAAAAAAACGATTTTCTGCAATGTTTTACATTCATTTATATATATATAGATAATTATAACATGTTAGGTAAAAATTTAGTCTGTAACATACACACACACACACTACATATATATATATATATATATATATATATATGTATGCATCGCAAGCGGGTTTACGCGTGCACGCGTACACAAAATTATCAATAGTAGCTCAATTTCTACGCTTCAAATACGAAAAATTCAAATTTTATATTTTTCATTTTTTACTTATTAAATGTCTAAGTGAAGCTGATATTTTTACTGATTTTGACTCGTTATAATTATTTACATATTATAAACTAGAATTTTACTTTTAAATAAAGCGAAGTTGCCGTTTTATTTAGTACACAGTTAATTTAAAAAAAAAAAAAGTCTTTTATACATCGTGATACATCAATAAATCCCTAATATCTGATACCACAAATTATTTCATCAAAAATAAAAAATATCCTCAGCGGACAAGTTAAAATATGATGATTCGATAAAATCTGAAAGATAGAGTAACAGTTTTAAATAAGTAATAAAAACAAAAAAAAAAAAAAAAAAAAAAATACTTTTCCAGAAAATTACCGGGTTATAGAAAAACAAGAAAAAATAAAGTCATTAAACATTATTAAATTTATTCCACCTCCGCTTAGAATTTCTAATTAATATAAACCTATGAAATATCAGTTACTTTCGGGCTTGCGATTTTAGATTAATCTAAAAGAGGAAAATTTTTTAAAAATCAACTTAGTAGTAGTTTTGCGCAAGTGTACATGTGTACGCGTAAACTTTTTCCTTCACACACGCTCACGGAATCTGACGATTAATAAAACGTTTACAAGCGTTTTGAATTCTAGAATAAAAATTGAAAATAGTTGAGCTCTTCCTTAGTGTTCGGAACAAGTTGGAAATTTATGATATTATTAAAATTTAGCGAAATTTTTATCGCTTTTGGATTCCTCAATTGATCGTTATAGAACTGAACATTTAAAATATTGCAGTAAATAGTGTCTAACACGGGAAAAATCAATTTTTTTTTTTAGCGAGGGAAAAGAATGATTATCTAATAACGTTAATAGAAGAATTTTTAGTTGCATTATATGTAATTGAAAAAAAAAAAAAAAAAAACGAAAGAAAAAACCATGTAAGGAAAACTGAATAAACTAGAGTATATGGTTTTAAGACGATGAATTGAGTTAAATACCTAACTGGGGTTCCACGACAGAGGAAGTTATACGAACAGGCCCCTTTTTGAAGTTCAATCGTAAACAGCATTTCATCGTAACGCGTCTGTGCCAGCTATAGACACTCAAATGATAATGATTTTAGTTCCCATATTATTAAGCAGTTCTTACAAAAATAAATATAAATTCCATGATGTTTCTTAACCTTTTCTGATAATCTTTCTAAGGGTTTTCTCATTTTTAAAAAGCGCTTAAAAAGTTACCTCTACACAGTTTGTACAAATGGGTAAGTGAACAAAGTGGACTAAATTTTTCGCATTTTATTTCTGATGACTATAAAAAATTAATAAAATTACCAAAAAAAACAAAAAAAAAAACCGGTTTAAATGCATCACGGGCAAAGTTAATAAGCGGATGGTGAAAGCAGTTTTTCTCACGGGTTTTAAAGCGTTAATATAATTACTTGTAACTTTTTTTCAGTTTCATTTCACGTTGCTTATGTTAATGCAGAACAAAGACAGATAAAATAAAGGGGGCAAATAAATGAGCTTGATATAACACGATTGTTCAACCGTTCTCCGCCAATTAAAAAAACTCTTGATACATGCATAAATTATGTCAAACACTTCCGGAGTGGAAAAGGTAAAACGAATAATCGTTAGGAAGTTAAATTCTAAATAATCTCGACAATCAAATAGGATGATCGAGATCAAATGTACACGCGGAGGTATGGGGGAGTTGCAAAGCCAGATGGATCGAGCAAATAATTACGGACGAGAAGAAAACAGATAAATCCCTGATAATGAGACACAACTAATCGTATGTTTAAGCACCGTATATAGTGTTGCTAAAAGTCTAGTTCGTAACATAGAAACAATAGCGACGAGGAAAAATTGCTGCAGATACCCCGCGCCTTATTTAAATAATTATTAAATTAAAATACGACTTAAACAATCATTAAAAAGTAAAAGTATTTTATAATTTTGCGTGTCTCAGATACAGAAGGTGAGGTAACGCTTTTAAATAAATAAAAAAAAAAAAAATAAAATCAGTGGCGCTATTTTTTACGGCCATATTAAACGCGTGATTTCCGCACATGTTTTAAATTAAGCGAGTTACAAAAAATTAGCGCCTCGTTTATGATTTTTGCGTACGGGAAGAGAATGCTGTCATTTTTCCTTATACTATAGACTAGAAATATACGTACTCATTATTTCCCAGTCGTAATCTTTATAAAATTAATTTTATTTGATGACGACTGAAAAAAAAAAAAAAAAAAAAAAACGAAAATTTAAAACGCTTTTAAAATATTTTTTCTTTCTTTCTCTTCCACGGACTTCAAAAAAGGATATATTTGGGGGTATGTGTTTTTTTTTTTTTTTATGTTTGTTCACACACGTAACTTGTACACCTATGTAGATCTATTTTAATGATTTTAATGATTCTCTATTCATTCAAAAGTGCACCGTTCAGTGATGGTACCACGAGAGAATAACGATAAACATTGGTCAACACAGACACTCGGTAGTATTCAAAAAACATGAAAAAGTGTTTTTTTTTTTTTTTAAATAAATTTTTAACATAACAGACACCATTGACTTATAATATTATCAATAGAAACGTGATAAAAAAAAATTAAACCATTATCAATAATGTTAATTAATACAGATAAATATAGATTCGAATAAAGAAAAACGAATTTTACATCCTATAGTGCCATAACCTTGTTACTTTCAAAAAAGTTGATTTTTAGCAAACCAAAAAAAAAATTGAAGTATTTAGCTAAAAACTGCTTTTTTTGTTTTTGTTTTTGTTTTTTTTTTTTTTAAAAAGACTTCAAGATTTATTATAAAAGTTCAATAAAAACGCACTAAAAAGTAAAAAACAATTGTTCGGTAAGAATATAACGTATTTTGTAGTGAAATTATTATGGCAATTCTTATATAACTTTAATACTTATTAGAGTAAGCACCAAATTAAAAAAAAAGATCTAGAAACAATAAATGAATATTCATCGCAGTTTTTAATTATTATTGTAGTATCTGCGCTCTAATAAATATTAATGCTGTATAAGAATTATCACAATATCTCCTTTTAAGGGTATATTTCACTGCAAAATAAGTTATCTTTTTATCGAGCGATTATTTTTTATTTTTTTATTAAATTTTTATAGTAATCTTAAAGTTGATTTTTTAAAATTTTTATTGTAAGTGAAATAATAACTTTATTTTATAAATTTAATACACACGCACAAAAAAAAAAAAAAAAAAACAACAAAAAAAACAACAAACCAGCTGACTAGAATAAAAAGATATAAATAAAATTAAATAGTAATTTATTTTACTCAGAGATGCGTTTTCGGAATTCGATAAATTCCGATTTTCTACAAAAGTTAATATCGTAAATCGGCATACCTCTCTGGAAGAATGATGTATCTTACACTGAGAACAAAATCGAGCTGCATATAAAGGTCTTTCGATTTTAACTCTCCTATGCCTTTGTCCACAGTTAGTACACCTATGCGAAAACAAGTGATGTAAAAATATCGACAGAAGCAATTAAATACTGTACTGCTTTATTGGTCAGTTAGCAACAACACATGAGTAGTGATAATATCATACCTGATAGTGTTAGCCGCGTACTCCATCTTTTTATGCAACTGTACCAGTAGGCTACTGAATTCGCCCCATACTTTATCCATTTGAGGAGTTTCTAAACTGCAGCGATCGTACGCTTTTCGTTTTTCCTTTCAAGTAATAATGAAAAATATAATATTACATGCGCGCGTACGTATGTATGTGTAGTGTATGCGTGAATGTTTAAATGTTATTTCAGTTATGGCAGGTAACAGAATGAAAATTTTAAAAAGTCGCTCGCGGCATTGCTATACATGTAAAATAAAAAGCTGAACATGGTAAAATTATGTTATTAGAATACCAATTGAGGTGGTAAAATCATTATTATCGGTATTCGTAACAAGATATTTACACATAATTGAAATTCAAACCTCCTTTAATTAACCGTCAATTTAAAATCAACTGCCGCACATGCGCGTACACACATACCGTACAAAATATTTATTTAAAATTCTCAAAATACACATATCGACAGCTCAGTGGAAAAACTAGACACGCTAAATTCTGGTTCAAGAAGCAGCCATGTCGAATTTCGATTCAAAAAGCAGACACGCCAAATTTTTCTCCAGTATAAATGCCCGGTCGATCAAAAATGCGATTCCTTTCTTGTATCTCTTCGATATTTACTTTTTTTTGTTACTTTTTGAAAAAAGTTTACACTGACATAAAAATGCTTACTCGAAAAAAAAAAATTTAGTTTGATTCACATTAATGTATTAAAAGATTATATGTGCATTTTGGAGTGATGCTATTGGAGGAGGGAATAGTATGAAAAGGATTCAAATGAGAATTCGAAGACTTAAAAAGTACTCTTAATTCCTTGCTGTTAAGTGATAATGATTATCGCTTATTATTTGATGTGACAAGTAAATGTAATGAAAAGCACAGTCACGCTTCATTAGTTATCTTGTTTATTTACAGTATTAAAATTTATTGTAAAATACAGAACCTCTTAGTATAAACTTTCTAGATTCATCTGTCAGCCAGTAGCCAAATGGTTCTTCACCAGGTCAGAAAAAAAAAGAAATTGACTGTTAATACATTTTTCGCAGTACATAGTTATTCACTATGGGGAAAAATATTACTACATATTACATTGAATTTTCTATCATTTATTGTCAAGAAAGTATCGGGAATTGTCAATTTAAATCTCCCGGGTAATAGCTAGGCAGATAATTTTTTTTTTCCAGGTTGGTACAACTGTTTTGTATTATGATGCCTATTTTTAGCGCGATCTGTCAACCAGTGTGTTTACAGCAGCTGTTAAAATCAGTCGACCTTGAGGTGTTTTGTCGAAGTTTTACAATGAGTGAAAATATTGAACAACGTACTTGTGTTAAATTCTGTGTTTCGAACGAAATTTCTTGTGCCGATACACTGAAAATGTTACAGAAGGCTTTTGGTGAATCTGCTTTATCAAAAACGCGGGTTTACGAGTGGTACAGAGCGTTCAAGGATGGTCGGGAGACGGTCGAAGACATGCCTCGCTCTGGACGGCCTTCAACGAGTGTGACCGATGATAACGTCGATAAAATCAAGGAAATCATTGCTGAAAATTGTCATGTGAGCTTGAGAGAGATGGCTCATGGATTGGGCATGTCACACGAGAGCGTACGTACGATTGTGCACGAAAAATTGGGTATGCAACGCGTTGCGGCTCGGCTTGTTCCGAAAGACCTGAATTTCTTTCAAAAAAAGTACCGAGAACAGGTAGCTGCAGACATGCTGGATCGAGCCAATTTGGATCTTACCTTCTTGGAAAAGATAATTACTGGTGACGAGACATGGGTGTACGAGTACGACACGCTTACGAACCAGCAATCGTCCGAATGGCGGCCAATTGGCGCGCCAAAGCCGAAAAAACCTCGCCAAAGCCGATCGAAAGTGAAGATCATGTTGATTGTTTTCTTCGATATTCGAGGCGTGGTACACTATGAATATGTGCCAGCCGGACAGACAGTCACCAAAGAGTTTTACTTAAGTGTTTTGAGACGTTTGAGAGAGGCTATCCGTCGTAAACGTAACGATTTGTGGGTCGACAATTCTTGGATTCTCCATCACGATAATGCGCCGTCTCACAAAGCCATAATTGTGAATGAGTTTTTGGCCAAACACTCGGTAAATATCATCGAACAACCGCCGTATTCACCAGATTTAGCACCCTGCGACTTCTTCCTATTCTCAAAACTCAAATTTCCGCTACGGGGAATGCGCTTCGAATCGATTGATGACATCAAGACGAATGCGACGCGAGAGCTAAAGGCCATCCCGGAAACCGCCTATCAGAAGTGCTTTGCCGAGTGGAAAAAGCGTTGGCATATGTTCATCGCTTCGAATGGATGTTATTTTGAAGGTGACAAAATAAATTTGGATGAAAATTAAAAATTGTTCGTTTTATTTAACAGTTCCCGATACTTTCTTGACAGGGTGTATATTTATATATAATTATATAATTATATACATATATACAGTGAGCAACGAAAATATTCGGACACTAGGTAATTTTTTCATTTTTTGATTAAAAAGTTGTATTTATGCAAACTTTTTGAAAAAAAAAATGAAATGGTATGTTAGAATAGAGCGTAAGGTAATAAATTCAACAAAAAAAAAAAAAAAATCATCAATAAAACCACAAAAAAAATGAATAACGTAACGTAATAGGCTTTTAAGCGGCAACAAAAATATTCGGACACGTACGTACGTCGAGCAGTGTTGGGTTTTCCCATGAGACAACGATGCGCGTTCACCGGGGGTGAGTCATTTCATACTAAAGGCAACCTGTTAATGAACCGCTGATCGACATTTGACATTTTACATTCATGTTTACGTTCGGTTTAAAATTTATTTAAAAAAATGCTTCGTAAAGGCAATAATTCCTCTTTTGAGCAACGACAGTTGGTGATTCGTAATCATAGTAAAGGATTTTTTGTTCGTAAAATTTCGATGTTATTAAATATGAGAAAAAGCACTGTCGGCAACATCATTAAATGTTTTGAAAAAGAAGATCGGATAGACTCAGTTCCACAAACAGGTCGGTCACAGAAATTGTCAAAAGTGATCAGCGGTTCATAACGAGGCAGGTAAAGAAAAATCCAGTAATTAGTGCGCCTAAATTATCCTACGAAAATACTCGAAAGACTTAATATTGAAGTTCACCCACAAACGATGCGTCAAATAATTAAAAAGAACGGTTACAATTCGAAAGTCGCGCGAAAGAAACTTTTAGTCAGCGAAACAAATCGAAAAAAAAAACGTTTCAACTTTGTAAAAGAACATGCTAATCGTGATGTAAATCTTTGGAAAACTGTAATTTTTACTGACGAAAGTAAATTAAATGATTTCGGAAGTGACGGGCGCCTAAAAATTTGGAGGAAACCGAATACAGAGCTTAAAAAATACAACCTGAACGCGACAGTCAAACATGGTGGAGGAAGTCTTATGGTATGGGGATGTTTCGTCGCGTCTGGGGTCGGTAACTTGGGAGTTTATGGAAGGTAATATGAATGCGGATACATACGTCGACCTTCTGAAAAGAAATTTGAAATGTAGTGCCGAAAAATTGGGTCTGGAAAACAATTTCAAGTTCTACCAAGATAATGACCCTAAGCATAAATCGTACAAAGCGCGGTCGTGGCTATTGTACAACTGTCCGAACGTCATCGAAACACTACCCCAATCACCAGGACATCAATCCCATCGAAAATTTGTGGGTCCACTTGGATCGAAAAAGTCAGGAAACGAATATTAGAAGTAAAACACAGCTAAAAATAATTATCGAGCAAGAGTGGCGAAAAATTTCACCCGAATTTACAGAAAAATTAGTTGAATCGATGCCTAGGAGGATGAAGGACGTTATTCAACAGAAAGGGTTACCGACAAAATATTAAAGGTGATTTTAAAATTGAATTTTTGAGTTTTATCGAAGCTGTCCGAATATTTTTGTTGCGCCTTAAATAGACTATTTTTATTTAGTTTCAAATTTCCGCTTATTATTATTATGCATCGAAAGTTTTTACTGTCTCTATTACCTAATGCTCTGTTCTAACATGCCCTTACATTTTTTTCTTCAAAAAGATTGCATAAATACAACTTTTTAATCAAAAAATGAAAAAAATACCTGGTGTCCGAATATTTTCGTTGCTCACTGTATATGTATACACGTACCATAGGTAGTATAGTGAAAAAAACGAATCTTACAAAAAAATGTATTTTTTTCTCGGTTTATCAGAATATAAAGGAAAATCTTGACTTCGAATTTTACGGCGCGTGCTTTCGTTAATTGCTAATGTTGAATTACTCTCACTCTCTTAAACTTCAGTACGTATATTCATTTAAAAAATTCGCTTTTTCTTCATTACAGAATATTAGAAAAATGAGCCGACGAAATTATTACTTTACTGTACAAATTTTTAATTGTCTGCTAGTTTAACTTGTTTTTGTCTCATTTTTTTTTCTTTTTTTTTTTTTTTTAATTTTATTCCGTACAGGTAAATACTCGGACCATATTACGCTCTCAATGTTCATTTTTAATTGTTTTTTTTTCTTTCTCTTTTTACTCCTCGGGCGTAATACAAATCGCTATAACATGTGACAACAAACCGCCGAGTACCCGAAATTAACAACAAAAGTAACAATAGTTTTCTCTTAATGTTTAAAAATTTTAAAGCTTACAACGAGGTATATAGTCAGTGTCGTGAATATTAATAATAACAGAATCAAAGTATTCATTGATACAGGCGGTCATATAAAAAGTTGCAAATTATCAAATTAATTTTGATCAATTATTAAGAAATCTGTTATTACAAGTATTTTAATTTTCAACTATTACAAGTATGTAATGTTTACTTCTTGAACCGAAATTTGGCGTGCCTGCTTTTCGAATCGAAATTCGACATGTCTACTTCTTGGAACAAAATTTGGCGTGCCCCTGTTTCGAAGCAAAATTTGACGTGTCCCTGTTTCAAAGTAAAATTTGGCGTGTCTAGCTTTTCTACTTAGCTGTCCATACGCAGGGCGAAGAATGTTAAGCTACACTTCATTGATAAGGAATAATCAAATTGTATAATCTGAAAAATTTTGAACAGAAAGCACCGCAAGAGCTTTAAAATTGTGGAATTTACATTAAAAAAATTTTAAAGCGAGTTTTATACGTTTTAATCAGAGCGGAGGAAATTAAGATTTATAATGAATCAAGATCTAATGATACCAAAGGTATCAAGTGAATTAGCTTTTTCCTTTCTCTTAGCCTTCTTATTCCTTCAGCGCGTAAACTTGAAATCCCAAAATGAACGAGCATTGTTTAATTTATTATAATCTAAACAAATACGTAATAGCTATTTAAAAGAATACCGTCGGAAAGATCCGAAACTTAACGTAAAAAGTTGAATATTAAACTTCCCAAATATTCTCCCGCTTATTAAATAATCAATTAACAATAATTATAACCCGACAGCGAATAATTAAAATATATAATGAATACTTAGTTTTGGAAACTTTTTCAGTATTATCTCATCAGCCGAAGAATACGTAAATGTAGCAAAAGTTTTAAATGAATCGGCTGGGTTTTGCTTCAGCCTTTATCACGTAATTTGACAGATGATGAGGTAATTTGAAAAAAAGTTTTCACAAGTAAGTATTTATTATACATTTTTTAGTCGGTCGCTTCGCTATTAGGTTTAACTGAATTGCGTGGTACTTGTAATTATTTGTGGTATTCCTAACTTCGGTACCGTTGAACATAAAGCTCACTGTAAACCTTCATTCCGTAGTCAACGACGATCCTTAAATTGTGGATGTCTTTTTATTTTAAATATAACGGCGAATGAAAAATTAGTACGACAAAAACATCAACATTAGTAAAGACTCAAAATTTCGAGTTTTGCAGATCTCAACAAAATGTATTTTAGACAAACAAAAATTATTCATTTAAATCGATAATTACTCCCGTGAACATGAAGTGGTTGCTTCGAAATGCGTCGGGGATATAAAACATATAATTGTTTAGTTAAGTGTTAAAATTGATTTATGTCGAGAAAAAAAACCCTAACATGAGTGGTTCGTTTCGTACTGTTGAAATAAAGGAGCTGTATGAGTGCTATAAAGTAGAACTAAGATTCTCCGATTGCTTTAGTTCGAAAACCGATTGAAGAAGAAAAAAGGAGCTTTTAAAAAGTGTACTTGCGAATCGCCATCGAATACAACGGCACAGTACGAATGTTCGAGAAATCGCGAAACTTCGGACTATGCGACACTTCAAGTTGACTGTCCGTTGATCAATTACGATATTGATTAGAAGGGAGTAGCATGCGAGTAAGAAAAATATATAGCTTAATAATGAAAAAAACTGACACAAAATTTTAATCAAATCCGCAAAAATACAACTCTTTGTGCGTTTACTCGATTTGAATAAATAAACATTTTATGTATAAATATATACATATATGTTTTGGAATATTATAGCAAAAACAAATCGTTCAAGTGATAGAAAAATTTGTGATGCTCTTCCTAAAAAGATTAATAATCACCCCTCCCCCCCGAAAGGCTTATTTATAGATATCAACGTATTCCCGGAGGACGATGTTCCTAATACACAATAATATAATTTAAAGAACTCTCTGAACGCATGGTTTCTTTATGCCTAACTGAACGCTTGTTTAACTCTGAATAGATTACTGGACCTAAACACTACTGAAAAATCTACATTTTTGTTTCATATCACAATTGTCATTTTCAAGTCTTATACACACATATATATGCATCATATATGTCAACGATGAAATTCTCCTTGGTACTTCTCTAAAAGAGAAAAAAGTTGAACAATCACCCGCACTACAACACAAACAAATATAAACAAAATCCACATATTTATATCTACATTTCAAAAAGTAAAAAAAATTACATTTAATAGAAAATTGATATCTAAATTTAGATAAAGAAAATTAATAAATTTGTTATAAATTGTTTCATGTAAAATTCCCGAGAAAAAAAAACAGATCTAACCACAAATCTGACGCTTTGAAATTTCAATTTGGCCGTACTCGCAAATAATTTTTAATTATTTTACGTAAAATTATACTATATAATAGGAGGAATACAATATAATCAGAAAATAAATAGAAAAGAGGACGTCGAAAATGTAGGTAATTCTTTTTGTATATAGACAAATTACAGACGACGGTGCAAATTTCGAAGCCAGCGTGTTATGAAAATAATATTTCGCTATTTCCTGCTAAGCTACGTTACTTAACACTTATCTAATCAAAATTTTAATAAATCGATTCAACAGAACAAATAACTATATATAACACATAACGGGACAAAAGTGGCAAATTACATTTGCATCCAGTCATGACAGCGCCAGAACAGCTGTTATCGATGCAGTTGTAGATACTTGATTATTTATGTCTTTTTCTGATAATCGTTCAAAATTATAAAAAATTCTAATTAAACTTTATCGGAAAATTATATATTAAAAATATTTATATAAACATGGACATGTTCCGAGAATATAATAATCATGGTTCATTATAAATTAAAAAACTGAAAACGTATTAAATATAAAGTTTAAATAATTATTAAGTTCAAATATAAAAAAGTCGATATATAAAAATTATTAATTAAATGTTACGGCAACAAAACGTTGAATAATAATTATATAGCAATAATAAATAAATATAAAAAAAAGCAATTATAAAAAATAAAATAATAAATTTTGAAATTAAAAAAAATATTGATCTTTTTTTAAATTTCAAAATTTATTATTTTATTGTTTATATTGTTTTTTTTTTTTTTTTTTAAATATGTATCTATTATTGCTGTATAACTATTAGTCAACGTTTTGTTACCGTAACATTTAATCAACAATTTTTATATCTCGACAACTTTGTAATTATTTAAACTTTACATTTAATACGTTTGCAGTTCTGTAGTTTGTAATATACCGTGATTATGTGTCTCCGAAACATGTCGGGTTTAAACTAATATTTTTAATATATTTCCTGATAAAGTTTAATTAAAAGTTTTATACAATTTTATTCTTAATTATGTTTTAGAAATGCAAATGCAACGTAAATTTTTTTGTTATTTTTACTTAACCGATTATTAATTTTTGGAATTTTTTTGCAATTGAACGGGCGTTAAAACTTACACTAGTCGATTAGATGTAGTGCTCTTCATCACCACTCGAGGGCGCTTTAATAGCGACAGATCTAACCTAGCCGCAAATAAAATGGTACTTCTCGGATCGAAAAAAACATGCACTTACAACACGCATGCATATGTAGTTTGCTCAAAATGGATATAGTTCGTAAACGCTCGATATATAATTTGCTGTTTACGTTGCTGTTGTGTGTACGCCTCTCAATGCCATTTTTAGCGATTCGCTAACGTCAGAGAAGTACCTACACAACAGCGCCCGGTGAAAATAACAGGAAAGCGGATAAATTATCAAATCAAAATTTAACTACTCCTCAATACTAACAGATCTCTTCACATTAATCATTTTTCTTTGCACGCTGAAATAGTGACTTCTCAAATTTCTACTGACAATCTAAAAATTCCTTCTTAGACTTTAGGTTAATTTCTTGTTACCAGGGAGATACTAGAAAATTTCTTTCTTTTTCAATTTGCATCGGTACTTCGTTGCATGACCAGAAGTATGGGAGCATTTACCATTGTCACATGGGAATTTTATTGTATTCGAATTTTTTAATAAAATATTGCACAAAATCTCATTTCCATATTTCAGAGGCTAAATTCGGATACTTTACAGTCTAAAGTAAAAAATTCAGAAATTAATACCGAAATTAAAACATTCCTCAATTTCAAATTTCACAAGATAATCAATATATATATATATATATATATATATATATATATATATATATTATAAAACTAAGTAACTCAAAAACGAGTCCCGATACGATCAAGGGAGTTATATGGTGTGGTAGCCCTCTATACCTTATCCATGAAGAAGGTTCCCGTTTTTACCTGAAGGGCGTGCCGTTGAAATAATGTTTAATCTGTAACAACCTTTTTATATTACGCTTATGAGACACCTATTTTATTTTGCAAAGAATGACGTAGTTAATTAAAGTAAACTCACGTTTAAGAATTATAGTATCACCCGAGAATTCAGGAGGCATTTCCATGGCGAGGTCCGAGGGGGCGAACATGTGTGGTGGCAGACAAAAATATCTTTTCCGTTTTCATTTAAATAATTTATTTATTTTTTTTCTTCTTTAAAACGAAATTATAGAATTAATGGCAATAAACAAACAACAAAATGGTAATTTCATAACACCTCTGTGGAATCTAAAAGGATATAATCATAAACGATGTAAAATGCAGTTTTTACTCAATACAGCCAATGCCAAACTACGACGGTTCGACACAAAACACAAAATACCCTAATTACACAAAAGTATATCGTTGTCGCGATAACCTAGTTGTTAGAGCGCTTGGTTTTCGTTACGAATGTTTCGGGTTTAATCCCGGACAACGACAGAAATTATTATGAAAAATTAAATTAAATCCTTGCTATTTCACACGGAAGGTAATGGAAAGCCACCACGTATATCATCATATGTGCGCTAGGTAGTACGCAGCAGCAGACACACGGGACTGCACTTTTATATCGATAAATCAAACAGTCACAATATCAGTTGCAAATGTAGCCTTACTTGTGCACACTCGTGTTGCATATAGCAATTGCCTAGTACATTACCTACATCTGTAGGTAGTCATCGACGCTCAGAAGTTGAGTATGGTACTATATAGATAATAAAAATCAATTTTAATAACAAACAAATATAAGGGTAAAAATAATTTATAATAATAAATTAAATAAATAACTTATTTAGGAACGTTTTCGGGTATAATCCATCATCAGCTAACACTAACTTAATCAAAACTCAAAACACACTCTTGATTTTTCTATTTCATTATTATTAAATTATTTTATATGTTCTTTATATCTACATTTAATTTTTCGCTCTGTTTGGCCGATATATGATTTTTTACAATCAGTGCAATTTATTTTGTAATATACCGTTATTTTCATAAATATTATTTTTTAAATTTAAAGCGTTTATTTTATTTCTTAGATTATTTTTAATTTTGAATGTTACATTTAAACCTTGTTTTTTAAATAAATAGGTTAATTTATATATATTATTGTTTTTTAATTTTTGTATATATTTTGATTTAGATTTTATTTTGTGAATTAATTTATCTATTATTTGTTCGTCGTAACCATTATTTCTTGCCAAAGTCTTTAATATATTAATTTCTATTTGTTTTTTATTTATATTCATAGGTGTAGTTAATAATCTATTTATTGCAGTCATAAAATAAGCATATTTATGTTGGTTTGGGTAATTTGATGTTTTATGAATTATATTATCGGTGGCGGTTTGTTTTCTATATATATATATATATTATACGTTAATCTGTCGTTTGATTTTACTATGGTTACGTATAGACGCACTCGAAATGTGGTGCTGGAGGCGTATGCTGCGTGTCCCATGGACAGCCAGGAGAACAAATGTCTCCATAATAAATGAGATTGGTAACCCGAAGAGGTTATCATCTGTGGTGCTCTGCAGGATACTGCGGTATTTTGGTCATGTGATCAGAGCGAACAATTTGGAAACAGTGCTCGTCCAAGGAAAGGTCAACTGAAAAAGGAGTCGAGGTCGTGCGCCGACTAGATGGACGGACGCGGTGTGCACAGCTGCTGGTCGTACCTTTCAGGATTGTGTACACATCGCAAGGGATCGGAATTGTTGGCGCAGTCTGATCAACAGGGTGACAGATCATGATCACGATACCCCTACACGGGGTGAAACGATTCGATAATAATAAATATCTAAAAAATTTATTTTGTTATTGTCTCCTTTTTCCATAATATAATGAATATTTTCGTGAATTTTATTTAAATCATTTAGAATATCATTTTCAGTATTATTATTACTTTTGTCAAATTTAAGTTAGTTTTAGCTGATGATGGGTTATACTCGAAAACGTTCCTAAATAAGGTATTTATTTAATTTATTGTTGTAAATTATTTTTACCCTTATATTTGTTTGTTATTAAAATTGGTTTTTATTATACAGTTTATAACAAACAAGCATATATTCTATAATAAAACAAACTTTAATAACAAACAATATAGAACAATAAATTGGATAAATACCTATTTAGAAACGTTTTCGGGCATAACCCATCATCAGCTAACACTAACTTAAAGGAAACTTAAAACATACTCTGTTAGCTGATGATGGGTTATGCCCGAAAACGTTTTTAAATAGGTATTTATCCAATTTATTGTTCTATATTGTTTGTTATTAAAGTTTGTTTTATTATACTATTTTAACAAACAGGATGTATTCACCTACATTTAAGCATATATTCACCTACATTTAATGGTACTATATGATGAACATATCACATTTAAAATACCGGTACACACATGAACGAAGTTGGTAAATTCCGTTCAATGTCACAGTATTAAACAAATGAATTTTTTAACGTACGAATATAAAACTGAATCCATCGAATTTACCATGAGGACATTGTCCGAACTTTCAGACGACATAGAAGGGTCGGTGGTTTTGACCAAGTCACTTTTTTAATTTACAGTTGGCGTAGTAAGTTCTAATTGTCGTCTTGGACGGCGCTTTATGCCCGGCTCGTGGACTTCATTAGTAGCATTCCCGGAACACATTCACATTTAATCGATACAGAAACGTTACATGGTTTTTTAAACATTAGCCCCGGAGTAAAAATGACATAGTCATTAATATTACCGGTATTACACTGTAAGTGGGATTTTCGCATAAACTGTGCTTGTGTATTGGAAGATAGGAAAAGCCAATTAGAGAATGTAAAGTTATCATCAAATACCTAGGCAAATTATTCGTAAATTTTGTTTTTATTCAGATTTGATTGAAAATAAAACCTTTCGACACTTCTTTATCTATAAAATGTAATACAGAATCTTCATGCACATCTAGGTAATTTGATTATTTATTACAACAGACAACAATTTTTCACGCCACTAATTATCAAAAAGAAAGAAAAAAATTGTTGCACGAAATTTTTTTAATTAATTAAAATTTTTAACTCACCGGTTCCCCTATTAGGTCGAACGCGTGAACTAGAATTTTAAATGCTTCTTCAGCACCCGGCTGATTATTTTTATCTGGATGAACTAGTACCGCTTGTCTTTTATAATACCTTTTAATAACGTCGTCCGAGCATGTTTTCGTCACGCCTAGAATACTGTGCATAAAAAAGAGAACACATATCAATTATCAATAAGATTGAATTATTTTTATAACATGCACGGGGGGGGGGGGAAATAAGGCAATATTGTTTCGCTTAACTTATCGAGAGAGTACTTTGTCCGGACAAAATCAAAATCTGATCAGTCAGATGAAGATCAAAGCTACGCGCGGAAAATCCATCTAAGCCCACTGCGTCGGCTTTAAGCTGTTTTGTCACTTGGACCTGTTTGCACTGGCACAATAGCGCAAGTAGTGGATAAAAGGAGAAACAGAGTGTTTCATTTAAAATATGCTACTAGTCTTCTTGGTTCATTACTATCTCTTTACACGTTCGCTACGTTGAAATGTGTAAATCAAGTTAGTAACGGTACGCATGCCACCTCTTTCCTCCGTCACTCAACAAGAAACGTAATTTAAATTTAAAAAACAATTTACGTTTCACTTCTGTTCTTTGTCGCCGACACATACTCGTCTATATAGAAATCTTAAACGTTTATAGCTTTTTTACCGATTACCGCTGCTTAAAATTTAAATTTTGACCGTGATATACAATCTCCCGGACTAGAATATTAATTTTACCTGTATGCATCCTTCCCTTTACAGGCTAGTAATCTTTTCATGGCTTCTTCTCCAGTCGCTGGAAGTGGAATATTCGCTGGTATCGAATAGGCGTTATCCGCTCTATTCGAAGCTTTCTTTCCGGACGGATGTTTACAATTTTTAACTTCTTTCCACCAATTCCAAGGATTCGTATACATTTTACCGAAAATCGATTTACTTGTTCTGAACCACGTTAGGCCGCAGCACATTGATACTCCCAGTCTATAATAATCAAATCGAATTATTTTAGTAAAATTTACGGACGGCAAATAAAATTGATTTCAATATATTTACTACAGAGATCGTAACTCTATAACAGTCCGTTTGTGCAAATTGTTTCAGTAACAAGCTTGTTGAAAGTTTTTCTTAAACTTCTAGAAGAAATAAACATTTCATTTAACTTTGAACATGAGAATCAGAAGTGAAAAAGTTAATTTTTGAGATATTCGAAGGAAAGCGTTTTTTAGAGCTTCCCCGCCAGTTATTTCAAATTACAGCAAGGAATAGTCGGAGACTGCTTTTCCTAAATGTAACTTTTCAACTTTTACTGACGGACGTAAAAAGCAAACAAAAGTACGTCGGTAAGATTTCCTTTTTCTTCCCATACTCCACATGGTGTAATTAAAAAAACGAAGATAAAGGTTTCGTAAATAGTAATTATAAAAATTCACAAAAGCGGCAAACACTTTTTAATTTACGACAAGAATATTTTTTTAAATAAAAGATGTAGCTGTTTTCAATAGATTTTCCCAGAAATATTAGATACACTCTTTAGCAGTAATTGTGCATTCGGCGCTATGCAGTATTTTAACTTTCTAAGAGACGAAGAGGAGAGTACTTTTTTATAGTTATCGCGAGAATATCGTTACATTTTTTTTTTTTTTTTTTTTAAATTATTCAAGAGAGAAAGAGGGAAAAATGTACTTTTATTTTCAAACCGGCGAGCAATATTTCTTTCACCGCGAATAATGAATATTTGAATAATTTATGATAAAAGTCTCCGACAACTACGTCGAGAAGTAGCGGTGATTCGCACAAAAGTTCCTTCTTTTAATGCACATCTCCTTATCACTCTATTCGATATTCAATTTCAACAGAAAGGCATTGTGAAAATAAAATTATTTACACTTTTGCTACAAAGTTTTTAGGTTCAGCTTAGAAAAATTATTTAATTTTAACTGCAGTTTTGATCCTTGCTTACTTTTTATTCGTTTCCCGACTCGCCCGTGATTTTTCACTATGTACATCCTAACCCACAAAAGTTGGATAATTTTACACATTTACGCAACCGATATTTATTTAAATATTTACGGTCAGATTATAATGGAGCGAAAAAATACGGTAGTAAAATTATAACACTATAAACAAATAATTAAAACTAGTAATTTCGTTAATTTATCAACTGACTACTATATTCATCTCAAATTTTTTCGACTAATCAGAGCGCAAATAAAACTACGACCAAAACTTTTTTAATATAAAAAGAGATATTTGCAAATTGTAACACTTAAAACGCATTTAACAATTTTATTGACCGCGCTTGGGCTCATAGTTCGCACATAATTTAATTGAAAAGTTAAAGTCACTATAATGCAGGTATGCTTTATTGGAAACGGAACAAAGTATATTATTACAAATATTTACATAAAATTATTGTAAAATGAAAAGATTAATTTATTATTTCTATTTATTTTGTTAATGTGGCCGGTAATTTATTTTCAAAATTTTGTTATATACATCATAAGTACTGCTCTTTTCCGATTATATTAATTAAAAATGTCTATTTATCAGAAAACGCGTACTCGCACACCAACTAACACACATATAAAAACTTGGACACGTTTCTAAAGCCCAGTGACGCAATTATGATACATTCAAATCTAAAAAAAAAAAAAAAAACTGAACTGTAATACATCATGATCATGAGATCTCGCTCCGGAAACGTTATAAGGATTTTATATGTTTTCTGATACGACATTTATCGCTTCACTGCATTGCTTAATAGTTGTATAGTTCATAAACAAGTCGGCATATTTAGTTCGCAAACGACGAAATAATATATTAACTTCGTTTTCGCGCATAATTTTTAGCTCAATAATAATAATGCGAAGAAATAAATTTGCACTTCAATGACGATATCTGTTCACACATTTTACTACTACATAAAATTTCCTTCTCTCCCGAAAAGAAAGATGATTTATATTAAAATTATAATGCAGAAAACACGTACATTGTTTTGTTTTTTCGAGGCTCGAGCGCACTGGTATCGAATTAAATTAAACCCGAATTCAGCCTTCGAAAGAAAATTGAGACTTACACGTAGCATACTTTATTAAAAACCGCGAATACGATAAAATTCTCAAGTGACAATCAGTGGCGAATTCTTCCGATGCTTCTAATCATGCGACAAAGTACTGCAGTAAATTGAAAAAGCAACAAATACATTTTTTAACACGTAATTAAAACAATTATTATTATTATATAATATAATTGTTTTAATTACGTGTTAAAAAATTTATTTGTTGTGAATATAGGTGAAAAATAAGTTTAATTAATAAATACAGTGAAATTGAAAAAGAATGGATCTGCTAGTACTTCTCTGGCAATAGCAATTAACGTTACCTAAAAGAGGAAGACAATTTTTAACTTGCTATTAGAAACTTGAAAAGCTACTATTTGGACACGCAAAGAAAAATGCTTAATGTATAAGACGACGACAGTCGCTTTGTCAGCGTGGAGTAGTTGAATTCTAATTTGTTGATCCGCTCGCTTTCCTGTTACGTACCTCAGGGCTTACAAGTATTTCTGTAACCTTAGCGAGTCACTAAAAATGCACTTAGAACCATACACACATATACAACAACAGTGTAAAACAGTCAATCAGATCAAAAGTTTAGAGTTTAGCTAACCAAGTATTTTTTTTTGATTTTTTATATTTTACTTTGGCAGAGCTACATGCACGTTTCTTTCTTTCTTTTTTTTTTTTTTGATCCAGTCATATACGGCTAGACTTAATCTGTCATACTTAATGGTTGTGTTTACACCATGACATAATCAGTCACTATTCACAGTGAAATGGTGACAAAGATCACTGCATCTAACAGATAGTAGAGGTTTTAAAGCGATCTACCGCAGAAGTAAGTTGTAAAATTTTATTGCGATGACGCGTAGCCTGTATTGAAATTTACATAGCTGTTTGTGTAATTTGTCACGTATACAAAGTATTATATCAATTTTCAGCGTCTAATTTTTCGTTTTTTTTTTTCTGGCAATATTTCATTTTCTCTGGGTACAATGTAATTTCATGTAAAACAGTTTAAAATAATACGTGAAATACATTTTAAATTACTTGCAAATACGGCCAAGTTAAAATTTCAAAGCATCAGATTTCCGATTAGAGGTATTCTCTGTTAGCGAATTTTACATAAAATAATTTAAATAATTTATTATTTATAACGGATTCGTTAATTTTTTTTAATCTAAATTTATATATAAATTTTTATTAAATAAATTTAATATTGTGACCCCCCCCCAAAACAACAGAGGCTTTTTTATTCATTTTTATGAAGTAGTGCGCGCGATTATTTATGGATCGATTTAATTTCAACATTTTCCTGTCTTAGAGAGGTACCAATGAGGACTTGCCACTGGTGATAATATACATGTGGGTGTGTGTGCGCGCGCGCAAACACACGTACAAAATCAATTTCTTTCCACTTCGCCAGGGGAATTCCCGAAGTCCCCAGATACTAATATATATAATTCTTATAACAGTTGATTTCGAGTATTTTTCATAAGATAAAATAAAAACATTTGACAATATCTTTGCCTAAACAAACATTTTATTCTTAACAATTTTACTTAATTCGATCGCTGGATATTTTTGATATTAAATGACGAAGAGGTAACCAACTTTTGTGATTTCTTAGCTCTAAATCAATTTGCAAAATACTTTAATCACGCTTCCGTTTCCTCAAACAATTCCTGAACATGTTACATTTATCTCTGGCATAAGAATAACGCCAATTTCTCTATCGCAAAAAATGAAATATTCAGACTAATTTAAAATTGTCGAATTGGTATTAAAACGTATTCGCAAATACTCCAATTATATTTTAAGGGTCCTTTGCATTTTTTTTTTTTTTTTTTTTTTTTTTTTTTTTGAGATTCAAAAGACATTAGTATTCGGTTTTAATGATTCCCATTCAACTCCGAATGAAATATGGGGCAAAGTTTGGCTTAGATCATTTGCTGATGTTGCCTTAAGCGCTTCGAAAAATACCACCAGCTGCGGACTTACTTGAAGTGCCTCATATACGTTATCGAAGGTTGGTTACAAGTTCCGAATATTAATTTTTTCCCATAGTTAAACGTAGCAATTTGCTCACTGTAACCAATTTCCCGTTTCTCAATCAGGAAAATAACCTTTCGTCCGTTAGATCGTTGGCCTTCTATCTTTTTTTCCAGTATTGCGTCTTGTATTATTTATTACGCGTGATATTTAATATATGCTCTAAGTAGGGGGTTTTCCTCTTTTTATGATTGTAAGCGATTTTTGTTTTGATCCATTCGTTTTAAGATTTCACTGTTACGTACGTGGTCGATCCATTCTATTATCAGAGTCCTTCTAAAAATCCACATTTCAAAAGTTTGTAGCTGATTTATCATTGCCTTCTTTAGCATCCACGCTTCTTTCCTTATAGCAATATCGCTAATACGTTTCTATAGCATTTCACTCTATTCTGTACCGGATACTTATATTGAAGTTTTTACTGGTGAAGACGGATCATATTTTTAACAATGCGGGGCCCGCTTCGTCGATTCTTGCCGTAATTTCTTATCTGGATCTATGTTTTCTGTTTTGCAGCATTGGAGACATTCGCACGCGCGTACTATTTCAATTGAATTTCGATACATTTCCAATGTTAGTTGTACGATTCTTTCTTTTTACTCAACACCAAGACTTTTGTTTTTTGAGTACTTATTCTTAGCCTTAGTCTATCGCACATAGCTATTATTCTGTCTATTAGAATTCCTCTTCTCACCGCTTACCACTGTCGCTGCATCATCTTTATACATCAGATTGTTCATTACGGTGCCACTTATTTTAATTCCTTCTTTGGTTTCACTCAAAGCTTTCCTCTCGGGGCAATTCTCTGAGTAAATACAGAAACAAATTGAGGGAACATTTACATTCCCTCGTATTTCTGAAATTATACATACATATATATTCTTTTTCCCCTTGGTGTAATATTATAATTGTTTTAATACTTTAAGATCGAATGCGGTTGTCTTTACACGATTTATTCTCCCACTTACTTTGGTCACTGAAAAGTTCACGTGTATAGTGCATTCATTTTAGATTAACATTCGACTGCTATTATTAATTCCTCCGGGTCTTTTCATTCTTCTCTATCCATGTTTCTTCAGCTTCTCTGAATTTTCTTCTAATTACGGCGTGCATATTTCAATTTGAACTTTTGCTTCACCTTCTCATTCCTCCAACAGTATTATCATGGTGACCACTTAAATATAATTTTTAAATTCCCAGTTTTTCTGATCCAAATCCTTCCATTTTCCCAGACCAAATCCTCCCGATTTCCTGATTACTAGAATTGTACAAAAAGAAGAATGGACTGTTTTTTTGTTACTCTTGATAATATTTGACTGCCGCGGCATATTTTATATGAATAAAACAGAACTTCGTAATTTATTTTGATTAAAGTACATTAAAAAATGCATTCATTTTTCGCTTCGAAAGATTTTTTCTTATTAAAAATATCGTTTTTGGCTATTTTTACCGTTTTTCACGGTTTTACAACAAAATTCCTGGCTTATTCCCGGCTTCCTGGTTCGGTGGCCACCCTGATTATTTTATCAATTCGGTTCCTTGTCTCTAAATTACTATCATCTCGTTCTATTCCTATAGATCTGAGGGGACAATAACACGGCAGATTGCCTAGTTTGGTCGACCGCCCACAACGCCCATTTCTTAAGCTATTTTCCAGCTTCAGACTTAATCCTTCTTCTTGCAATCAATCAATCCAGACTTTGGTTGGATAAATACCCTTCCTTATTCTTTAATTCCACTTCGCACTATCTTCTCATATAGCCGGCATCCAGTCCTCAGCTTTTTTTTTTTTTTTATTCCGTTCAGTTATCGTTCTACTATTGTTTCCTTAATCAGATTAAAAATTAATCACATTCTCTTCTCCCCGCTTCTCGCTTTCGTTTCTATCACATTCTCTTAACTGTCCCCTCTACAACTCTGATTATCCTTTCGAATTCGATGCAAACAATGTTTTCTTCGAATGTTTCGGCCCTTGTTAGCGAACGTTCCTTTTTCTATTCGAAAATCTTGGCTCTTGGCCTTCCGGTTCCTTACAGTGCTTCCTTTATCCTTTCCTTCCCATCTCCTATCGCCACAGAATCTAATTTGATAACATACTATATTCAAGTGGTTGGGTCAAAGCGAAGGGAGAGTCCAAAAAAAGAAAAAAAAAAATTTTGTCAAAGGAAACAATTTTTTTTTTTTTTGGTTTTACCAACGAAGGTAGTATAGACAAAGCCTTTGAAAACGACATATAGGAGAAAAAAAATACGTCATCCGTTAAAACTGAGCTTTAGTTAATGTTTTTTATTTATTTTGAATTCGTAGTTCGTATTTTGGAGTTTTTTGGTGTAACTGTTTAATTTTAGTATATATTGCCACCGAATATTGCAGGCGGATTCGTATCAGCTTCGCTAGAGCGGAAACTCGCTGCTTAACCAACTACGCCACGGTAATTGGCTATACAAATATAACACGTACACGGTGGAAAACAGATAATTCCCACATTGATAACAGCGAAAAAGGGAAGGTGGACAGGGCCTGCATCGAGGGAAAATAATGGTTTAGTTGAAATGTAACAAGAAAAAATATAGCAACGGTTATTTGTCAAGCTAGCAGGGAACCATTTATCAAGCATGATAATGATAAGGACACGTAGTACACCGAATTAAACAAGATATACAAATAAAAGAGAAAATAATATTAACGTTAATAAAGGAAGACACATTCAAAAATTTACAATATATTGCGTAATGGTCATTGATAGGTCTTGGAAATTATTAAAAAAAAATAATTGGCTAAAACTTCTGGCAATAAAAACAACATATTAAGACACTAGCAACATTCATATCAAAAAATCGATTTTAACAATCAAATATGTTTTATTTATTTATTTTTTAAATATATTAATTTTAACAAGGTATTCTTGGATGGTTTAGGAGCATTATAAAATGAGTTAGAGTAAGAATTTTAATGTACAGACGTTATCAAAAAAAAAAAAAAAAAAAAAATTATTGATTTTGAAGTCTCGAACAGATAATAAACGTTTTGATTCATTAAGATATATTGTTTGAAAAATTGTGTTGTAGCTAAAACGGAATAAATAATACACCCCCTAGTTTTATTAATGGATTCTTCAATAAAGACATTAGTCCAAGAAATGAGAAAAAGGAGAACACATCAACAAGGGATCTTCATTAGCAGCCACAAGAAAGGAGAGGATTAGTTAAATACTGATTCGATCAGAAATAGTCAGAATGAAGGAACCGAGCACTGTTATTATGGATGGGGGTGTAAGAGGCATAATAAGGATCAGTCCTTAAACGTTTATGGATAGAAGATGGCAATAATTCAAGAGCAGAAATAACAAAAGCAGAAGAAAATGGGAGAATATAAGAAGCACTGATAAGGAGAGTAGGATGCTAAGTTTTAGAAGGCAAGAGTAGAAGGGTGACTGTTCAACGGAAAAGGCTGAAAATTCAAATAAAAGATGCCAGGGATGCATGAAAAGTATGTAGAAGGGGGTGAAAAAAGGAGTAAATGTAGATGAAAACCGGGAAAATGATGCAGCAAGGAGACCACGATTATAGTGGAAGTGACAAACAGCCGAGATTGTGGAGCGTTTAAGAGAGGGCAAGTGCCTAAGAAATCATGGGCGAAGAGGAAGAAATTGCTGAATAGAGAGGTAAAAGGAGCAGAACTGGAAAATGAAGTAGAATAAGAATTGAGCCATAATTATTTAAGGGAAATCCTGCTTTAGAAGATGAAAAGAATCGATTTTTTTTTTGATTTTTTATTTCCTAAAACGACAGATTATATTTTACAAAGTTACAGAAATTCGAAGTAGTTTTAGAGATAGAAAGCTGAACGAAAAGAAGCATCGATCAGTTGTACGCTCATTCAGCTAGGCTCGGGTGCTCTTTCCGACCTTGTCACTTCTACTCCGTTGTAAAAGTTATCGATGCACGTGTTTCTACTTTGAGCTTATGTTCAGCTAGACTCAGGCGCTCTCGCTGCCCTTCTATCGGTAAGAAGCGGCTAACGGAAGGTATCATAAAAAAGTTAACAATTCATTATGGTTTGGCAATTACAAGAAATATCGATTCTGTTCAAGAAATGAAAAAATCTGTGATAGCAACGCTAGATCATTATTGCTTCACAGACGAATCCCCTCGACACGAAAATTGTCCAACAGGCATCGATAGTTGGTGTGAATGGCGCAAAGCCGAATGCACTAATCAACTACGATTTTTTGAGCATACTGCTCGATTGATTGACAAAAAAATTGAGAAGCACGTTCGCCCGAATTATAAAGAACTATCAAATGATGACCTTTTAACGAGTTGTTTAGGCGATCGCACGCAAAATTCAAACGAGTCGTTCAATTCAATGGTCTGGCGAATCAATCCGAAGCACTTGCATTCCGGCCAAACATTCGTTGAAATAGCCGTCTACTTGGCTGCAGGCATGTTCGACGAAGGATATTCAACGATTTTGAATACCATGCAGTTGCTGCATTTAAATATTAGCCAGCAATGCAAAATAATTGCTGATGCCGCCGTCGCACAACGGATCGAAAGGAAGAATAAACGCCAGTCACCTAGCACCAATGGGGCTCTACGGCTTGTAGACTCGAACAAATGCATCAGAATGAGTTATTTGAGGAAGCAGAAAGACTACCCTATGGAGACCAAGAATAAAGAGATCATTAGCGCAAGAAACGAAGATTTATATTTTCTCTTATAGAAAACTTTAAAACACGCTTTTTCAAGTTTTCATTTTTTCTGAATCGGCGGGCGCGATAGCAAAACAACTAAACGACATATTGACTTGAATTAAAATTTATTCTTTTCGGTATTTATGAACTAACAAAATCGTTAAAAAAGGCATTTTTACAGATCTTTTATGCAACATAAAGTTGTTATTTTTTTGCTTTTTTTTTGTTTTTTTTTTTTTTTTGTTGAAAAAACATTTTTCTTTTCAAGTCTGAAAAAATCGATAATTTCCCAATTACTTTTACTTTTTTTTTTAGTTCACTCAGAAGAAAGATGTATGATAATTGGAAATTTATTTAGTTTTTATGTTTTTGACAAGAATAATTACGAACTACAGTAGCAAGACGTTCTAGGAAAAGAATCACATTGCTCTGCAGTTTATTATTATATCTACGTAATAAAAATTATTTACAAAATACGTAAGAAAATATACTCCGAAGTTTGCAAAATGATTTTTTTCTCTTTCAAAAGAAATCCTCAAAAAAGAGCTTTTTTAGGTCTTTTAAAGCGGTATCTTCCTTTAACGAAAAAAGAGCAATTAAAACAGCGGAAAATAATAAACTGTGTTTCCTCGTGTAAGTAATACATTTTCTTTTACATGTTTTTTTAAATTAGGTAACGCCGATTATAAACTTTTCCAATTTACAAACAAAACTTAACGATTTCATTTCATTTTTCTCTTAAAACGTTAAAAATGGTATATTTTGTTTAGTTGTTATTGCAAGTGTAGAAAAGTAAAAAAAAAAAAAAAGAGTTCGTAATTTTACAAAAAAATAGCAATTAAATTTACGTTACTCAAATAAAATAACAATGCTTCTGATTTTTGATATAAAACACTAAGAATGGGAAAAAATACATAACAGATAGGGAATTAAAATCAAAAGAGCGAATAACAGAAAATGTAATTGCGATTTAGAAATTATTTTATTTTCTATTATTGTTATATAAAAGTGATGTGAATAAAGAAGTTCGAATTGTGTATCGTACAATTTATTTTCAGTTAAGAGTTTATTTAATTTTATTAAACATTTTAAACTGATATGCAATTGATAAATTAATTAAAAATATTAATTTTTATCATTTAATCACGAGAAAAACATGCAAATAATTTCACATTTATTGTTTTTTTTATTTTTTTATTTTTTACATTTAGAAATTAGCAAGTTTATTTGAAACAATTTTCCTTAATTTTTTTGCTCCGAATAAAATTTTTTTTTATTTCATTTGAACCCCCTATCGTTTTTTAAAGAGTGATTTCACTTTTTCGAACTCTCAATAATTGTTAGTATTAAATACATTACTAACGAGTTTTACCAAATCTCCTCCGGTTTATAACTGCAAAAAACACTTTTTTTTTTTGAAATATAATACACAATTGTATATAGTGGGGGCTTCCCCAATGTAGAAACGCAAAATGATTTCTCGTTTAACATGCAGTGAAGATAATTTAATGAAGATAGCAAATTTTTGTTTCTTTAAAAATTGAAAATTGCTTCTGGCCTCTCTTGAATTTTTAAGCGTAACTAACTAATCAATATTTTGTTTATGTACTTCTATTCGGTCCGATAATTTACAACTACAATTAATTGATACAACGTTGTCGCATTATTAATTGTTTACTTTAGACGACCACAATAGAGTAGCCCATACTCTATTTTATTAATCTTTCATTAAAAAAGTAATCGCGTTAATACTTTTATGGAGCAAAAACGAAAAGGTTATAATTCATTACTGCAATGAGAGCCGACGAACAGTGATATTCTCGTAATTGACTTGTCAGTAGGCTCCCAGTCAAAGTTAAAAGTTTTTCCAACGTTTCAACAGACATCTTTCGTACTACTATCTTAACGCGGCGGATAGCTGAGATTAATTATTCGTCGAATATTTTATTCGACAGAAGATCAATCTACTTCTTGAAAGAACGTTAACTTACGTCACCAACTATAGCACGCAGAATATAATGTCGAACAAAATGTTGACCAATGATAAACTGTATTTCTTTTAACGCCCTTAATACATATTAATATAAATATCACCGAACTTTCAATACGTAACGCATACAGATGGATGGTCTTTAACATTTTAAACGCATTGCTACCTTTTTATCGTTTTATCTCGATGTAGTTTGAAGAAAGTAAGACTATTAAGTGTTGTTTTCAGACCAGTTGTAAATGTGAAGAACTTCTTTAACTACATAATCAGTCGTTGAATACAGAATTGTTATGAAAAATAACACCCTTATATCTGTACTATAAGAACGTCAAAGATATAGCTGCCGCGTTTGCATTCGAATGAACGTACGGAAGTTTCCAATTTTTACTGAAGAATTTAAAATTGCTGTTAAGTTGTTTTTTCTTTATCGGTAAACGATTAAATTTACCGCTTAATAAAGGTTCACTATATTGCCTTTGTATTGTACAACCGGAAATGTAAAGTGATTAACGTGAAACACAACTTCATTACATCGGAATCGTTTTGTTTTTAATTTTATCCGCATATTTAATTTTACTGGGGCATGGCTTGTTGGAACTAGAGCCACCTTCTCTAGTAAGTAGTCACTCGACCGTCATATAGTGCTAGTCCCACCGACGGAAAAACGAAACAACAATCGCGTGAGTTCTGTACGTTCACGTCATGCAGGGTGGTAAATTTTCTATTTCGCCAGGCGTAGCGTTGATCAGAAAAACTAAATCAATATCTTGCTAATGAGAAAACGGAGGAAGATTCACTTGCCGAGGGTGTTCCTACTGGTAAATACCGTTAAGCATCCGGCTGCATCTACAATTGTAGACTAACAGCAACTCGCTCGTCACAACGTACCCAGTCAGATTGATGATATCAATCTAGAGCGAATAGGCGAGTATCGGGTGCCTAAAAACCGGGTCCTTTCGACGAAGGGAGTAATCTCTAACAGAAAACATTGTCGCATAAATCCCCGGTAAACCATGCATGAATTGACAAAATGAAATAAGCAGTTTCAACCAAACGGAGTCGAACATAGAGACTTCAAGACCTTCAGCAAGCGAAACCCCCGTATCGGATCCGAATTCAATATGGAAATAAAAAGATCGGAAGAAGGTTCAAGTATTTAAAATGTCGTGTTGGAGGCGACGGCGAAAATTCAACTGGAAAGATAAAGTAAGTAACAACCTAGTATTGGATGGAATTGATGAAAAAAGAAATATATTGCAGAAGATTTGCAAGACAAGAATCAAGTGGTTCGGACATTCATTACGTCAGAACTAAAGTATTCTGAAGCAAGTTGTCGAGGACAAATTAATGAGGAAGCAACCAAGTGGTCAATTACGGAAAACCCTCATTAATATCGTATTAGAAGAAAGCGGAGTAGTGTGCTAACGTACGCGGAATTGACGGAAAAAGCCTCTGACACGTTATCATGGAAACGGTTGGTGCATGGGGCGAACCATCCCCTATGGGCTGAAACGCTGATAATGATATTTAAATGATTTTTTTGATTATTTTTTCTTTTTCGCTTTTTTTCACGTTTTGAATGACATGTAATAATTAATTATTTTCCTCCATTTAGAAAGTATATATTTATTAAAATGTACGTTTAACTGATAATAAGTAGTTTAAATTCAATTTTATAAAAACGTTTAAACGTCATCAGCTCTACAGTATAAAATTGCGTACTCGTGTGTACTAGCCGCATTTTTGATAAAACTTCAAAAATTATATTAAACAACAACCAAGAAAAAAAAAAAATCAAAAAACCAACATTAGTCAACGACATTGACTACAACGTCATGTTCGTCAAAATAAGATCCCTACGCTCACTCCAAATAATCATTAATTAATCATTATTATCTAGTTGCTGTATTTAGTAAAAAGGTATTGTGACATTGAGTTGCTCGCATTATCATATTTCGAGCATCTTGCCTGGCGTAATATGTAATCTGAATGAAGAACAATATCTATTAGTTCCGGAGGAAATACGACGAAATTCAAAACACGCGACGCACGGTAACAATCAGTATGTTTTGGGACGATTCGTAACTTGAAATCTGAAGCAATACCTTATTTAATAGAAAATTTTTCCCTAGTTCCGGAGAAATCAACGCCTATCACGAACCGATTAATACGTTATCCCCAAATTTAAAAATTACAACTACACTTTAGCATCAAACTTACGGATATGCGGATGTAGCTAAAAAGTGTTTATAATTAACTGCATCAATAGAAACACAAAATACAAGCACCTTGTTTCATATTTTACTAGTTTGCATAGAAATTCAAATAGTTGATATCATTACCATCAGACTGATTAACTGACTTAATTCTTAGCTTAGCGTGAGATTACATGTAATTTCGCGTTATTATTACTAGATCCGGAATTTCGTTACACGATTCCAGCTAAAAATGAAGTATTTGCATCACATTATTTTCTCCGAATTTATCCACTTCCTTTAAATAACAACTTTTTTGTTTTTCTTATCTTTAATTATCTCCCGCGTAAAGAATATTTTTCCAAATGTAATGTCGGAGCACACCGTAAAAAGAAGTGTTTTGATTTTAAAAATCAACGTTTATATTACTTTTACACCTCTCCTCTGCTGGTAGCGCGCAAAAAAATCGTAAGGATGAAGGTCACAGAACCCTTTTACTGTTATTAGAACATTCGTGTTAATATTTTCGTATAATTATTGAAATTTCCGCTTCTTTTCAAATAATTTTATTCCTTTTTCCAACACGTATACAAGTATATATATTCCACCATATTAGCTAAAGAGGAGAGTGGCTACTTTTCTGTCAAAATAAATTTATTGATTTTTTCCAGTTTTATCGATTTTTTAAATTTTTTCGACGACATAGAATAACCGTTTAGAAAAAATCATACATAACTTTCAAACATTTCATCTTTTTTTCTTTATTTTTTAAAAACGAAAACGATATGGTTTAACGCGGCTGATAAAATTAACTAAATATAATTTTTACTTTTCATTCAAAAATTATATAACTCGCACAGCTTTATCACCTATTTCATGGTTTTGATTATTAATAATATCCAATGAGATTTTTCATTAACTTCTTAGAGAAATGGACATATGCTAGAGTTTTGCAATCATTTGTAATATTTTTAAATGCACTCACGAAAGTACTTCCGTATTTTCTTTAAATTTTCTAACTTTCAACAAATTTAGCGGACTTTTCCCAGCTATTTAGAAAGTGGCTATCCTGTTATAATAATTTACCACAAACTGCTTCATTCATTTTGCTTCATTTTTTCTTTTAATGAAAGAAATTAGTAATATATCTCAAAGCAGTGAACTTAAATAATAATAAAAAAAAAAACAACAATATATATCTGCATAAACTAAAAATATTACAAATATTTAAAAAAATGATAAAGCAAGTTTACGGTATTATAGTGCTGAACATTCGAAAAAATGACTAGTGTAAATTTGTTCGATAAAACTTAAAATATTAAATAGAACACGTATTATTATAAAAAAAAAAAACAAAAAAAAAAACGCGATTATTAAAAATTACGTTTTACGCAATAATAAAAAATGGAGTACGTACAAATGAAAGAACAACCGAAAACTCATCGCTATAACATCCCACAGTAAATTTACGAACCAGTTTATAAATAACAGTAAATATTCTTCCGATTTTTTACACCATCTTTTCCAAAATAAACCTACATATATCGTAAGGAAAAATAAAAGAAACATATATAATTAAAAAAAAAAAAAAGAAAAAAAAACCAGCGTAATACGGACAATTAATGTTGTACCCAAAGCAATCATTTTAAATTTTGCTTTACATATTATTCTTAGTTATTTTTTATTACCATAAATAAAAGAAAATTAAGCGACAATGGGTCATATTATATGGTTATCAAGTACGCATGTCCTCAACAGTAACAATTATTTTTATTTTTTTTGTAAATGATCTATACCACAATGTCATATTAGTCAGATAAGAAAATTGGTTTCGCTGTTGTAATAAAAATGAGTTATTTTCAACCCAGGTTAAAAATATATATATATATATTGCTTGCTAAAATCGCCGTAGGAATTTTATAAAACAAAAGGTTCATAAAGGATAATTAATAACTGATATGTATTACGGACAATTAAAAGTATACAAATTTAAAGCGAAATAACAAAATCATTTTACAGCTTTACAAATTTTTTTACTAATCTTATGAATTTGTATGATTTTTTACGTTCCAAAAAAAAAAAAAAAAAAAAAAAAAACTAAACCGTATCCGAGCATAACGTTTATTACTGAAAAGTAAATACTGAGAAACCAAAAATAACGATAAAATAAAATGAAAGTAAATATACAATGAAGATAATTTAAATTATGCAGTAGCACTTTTTATCTTCAAATACATCACCGATAGGTACCATTGGATAATCAGAAATTAAAGCTTTTTTAGAATTCCATAATTATTAAATCTAACACGTCCAGAAATGGGATATAAATGTTACGACGAGGTAGGAGATTTCTACGAGTAAATTCAAGCTTCATACGTAACAATGAAAATAAAAGCTTACAACCGAGCAGTTAGGGATCTAACGAAAGAAAAAGAAAAAAAAAGTGGCGAATGGGGGGAGGGAAATGAAATAAATATAACGATGAGTCACAATTATTTGGAAATAAAAATAGACGAACAAAATAAATCGATTTAGATATCATTTCGTATCCGGTGCGGCGCATATTGAACATTAAAGATATAAAAGTGCACTTAATCGGTGTTGATATAGTGCTCGGAAACATTATCAAATAAATGAAATAAAGAGAAAAGGTATATCAAAAATTTATGTTAAGTAAAAGAAAAATTAAGTGGTTTTGAGAAAAAAACAACAGCATTATTAATGAAATGGAATTAGGTTGCTATAAGAAATTTGAAAAATATCCTACTACTTGCCAATGGAAGAATCGGCAAAATCGGTTCAATAATTCCCATAGAAATGGAGAAGCATATGCGAAAAAAAAAAGATGCTCCGTAATAGGTTAAAACACGATAGTCGAAATATTGCAACGTGATTTTAGAATATTTCTCGAAAAAAAAATTCATTTCATAAATATATTAAATAACAAATACTAACAGGAGAGCAAGTACTACTTCTCTCGTCTACGTAAGTAGTTTTTAAAAATTTTCTTATTACGAAAAGTTTTCTAAAACTTTTAGAATTTCATAATACTACATTGTATCTGATCGGGTCAGGAAGCGTTGAAATTTCGAAATCTCTTTTTTAAGCACGACTTTTAAAAATATTTTCAACAATTAATTTGGAAAGTGATTTTTTAATCGTAGTATCCAAATATTGAAAACAAATGTAAATTTCAATACATCGTGAAAAGTATCTTGGTACTGCATCGTCAATTATCAAACACTTAGTTTTTAGTACTTATCGAATAGTAGTGTTTTTCTATTTTTTTTTTTTATTGACGCCACGTTAGTACCAGAGTTAGACCCTAACACGACTTCCCTGTACCTTTAACAACCCACGAATATCTGTAAACTGGCACACAACTCGTGAAATACATAACTTGCCGGTCTCTTCAACAATTCGCCGAAATAGAGAACTGCCACGATTTCGTATTAGCGCTTGTAATTCCGCATACGATTAGCTTCAATTTCCTTAAGATACCCTCGAGATCCCCCGTCTTCTGGAAATTCCGTGTTACCGTTTGTATCCTTATTATTCGTTTTTTTTTTTTTCAATACTTTACTATTTTATTTTTTGCATTTTTCTATTTATCATCTAATATTTTTATTTAGCTTCAAACGTTACATTTTTAATAAAATATATAGTTTTGAAACACAACACACACATCAAGCCGTTTTCACGCTAATTAAAAACAAATGTAACATATAATATATTGTATTTAAAATGAGGATTATACATTAAACTTCCAGAAGACAAAAAAGGATTTTACGGATAACATTGAGAAAAAACGAAATTAAATAACTGCTTTGAAAAATTTGTAGACAACTTTAAGAATATTACTAAAAAGAGTACCAATATTTAAGAAGACAATTGAGAAATAAATCGTTTACGTAATAATAAAATTTTAGAATTTATCGTTTAATATTATATTAAATTATTTAATACTAAAAGAAAATAAGTAAACTTTAGTATTTACCAAACTGCGAAGGGCTTGCGCGTCGCTTAACAACCCGAGGTGACTTTTTCGGAATCGATGTATTCGAAATATTAAAACGCGCATTTTTATTATTGACTATTGACGACTTCTGATTTTCGACGCCGTCTATAATGCCGCTACTTTTGGTCGCTGTATGAAAAAAACATATTTAATTACCGGAAAATCTTTACGGCTATTATTATATATACATAACAAAAAAAAACAAACAAAAAAAAACAAAAAAACAAACAATCAAGAGAAATAAAAATAAAGTAAAATCGCAATCAAAACTAACCAGCTTTGCGGTTTAAGGAGCACCGTAAGAACGGAAGTTGCGGTACAATAAAGCAAACATTACAATGAGATAGAAGATGCGACCGTTTAAGTCGAAAGATGAATCACTCTATTGCAATCATACAGCCTACTTGTTACAGTTTCAGACAATCATTTATTTCTGTATTACCGATTTCGCTCATTATTGAAAAAGTAAAGTATATCAAATCATAGGGCGACTCAAGTTCTAATTTAATACTGTTGCATTTCATCGTCGAACCGAATTTTAAGCGGAGGTTAGAAATGCTGTAAATAGTAAACCGGATAATTTATCAAACATCGATTAACAGAGTCAATTGTGTCATTAATGTCTTTCATAAATCGCGTTTACCTTTTTTGTATTTATTCCTTCAAACCAGTTAAAACTTGTAAGTATCAGTGAACAAATTACAACAATCGTTGAAGCACGATACCGATGATATAAGATTTGGCAACTTCAATTAGTGCATTATTTCGTTTGAAAACGAAAAATAAGTTTATACATTATTTCGCTAAAGACAGTTTATTTATTTTATAACTGTTTAGAGATTTAACTCGATTAAAAACCGGTAATGTTCACCTCGGCTATTAAAGTTTTTTTGTTTTTTTTTAAATGAAATGTACCATTTTGATTAAATGAATAGGTTTCCTCCGAAGATATCGTCAGTAACAGATATGTACACTTTCTTTTGTTTATGTAAAGTTACCCGTTATTCCATCGAGTTACAGTAAACTACGACATAAATTTCCTGAAAATCATCAAATTTACTGCTCACTGTTATTTCGCTGTTTTTTTTTTTTTTATTTTTAAATACAGATTATCATGTTTAATTAAAGTTTCTGCAGTCCTGAAGTATTATGAAGTTCATTCGAAATCAAAGCGTTACAAGGAAAGATTAGTTAAAAATAAGTGAAATTAGAATTGAGAAACTTTCTTTTAAGCACTACTACTTTTCGTAAAAAAGGAAAACTCGAGCTACACTCGTCGGTTGGAGTTATCCAAGACTTCTATATATTAGACGATAGAATGCTTTACGAACAGCGACGAGAAGGCTTAAATTCACCGATAAGAACGAAGATCATTTTATTACAGTTGCAATAAACCGATAGATATTTAAATGTCCTAAAAATAGACGCTAGATTAAATGGAACTCATTCAGAACAGTTCTCTTTGAACACAGTGAAATGGCGTTTAACGAGCGCTAAGGTAAAACCTGCAACAGTCATAAAATTATTAGGGCATTCACGGAAAAAGAAGAAACGCTTAGAGTAAGCTTTTAAATTATCGTTAGTGAACAGAAGATTTTAATAGAGCATTTCGGACAGATGAGTGAACTTTAAACTTTTTGATTCGAAAATAAACATGTTTATGTTCGACGAAGCGCGTAAGAAGAAAAAACTGCCAAATTGAATTGCGTCAATGATCAAGCATATCCATGATGATTTGGAATTTTCTCTAGAAACGGCATGGACAACCTTATAAAAATGAATGGAATAATGGAGAAAGAGATGTACAAAAATATTTTCAGAACAAACGCTGTTGTTGTTACATCTAATCGTCTCCATTTAATTGGCGATGAATTCAATATGTAGCAAAGTAATAGTTGCAAACATACTTCTAAATTATGCAAATACTTTTTTTTTAACGCGAAACAATAGCTGGGGAGCTTTAAATGAGGCTAAATTTACACACACACAAAAAAAAAAATATGCAAGAGCCCTACCCGTTTGTACAAAGAAGTACTCGGGGCAATATTTCATTAGATACAATTCAAAAATTCTATTATATTCGGAATTGCGAAAGAAATGATAAAGCACTAAAGTGGGTTTTCTGATAAAAAAGATCTCTTAACATATTAAATATATTTTCTTTATTACTTCCGGTAGCGTTTTGTATTGTGTTTCCTTTCGGATATTCAGGGGTGAGCAAAAGTCAGAGTGCAAACGCACACGTGCAGTTTTCGATAGTGCATCTTGACTTTTGCTCACCCCAGTACGTATCATGACAAATACGATAGAATAAAAATATTTTAGTGCATAATTTTTATTTTTATTTTACCGCACTTATTAAGACGGTCTTAAATTTTTTGCTTGTATAATACACATAATCACAATTAAAAGAAGAAATTCAAAAAGAAAACGTACGCCACTTAAAACGATTATGCATTTAATTTTTAAAAACTTCCCCGCTTTATTGCTGTATGCCATCTACCGTTATTTTTTTGTTACACTAACGATTAGAATTATTTTTACTGGACTTGTCGAATTTGAAAACGTAATTACAGTGTCTTAGCATTTCAAATAAACTGAAAATAAAGTTTTTCGATTTCATAATTATTTTTGTGAAGTAGCTGCGTTATTTTGTTATTCCGCTCGAGAACGGAAGAAACAGAAGTAAAAGTAAAATTTTACCAAAATACCAAGCCAGAAGTTTATTAAGCACTTACCTTTTCAAATGTTCACTACGAAACGATCATTATTAACTGTACTTTTATCACACGCTGAAGTTCAAACACTGTTCAAAATTTGTGAAAATGAAATCGTACGGTCTCGCAATATATAGGCCAGTTAGAAAATAATACGATAAATAGACGACTGAAAACAATCGCACCGGAGGAAGAGTGAAAAAAATCAAGTAGCTATATTTAAATTCTTATGTTTTTCGGAATGTCTTATCCGAAGTAAATGTCGAAAGTTTTCAAAAAAAAAACAAAAAAAAAACGAAACACTTTAGAAGGTGCAGAAGATGATATAATCTTCAACGAGCCCCGAAGAATGTCGGTCGAAAAAGAACGAAAATTATTTTTTTTCAGATGAATTAAACTTTTAATTAAAATATTTGATTAATGTGTTAATTATTCTAGTAAATATATATATACATATACACAGACACATATATTTCTTTTTGGTATTCCGTGCCTGTTAGTTCGAGATTATTTTTTAACACTTTCTGTAATGTTACCAAAATTGTGATAAAACGCATCTATTTCATTTTTAATTACAATCGAATATTACATTCTTTTCGAAACTTCCAATAAAAATTTGGCTCTAAAGTAGTGAAAATGATGTACAAATTATGCGAGCTAATAACGCAGGATTAATTAAATTATTCGCTAACAGTTCTCAAACTGAAAAATATTTCATATCACCCGGTAAAAGGAATCAAAACTACGAATACAACCATATACGTTCGATTGATGCATAAAAGTTTATCGACTTTAATCTTATTCAATTAATTGACCTTCAGTATTACCATTAGTTTTTTATTTATAGCAGATGTACAATTTCAGTTATAAATATTATCGATGTTATCATTTCATTAAAATTCAACGCGTAATTTTCACTTAAATCAACTCCAACTGGAAAAGTTATGGCGCGTTTTGTGGTCGCTTTGAAATGAAGTCTTTCAGTGTGCCATCTCAAACGGATTAATAAAAAGTCAAGCAACTTATTTGTAAACTATACGTAAAAACTTATGTTCCGATTTCATCCTGACCGATGAGATGATTCCGGAACGTCTCAAGAGAGTGATAAATATCGATCGGATATAAATTAAAGATCACTAATTGTAATTTACCTTTTTTAGCAGAAGATGAATCGACAGTTATTGCTTTATTCGGTTGCTTCTTATCTGTTCTCAGTGGCGATGATGTTGCAGTTTTCCCAGTTTCCCACTGTGTCGAGTTGTTATTAGTGATTTGAGAATTGCTTTTCTTCGCACTTTTTCTGCCATGCATACGATCATCGTTATTTATAACTTTTCGACTGCTATATTCATGTTCTATTCCAACCAACGAAAAACAACTTCGTTACAATACGGAAAAACAGGAAAAAAAATTACCTAATATAAACGTACCCGCATATTTATATAACGCGGCTTAATTTAATATTTGGACAATATTAAAAATTCGTATTCTCCTAATGAAACAGCTTTTGAAGTGATTTAATTTTTTTTTTTTTTTACACAATTGTAAAATCGAACGATTAATTAGTGTAAGAGTAAAAAAAGGGTAAATGTAAACAGTTGCAAAAGAATTCAAACAGTTGTTTGTTCGACATAGAAATGAATGTTTTTCAGAGTGTTTGCGATCGACAAAGTTATCGGATGATTGATTAGTATTCTCCTACTTACGCATTCATTTTTGAGATATCTTAATATTTGAACGGAATAGGTATTTTGATTGTTACAGTTGTAAGCCGCGTAATATAATTACGTCAACTGATTAGTAAAAGCTGCGATAAATCGTGTGTGAGAGACCATATTCGTACCGCGAAATTTTTAAATTTACAAATATGAGTAACATCATAAAACGCATTTCGCAGGGGAAAAAAATAATAAAAGATTAAATAACCGAATTAGTTTTTATAGATAAAATTATGACCAAAGAAACTTAAATTACCATTAAAAAAAAAAAAAAACTTAGTGAGAAAACTGAAACAACAGATCGCTACGTTATGAAGAAAACAATTCTAAACAAAAGGCTTATTTGACTCGGTCATGATTACTTCACAAATGCCTGAAAATATTGGTTACCTTCGGTCCTGTAGAAAATTTACGCATCCATGTAGACAGAAAATTAGGGGAATACACAATAATTTCCAACAAAGGAAATTTGAGAACAATATTTTAAAAACAGAAAAGAATAAATCAGAGCCGGTACATTCAAGAAAATCAGTAGAATCTATGACAAAACGATGGGAAGAGACGACTAAGAGGAAAAAGGCGGATAGTTGTAGTTTTTTTTAAAAATACAACTGTTTTATATGTATTTTGATGTATCCTCTGATTATATTTGTAACCAAGTGAATTCAGAGTGTTTTTAGTAGGTATAACCTTTTCAAATTTATTTAAACGCACATGAAGAGGAGACGTGCCCGACAATAACGTAGACCATCTTTTTTAGAATAAACTAAAAATTGCTTTACAACTCGAAAAAACCTAAACCGGTAAAAAAGTTATGTTCGGCTTACTTTATAAATAATTACTTTTAAATTGCAGTTTTACTCCGTGTGAGATCGTGACATTAAAGTTATTTCAAATTTTCATTAATGCGTAAAAGTGTTCCATTTTTAAAACTGTTATCTGCTCAGCTTTATACAGCGAAATATGGAGTATAAATTAACTGCATCCATTTGGGCGCTTTAGTTCGAAAAATGTATTACACAGTTAAAATGTGGGTATATTATCGGAAATAACAATTTAATGGTTCGGAAGATTTCAATACTACGAAATCTGTTAGATTCTGAAACCAAAAAGAATAGCATGCATTTTTATTTTTCACAAAAAACTTCTAATGAATCTTATTAGTTAAACAAAAGAAATTAACTTTAACGGAATTTGGTTAGTTTTTGGCAGTTTGCAATGTGGTGTGGAAGCAAATGGAACATTTTAATAATTACACTTACCATTTGCATGGATATTTAAAATACTTCGTATAATAAATTGTGTAAAGAAACGGTATATTTTCTATTATTAATTAATTGTATATTTCAATTTTCTGTTTTGTAATCAACCATTTTTATTCTTGTTAATTCATCGGTTTAGTCGTATTTAATAAGTGCTCTTTCAAACGGAAAACAAATCAATTTTATTTAAAAGTGCAAATACCCGATGTTTATTAATTTTTAATTGCAAGCGCATTTATTTAACATGAAAATTTAAAATTTAATTTACCGCTATTTTGATGGTTTATTTTCTGTTTCCGAACGTTTTTCTTTCCTTTATTGTTAACCGTATTAGAGGAAAATGACGATTTTTGGCGCGAAGACTCGTTTAAATCACCATTCGAGGAATTTTGTTCCAGATCTTCCAAGGAAGACCAATGAATACTGCCATTCGCACTACGACTTTTTTTCTCGACATTATTGCACTTCCCGCTACCATTTAATAGTTGCTCTTCACTGCTCCCGTTAGAATGTTGTCGTTTTAGAATTACATTGCCATTTTTGACACCGGCTGAAGCTGAAAATACGAAAAGCTATTAATATTTTGCCTCACGTTTGTTCATTAAATCCAACATACCGGCCCCATCTGGTATACATTTTAACAGCAATATAAACGGATGAATTAGTTTGGTTAGAATTAATAAATATTATTGCAATACATAAAACGGGGTACTTATTATTAATTTTTAAAATAAAATTTTAAAAATTGGACAATTCATAGAATCACGATTATTCACTTAACCTTGACAGTTTCTAATGAAAAGATGTACGAGTTAACTAACATAAATGCAAGCGGTAACATCATAAAGTATTATTATAACAGAATTTGCTGCTAAAAACTGTTGTTACAAAAATTAATATAAACATTAATATTTATTTTTGCAACAACACCAGTATGAAGTTGAACTATCTAATAATTTCCAAATTTACAATTTCAACGCCCATTTTTGTTTATATTTACGATTTAAAAATAAGATCATCGTATTTAACTAGGGGTAGAATAATTGAACGTGTTAAATTAACTTTACAGATTATTACCTACGGCAAAAATTAAGAATATCTAATAGACGTACAAGGGATTTTGCAAACAGTCGAACGAATAGCTCTTTGAATTCTTTGAATATACGGACTATATTGAAATTTGCCATACCCCAAGTTAGTTGTCACGGAAATAGTTTGTCAGTTGGCAGAATCTAAAATCACGCAGAATCATGCAGTTAATAACGGGGTAGACTACTAGAGCGTATAACAGCGGTTTCCAAAACATTAGTCTTTATCGAAATTAGATAAAATGAACAAGTAAGATTTCTCAAATGCACTTTATTATTCACTTTTTAGGAAAATTTCTACTTGGCGAAATATCTAACCGTGAATGGATTTACTCAGTAATCATTCAAAGGTGAAATATTTAAAGTGATACGCTAGTCCGAATATAAAGTATCAACCGACTTGGCTGGAAGTTGGTGAGTATACATAATTTTACATAACCATTGAAAGCATGGAAAAATGTTGTCATCAAAAAACAAATATGCTCTAAAAATAATTGCACATAGCCGATGTTAAAGGTACATAGTTATGAAGTAATACTTATCGATTTAGACATTATTTGTTGCAAGATATTATTACAAAACAACTACAGCACCGATAAGAGCAAGATGTTAAATTTAAAGTTAAAATTTCGCGATATATTTAAATTGTTCATATTCAAATTTAGTTTGTTCGACTCGGGTAAAGCTGATTAATCTTACAAACCCTAAAAGAGTAGACATTTCTTTTTAAATACAAGTAGTTTCGGTTTAATCGGGGGAAGTGTTGAATTTGGAAACATTTTAAGAATTCTAGAATGAAAAGCGAAAAAAACAAAATGTAATGTTGCAATTCTCCGACCTTACGAGTATAATAACGCGTTTGACAAAATCATATTAATAAAAAAAAAATAGCACCCGTTTGATTTTTTTTTTTTTTTTGCTGGAGGAGGTATTTATCTGAAAAAAACTATACATGCCAATTACCTTTTTTCGGCTTTGGAACTACATTATTCATCGTACGGGATACGTCTAATTTAGCGTTTTTCATACTTTTCGTTATACATCCATTAGTTTGTGAAGATGTCGAAGTAACAGATTTTGCGAGTACGTCAGAATACGTTGGCCGCATCGGACGAACTTCAGCAACCATTCGAGGTTTTTTAGGAACAGTCTGAAAATTTCCAACGGGCGAAGAAGAATGCTGACTCAATGATTGTTGCTGTTGAAAAATTGACTGTTCTTGTTGATGCAAAGGATGCTGTTGTTGAAATAACGGCTGACGCTGACCATGTTGCTCGCGTTGCGGCGACTGTTGAAATAATAAACACTGCTGTGATTGTAGGTTGGATGACTGTTGGTGCTGTTGCGCTTGGAACAACTGGCTATTGTTCTGTTGCTCACGAAAATAAAACTGCGGACTCGAATCTATATCCATCGGTTCTACATTCATATCATTGAAAGAAGTATTGTTATATGCTTCTTGATTCGAGGATGGCCAGTTCGTTCGTAAATTCTGTAAGATAGACTGCTCTCTGCGTCCTAGATTACCCGTATCAAAGAGACCGTACTCATCGGCCACAGAAGACGATGAATGGCGCTGATAATATAAATAATTCATATGCGGATCGTGATGCGATGTCGTATACTGATTAGTCGGACTTATTAAATACGGTACAAATCCCGAATTGGACATATCGACGAACGTATTCTCCGTATACATCATTCGAGGCTCCATTCCTAGATCGTTAGAACGTCCGTTGTCGTAAGTGAAATTATTCAAACGGTAATTTTGAGGCTCGGTTGGTTGTGAATTACCGCTGCCGTTAAATTGATGCCATATCGTGCGACTCGAGGAATTACTGGTTGGTTGGCCTAGGAGAATGTACTGCCCTTCGTAACTTTGTAGATCAGCTGTTATATGTTCAATAATATCGTCAATTGGAGTTTTATTATTCGACGACAGACCAACACGCTGCGGGCGTCCGTCGTTCATTTCGGAAGCTACTCTGCAATATGTAAAACTTATCACAAAGCGAATATTTATATGCGTTAATAAATACGAATCGCAACAGTTATGGTTTGCGTTACTTTTAAAATTTAAACTTTTCCAAGATTACGGACTTCTTATTACCGTGTATTTAAAGTATACGAGAAAAAAAAAAAAAAAAAAAAAAAAAATAAATTACTAAAATATTTGTACCTATGAAATTATGATCAAGTCAATAAGCGTGTCACGAAAATTTGTTACCGTTTACATGATTACGGAACATATGCATCCGCAGATAAAGTAACAAAACAAACTATATAATTAAAATAACAGTTTAATTTTATTTTTTATATAATTTTTTTTTTTTATGTATCGATAATTCGTATTTCACATTCACATTGTAATTGTTAACTTGCAATATATCGTAAATTTATGTGTACATACTTAGAACAGCAAACGACTGAAATGAGTAAAAATAACATGAATGAAGCACATTGCAAAAATACGTTAATTTTATTTAAGCACGCCAGCTTAACGTAAAAGGCCGAAAATTTAATAAATAGTAAAATCGTCGAACTTATTTTTAAAAGTTTCAAAATACGCGCTTAAAATCGAATTTTATAATTTAATCTACCGCAAATACTTCGTATTACTATTAAAAACGAATAAAAACAAAACAGTGAAACACTGAAATGCAGATGATGAAGGAAACGCTCACTAAATTAAAAATAAAACGCGGCAATAGCGTGATGTATAAAATGATGTAGCTGTCGTTGGTTGCGATAGCAACAGGATGAGTTGTTTCCAATACCGACAAAAAAAAATATCACCCCACATGTTACCAGCTCCCAATGTATCAAGTGGAACTCTTTAAAAGTGCTAAAAAGTATTCAAAATTAGAAGTTTATTTAAATTAAAAATTTATTATCTAAACTCTACTGCGTGTTAGGACTAATTTTTACTATATTTATTACGCTCTTGCTTAGTTTTTTGATGATATTTCAGCAAACAAAAAACATTTTGTACAAAATTTAAAAATAATCTGAGGAACATAATAATTTTTTCATTCGTAGTTTTTACATTTTGAAATAATTTTCAATTTAACTGCAAAGTGAAATGTAATCGAATTTAATTTTTATGTAGCGTTTTGTTTTTTTTTTTTTTAAATAATTCATCTAAAATATCTGAAAAATCTTGAATCATTTTTAATTAAATAAATTTAAACAGGGAAATAAGGGAAATACGTATTATCTAATATAATCATTACCGCAGTTTTAAAATAGCAAAACTTTTTTAAATTTTTAACTTTTAAATATTGCTATCGAATATGTCGATAGTTATTCAACAAAAAAAAATCCAATAAATATAATTAGGTAGACTTAAAGACTGAATTCTGAATTGACTGTCACATTTTTATTTGTCAGGATTTTTCGATTTTAAAGCAGTATGTTATTGTAATTGTTTTTTCGATTGTGAGAAAAATAATAATAATAATTTTAAACTTAATATTACATTGCTTATTCTTTGGGTCACGGTGAAGATGGCGGCCGTTTTGAAAAATGTCGGAACTAACAACGTTAAGCCTGGTAACGAGGTCGAAGACTTTGTTGATGACTTCGAAACGAAAGATTCCGCGAATGTAGAGGGTAAAAAAAAGAGACGCCCCCGCAGGAAAAAGAATAATAAAGGTAAGCGCGTAAATTCGATAAATGCATCTCGATTAATTATTGACACAGTAAACTGACAGTTTATCTTTATTAGGTCGTTTAATGGCTTTTAATGTGACATAACCCTTCATTAAATCATTTAATCATGTTGGGGATGTCTGGGTTAAGTGAATATTTGAAGGTTTCAATTAAGTGAAAATTTTGTCGAAGTGATACGGCCGTTGGTTGTACATCTAGCGAGCATTATATTTCGGCATTACTTAAATGGGGTCGGTATTTTAAATAACGTATTTTATACGGTAAAATTATTTGATTTTTCCATATATTAATTAGGGAATATACGCAATCTCTACGCTTCTTGCAAAACACTGTATTGGGAATGCGTTGTGAGTACCGCTTTTTAACGTTTATATTAACAAAAACAATAATCAGGTTAATTTCGAAAACGTGTTTGTTTATAAGGATAGTTAATTTTATTTAAAAATATTTTTTAACAGCTGAAAATGGGACTAATGAAAATGAGCAGATAAATGGCGAAAAATCTGAAGAGACCGAAAATTTGAAATTATCCGATACAGTTGATGATGAGAAAGATATAAATGCTGAAGATGAGCGCGCATTAAAAAAAAAACTTCGCAAAGCGAAAAAGAAGATGGAAATTAAGGAAGCAAAAGCAAAAGAAACGGCCAAGGCTGCGTTCAATTCACCTGTACGAGATAATTCCAAAAAGGCTTCTTCTAATCTGGATCAGCCTACAATTCCTGTTTCGAAATTATTTCCTTCCGGTTAGTAAAATTATTTTACAACTTACAGAGTTATTCGAGAGCGTAACTTATAAATTACACTTTGATTAATGCGCTTGCGTGAATTATTAATTCGTGATATTTTCAATTTTATCATATATATATATATATATATATATACATAAATATATAGAGGAGTATTTCTCGGCGAAATAATTATTTCGAATTTAATGAATCAGTATTATGGAAGTTGTTAGTAATACTGTACTGTTTATAACACTAGGCCATTTTCCAATTGGGGAAGAAATGGAACATCCTAAACTTCCGGATTCTAGAACGGCAAGAAATAAAACTAGTTTAGAAGAGAAAAAAGCAATTGAGACCGCACATTTCGACTGGTATAACGATGCTCGTCAAGCTGCAGAAGCACACCGCCGTGTAAATGTTTTTGGTTTTATCTTTGATTATTCACTAATGTTTCAGACCCTTTTTTTAATTAATTGTATTTGAAAACTTTTTATTGAAAATAAGGTAGTAAAAACTTTCAGAAATTCAGGAATTTCTTCTTTTAATGGTTTTGCTCCAATTTCAATGTTTTTGTATTTGTTTTGTATTCAAAATCTTTAATTATATATTTTTTCTGAATTGTTTAAATTTTTATTCTATTCTTCCGGATGTATTTTGAAGAAAAATAGTTTCAATTTTTTTTTACGAAAATTGTAAAGATTTTAATATACACTAAATTTGTAATTTTGATTTTATTTTGATTCTAAAGAATAATCGATATAGTTTTACGTAATATATAATTAACAGCTCATTAAATATTCATATAGGCAGAACTTGCTTCTGTATTTTTCAAGATATTTTTATAATAGTCCAGTATGTTAAATGTAATTTATCCGCAGGTTAGATATTATATGCAAAAGTGGATTAAACCTGGCATGACGATGATACAAATTTGTGAAGAATTGGAAAAGTGTTCTAGATTATTAATTGATGAAAATGGACTAGAAGCCGGTTTAGCATTTCCAACTGGATGTTCTCGAAACAATTGCGCCGCCCATTATACTCCTAATTCTGGAGATAAGACTGTTCTAGATTACGACGACGTTACTAAAATAGATTTCGGAACTCATATAAATGGTAATTGCTTTTCATGTAAATATTAATTAGAACGTAATTCTTAAGCTACTCCCATTAAAAAAAAATGTCCCAATTTTATCTAACGAAAGTTAAATGTTAAATGAAAACGTCATTCTTAGTCATGCACCTATTAGATTTTGTAACAAAAAAATTGTATCGTGCCGGTAAGAGTAAATTTTGATCGTTTTATACAAAGTATAGAAGAGAAAGAGAAAATTAAACCAAGAGGGGTCAAGGGACAGAGCCGTCCCTTGTGATGCCAAAATGGCCGAGTTTTATGTATATATATATATATATATATATATATATATATATATATATATATATATATATGTGTATATATATATATATGTATATATATAGACTTACATATATACATACATATATCATTCTATTATGTCCTATTTTTAGTCATAATTCCTGTATAGAGTGTATCATTATAAAATCAGTCGTGAAATATTTATTATTTTATAAAACGAAATATGTTACACACATCTCAAAAGAATTAATAGCCAAAATTGTTAACACAAATGAATCATTTTAATAAAATTAAAAAAGTACGAGTGGAATATTGAATGAAAAATTTCTGAATGTCTGGAAAAGTAAAATAAAAATTGTAAAATAGAATAAATTGTAAATGTCTAAAAGGTGTAGATAGAGATATTGATTTATTTAGTGTTGCAAAGCTTTTGTATTATTAATTAGTTCTTTCATCATTTCTTGCTTTTTCTATTATCTTTCTTAATTTTATACAATTTGGTAATGGTTTGGCATACTTCTAAAAAATGCTTACACCTTGATGCAAATGAATCGAAACGTTTTAATGTATGACAAGTCACCGTAGAACAAGATAGAACAGCAGTTTTGTTTATTATGATTATTTTGAATAAACAATAACATGTGGGACAGTTTGAGACGGGCGTGCCTTATGGGATCTACAAATTATTTTAAATAAATAAACAAAATAAATAAAAAAAAGTATTGAATTAAACATTATTTCGTTTAATAAATAATTCAAATTTATTTAAATTAACCCGCGTTGAAAGATTAAAGGCAAGCAATCGGTAGCAGTCATGATTTGCAAATTTACAATTCACAATATTAGAATAAAATTGTAAGGAATATTTAAAAAATATCTAGTAAGATAAGAAAATCTAGCAAAAATAGAGAAGTAACTACTATTTTATTTTTATACATATCTTATATAGGGTGTGTATGTGTTTGTGTATCTGAGATGTATGTGAATGTAGATAGCATTACGTTAGTAGTGGAACATCAGTGTATAAAATCAAGAAATGTGAAGGAAAGTGCAGGAAAATTCAATTTATTTAGCGGCTTCATAACAAGATTATATTTGTTAACGAAAAAAATTCAAAAATCAGAATACTGCCGAAATAAATTCATATTTTCAAAATAATTTTTTATACAACTATAGCAAAAAAAAATAAATAAATAAATAAACTGCTTATACGAAAACTGTAATTGATGATAAGTAACTATGATTTAAATGCAAAAAGATTATGCGTAGCGTTTGAAGTATATATATATATATATTCCGCTTATAAATCGAGAGTCTTCTTATGAAGTATATCCACTGAGTTAAAAAAAAAAGTGATATTAAAGTTATTATGGTAGTCAATTTTTATCCATATTATTAAAAAATGTGAAAAGATTGGGATAATAAAGTTGAAAGTTTAAATTTCGACCAAAAATAGCAGAAAGATTAGCAATTATTAAAGAAGTTTAACTACATTTTGAAACAAATATTCCCAGCAGTGTGGCGTGAAATTAAATTTAGCAGCTTAACAAAGACGGTTATTAGAGTTGAAAACCTTTTATTAGAACATTTAAAAATAAGAAGGAAATAAAGGCGTTGCAAAAAAATCTACTTTTGAAATTCAGCAAAAACCATTTATTCTTAAATATTCGCAGATAAATTATATAATTAAATAAACTATCAGTTTTTTGTTGTTTTTTTTTTTTGGTTATAATAGATGTTATATGTTATAACATGTATAATTTATTAATATTATTTGTGTCAATTCCTTATCATTTTTATAACTCTATTTCATTCATTATTTGTCAATTTTGAGTAAATTGTTAACTAAATTTTTAACCATTTTTTTGTTAAATATTGAAAAGAAAATGCAAACAAAAATCGATGTTTATTGACTACACTGACAATATACTTAAAATTTAGAAAAATATAAGTAAAAATCTTGAAAAAAATTGATAAAGCTTTTAACAAACATTCGTTTACTCCTTTATTATGTAAGTTTTCTGGTGGATTTTAAATGTTACATATTTCAATGAGTGAACCTGAAAATTTCGCAGATCTTTACGTTTATTTAAATAAGTAAAAATTAGATTCAGAAATCGAAAAAAAAAAAAAGTTTTAAGCTTTGTATTAACTTTAACTTTTATACAAAAAGTTTGTTAATTGTCTTAAGATTTAAAATTTGTTACTTAAAAATGTAGGATTTTTTATTTTACTTATGTTTTATTATTTCTATATGAAATGTTTAAAGTTGTGTGAAATTTCGACAAGAATAGTCAACGGCATGCGTGAATAAATAGAAACAAGTAATGTTTTAGTTATCAAAATAATGATTGAATAAAGGTTAACGTGAACGTAACACATAATAACGCACGTGCACAAAATTATACTTGGAAAGTAGAGTTAAATGTGGATTGTTACTCGTTAAAGTTTTTTCTAAATTATGAGAAAGAAAATAATTTCGTTCCAAACTATAAACAATAAATCATTTTTATATATATATATATTATAGAATTGTTCGTATTTCGTATCACTTTTTACTCATCAATTTCATTAACTAACGCGGGTGAACAACGGAATGTTTATAATTAATTTATAATTAACGAATTTAAGCAGCACATATATATCCCTTTGAATTAAATATCTCCGTTAAAGTTCATTTATTCGCTCGAAATATTTTGTAATCGACATAATGCACGTTTTCAATTATAAACATTTTTTTCACATTATGTTTTCGGTATTTAAATTTGCGGAATAAGTTTATATTTAAAATAGATGGTTTGTTTCGAGTATTTTTTTGGTTAGAATATGCATTGCAAAATTTTTTAATGTGGCTCGCTATTATTTTAAGCAAAAAGTAGTACACGTTACTAATTTAAACGTATACCGTTAAAGAGTTATTTAAGAAAAAAATGTAATGCGAATGTACGAGATTAAAGTACAAATCCGCAGTTTAGATACTTTTGCGTTGCGTTTTTTTTTTAAAATAAAAAGTACATTTATTAACGTTTTTTGCCTATAATTTTTATAAAAATGTCCAATGTAAAATAGTCTGATGTAGAAAATATGGTACTTTTGGTTCTCATGTCCTATATGTTTCTATATTGAAATTGTTTTATTAAGATATACCGAATGAATCTAGATTTATCCTAAGGATACTTAATAATGCAGACTTCAATAAAATTTATATATTTATAGGACGTATAATCGATTGTGCGTTTACCTTAACGTTTAATCCTAAATACGATAAATTACTGGAAGCAGTACGAGAAGCGACAAATACTGGGATTAAAGTAAGTATTTATTTTTATTTTTCGTTTAAAAAATGTTTCGAATAGCCCGGAATCACTAGAAATAATTTTTAAATTGCTCAAAAATTAAATGCTCCGCCGTTTGTTGTTTCAAAAAATGATTTAAATGTTGAATATTTTTTATTTTTGTAATTAAGAGAACTTAAATTAAAAATTACTATATAACTTAGTACATTAGAATATTTTTAAACTCGTTAAAAAAGCAATTGAACTCGCCAATATCTAAATAATATAGGAATGGCTTCAGTTTTCTCTTTTTGATTATTTTATAATTTAAATATTTTTAGAAAAATCTATCGAAATTGTTTACGTGCGATTTATAATACAGATTTATTTAGCTTCAAATTATCTAAATTTATTAATAATGCAAATTGATTTTTTTTTTTTTTTTTTAAATCTAAATTATAATATAATTGATAAATACAATATCGTAACAAAGCTTTAGATTTTGCAGCATGTTACGTGTAACGGAAATAAACATGAACTAGTTCCAAAAATAATCGTGTGTATTATGTAATTGTTGCTATTTGATGTTGCGAATTTTATAATTTTATTTAAGATTACACAACCACAATATACATATACGTATATAATCCTTATGTGGTTTTGTGTTTTCTCTTTATTTCATACAGAGTGGTATAGTGTCTGAAGAAAATGCCTTTAACTACAGTCAGCCTTTGAGGGGTAACAACCATAATGTCAGAATGTGAGATTCGCTTTCAAGTAGTACAGAGTATAGAATGAAGCAAAGCAACTGTTAAAAAGCAGACATCTCTTCATGTAACGATGATAAGACAACAATATAATATGAGTTAAAATCAGTAATAAGCATAATTAAAATTAAAAAGTTTGTGAAAACACTTGGTATTCTGAAAAAGAAAAAAAAAAAAATCATTCTTAATAGAACAATTACATCTGTACCTAAACAAAACTTTCATTTTATAGGTGAATAATGTTGGTATAGCATAAATTTGAGAAATATTCGAATTATTATTAGAAATAATATATTCATTCGATAAAAGTTAACACAGGCAAAAGTTTTGAAATAACGTGTAGAAAATCATATCTCTCGATCCGTTAATAAATCGTAAAAGTTGCAATTCATTGTACTTGTTGTTTTATATATAAAATATTTTGACGAATTTAGGAATTGAAATAAAAGAAAAAATACCGTTACAATGTATATTTTTAAACGTGCCCAGATATATTACGCGATAAATTTTTTAAAAATTTCATGAATAAGTAATATATTTATTCCAGACCAAAAGTCACATGCTTTATTTGAAATTATAAAATGAAATAAAAAATCATTATTGTTTGTTTTCAATTGTGTATTTATCACTGACATGTTTTTAAAGTATAAATATGTTTTAATTGTAATGTTAGGATTTTTTTTCTATTTTTAAATTTATTGCGATTGATTATTTTTTCTCACTAGAATTAATGTTTTATTGAATTATATTTTTTAATGATTTCACTTCTGCTATGACATGTTCTTACTATATTCCTACACTAAGAGGGTACGAGGGCTGAAGTTTTTAATAGTTGCTTTATTTTTTCCCAATACTTGGGTACTTCGCATGAAAGCGAATCTCGTTCCATCGCCTCTGTTGTTAATCGCATATTCTTCAGACGTTACGCTTGAAATAGGGAAAAAATGCGATGCTACACATAGGTATAATGTAGATTGCTGTAGTTGGTAGCAATGGTCACATAGGAAGTCTGAAAGTGGTAATTGATCTTGGTAAGACTTATTTTTCATAATACATGTAATTGTTGTTTTTTTTTTTCTTCTTTTTTTAATTACTATGATTAAGAGGTAATCTGTGGTGACTAAATTTCTCTCGCATAGCTAATAGTTCAACATACAAAGGGGAAAATTTAACAAATCCGGAATTTATAAATTGTGTGGAACGATAGCCGGTTAATTTAAAAGTATCTTTTCTTGATTTTAAAAAAGTATTATATGAGCGAGTTTCGAGTTGTTCAGAATTGGTTTAAAGTGTTCCAAAGTTCATAAGAGACAAATTGCCACTATTAGCAGAGCGTAATTCTACTACCCGTATTATTCAAATTATTACAAACCTGTATGTTCTAGTTATATTGGATTAATCGTTGCGGCTTGAAGAGGGATACTTTTAACCGTTAGCGATTCGAGGCAGTGTCTACTTTCCTTCTACGTCCGCTGCTATTAGGGACATAATAAGTATCGTACGTGTGACCCACATGTTATTTGATTTCATTACTGCATCTTTAAGTATTTTTCGGTTTTAAATTTATTTACTGTGTTTTTGTGATTATGAATTATCGAACTTCTTTAAAATTTTTACTAAATTAAAGAAAAAAGTAAAATTGTTTAGGCTGCCGGCATTGATGTTCTTTTATGTGAAGTTGGAGAACAGATTCAAGAAGTTATGGAATCATATGAAGTTGAAATTGACGGTAAAACTTACCCCGTGAAATCAATTAGAAATTTGAATGGCCATTCTGTGGATACTTACCGTGAGTTAGATTTAATTAAAACCATGTAATGATTTATTCTATTAATTGTCTCTGTAAAAATTAATAGTCTATAAAGTAACTAAAATAGTGCTTGTTTTTTTTTTTACACAGGGATACATGCCGGGAAAACTGTTCCTATCGTAAAAGGAGGAGAAGCAATTCGCATGGAAGAAAATGAATTTTACGCGATAGAAACTTTCGGTTCAACTGGTCGCGGTGTAGTTCACGATGATTTAGATACTTCGCATTATATGAAAAATTATAATAGTACTTATGTACCATTACGGTAATTATTTCTTTTAAAATCATTTTTTATTATTGCGTCATCTATACACCCGTTCCCTTTTCCAAAAAGTTAATATGGCATCAATTGCGAAAAATTACACAAAAAGATGTCGAGATTAAATGATGCGCGGAAGTGGATTCGGCATTTGATAAAGAGAATTCAGCGAGGACAATTAGTGAGAGGTGTAATGTGATTGGTAAATAATACAAAATAGTGCGAATAAAGATAACTGAGCATTGTGCAAATCAAACAACTTTTCATGTTGCTTATTAAAAAATTTTTAAATATACCGTTTTCTATTTAATTGTTTCGATAGAAATTGATTATTACCTTTTTCGCTTGTTAGTACCAAGCAAAAATATTCATTTTTCGGTATTTTTCGCGATACTAAATTTTTGCTATCGCGTTTAATGTGAGATTGTTAAAAAGTAAATGGTAGGTAAGATACATCAAGTCGAGAGTAATTACCAACTAATATAGTTGCAGTTAACAACTACGTGTCAGTATTGAAAGAGCATGAAGTTGATACAGTGGCGCCTCCTTATTATTAAGTCGGCAAAGTATACTTGTATTTTAATTATGAACGCGTAAGTGCGTTACTAAACAGAAATTCGAATTCTGTAATTAAAGTTTGTTTTAGCTAATTTGCATTTAACCGAGCATATTTTTTTAATTTTACCGCTTCTATTGCTAACTCGTTTCTCTGTTCATACGATAAAAATGCGTTACAAATTGTTCAAAGATAAAATGTTTGATCGGGTAAGTTATTTTTTTCGCAGCACATCAATAATGAGAACTTACGTGATCTATTGGAGTGGTATTTAAAAAACACGCTAAACTAATGATTTAAAATTATTATTCAGCAACTTTTGTTTTATCAGATTTTCAGTCTCTGCTTATCAACCGCTGAATTTTACAATATTATGTTTTTTGTTAAAAGATCAAAAACAAAAAAAAAACAAACGTCGATACTAAGTTTTAAATTCTAGGAAGTCACGGGTTTTATCTCGGACAATAATAGAAAATATTACGAAAATTTAAATTAAATAATCGTTAATTCATATGGAAGGCAGTGAAATTTCACCACGTACACCATCATCACACGGGCTACATTTGTAGCGCGATAACAAAGCGGTTACAATCAGTTCTGAGTGTATTAAAGATAGCCGACAGAAAGTAATTAAGAGCTAGAATAACCGAAGGAGAAGGAAGGGAGAGAATGAATGAAGCACAGTATGGAGCGGGAATATCGGTTTGTAAGAGGAAGGAATAAAAAGAAGCTTGTTCAGTTGAAAGCGACGAACAACTGAACATGATCGAGATCACAAATACATTGATTGCTGGGAGGTTGCAATGGACAATTGTCCCTTTCTTGACGACGTGAGTATCATAGTTAAAAATTTTGAACAAGGTTAAAAATATGTACATCTCTCCTTATATTTTTCTAGTTTAGAGCATCGGATTTGCAGCGTCAAAATTAGGCCCCGGGGGTCGCAGAATACTTGAAATTTTTGAAAAAAATATTTTTTTTCCAGCCATGTGATATATCATATGATTGAGAGATCGCTATTTGTTGAGGAAGAAACTGTATTTCATTTCTTTGCCAAATTTTCAAGATGGTGATAATTTCAAAAAATCACCAAAATTTGGTTCGTTATATTCTAAAAATTATTAACATGTAAATATTGCCTATGTATACCCCATGTTGGAAACGTAAAATATTGGAACATGTAAGAAATTGCGGTACCACTTTAATTTTTTTGATTGTTTAAATTTCATTTTGTATTGAAATATTATTTTTTCAGATTACAAAACTCGCAGAAAGTACTGAACTTGATTAATAAGCACTTCGGTACCCTAGCTTTTTGTAAAAGATGGCTGGATCGTCTTGGGGCGACAAAGTATCAGATGGCTTTAAAAGATCTATGCGATAAAGGTATAAAGGAAAAGGGGAAGGGACATTATTTTATTTATCCTGTTCCGATTCCCGTAATATTATCTAGCGTAAAAATAATATATACTTATTGCCTGCGTTCGGTTAAAATATTTTTTTTTTACTCGTGTTAAGAACTCTACTCTGTTGTTACATTGTAAGCACTGTTATTAAATGTTGAAATTGAAATTTAAATATTTGTTTGGTTTAGGTATTGTCGAACCGTACCCGCCGTTATGCGACATAAAAGGCTCATATACTGCGCAATATGAGCATACAATCGTTCTACGTCCAACGTGTAAGGAGGTTATAAGTCGGGGTACAGATTACTGAAATATATTATACGGGTTTGTAAAACATCTTACACGGTATACAGTATAGCATTACTATATATATATATATATATATATATATATATATATATATATTATACGTGTATATGTATTTTTGTGAAATAATATATTTTTAAGTACTTAATATTACATTTGGAACGAGTAATTAACTTATTATTACAAAAAAAAAAAAAAAAAATGTTCAAGCATCATTATTTAGTTGTAATATTCGATTTGTATAAATTTTTACCAAATGCTAGTTTATTTACATGTGTAAGTATAATGTGTACATCAATATTTTATTATTTATTAAATGTGTGTTCTTTTCGTAAAGTGGAAATATCGTACATTTTCAGATAAAAATATAATTTTATAAATACTTATTTATTTATTTTTTGTTTTGTTTTTTTTTTTTTTTCTAGTTTTATATTTTATAACTTTTATTTACTTCGTATTCATGTAAATTATATAATTAAATTGTAGACTAAAACGGAATATATTTCTGTAATTAAGTTTTTTTTGTTTTTTTTTGTTTGTTTTTGTATTTTAATTGAAAAGTTTAATTTGAATGTGGCGGAATTACTGTGACGTGGTTTATGTATTAAATCGCGCTATTTTTCTTGTAATTGATGTTCGAAATATTTATGTATTTATGCGTAAAATTAATTAGTACGGTGCATAAATATGTAATTAAATTTTGTGAAAATTTTCCAATTTCATTTGGGATTGAATAGGAACTTAATTAAAAATGTGAGGATAATGTTTGTTATTATTATGGCAAGTTTATTTTGCTGCTGAAATATTCAATTATCCTGTTTGATTTCGTAAACTGCTTTGCTTGTTTTTTGTTTTTTTATTTTTTCCGTGAAAGTGGCTATACGTATTATGGTCTGCGCATGTTTTTGGTTGCAGATAGCTCTTTTGGCCGATGTAATCGTTTAGAAAGATACGAATATCTTGTTTGTATCTATACGTTAGATATGGTATTCACTTCATATCGCTATTTGTGTCAATTATTGTATTGACCTGAAGGAGAATCAGAATAAGAAATTGAAATAAGTAGCCTAGATGAGAAGTTTTGAAATGCGAGTTAACGATGCGAAAGGAGACGAGTGTAATGGTTGGTGGAAAATAATTTTTAAAAAACTAATATTTATTTTAATAATCGATACATCAAAACACAAAATAAAAATAAAACATTGATCATTATTTTCAAATCGGTAAATATATTTTTATTTTATCTGATTTTTAGTGTACTAACGCATGAACTTATTTGTTTTTAAAACTTTTATCTGTCCGTTTTTCGAGAGAATATTGCGAAACTGATTAAAACGAAATTTGCATTATAAGATTGCACGCGCTCGGAAGAGATTTTGAAGGTTATTTTTTATAAAGTATTTGACAGAAAAAACAGAAACGCTAGATAATAATATATTTATTCTGCAGGAACGTTTTATATACCGTTTTTGTTTGTTTGCCAATTTTCCGAAATTATATTTATTTTAGTATTTTATGATTCCAGCAAACATGTGATTAGAATTCTTTATAATTATAGTTACATTTTGTACATTTAATTTTCTGAGGTGTTAAATTGGGATAGAGGGTATTTCTTGTTATAAGAAGAATATCTGCCATAAAAAATAATATTAGAAATATTAAATGTATCCTATGTAAGGTTCTGTAGTGTTTTAGAGAGAAAGATCTGTTGAAAGAAAGTTTTTAGCATCTGTTTAAAAAATTTATTAGCCAATGCGAACGGTTATTATACTTAATGCCGTTCGCTGTTATTGTTTAAATATTATCGGAAGTAATTTTTGTCGTCGATGAAAGTTTTTTTTTTTTTTAAATTTCGGTTTAATCCCCTCTTCTTCAAATAACAGTATAAATAGAACTAAAATGTATTAGCGTTTATAATTTTAAAGTGAAAAAGGAGGAAACAAAATGTGTGATGGAAAAGAAAAAGATGGAAGTTTTTTTTTTATTGCAACCGTAATACATTTTTCGTTATTTAAGAAGGGGGGAAAAGCGCTAAGAAGAATACTTATAAATAGTCAGTGGTGAATATATCAATTTTAGGTCTACCGTAAACTTTCAGTTACGAGCTCTGATGAACACATACAGGTAACAAAATGTAAAAATTCTAAACGTATATTTTCGAAGAAGAAACACGATATTGTTGCTTTATTTTATCTGAAACGTTTTATTTACTTTATGCCCTTCGATCCGAATGGGAGTTCTTTGATACTTCTGCTGCTGGCTGTGGCAATACCTGCTTTGGAATTTTAGAATTTGGATAATATATAGAAAAAAGGAAAACAATTAATATATGTTATATATACAAATTTTAAAAGTTCTATTACGAAAATTTATTTATCTATATATATATAAATTTTCGTAATAGAACTTTTGAAATTTAATTATTAACAATAATAAGAGGTAAAAGTAAGCGTATAAGTTTAACGTATTTTAAATAGACTGATGCGCGTATTTTAAAAATAATAATTTAATTTATTTTGTTGGTTCTATTGGAATGGCAATATGATTGACCGGAAATATCTGAAATTCCGAAGAATTATTTTATTCAGGATTTATGATTACGGTTTTAGAATGACTAGTTATTTTCTTTACCGATGTAATATACTGTAATTTTATTGGATAATCATTTTAAATCATAACGGATCGGTCGTATTTAAATGGCCGGTTTATAGTTTAGTCTGGGGGGTATACGATTTTTTCATTTCCCTTTTTTTTTTTTAAATTGTTTACTTATACGGCATATAAAACACTTTTCTCATCAGTGAGAAACGAAAACAAGAATACTTCTTTTATAATACGTCCAAGAAAATGGGAAACCACTCGGAAAAGAAAAAGGGATGGTTTCTTAAATTAAAGACAATAAAAGCAAAAGGGATGACACGACTATCGGTCAATAAAATCGCAAGTTAAAAGAGAAATTAGGGAATTTAAAAAACAATGGTGAATAAATAAATCAAATAAGTCCAATTGTTGGCAGATAAAAGCATACAAGAATTTTTTAATGCAATTAATGCTATATTCGGCTCCAGATATCCACGTATAATAGAAATTTTAAGGGTTATTTTTTCGGCAGACTATTACCGAATGGGGAATATTACACGCAATTGTTAAACAATCGATTTCATCATAGATCGTCATTTTAATTCTTTTTCAAAGGCAAAAGTTAGCGAAAAATTAGATCGATTTCCTACCATAGACGTTCATGCCGCGATTAAAAGTTTTGAAGATAAGAAATCTCCTGGTGAAAATGGTATTCCCGCTGATGTATATAATATAGATGTGGAGATGAACTAGTGTAGGGTTCTTTCACGGATTTTATGAGCGTATATGGAAGGATGAAGTAATACCTATCGATTTTGAGGAAACAAAGCTGATGTTAGCAATTGAAAAAATCTTTAGCAAGATAATACTGTAATGTGTACATTACAGTTGTAATATAAAAGTAAAATAAAATTTAAAATTGAAAAAATAAAAAAAAAAAAGAATGTGCGAGCAAAAATGTGCGTGTGCCTGGAATCCTGTCATCGGTTAGGGGTTAGTGGACAGTCATGCATCGACGCTAAATAGAGTGCGTATCGCCATTAGAAGTTGTTGAGGAAAGAAAAAAAGAAAAAATTAAGAAGAAAGGCTATGGCTCGAAATTCAATAAGAGTTGATTTTTTACCCTAAGGTGTACCACCGTTCGGATCACATTTCTCCTTGCATTAAGGAAGGTTAATCGTCGGAACTTGCAGTAAACGGTTAGTAAAAAAATCCGTGAAAATTTTAAATATTGTTCGCACTTCGTGAAGTATTTGCCACGGTTATTTTCCTGTAAATTCAAATAATTCAAAGAAAGATATCTCTTCTTCTGCCGAGAAGCATCCAATTCGGAACAGCAACGAATTCAGCAGTATCCTGCCGCCATTGGATCCATCACCGACAGCGTGATCCGCACAATTTGATTATTTTCATTATTTCTTTGTCTTGTTCGTATTTAATGGTTGTGTTTTTTAGCGGTCGACCGATACGGAAAGATTGATAAAGGTAAATTTCATTAATACGCTGAATAAAAATTCGATTAATTTTTTTTATAATAATAAAAATAATTAACTTTTTTTTCCACGGTAATTAAGAGATCGTGGTAGCATTCGTGAAGGTCGAAAATAAAAACGAATATATATTGTTATAGTACAAAAGAGATTGTAATGTATAGGCGGATCCAGGGGGAATTTTTTTTTTTTTTGGGGGGGGGGGATTATATAATTACGTGATATCTTCTACGGTAGGCAGTAGATTTGAGAAATCCCTCTTGTTGCATAAAGAAAATCGAATAGCGACTTTATAGAAATTTAAAAATGTTTTAAAAATACATAATTATTACAATTTAATTTAAATTTAGTTTTATTTGTAGATGAAAAATAAAACGAAATTCTAAAATTCTAGCTAAAATGGTAGTTTAGAAATAGTAAGAATGATAGTATTTTTATTAGATTTTACTTCTTTTTTATTTTTGTTAGTAATCCGATTCGAATTCTTTGTTCATGAACAAGTAAAAAACAAAATGTTTATTTCTCATTGAACTATTTTAATTAAAACTGCAAAATTAAAATTAAAAATAAATAAAAAAGACAAAAGATCAACGACAATTGCGTTTAAAACAGAATAAAAACGTAACATTACTAGTGTTACTAGAAAATAGTATTAACCCTTTAACTACCAATTATTAGATTTTTTTCAGTATTTCCGTTTTTTCCTGTTTAGGCACGTCGTTTTTAGTTCAGAAACGAAGGAACACAATTTTTTGATCAGGGGGATGGGGCAAAACAGGTGGGACAAGTGGTATTTTATGGCTGGTCATGTTTGCCCCAGTGGTAGTTTATGGCTGGTCACGTTTGTCCCACTGGTATTTTATGGCTGGTCGTCTTTGTCCCACCGGTATTTTCCGTTCCCGATAAAAAATAAGTAAACCGTAAAAAAAAACAGAATTTTATTTAAATACAAGTAAACTGAATAAACATAAAAATACAAAACTATATTCCAATTAAGAACAAAATTGAGGAATCAGAAAATTATGAAGTGTGATAAGGTGTGAAACATTGTGTGCACAAAGGAACGTTGCATTGTGTGCATATCAACTTTGTTTTTTTCTCAATGCCATTTTGTGAGCACCGTAAACATTATCGTTATGTTGATCCCTCAACAGGGAGATGTCCGGCTACATTATGCAATAATCGTACTCGTTTTGAAGGCCTCCCTTGTCTGGCCCGACGTTTGTTTTCCATGCAAAATCAATGATTTTCTGCAAGTGGAGCCAAGAATTGGAGCAAATTAGTTTTTTGCTTGTGTAAATCTCTATGGATGATCCATGTATTGACTACAGCGACCATGAGAAGGCGATATAAAATCTTTTTCCGCCATTTCAAAGACTTTCTTCCAAAGTCGTAACAGGTTACCTTCTGGTCTGATAAATATACACCGCCCATATAGCGGTTGTAGAACTTGACCTGAGCTGGACAAGAAACCTCCAAATGTATCCCGTCCTTCTGTTTTCTGGTAGCGGTCATTGAGGTAGAACTGTGATAGTTGCTTGCATCTATGAAATCTTTGCTGTCCTGCAACCTGCTCACTAAAACTCCATCCCCTGAAAACCTTAGTTGACATTCTCCTTTTCTTAATTTCCCTGTGAATTTGGGTACATTTTTACGATTGGAAATCAGTGTACCAACAGCAGGTTTTTGCAGTGTCTGCAAAAGACTGATACTGGTAAAGAAACGGCCAAAATAAATTTATCGATAGTTATTTGTCAAATGACTAAACTAGAAACGAATTATAAAGTAGCGACGTTATACACGTTAATTTGAACTGTAAAGGAGCAGAATGAACTGGTGTCGGTAATGTGAAAATTTTAATCTACAACTCAACTTTTCCTATGTTATATCGTATGCATTTTTTAAAAAAAATAAAGTCTTAGATTAAAAACAAATTTAGATTAAAATAAATACAATCAACTTTTACACGAAAATAAATGCAAGTAACATTTATCAGTAGCATTTTTTAAACTCTGTATTACAATTCAATCTAAATAAGTAAGTAAAATGTAATCAAATATTAGTTTGTGACAAACGATTTCGATAATTTCATTATTTTTACCTACCAACAAAACTAAGTAACCGGAAAAATACACAAAAAAAGCTGTCAGAATTTTTACGAACTATTGGTTGTCAACACAAACCAAGAATGCGAAAAACACAACAATAAAACGATAGCTTATCATAGATGAGCGCTAACCATTCCTGCAGTGAGTAGAACTGGGATCTAGCGGTGTTTGGTGAAACTACGGATTCTAGGAAACACGAAAAACCAATGGGACAGTCGTATATCGGTTTTCAATGGGAATTAAGCTGTTTCGTAATTCTTGGTACCTACCGAGACATATATAACCCAATGGTAGTCAAAGGGTTAAATATTAATTATAATCCGTAGGTAAAATGCATACAAATCTTTTATAGCATAAATTAAGTTTCTCTGTTATAACAAATTTTTTCATAGAGGCTTCGGTTCTTTGGGGGGATGTCTCTTATCCCCCCTCCCCCGCGGTTTATCCGCCTCTGCTGTAATATCTTTTGTGAACGTATATACCAGAAAAGCAATTAGGATTCTGAGGCCAACGAAGTACGGCGCACTTAATTCTCTTCTCGAAACAACTGATGAAGAAAACTAGAAAACAAAAGATCGATTTATACTTTGCTTTTATAGATGTTACGAGAGCCGTAAATTCAGTCAATAGGAAGGGTTATGGCTGAGTGTACAAAATGTAGAATGCCTGTCAAAACGACTACGACTAATACAACTATATTGCGAATGAAAGCAACTGCCATTTGTGATGCTGGAGAGACACCAACTTATTTAAAACATAACTACAGGATCAAGCATGTCTGAGTTTTCGCTCCGACTTTATTCAATTTTTATATCAGCATAATTCATATAGCTCTTAGGTATTATATGTATATCCGATATGATATGGGTGTAACATTAAACTTCCGTTTCGATTGCAGCTTGTAAAAATTGATCTGTTACAAAACCGAAAATACAACTGCTAGTTGATAGCTGATAATAAGATAAACCTGGAAAACATTCTTTCCCGGTTGCGAAATAACATAAAAAATTCGGTTTGGGAATAAACTGCGTAAGGACAGAAAGTGCACAAATAAATATGAGCGCAGAAGACGAAACAGACTTCTTTCTACGCAAGGAAAGGTAGTTATATCAGTAAGGATACATGTTTGGATGACGAAATCGCGTATAGGGCTAAAAATATATACGCTTCCTTTTGGAAATTAACGTGTCATGTTTTTAAAAATAAAGATTTAGCAACAAAAACGAAAATTACAGTGTAAAAAATCTTAATTCGGCTTACCGTGTTTTATGATGGCGAAACATGGTCGAACATGAAAAAATAACTTCAATGTTTGGAAGGCTCCCATCAAAAAGTGATCAGAAAAATACTTAAAACAAATTGGAAGATTTTATTTCAAATGATCCACATTATTAAACTTAGGAGAAGTTCAATCTATAAATGAAATAGTTACCGCTAAACGCATGAATTGAGTAGGGCACATTACACGTATGGTCCATAATCGTATACGAAAAAGAATGCTGTTCGTTATAGTGCGAACAGGAAAGCAACATGTCCGGATACCAGCTACGATTCAAAAATGTGTCCTAGCAAATGATCTTGAAATAGCAGGAATGGATGCAAAAAATATAACTTAATATAAAAAACGTAGTAAATAAGTCAGCCCCCCCTCCCCTTACATCTGGAAATAATAATTTAAATCTTTTTTTTTAAATGGATCAAAGTATAAAATAAATTTTTCCAGCTCTATTTAGATTTATAATACCCTACAGATTGTCTTGAAAATTTGTGATGATTAAATTTAATAGCTATAAAAAAACTTGCAAGATTTGTAAAACGAAAAATGTGGAGTGCATGCGATAGATAACTGATGCATGAATAGTTCACCCGAGGAACTTACAATTTTTTTGTACAGCAAGTGATATGAACTGTTTTGTGATTTTTCTCAGCGACAGTTACTGTCTACACCCTTTACTCCACGTTTTTCGTTTTATAAATTTTACAAGTTTTTTTATAGTTATTAAATTTTACAATCACAAATTTGCAAGACAATCTGTATAGTGTTATAAATCTGAATGTGGCTAGAAAAAATAATTTTATATTTTTTAATCTATTTTAAAAAAGTGTTTTTTTTTTTTTCTAAAAAAAAAAAAACAACTATTTAAATAATTATTTTTTGATCTTAAGTCTTATTTGTGTGAAATTTCGCATCTTGTCAACTACGTCGCTCAGCGGGAGCGTGCATTTGCCCGGTCATAATCATTCCATTCAGAAAAATTACTAGTACATAAGCAGAAGCACAAGCAGTAAGACCGTGTCGGTGTGACAAATATCTTCACTAAACGCGTATGCGTGCCGCTCACCGATATGCTTTTACTGCTTCTGCTTACATCTGTCATGAAGAACGGGAGAGAAAGAGAATGCAAAGTAGTAGTGTAGGGGAGGGCAGAACTGTTAAAGTGGAGGAGACCGTACTCTCGTATACGAAGATCCGCATAAAAGAGAATTAGAGAATAGGCCTGCCTTCGTGGTGACATCACTTTGATTAATATAAATATATTATTAATAAATATTAACGTATAAATATAATATTTATATAATAATGCATTGTCATCCAGTTCTGAGCTATTCAAAGTTTCAAGTCTGTGGCTCACCGGGAAGTTATGTTAAAATCCATTGTAAAATTCTATCCGAACAGACAGGAACGGAAGCGAGTTAATAAAAACGTGTTAAAAAGAGTAAGAAAACTGAATCAAAACTCAGCCGTGGATAATTAACAACAGCGACTTGTTTTGCTAATTATGCGACAGTTGTTGTATTGGTTTAGTGTATCTCACCTTCGCCACAAACACAAATGCGTAGTCGGAAACGAGAGAGATAGTTTATTATTATTAAGATGGTGGGGTATTCTAAGGGAAAATTACTGGCTCGAAACAATTTTTTTTTTTTTAAATTTTTGCGTTAGTCAAACATTTTAAAATTTTTCGCTCAAACCGTTTTAAAATTCTTAAACTAATGTTGTTATATTTAAAATTGTTTACATTACTGTATAAAAAATTTTAATTAAATCTTTTTTGATATTTTTATGTTTTCGAGTAAGGGCAATCGAAAAAAGAAAAAAAGATTAATACACTTTAAACAGATAGCTTTTTGTTTTGTATGTGTAATTTTGGTGTACGTTAGCGCTTGAACAAATGGTACTGTATATTTTCGATTCATATCGTTTAATACGTACTGGTGTGTAACAGTGACTGCTACATTCTGAGCATATTTTGTTTTGGAGTATTTCTGAGTAATTTACGAAAACAAAAAAAAAGGCAATTTAGTTGTTTTGCATAAATTAAATTATAATAGAGTTGAATGACAATTGATATGTTTCTGCATAGAGTATTGCTTTGAAGAAAAAAAAATTATTTAAAAAGGGGAAAAAAAATCAAACAATATTTACAGTTTATAGAGGTATCTGGAGAGATGTATAATGGCTGATGCATGCAGAATTTTGTGACACATATATGTGTATATATTGGTATGGCCTTTACCAGTTAATTTTTTTTTTTTTCTTTTTAATATGCATTTATTGTTGAAAATCAACAAATAACTTTATATGTATACGATGTGTGTAAAAAGCTCAATATTGTCGGTAATCGCGAGCTTTTTACTATTTGCAGAGAATTTTTTTAAAGTAATTTCTCCGGATGTGAAGAGTTGGTTGTACATCCTCTGAAAATTGCGGCGCAATATTTTAAAAAGAAGTAAATTAGACGGTAGGTAGACTGTAGGTGCTGTGATATTTGTGGTTGATTAAGGAAGATAATGTTACCGGACACTTTCATAAACATGATGGAAGCTACATGCTGTAAATTTGTGAAAGTCAATGAAACTCTATCATCGGCCGAAGTAAATCGAAATGAAGTGAAATGATTAATTTTCGATTTATTAGAAAAAGGAGATAGATAATCTCATTTTAGCTAAAAAGCTATAGTTAATATGCAAATGCCCAGAAGTTTCCGATTGTTATTGTATTATATATTTTTTGGGGGAAAAGTAAACGAACGGTACTACTTTAATTGGTCCTCTCATTTTCACTTATGCTAAAGTAATAAGAATGTGATAATAGCAAAAGTGCTAAAGTTGCATGCCTTTTGTGTTTTGTCGATTGGATTACTTTTTACGTACTGCCACGGCTGCCGGAAGCACTCTGAGGCATTATTATTGTTGAATATATTAGATGATATTAATTTGTTCGGGGAGTCGAAGTACTGATTCGGTTATTTTTCGACTGTTAGGAAAAAATTTTTTCAATAAACTATTAAAGAAGTTTATAGGATGGAATTAATTCAATTTTGGAGAAAAGGATAAAATATGATAGCGAGTTGAAGAGGCGTGACTGCCGTAAGAACATTTGAGAAGACTACTTTTTTATGTAAGGTAATTACGAGTGTTGAATTGATGCGGACAATACGAAGGCGAGCCATAATAACTTAGTTCCTTCCGGATTAAGCGTAAGATTTCCATGAATAGATTTGAGTTTGGATACTAATACGGATTCGGTGTTTACGGCGCTATCTAGCGATGATGTCGAGCTAGAAATTATTCTCTGATTAAAATCATTAATTTTCGATCTCTCGGCATCATCGTATTGTTCGTTGTCGGCGGAGAATACAGCCGGGATATTTACACGACCGAATTTGTTATTTCCGATTCTCGTCGAATTTCGGGTAGTGTTAGGGGTTGTGTAAGTGTCCTGGTATGTGTGGTCCGCGACAACGTGGCTATGGGGCTGAACGCGACCTCCTTGAAAGCTTATTTTCGTGTTCTTCCTTTATAAGCGGCCGGGTTGGGCGAGTGTCCCGCTTATAAAATTTCGTTTAGGTGCCGTCGTACGGACCACATAATTTTTATTATTTATCCTGCATGCGTTTAGTAAAATATATGCGCAACCGTTTTGTATTCCGGCAGACGATCGGCGAATTTCTGTGTGTGTTAGCGTTGTGAATATGTGATTACACCAGGTCTAAAGGCATTTTTTATTAGTAATTCTTTGTTGTTATTTTCCTAGTTTGCTCCGGTGGCTTGCGCCGTGGGAAGGCAAGCAAGGTTGTTTTATCGCCATCGGAAGGATAAAAGCTGGCTCATTTCTGATGTCCAGTTATCGTGATGGTTTTCTTTCGGCATTTTCCTAGATTTCCCATTCTGTATTCCAGTTTCGTTTTCCTAATCGTTTTCCTAGTTTTCCTGGTGGGGTGCGTATTCGGCCATATCTTCGTGTTTCTGTGGTGCCCGTTTTGTCGTTTTTTTTGGTAGTCGAGGCCGCACGTGCTGGGGCCCATGTTGGTTGGATGCGCCTGGGCGTGTTGGTGCTCATGTTTTGGTTTGGTGCGTGGGCACAAACTTTTCGGGGCGGGACCACAATGTTGTTTAGTGTGCTGGTATGGCGAACACGTGCACACTTTTCTCTCTTTTCCTCTTCCCTCCACTTTTCCTGTTTTGCGCCGTCGAAAATAGTTGTAAGGATGTGTTGTTGGTGCAGTGTTGGTTGCTCGTGTCTCGGACTTCGGTGTCCCTGAGCTTGCCTTTAGATAGATCGTTTGATTATTTTGGTCTCGGACTTCGGTGTCCTCGAGTTTTTAGTCACTAGTCAGTCGCTGATAGATTTAGGTGAGATTTTCGCAAAGTTTTGAATTGAATTTCATTTTTTTGTATTTTGGCGTATTGTTTTCGTTTTATTTTAAGGACCTGGTGTGTGTGTGTGTTGCCCAGTGATAGTGTGATGTACGTGTTTTCTGTGAGTGCGTGAGACGGTAGAGATTTTTATAAGGCTCCGTTGCTCGGCAACGGGTGGTCCGAATCCGTTGGTTCTTGTGCACCTAAGTTCTCATCCAAAACCTTCGTTTTGGATGGAAATGGTGGTGGGGTAGTGATACGGATTCGGTGTTTACGGCGCTATCTAGCGATGATGTCGAGTTAGAAATTATTCTCTGATTAAAATCATTAATTTTCGATCTCTCGGCATCATCGTATTGTTCGTTGTCGGCGGAGAATACAGCCGGGATATTTACACGACCGAATTTGTTATTTCCGATTCTCGTCGAATTTCGGGTAGTGTTAGGGGTTGTGTAAGTGTCCTGGTATGTGTGGTCCGCGACAACAGGATAGTGCCTGTCGGCCGCGTGAGCCGTGTGTGAAGATCAGCGCTGTAGCGGCTATGCCATCTTAAGTGATAAGGATTTCGGCAATGTACCGTTAGTTTTGTTTAATTATTATCTAGCGAATTTGTACCGTTAGTTACCGTTTTGATTGAGCACGAAACGAGTCGTCATAACAATAGTCAAAAAGTTCGTTAATCTAGTCGTTCGTTCTTATACATTAAATATTGGTGTGCGGTCAGTTACCCCGAGTTACCGTTGTAAAAATCGCGAATTAGCGAGTCGTTCGTCATATATGTTAAATCTAGTTGTGCGGTCGAGTTACCGTTTCGATAAATATTTAAAATCTAGTCGAAGTCAGCGCCGCGAATGCAACGTTTATTTTTCTAGTCCTCACCGAATGAGTTTTTTCTTTTTGTTACGCGGTGGTATTATTTTTTTTGTTGTTATGTTATATTTGTGACGATATACACGTATGTTCAAAAAAGAACGGTCTTATTATTTTTATCTTTGTCGGCAAATTTCTTTCGCAAAAGCCTGACGCTCTGCTTGGCAGAGTTAATTCGGTTGTGGTAGTCCGTAATTTACCACTGGCGCCCGTAAACAATAGATATCAGCGAATCAAAACAACCTTGGCTTTCCGTAGAAGAGACCCGAAAATCTTCGAGTCGTAACAATACTATGATGGTGATGGTTGAAAATAGGAATTTGGTTCTAGTTTCAAAGTCCGCTTTACTAATTGAATTAAGATGAATGATAAAATTGGATTCTGGAATAGGCAGTATGGAGCAGGGAAAAATCGTTTCATTTACTGATCTATGCGTACGTTTAAAAGAAATTGAGAGGGATTTGATGTCCGCATGAAAGCGATTTGGAGCGTGAATAAAATGTTTAAAATTTCTCCGATAGTAGGATGTACCGAGGTTAACTTTGCATCGAGATTTTTGATAGATGCAACTGGATCAGAACATATCAGTAATTTATTGTGGTTCGTAGTAACGCAGACGGATATTGCAAGTTATATAGTTCATCGGAGAAAACAGAATATCGTGTTGATAGACTACAGTTTTATTAATGTTTTCATATTTTTGATTAAATTATCTACGAAAGAAGAGACATAGTGATTTTCAGCTCCAAATGTAGTATAGAACAGTTTTCTCATGATATTTATATGCGATGTTATACAAAGGCGCACTCAGGATTTTTTTTTGTTCGGGGCTAGAATTTAGAAGATGGGTTAGAGAGTGGTAACTAGATAACTCGACTAAGTGTACCTATCTATTTCCGTGGTCGGTAAATTAAAATAATAAAAAACAAAAAATTACAAAACCAATAAATTTTATAGAAAAAAAATAACGAATTTTATTTTTTAAAAATTACAAAACTAACGAATTATATTTAAAAAAAAAAAATAATAATAATAACAGAAACGTAACATTATGTTTGTAATAAGCACAAATTAGATAAGCATACGAATTTAATTTAAAAAAGAAATTAGCTACCTAAAGGTATAATAACATTAAGCAAAAAGTGTAAATATGTATATGTTTTCAAAAAAAAAAATCGAAGTAAAACAAAACATTATACAAAACGAAATTAAGTTTTCGAGGATTTTTTATAAAGATACCTCTAATACCTCATCGGCAATTATACTTATTTCACGGTGTATATTCCAGAGCGCAAACTAGTGTTAGTGTTGAGTGTAAAATGTCAGATCCATTTGGGTCCGCTGGATACTTATCTGGGATTCAGTTCCGGATCCGTATCCGAAGCAATAACGAACTTATCCGTCACTATTACATACAACCCAACGAAGCCACGTAAAAGAAAATTACTTTACATTTCTCCATCGAATTCGTTTTTTTTTTCTTCTGTACTATCCCGCATTATGCTACAAAATTAATTTTGGAAAAAATTTCGAGATTTTTTTTTGGGAGGAGCAATGGCCTCGTGACACTCCCCCCCTTTGGGTGTGCCGATGATGTTATAATTTACCGTTTGTTTACATGTTCTTTCCACTTCAATTCATTGTCTAGTATAGGCCAAGTTATTTTATTACGGAATTTACCGGTAATTTTCGATCTATAATTATGGAGCTTTTTTTGTTGTTTTTTTTTTAACCTTACAAAAATGTACTGCAGTTGTTTTTGTTGTCGAAAAATATGGATTCTAAGAATTTTGATTTGTAGATAAATTTTCAACTAGTTCTATATTTATTCCTTTTGGTCTTGTAAGATGTTTAGTAGATGTAATTTCGTAGTGTAGTTTGTAATGTAATTCGGTTTCGGATAGTGAACAGTTACTAGAGATTCCGGCCGGATGATTGGTATAAAGGTTTGCGTTAAATTAGATTATTGTCAATATTATGTTTGATTAAATTCTGTTGAAACCGTTTTGATCTATATGCCATTCATAATTTGTGATTTTGGTTTGCCGGCTGAGATATTTGAGTCATCGGATGATATGAAATCGTTACAGAATCTTTCATTTATTTGACGAATGTACATTTTAGATTTTAGTAGTGGTTTCTGTAAAACTTGCCCCGTCTATTTTTATCTTTCGTTAGAAGTATATATTTCGAGAACATCGGATTTTGTTTAGCGAACCTATGTTTTTTTTTTCTTTTCTTTCAATATTTATTTCGTAAGGTTATTTTTTAATAATCACTTCATTATCATTCTTAGATTAATTGATAATGAAAATATTTAATTTGTGAAATATTGCCCATTTGAACTAAAAATCATTAGAATTAAAAGGAAACAGGTTTTCGAAAATTCCATCACTTCTCTTTCGCCGAATTGTTAGAATAAATATATGTTTTTCAGTTTCAGAGCAAACGCATGTTTCTTTTTTGTGGTGGTGGGGGGGGGCTTAAAAAAACTGGTTTTTCGTCAGATTAGGAACAAATTTACCCCGGATATAATGTGGCCCTGAAAAAGTGAACGTTACAGAAATCAAATATCTACCTGTGCGGTTTGCTTAGAAAATTCGGTTAATTATCGATTTTTTAGTCGTCGCGATAGCCTAGTTGTTAGAGCGCTTGACTTCCGGTACGGAGGTCACGGGTTCGATCCCGGGCGACGACAGAACTTATTGCCTAGTACACTATGCCTGTGTCTGTACAGCTGTGATGTACGAATAGGTGGTCACCGACGCTCAGGAATTAGGTATGGAAATTGATTTTTTACCTTAATTAATCGATTAAAAAGTAGCGCTACTAATTTAAAATGAAATGAAAAGAAATAGTTCATTAAAATTTATCCTATGCGATGTGCTCAATTAGCATGGAAGTAATCGATAGAAAAAAACGTAAAAATAAAGAGATTACAAATTACAGAAAAAAGTATGTCGTTTACCCGCGTGGTAATAGCTTTTTCGGTAAGAAAGCGCCGAAGGTGGGTGATACGAGCTAATTAATTTTCAACTGAAAATCAACAAGGGATTCGTTTTTCCCGATTTTGTTCTATTTGTGAAAAGAAAACTTCGAAGATTAATTGGACCACCCGAAGCTGTTCGATTCGTCTTTTCGTTACGTCATCATCGTTGATGCGTTTACATGCGCGCGTGTAAGCGTGTTCTTAAACCAGTGCCGTCGGCGGATAGATTACGATACCGGAATAAATGTTTATACGGTAAATTACACCGCGTTCGTACATGTACTACTTTACACTAGGAGATCAGTGCGGTTATCGGAGATGATAATGGAGAAGAAACGTTCTTTTCTTCTTCTAGTGCTGCTAATCGAAACGTTACTCGATTAATGTTAAAATCTACGTTACTGTACTGGTGCTCTACTGGTGCTATACCCAACGCAACCGCCACTGCCGTTACGTAAATTGGAAAAACAAACAACAAGCCGGTGAAAATAAGCCGTTTGTTGTTGTTGTTGTAATGCGGCAGACACGGCCGGGTAGTTTTTAAATTCACCGCAGGGATTACGAGATGCCTCTGTTGTCAGCTGTGTGAAAAAAGAGATTGCCCGGGCAGTGAAAATAGATTGATAAGATTTGGAGTTTGGCGGGAGCGCGGCTGTAGAAATTAACCGAGTCTGTGTGTACATATGTGTCGGTTGAGACCACCGAGCAAGACGAGCAGGATATCTTAGGTTGGTCGGATAAGAAAAAGTACGAATGGAAGAAAACAAAAAGAATCCGCCTGTTTTGTTTACATAAAGGGATTAAATATCCCTTCGGCGGCGACATTGTTTATTTACCCATCTCGCACGTCAAATTTGTATTCATAACGGGGAATTGTGTACTGGTGCTTCCGGGAGCGAAATTACTTTAAATCGGTCCATCGGCCGCTCCAAGCTCCCAGTTAATTTGATACACCGCGGGCTTTTCGTAACACAGCATTACACTTCGCATACCGCGAAATTTCGATTCCATCTTCTATGCACGCACATACATGCATCAGATCTCCGCTTCTGTTGGCGTAGTCGTCAAAAAAAATCTAATAATAAGCTGGATGATGGTTCTATGGTCGTTTGTTATTTTCACCGATCGCCGTTTTTGCGGGAAATTACGTTCGAGGATAAACATACTGCAGCGGAAATAAAGGTCTACCAACACCGAGCAATGCGAAGAGGTCGACAATTTCAGTGTTACTTAGCAGTCTTGGTCGCTTTTCGGATCAGTGTCAATGCAGAGCACCCGCGCCAAATGCTTTCAGTAGTCCACTTTGGTCCTCGTAATATTTTTACTGTAACTGCACTGTTATCCGTTTAACGTGTGTCTAAAAACTGTTATCTCTTTAAAGAATAATTAGTACGAAAAAAAAAAAAAACCCTATATGAAATGCGTAACGTGTTTAATGTTTGTGTAACCTAATGTATTGTGAAAACGAAGTGTTTAATACGTTGATGTGTTTTATAACATTTTTTAAAATTGTAGCGTACTTAGTGTCTCAATTATTTTATTGGAATAATTTTTAACCATTAAACGATAGCGCTGTTTTAATTGTTACCTTATTCATTCGGAATTCAAAAAAAAACAAAAAAAAAACAACAAAACAAACATTGCCGATTACGGTCGATTAAGAAGATGTATATAATATATTGCTTATGATGATTTTTAGTTCATGTTACATCGAGTGTACTAAGTTTTTTTTTTTTTTTTTAATTTATTTAAAATTGAACTAAAACATTTACAAATGATTATTGTGTACTGCTTATATTTTTAACTAAAATAACAATTTATATGAATATACATATTTTTTTCGTACTAATTTAAAAGAAAAATGGTTTTCATGGTTTTTAAAGTTTTTTTAACGTCGAAAATAGACATGCTGATATTTTTTTTTTTCACATCCGCATTTATATAATTCTACGGCTTCATAATGAATAAAAAGTATTTCTATACTGTAAACAAAAATCCCACCCGGATTGTTAAAATCTTTAATAGTATTAAGAAATTGCGATTAACATCTAATTTTAAAAAAGGCCGTGTTTATTAAATCTTATTACTTGTTCTCGGCAAACTTGCGTGTTTTAACAGTAATCTCCGCATCATCAAAATTTTTATTATTAATTTTGTCCGAGTTTTTAAATAATCTCTTTTCATTTGTTTTTTTTTTTTTATATTTACTTTTACTCATCCTACCCCATCAAAAAAAAAATTAAAAACTTTTTCAACCAATACTACACATCTATATTTTGAAAGCAACTTTTATCATCCTAAATTTAGTATTATCCATATAAATGTCCATACTCTGCTCACCGGTTTTTAATAAAATAAGACAGAATTTAATATCGCTAAAAATTTTTTTAACCTAAAATATATTCTAAAAAATTACGTACAAACAACTTGTATAAAACATATAATATATATATATATATATATATATATATATATATATATATATATATATATATATATTACTTCTTAATTTGGTAACATTTTCGCACAAAACGCATTATCAGCTAATTAATCTCATTATTGTTTTTTGCATAATTCTGCTTCCTTTGTTTGTGATCCTAATCATGCTTTCTTTGAATGTTCGCCTGTTCTAGCTGAACCTTTTCTCCTTTATCATCAGTTTCTATAGATCTTTCTCTTCTTTGTAACATTTCGTATATCCCTTCATTTTCATCTCTGTCGGTAATTTCCTTATTAGATTCATTTATCTTCTGTGTTTCGAATTGGGTACTTCGTTGGTGTAACAAAAAAAAAAAAGAAAAAAATTAATCGCAAACAAGTTTATACGCTACACACCCACAGACTCATATATATATATATATATATGTGTACGTGCATCTAACTAGATCCCATTTTGTCGAAATTATTTGCGGAGATATAGCGATTTTTCGGATGTTAGGTCAGAAATGTTGATTTTGGGATTTTTAGCGTTTCTGGTAGAGTGAACAATGCTCTTTCCAATGCAGCAAACCGCAATGTGATCCGACCTCGCGTTCGTGTTCTATGGCTAAAAACCTGAATGCGCCTCGCCTGTCGCCTGGTTGCTATGCAAAACTTTAAACTCGTTTTTCTCAAAAGTTTGTTTTTTCAAATTTCAACTTCAAACGCAAATATTTCGGCGAGTTTTGTACTTAGAAGGCTCCGTGAAGTCTCAATCGATCAGAAATTTTATCTAGTATACCGTTAACTCCACACGGACAAAATGGGACCTAGTTAGATGCACCTACACATAGGTATATATTTTTTTAATTTTATGCATATATATACAAAAACTCGATCTTTTGGACCTTACCATGGGAATACTCATATGGGACCCTCAGATGTTAGTCTTCTATAATTTTTATAAAAGAGTTGGTTTTAATTATTCTTCTCAAAATGAAATTTTATAAGTTCGATGCAAAAACGTTACAAATTTCGTTACAGGATTTTCTTATTATTATTAATATATATGAAGTTGAACAATAGAGACAATTATTAGTGTCCGATAAAAAGTAATCTAATTGGAATCATGCAAAGTAAACGACAATAATAAAACTACAGATAAAATAAAGATGAAACTATAAATGGATTTAAAAAGTTTTTAAAAACGTACTATATTGCACAGTGGAGTATTATAATTTGGAGCTTTCTAAAGTAAAGTTATATATTTTCTGTCATTTGTATTTATCTTTTAATAAGTGTTCGGTATGTGTGATTTTTTCGGATCCGCTATTTTTAAGTGCTTTCATATACAGTAGACTCTTGTTCATCTGTTCTCCAGATTAACCAAAGAAAAAAGAAAGATCCGATTTTTCCAGATTGGTTTTTTGAAGAATTTGTATCTTAGAACAAAAAAATTTTGGATCAAAACAACCTTCCTCAAAAAGATCCTTCAATTCAATCGTTAGAATGCGAAGATATTTACCTCCCAGTACAAAAAGCATTATTCAGTCAATTCGTATCGTTTAAAAGATATCGGAAAAATCTTCTAGAAATTATGTTGAATTCTGAGGAACGTGGGATTCACTTGACTGAAGAAAATTCCGATGAAGAATGTCATTTTCTGAGTGATTTGTGTAATGCCGTTACTATTTCCGTGAAGCTGATGTACGTTTCTGGATATGAGCTATAAAAACAAATAAAAAAAAAACAACAGATAAAGATGATGTCAAATTAGACAAATTTTTGAAAATAGTACCCGAATGTAAAAATGTGATGCTGATGATGTTGAAAAGGAGTAACTACAGATGGAGCTGAAATAATGGTGAGCAATGATTGTAGTGGAAGCCATTCTATTTCCAGATAGCCGCATAATGCAAGATAATCAAGAAGAAAACGAAAGAAAGATTTCTCCTGATGAAGCCTATTCGGCGTTACAGACTTTGCCTGACTTTTTCGAAGAGGAGCTCAGCGTTACAGTTTAGGTTGATTTTTCGTAAATTCATCAGCGAATGACACAAAAAAGAAATGCAGAGTTTGGTAAGCGCGTGTTAAAGAAAATTAAAAAGAAAAAATGATTGCTTCTTTAGTTTTATATAAATTAATATGTTGTATACAAGAAAGTTTTTATGGTTTTCTTTTTATAAAAAATAAACATTTTATATAATATAACAGATATTTTTCCCCAGTAAGATTCCCTAATTAAAGGTACATTCCTGTTCTTTATTATATATATATATATATATATACAACTCGACCATTTTGGCTTCGCAAGGGGCTATGATCCTTGACCCCTCTTGCTTATATTTCTGTCGCTATCTTTTTTATACTTTGTATAAAATGATCAAAATTTACAACGCAATTCTAAATCGGTCCATATGAATATAATAACATAATCACAAAAATCCTATAAAACATAACAAACATTACATAAAATTGGGACATTATTTCTAATGGTGGGTAGCCTAAGAACTACGTTGTAATTAAATGTATTAATATGCCATTTTTATGTGGAGCTTAATATGAAAAATCATGTAACATTTTTATATTGATTAGTAGGACGTTTCGTATCATTAATAAAAGTTTAAAAATTACATAGATAATTAAAATTGTCTCGTCTGCAATTCTTACAGAAGACTATCATTTGGAAATTCAAGGAGTATGTCCATGGATAGGTTTAAAGGACTGAGTTTTATGTACATGGTGCGTTTCCAAAGTTTCAAGACTGATTTTTTCCTGAATAAGCGAGGACGCGCAGACCGATTCTACTGGCAGGGTGAAGTAGTGGAGGGCGTCGGCGGCAGTTGTGTCTGAGACGCTAAAGTGAGCAGATCACTAGTAGTTTGAGTGTGTGTCAGTGACCTCCGTCGAAACTCCGAGAGTCGAAAATGCAGCGTCATTTGGAGCAGCGTTATTCCATAAAGTTCTGTAGGAAACTGAACAAAATCGCTACAGAGATTTTTGATATGATTTAAGAGGCTTATAAAGAAGAAGCCATGTCACGTGCGATAAGAGGTTCAAAGATAGCTGCGAGGATGTTGAAGATAATGATCGCGCTGGGAGACTTTTGACGAGTCGAGCTCGTGAACATTTGGTGAAAGTGCGTGAACTTTTAAACACTGATCGTCGCCTTAGTGTTAGATTATTCGGCAATGAATTGGGATTAGGTTAGACTACGGTGTTGAAGATAGTGATAGAAGATCTGATGATGCGAAAAGTGTGTACCAAACTTGTTTCCAGAGTTCTGACGAATAAACTGAAAGCACGTCGCCAGACTGTTCGCGAAGAAATGCTCGAACGTTTGCAATTCGATCCGAATTTTTTAGATAAATTGTAATGAGACCTGGATGTACCAATACGATCCAGAAACGAACGGGCAAAGTACGGAGTGGCACACCGCCTCATCTCCAAAGCCAAAGAAAGCTCACATGTGCAAGTCACGCGTGAGAAGCATGCTCATCGTTTTCTTTGATGCCAAAGGAGTGTCCACAAAGAGTTTGTTCCTGCCGGACAGACTATCACAGGTCAGTTTTACACTGGAGTGCTCCGCCCAGAGGTCAAAGATGATTGTGTTTTTCACCATGACGATGCGCCTTCTCACACGTCGCTCGCCGCCGGTGAAGTTTTAGCTAAGTTTAATGTGGAAACTCTGCCGCGGCCACCCTACAGCCCTGACCTAGCTTTCAGCGACTGGCAGCTTCGACAAAGTCCCTTGACAGCCTTCCGCGCGAACAATTCCAGGGATCCTATGAACAATGGAAAAGACGCTGGCAGCGGTGTGTTGATACCCAAGGGTCATCGAAGAATTTTAGTAAGTTGTGCAAAAATGTTTAATAAATTTTTTCTTCTGAAATCAGTCTTGAAACTTTCTGAACGCACCATGAATATCAGGTGTTTAAATATGAAACCGGAATTTGCTTATAGATGGCGCTAGTTACCAAAATGTAGTTATTTTAGAACCTAGTGGGTGGTATTTTTCGTTGTTTGGACTTCTGTCAAAGATTTCTAACATTAAACAAAACAAGTTTCTTATCGCAACATAATTGTTCATATCGTTGATAATGTCGTCTTTTGTACGTACAAATTACGATATGCGGGTAGCATTAATTTTCTGTTACCAATTCAAGAAAAGTACTGTAGAATCGCATCGAATGCTTGCCGAAGCTTACGGCTAGCATGCTCTTGCTAAATTCGCAGTGCTTTGAATGGTTCAAAAAAAGATTCAAAAATGGAAATTTTGACACGAGAAACCGTGAACGTGAAAGATTACCGAAAAAGTTTATAGACGACGAATCGCAAGGATTATTGGATCAGGATGACACTCAAACACAAGGACATTTTGCAAATCAATTAAATGTGTTTCGAGAAACCGTCGCTAATCGTTTGAAAGCCATGGGAATCCAGAATGTGGGAAAATAGATTCTACATAAACTGAATGAAAGACAGCAGGAAAATCGAAAAAGAATCCTTCTTACCAGGTACAAAAGAAAATCATTTCTTCATCGAATTGTAACGGGCGATGAAAAATGGATATATTTCGAAAATCCTAAGTGTAAAAAATCTTGGGTAAATGTAGGAGAACCAGCGTCATCGTCTGTTTACGATCGCTTTGGACGGAAAACAATGCTCTATGTTCGGTGGGATCAGAGGGACGTCATTTACTACGAGTTACCTAAACCTGGCGAAACCATTGAAACTGAACGCTGCCGACAACAAATGTTTGCCTCGAGCCAAGCATTGCGCGAAAAATGGCTAGAATATCAAAGAAGGCTGGGCAAAGTGATTTTCCTTCACGACAGTGCACCATTATACTCGGCAAAAGTGGTCAAGGACACAGTTAAGGCATTCAGATGGGAAACTCTTCCGCATGCGACTTACTGAGCAGGCTGAAAAAAATGAAACAATGGAGATTTGTAAATTTGTTGTTTAATAGTATTGATTGTTATTGCATTGAGTAGGATAAGTTCCATACCATTGATAGGGCACCGGGGATCGCGGAATTAAGCTTTTCATAATGATTCTGATGGTTCCGAAGAGAATATTGAGACCGGTTCCCTTCTCATGGAATCCGCCTTTACTTTACCCACCGAAAATTCTCTGGTACGACCAATATTCAATTTCAGATTAGGTGCATACCATTGGGACAGCGACTTGTGTCCGGAACGTGGCAAGACTCGATAACCTTATGACAAATCTGGTTGGCAGCCAAGTACCTTAACCACTAGTCTACCGCGCTGCCTTGTTATTGCATTAGTATTTTTTAAGTATTAGTTAACGACAAATCGCTGTTTTTATTGATTTACTTTATGCCTAATTTTATTCTCTGCTACACGAAAATAATGCGCAGAATGCTCATATAGCCGATTCGAAAAATTCAAAAGAATCAAAACTCACCAAATTCGGAAGAGCCGTACAGCAGGTAGTGGGTTTTCGAAATGTTCGTCTTCGTCTGGCAAGTTTAGCCTACGGCTGATATAACGTACGGCAAAACGAATGGTCTCCGTATTGCGCGTGTGTTATTAACTTGTAGTTTTTCCGCTGCACATGAGACTTTTTGTTGTTGGTATAGTTTTCATTTTACCGGAATTCGTGAGAGTTTCGTTGAATGTTTTTGTATTTGTAAAGTAATTGACAATTTTGTTGATGAAAATGTTTGTCTTCCCGAAATAATCGTCCATTGAAAGAGAAGGAAAGAAAAGTAACTGTAGTAGTAATAAACTGAACGCATATTACGCCTATTTAGGAAAGCGGGCCCTTTGCTTTTCCAGCAGTGTCATTTCCATTAAAATCACTGTCACGATAATCCAGATTGTGGTTCGATATTTATTTGACACTTAAATTACAGCATTTAGTTAAACTTGTGTAAATAAGCGATGTTCAAATTTTTCGCAAACGCGTGGAATATTGTAATATTTTGTCCCTCTGTTATTGCAATGTTGATAACGCTATCGCTACTATACGTGCGCTCTGTCCCTTAAGAGGTCTGTTTCAGGCTGATAACTTTTCGATTAGTACAATCCGATATATGGGAGATGATATAAGGCCGCCCGTGACTTAGGATCGGGAACGCATTGACCGTGTATAAATTTTCAGTAACCCGGTGCAGTCGCGTTCAAAAATAAAAAGCCGCTTACAATATTCAATTAACCGGTACTTCCGTAGTACTCGCAAAACTTCCGGTCGATTGAGTAGCTTTCTGTTCAAAAAACTGTGTAAAAAGCGTCTGAAAACGTTGAACTTCGCTACAATTAGAAATGACTAAAAATTCATTTACTCCATTCTCGCCAGTACACCGGTATCATTTCCGATGGAAATAATAATTATTAATGTCCTTGAAAAAAAAAATCTAATTCTCACAAATAGAATAACGATTTTCAAGAAGTCCTCTCCGCACCAAACAAAAATTCGAAAATAAATTACGATGAAATGCGTAATGTCGAAAGACGAGCTCCTAGCAAAAGTCTCCTATTAAATTGAATTCTCGAAAAGTTTTTCAACTTTAGAAAGTGATTTTATCGGCTGGAAAAATCAAAAACCTTTTTCTTTAAAATTTTGACATGAAAATGTGTTCTCTCAAATAGAGCGATTACAAATTTTATAACAATTTCTGTATACGCAGCAACTGACGATGTTATCAGTTCAGTATGTATGGGGTTTGTTAATACTTTGTTGGCGATCCCATTGCAATTATAAGTAGGGTAGATAGTGCAAGCGTGGAGTTGTGCTTATTCCTAAAAAAAAAAAAATTAAGGTATACCTTTTCTTCAGCTAAAAGCTGTAAAATAGCGGCGATCTGACACGAACTCAAAGAGAAACAGAAAACGACAACAATATATCAAACGCTGCTTCAGTTAAATTTCATTTGATAACTTTCATCAAACATTTATGGCCGATTACTGTTGTTCAAATGTCTGCATCTATCGCATAATTTGGCATGTTGGTAAATCGCGAATCCATAGGGGTATAGCCCGATGTTTTGTAATCTTTTTTCATCATTGACACATAATATTTAAAGACGTTAAAAAAGACTAAAAGACTAAATGTGATTAAATTTTTTTTTTTCATAAATTTACTTCGAACTGAAAATAAGTGGAGAAACTTTGAAATCGAAATAATCCCTCCCGAAAATAACTCATGTCGCCGGCACCGCCATAACATCATTTATTAGTTTATGCAGCCGTTTCCTGCCAATCGTTACGCAGTTCTTACGATTTTTATTTTAAAGTTTTATATTTCATTTATCGAATGCCGTACTTGTTTTTAATTCGGAAAGTCAACAGAACTGTTAATCAACTGGTAACATTAAATTTTCAATTTACGGATACATTTATATAGTAACGTAAATATATATACATATATATATATAATTGAATTCTACGAATGATATGAACAAATAGGGCATTTAGAAATTCGGTTTTCCGATTTTTGATTTTTGACACATTTAGCATTTTTCTTTGGGTTCTTCCGTTGCACGCACATAATTGCATCCTTGAGCTTTATCAGTGTTGTAAAGAACTTCTAGGTATCTGTATGTAATGTTAGATTTGTGAGATACTGTTCGGTGCTGAAATTATTAAGGGCCTGAGTTTTGACCGTTGCTTTCGAAGTAATACTCGACCGCTCGCACTGTCCACTTTTATGCTATACTTCTGTTGCTTATTGTCACGACCACGTTTCGTTTGTGTCAATCTAGTGCTCTTCCATCTGTATCCATCTTGTGAGCCTTGTTCGTTCACTTTATGCCGGCTAGTTTGTGTATAGTCATTCAACTATCTAGAACACTTTTTCCTAACAGTCCGCTTTATTTTATCTTTATCTGCCATCCATTCTCCTAGCTACATCCTTTCCGTTTTAGTTGTACTACGTGTTCTACTACATTTGTCACTTTGGTCTGTGTTGTCTTATCTGCGTGTTGCGTTTTCAATGCGATAATGCATAACGTTAATCGCTCACAGGATTTGAATCTGTGGTAAAGTTCTTTCTCCCACAAAATGGGAAGGCGATCCTCTTCTCCTTATTTCTCTATATAAATCCTTTTAAACTCGATTATTGCTTCTTTCTTATCTTGAAATCACTTCCTTCTAAGCCGCACATAATTAAAAATTCTCGTGCTCGTCTTTGCCTTGCTGCTGTTCGCTCCTCTCCGATACCAGCAGTTCTCGCCGAGTCGCCAAACTCGCCTCCACTTTTCATTCGTGCAGATTCTATTTAGGATATTGTTTCCTGTATAAATGTCTATCGCACCATCCTCTATATTCCTTCGTACCGTTGTATTCTGCAGAACTGGCGCTTTACACCCAAGAAAATTCCTATCCTAGCTACCACATTGCTTTACGGCTGAAGTATTTTTCATTCTATACAATTACTTATAATAATCTCCTCTACTTTTCCTTCAATTTTCTAATGCTCCCAATGTATTCCTTTTTTCTCCAAATCATAACAGCTATGCAGGAATTCGACAGTTTAGTCAAATCCCTATTTCCTTCTCGCAAGACCATTTTTACCGATAGTTCGAAGGGGTTTAATGGAGTTGGGGGGGGGGGCTTTTATCCTTCCTATCATAAATTAGTCTCTTCGATTGTTTTTTTTTCTGTACTATTTTTACCGGCGAGTCACAATAGAGCCATCTTATATTCCATATAATTTATATCCCCTCCGATCGATTTTTTTTCAAAAATATTTGATTATCTCTGACTCCATGAGTGCTCTTAAAGCTATTTCTTCACTCCTCCGATTATTCGTTCTTTCATTCTTTCTCTTCTCTCACTTTATTCTATCCACATCGATTTGCTCCGAGTCCCAAACCATATGGGAATGATAGATGGTATTGAAATGGCCGGTTTCTCAGCCCAGATTGCTGGAACTTAGTTCTATTTTACTAAAATTCCCGTCTCTAATTTGCTTCTACTATGTAAAAAATTTGCGCATTCTGGTTAGGATATGTACGTCTCTTCCTTTTCCAATCAACTTTCTTTCTACTTATCCATTTGACCGAATCTTTCTCCCCGTCTTGGTCGTACGAGATTTTCTTTCGCTCCGTCCTTCCGCTATCGTCTCCGTTATTCCTTTACCTCTTAATCATACTTTCCTTCCTAATTCACGTTTTTGTTTTCTTTTCGCATTTTCTCCTAATTGTCCTCTTCATCCTAACGACGAAACCACCACCCTGACCGTATCTTTTTCAAATGTACATCGCTCTTGAGTGAGCGTGCCGTTCTATATTCTGATACCTATTATCATTTAAGTTTCCCTATATCTTATCCCCGTCGATTGTCATTATTCCGATCTTTAGTTATTTCATTCGATCAATATCTGACCAAACCCTACAATTGATTCCTCTCTCTCGTATCATTTCTGGGCGAGCAACAAGTGTGTTCAAGACAAAAAAGGAATGGGTTTTCTACGGTGCAGCGAGTTTCCTAAGCACATACTTAGATATTACGTTTCAGCTGCACATATGTGTTGGATGCACTGACTAGTATAACAGTGTCTAATTTTCAGCCTTAGTTTTTTTCGCGTATCTGTACTTTATTACAAGTTTATAGCGATTTAAGAGTGCATCTTTAGATTACGAGTATTTTGTAGTAGCATTTATTCGCGGAATTTCACTTCCTTTAAGTTTCGTTCTGTTGATAAAAATAATATGTTTTAGCATTTCCGATGGTAAAATTTTATTTTCCGGTTAATTTGTGCGCGTTTTTAATTAATGTCTTTGGCACTATTAAGTAAATACGGTCTGAATAATTTGGTTTTTAGTACGTACTGCTAATATCCAGTAAACTCTTTTGAGGACGGAAGCTAAGATTTTTCTTTCTGACTGAACTTTCATCTAAATAAGATATAAGTAGTAAATTTAAATTTTGCCGGAAAAATTTATTTCAACTTAGATAATAGTTGAGCACGCTTGAACAACATTTAAAAATTCAGGGAAATGATCTTGTTTTTTTTTCAAACTTTTTCGATATATAGAATCAATCTACGACATTGCTGGATCTGACCCGAAGCCAAACTAATAATGTAGGATGTTTGCAATCAAGGATTGAATAGATTCTTTTTAATAGTAATAATTTTTCCAAACGCTATGCAGACTTTGTTTCTTTTTTATTTCTAGTCTTTCTCTTTAAAGCGCTGCCCTATTCTTCAATCGTCACTCACGATGCAAAAAGTTTTTTATGTATTGCAAGAAGACAGTCAAAGAGGGTGAAAAGGAAGCAAAAAAACCAAATGGAAACAAAACGGAAACAAAATGAATTAACTGAAATGCGAAATATCATGTTGAAACAGAATTGTCTTATTCACCGTACTACCGGTGGTATTCGAAGACATTAAATCCGCTGTCGTTCGAAAATACTAAGAATACAGAGAGCCTATTGAACGAGGTGATTTTTCATAAACATGGTCTTTCGTGAACATTGTTTTATGCTGATCATTCTTAGAAGTGATTTAGACGTCGACTCCCTGAAAAACGCTTTGTGCTTGTCGCGAATTTTTACGTGACAGACGTTCATTTTAGATCTGATGCATCGACGGTGTTCACAGACAGACGCATTAAATCGTTAAAGTGCAAAATTACATTTCGTAATTTAACTGAAAAATACTTTTATTATGTCTGATCCGTTTCTCTGTCGGTTAATTTTTAATAAAAGCCGAGACTGACTTCACGCTTAAAAAGTGTTTTGTTCTACTGCGAAAGTAAAATGTTAACTATCAACGTTTGATGTGCCCGCCTTTTTCTAATACTGCACGAGATTTTTAAATTAAAGGACAAAACCATAAAACATGTTCGTGATATCAAAGAAGAGTGCACTTTTTTATCGAGTATTTTATATTTTATCCTCCTCTCTTCATGCATTATTCCAGTTATCTGACCGAACTAAAGTGTAACTGACACGCCTCTTTCTCTTTTTTATGTTCCTGGGTGCGATATGGCACACAAAAAAAAAAAAAAAAAACCTTAAAAATTGTAAAAAAACACATTTTTCATAGTTAGCTTTAAATTGAATTAAGAAAATAGTAAAAACAAACCGTTAGTAGGAGAAAAAAGGAATAACAGCACAGTCCGACGATTATGTACGTATACGATTTTTCTGGTTAATTTGTCTGTAGGTGTACGTGGCCCGCCTAGAAACTAAATGCATAAAATTTCAAGGGCGCTTCCAAACGAAAATATTTTCGGGGCATCATTAGTTCACGGAGAACAGTAGCTCGTCGTGTAAAGAAAACCTACAACAATTTCGATGTCTAACTAAAAAAATGAATGAAACGTTTAAAACTTTCGCAGTGATTGTCCGTAAATTTATTTCACTATAAAAAAATGAATTTTGAGGGCCCTTCTAAAGGGAAATAGTTTTTTTGGAGCATCGTTAGTGCGAGAAGAAGAGTAATTCGTCATTTACTGCAATCTCGATGTTGGGGGGAAACAATACAACGGACAGGGTAATATAAAATTTATGTAGATTTATATAAATTTATATAGATTTATACAGATTTATATAAATTTATATAGATTTATACAGATTTATATAAATTTATATAGATTTATATAGATTTATATAAATTTATGTAGATTTATACAGATTTATATAAATTTATATAGATTTATATAGATTTATATAAATTTATATAGATTTATACAGATTTATATAAATTTATATAGATTTATACAGATTTATATAAATTTATATAGATTTATACAGATTTATATAAATTTATATAAATTTATATAGATTTATACAGATTTATATAAATTTATATAGATTTATACAGATTTATATAGATTTACTGCTTTATTAAAATTATCTACTCCGATTATTTAGCCGATTATGATGACTTCTGGCATTTGTCTCGTGGTAACTCACTAATGTAACGAACGGCACTGCTATAGGCTTTTATCATATTGCAACAGTTGGCGTAAAAATGAAAAATAAGTAAAATGAAATAAAGAAGTCCAGAAGATATGGAAAATTTAAATGGAAATATCCGAAATGAAAATAACAACTATCCTTGAGAACAGAAACATCTATATATCTAGAATTACTACTATTAAGGCAAAAGTTGAACCTTCGGTACGGGTGAATAATTGATTTACTGTTCTTTTTACCGATTTACAAAAAGAAGGAAGTTATACGTTTGTCGCGTTTTTTTTTTTGTTATTATCTTTGTTCGCGTATAACTTATATTTATATGGACCGATTTTACTGATTTTTTGTCTATTAAAAAGTATAGCACCCAGACTATGTGAGTGCTGATGAAAATCGGTGAATATAAAAACTGAGTAGTATTTGTCAAAAAACGTGAAAAAATGTGGCCCCTTTAGATAACTTTTTTTCTTCATATTTTTATTAGTATAACCGAGGCGCGATATACTTGAAATACTATCGATTTGCCAAATTACCGTGGAAATGCAGTTTTTTTTTTTATATATATATTTATTTAAGGTCGAGCGATAAGGTTATTTGCGACGCAAGAAATAGATTTACATCAATTTAAGTATACTGTACAATCAAAGATTTACATCGAGTATTAAGTAAAGTAAAAGAATAACCATACTCGTACTAGATTAATTATACCACAGCCTTGCAATAAGTTGAAAAAAGAGATAGTATTTTCTCCAAGTATCTCTGTCAGCTCCGGTTCTGAGCCGAAGTGTCTGTATCTTTGATCCGAGTAATTTCTGCATTCTAGTAGGATATGTTGAATTGTGATTTGTACTCCACATTGATCGCAAATGCAGTTCGAAATAAAGAAACCGTTTTTTTTTTTTTTTTTTTTTTTTTTTAAAGCATACTCGTAAAATGTGGAGGTTGACAAAAACGTTGACACTTTTAACAAGAAAAAAATGCAGGTACAATGCTACTAAAAATTATAAAATAAAATGTTTAAAAACAAACAAAAAAACATTAATTATAAAAATTTAAAAAAAAAAACGAACTAAAAAATAATAATTTAATAAAAATTCCCTGGAAAACAAAAAATAATTATTTGATAAAAAATATATTTCAGAGTGTAGTATACCTTAAGTGGTGATATCATAATTCTTATACAGCACCGATACTTATTATTATTCGATAAGAAAATATATTTCAGGGTGATATATACGTTAAGTGTGGTGATATTATCATAATTCTTATATAACATTCATAAGTTAATTAGAGTAAGATTGATATTACATATTACAATATCTAGGAACAATTTAATGAATATTTAGCGCAGTTTCTAATTATTCATTGTAATATGTAATATGAATCCTGCTCTAATTAACGTACGAATATTATATAAGAATTACGATAATATCACCACACTTAACGTATATATCACTCTGAAATATATTTTCTTTTCAGGATTAATTATTTTTTACTTTTTAGTGCATTTTAAATTAGTTATTACTTTTTTAATTCGTGGAGTGCATTTTTATTAAATTTATATATAATAAATCTTGAGGTCGGTACTTTTTTTTTTTCATAAACATTTTATTATTATAAGTTTACATTTATTATAAACAAATTTACTTCTGAGCAGCCGGTGCGGACATTGAGAAACACACAAGACGGCCTCATTGCGGGCTAAGTTTAAGCTAACCTTCGATAACGGAGTTTATGTCGCGTTAATACACGAAAAATTTCTGTTTATTCAGATCCTTAATAAATACCGGCGCGTTAATGTTAACACGCGTGTCACACGTTCGTTGTGCTAACGTGCTGTCCATTCAACAATAAAAACGTCAAATTATCATTTCGCTTTAAGAAAATAGGCTATAATTAACTGAGATGCGCAAACCTTGCGACTAATTTGTAGGATGTGTGCCAACAATTTTTTCCGCTCCGCGTTTTTCGAGATCTTTCGTCCGCGATAGAGTGAACACGATCGTCACAAAATGTCTACTGTCAGATACTTTTTTCGTTAATCCGTCTTTTTTGCGCAAGGCGCAACAGATTTTTATGGTTACCTTTTTTTTTTCTTTTTCTTTTTACAATGTCACCTGAAAAGTTTGTTTTTCTACCGAGGCTCCATATCAGCCGAGTAAATGTCGACGGATAAGATTCTCCCGATGGCGCTCAAAATTAAAAAATCACAAAATCACAAGACCACCTTTTCTCCGAATAAAATTCTAATATCGCGGACGATCAACACGCGCGGTATGCGCGTCTGTTTCCGTATTTGATTTTTAAAACGGCAGTAGCGTAGGGCTTTTTCAAAACTAATCCTTATCTCACCATGAATACGGAGCAGTTATTATTTAATATATTTGTGTTAATTACCCCGGTGTTATTCCCTTTATTCGACTATATAAAATGACACAAAGGACACGTATGAATTAACTTAATCGAGAGAAAAAAGGTAATGGCGTTAATTGTTTTTGCTCGTGCCTATATTTTTTACCGCTTTCTTGCCCCCAAAACGCGAGCATTTCGTTTAATTTATTATTCCAATCGATCCTCGCTAAATATCATCCTGTATTTTTGTAAAACGTTATATTTTTATTCAGCTTTTCCTTTCCATCCGATTCCAGTCGCATCCTGGAAAAGTTTTTCTTCTGCCGCCACACTATCAATTGCAACATTAATTTTGCAACATTCCGGTACTGATCGGATTTCCCTTTGAAGAAAAAAAAACGAAGAAAACACCTCTGCAAAGTTATAGAATATATCTCTTTTTTATTTTATTCGAGATTTTTGCTTCGCAAGTGCCATTTTTATTCATCGCGAACTCGATTTACATCCGCGCCAGTGTGATATTTTTAATTTATACGCTGGCGTGTCGGTTTATTTTTCCTCTTGAAAATGCCTTGGGTCATTTTTTTCAGAGTTGTATTCGGTATTTTGGGTATTCTTTGTTTTTTTTTTTTTTTTGTTTTTGCGGTATTGCGTGACTATTCATTTATTTTTTTTTTTTTTTGTTTTTGTATACTGCATAATTCGGATTCACAAAATTAGTGTTTGTGAACTTGAAAACGTCGAATTATCTGAGAATAAAACAATTATTTAAACGACGCAATTAAGGCTAAATTCATTTTGTTTAACGAGAATACCCTTTAGGAAAGTAATAGACGAAATAAATTTGCGGTGGGTTCATTAAATGTTTTCGTCTAAGGTTAGTAATCTTGAATTTAGGGATTCTCGTAAAAAAAAAAACACCAAAAGTAGCGGACGTTTTAAAACTAAAAAAGATATTTTCTGTTTTTTTTTTGTTTTTTTTTTCATTTATTTAAATCAGTTGTAGAAGCAACATTGCCAATATATCGGGGGGGGGGGTGTCTTACCGAAAAAATCTGTGATCTATAAAATACTGTTAACTCACAGTCCGAAATACGAATTTGTTCTCGATTTTATATGACTTCTTTCTTTTTTTTTTTTTTTTTTTTTTTTTTGTGCATTTCGGCCAGTTTAATCTTCAATAATAATTAAATATATATAGGCAATTATTTCGCAGGCTCACTTGCTGCTATGTTACATTTATGTCTTTAATAAACTGTGATACGATAGCGGCAGGAACTTTTCCGCAGGAAATACAAGTTTCATCTTTCTATTAATAAACAAGTTCGAGCATTTCATGCGCTGTGGATTCCGTGTGTAAAGTTAAACAGATAACCATAATATTTACGTTTACGTAATACTAAATTCAAAGAAACCCGACTTTTCACGCCGCAAAGAGGGAGAGACATATCGTTGTTCGCGCTTTGTTGAACTTTTCGTCAACTTTAAAAGTTTCGCTAAGGAAATGAAATACGGTTTCGTTTCCGACAAATAAAGTCATCTTTCCACCGATCATGTACGGAAAATAAATATATTTTTCAAAAATTTCGATCTTTCGGCCTCTCACTTGTTCCTCACCATGTTTCGGCAAACTTAAAATACTTCAGTGGAACTGCCGAAGCTTTAGGGCCAATAAACCCTCTCGTGAAAAATCAACATAATATTAATATTGTTTTTCTTTCTGAAACATAACTAAAGACTTCATTTGACCTTCATTTCGAGGGCTTCTTCCTTATTAACGCACGGACGGTTATAGAGGCGCGCAGCTATCCTAATTAGAAAAGACATCTTATTTCTAATTCATAACAACATCCATCCTTCATTCCCTCCTAATCTCCTTTACCTCAATCTAGTTCACGTTTCGATTCCTAACGATTCTGATAGCCTAAATATGAATTTCATCTCCGATCTGCATGATTTTCCTTTTCTTACTTTCATTATTTCCCTATCGTCTCCTTTTATTATAGACGGAGACCGGGGAATTCCCACTCACCTTTCTGGGAATGCACTAATTATAATAATAATGGTTCAGTGCTAGAAAATTTCATTGTCTATAAAACGAGCTACTTCTCTCCTTAATGACAGTACACCTACCCGTGTCGGTAACCCTCTAGGTTCTAGTTCCATTGATCTCTATCTCTTACGTCTCCTAATCTTGGTTTCAGTTGGTCATGGAGCACTCTGCATGGTACCTTTGGAAGCGACCATGTTCCTGTCATCATTTTCTTAAATTAGTATCCATATTCTACTCCGAATAATCCTACACAGTCTCTCATAGATAGGTTTTTTCCAAGATAGATTGGCCCAGCTTTCGCTGCTACGTTGACTCTTCACTTAATTCCCTAGCACTTAAATCCGTTTTCGCAATACTACCTTTTTTTATGGAATCTATTTCCAACGTCTTAACCCGTTCTTCTTCTTCTTCTTTCCGGCTTTCAACTCATAAAAGGTCCAAATTTGCTTTCTCCGTGCGGTGGAACCTTGAGTGCAAAGGCTGCCTTTGATCGAAGTTTATCCACCTATAGAACGTTCCGTTCCTATCCTACTCTTTCTAATTTTCTCTCTCATAAAAGTGCCAATGCCAGAGCTAGATATACTCTCAAAACGGCAAAAAAGATCTCGCGGAGAAATTTCTCCTTTCTCTACTCCTCTTATCCATATTTGGAAAATGGCGAGACTTTCAAATCCCCCTCAGCGCAACATCCTTCATATCATATCCTATCCCCTGACAAATTAATTCCATTTGTTAATTCATTAGTTTCTAGATAGGTCCCAAACTTCCAAGAATCCGGTCACATTCCGGCTTCTTCACCTACTCGCATTTCCTACTCACTCCTTTTACCTATACTGATCTGAAAGTAATCTTACGCAATTCTTCTAATTCCTCTTCTGGTAAAGATGGGAAATTCCCTTTCTCGTACTAAAAAGTCTCTCTGATTCCGCATTCCCGTTTTCTCTTAAATTTATTCAATTCATTTCCCTTGTCCGGTTCTACTCCATCTACTTGGAATACTTTCATTGTCGTCTCGATCCCTTAACTATTCTTTCCTTTGCCAAATCTGTCTTGCTTCCAGTGTCAGGAAGCTTTTTTAAAGTCTAATCAGTAGACGGCTGGTTCGGTGGCTTGAGCACGACAATTTGTTACCGAATAACATGTTTTGTTTCCGGCCTGGACGCGCGCCTCTCCCGATTGTATTACAGGACATTTTTGTCAGATGTGTATTTATCATTTATTAATAAAAAATCCGTTATAGCTGCCTTCGTCGACGTTACTGCTGCCTTTGATAATGTTCACCTTTCCCACCTTATTTGATTTTATGCTTTCTTTGAATATTCCAACCTTCTTTTCTTCTCTTATTATTAGTCTCTTCCAATCTAGGACCATCATTCTTTCTTCTCCGTTCGAATACTGGTCTTTCGTGAATTGCCGCAGGTCTCTTGCCTTATTAGTTCAACCCTTTTCAACGTTCATCTTATTAAAACTGCTTCTCTGTCGATAAACTCTTCTTCCCTACTTTTTGCCGACGACATCCTCATTTACTCCGCCCATCACAGTATCTCTGCCGCTAATTAGTAACTTCAACACTCCTTAACAATTTTGGAAAGCGCTTTACTTAATATTCATCTTGCTATCTCCTCAAACAAATCCTCTACCGTTGTCTTTACTCTTCGTACTTTTGACCGTTCCTTAATTAGTCTCTCTTTAAATAGTGGTCCAATCCTCCTTGCTACCTCTTTCCGTTACTTGGGCGTATTTTTGGATAGTCGTCTTTCGTTCCACAAGCACATTAACCGTATATGCGTGTCATAATTTAAAAGGCTCAACCTGATTAAGTCGTTTTCACATACGGATTGGGGAGGTGATCCGTGCATCTTGCTCATGTTCTATATACTTGTATCCATTCCATTCTGCATAATTGTTGTTACATTTATGGTAACTCTTCTAGATCTTTGCTTTCCAAGCTCTATCTTGTTCAAAATACTTACCTCCGTTTTTGTCTTGGAGTTCGGAAATCTTCTATTCCCGCTATTCAAGCTAAAATCTGTATTTCTCCACTTTCTATTCGGCGTTCCTATTTAGGTTACCGCTTTCTCATTAAACGTCTGCCTATCTCCTGTTCCTCACTTATTCCTTCTTATTCTCTCATCCTACGTGGTTGTCGATTTAGCATCAATAAAACGCCAATTCTGTCTCTTATTTCTACTCGACTGCTTTAATTTTCGCTATATATCTACACTTACGATAAGCTCCCATATTTTTCCTTCAATTTTTCTTCCTTCCTTCATCCGATTAATTTCTTTTATTCTCCGGTTATTCCTAAACCCGTTTTAAACCTTGTCGTTAGATCGGAGATTTTACAAACTCTAAACTCCTGCTTTTCTATCCATGTCACAATTTACACCGACGGTTCCAAGGGTCCAATTGGAGCAGCCTTTGTTTGTCCTTCTTTAAATCACTCTGAGTCCTTTAAACTTCCCTCCTTTTGTTTAATCTTCTGTGCCGAGTCCATTGCTATCCTGCATGCTTTTCTCTTCATTAGATAATCAAGTGTTTCTCTAATATACTTATTCTATTAGACTGCGTGAATTTGGTCCTACCACGAAAAGGAAAAAGCTGCTCGTCGATTGTCTGATTTTCGGTGAGTTTGTAATTGACGAGAGATTTTTAGTGAGCTAAGCGTTGTTGACGGGTTTGATAATCATCAAAACGTATGAAACAAAGTAACGATCAAAAACGATTTATCCCTATCTCGTGGCCTAATTTTTCACCTGTACTCATTTTTATACTTTTACATTTATAAATATCTAATATAAAATACAGATGTGAATAAAACCTTTTATTGTTGTTTAAAAATTAAAAAAAAAACAATAAAATCCATATCTGGGTACCCCGGTGTGTAATAGCGTAGGTAAATCCGGGTGTGCACATAAGGGTTAAATAAATCGTGTTATACAAGGAATATTTTCAATGTATAAATAGGTGTATTATTTTTCGCATTATCAGATTAAAAAATCTTTCTAAAAATATAAAACGTAAATATCTTAAAAGCCGTTGGACGTTAAAATGTCAGGTCTAATGAAGCAGTCATCAGTTTCGGAAGCACATTTTTGGTAAACCACACATCTAATTGTAATTTAAACTGTGATTACACCACGAATATGGAGTTTTTGCTCCGAAACATGTTGGTGGTTTTTTAATATTTTAAATAATATTTTAATATATCTTTGTTAAATACTGGTGTCATTCATTCAAGTATATAAAATGATACAAAGGGCGCACGATAAGCAGTCCTCAGTTTTAATATATATATATACATATATACATATATATATAAATTTATTAATTGTATTGCCACCTGAATCATCTATCTTGCGGTTACGCCCGTTCAAAGAACCAATTTTGATCGAGTATACTAAGCACGCGAAATATTTTAGATCACTATACATTAAACGAAATTAGTAAAATTGTTCATGCAAAGATTTACGCCCGGGTGATGGTTTATATAAATCAATTATTAGATCTAAGTTGGATTATGGTTCAGTTTTCAATGCTTTAGCCTCCAACACGCGCCAGAAGAAACTTGATTCGTTTCAGAACATGATTCAAGGATTACCTTAAGTAAAATTTCACCATTTTACACCCAAAAAATAGCTCTAGCAGACGAATTTCTAATCAGATATTATAATTAAGTCAGCGACTCTTTTGTTTTTAAAACAATTCACAACGGCTGGAAGTCCGTTTAACATGGCCCCTTTTGTTAGAATAATTAATAAATACTTCAAATTTAATCCAGCTGAAATACCTACTATTCCTTTCAGATACCGCATTATAACATATAACATTCAATTGGCTAAATTAGATATTGACATAATTTTCTTTAGAGATTAGTTACCGAATTTCTCATCTGTAATAGAATCATTTTATCTCAATCGTTTGCAAGTTTTCACCGATGGTGTCAAATTTCATAAGCCTAAACAGACAGGAGCAGCGTTTATTATTTCTGATATATATTGCAGTAGGAAAATTTAGTCTTTCACCTGAACTAATTCCCCGCAGAGCTACTATCGCTTCGGGCGAGTATATTCCTAATTTTTTGAATTTCAAGGGGAATTTTGTTGCATGTTCCAATGGTATACACTTTTAGCTTTCCAATATATATATATATATATATATATATATATATATATATATATATATATATATATATATATGTAGTTTAATTGTAAACGTCACCCTTTTATCTGCAACATCGTGTTCGGATAATGCAGCATAGTGTAATGTAATTAAATTTTCCCGGACAATTGGTATTTACGATCGCGTTGATGTATTACGGTTAAACAGGCTAATGTGAATCGGACTACGTTCTTCCCTGTTTAGACTACTGATTTTGGTTAAACAAGGTAATAGAATCGTCGAACTGGTTTTATATGAAATAGCCCAACCTTTGTGTGAGAAAAAGCCAGAAGGAACTCATGGAGTCGGAGATAATCAAATAGTTGGAAAAAAAGCGATGAGAAAATATATAGACAATGGAACATAAGACGGCGATAAGTTCAGCGGTGAAGATGGAGCAGAAGGAAGGAAGATGAAAAGACTCAAAGTGATTGATGTCAGGAAAAATGAACGAGGCTCGAATTCGACCAGGGCCCCCTCGAGCCATTCGTAAATATGGTCTTGTAGGAGGGAAATAAGGACCTAACGGTACTGTGGAATTCCTGTTTGACTGCAGATTTGAGGAGAGATTTAGCAGAAAGAGAAAAAAAAGATTATATTGGGAGGATGGGAAAGTGCAGCGGAGTCGAAAAAAAAGAAAGGGAGATTATTAGGTCGAAATAGTATAGGATGAGAAAGAATTAAGAGGCAAAGAAACATAAGATGGGATAGGAGTTTTTTTAGGAGTAAAGCGCTAGTTTTGCAAAATGGCGATATAAGAAGGAATAAGTCTAAAGGAAGTCAACCAAAAACGTTGAGGAAGGAATCGGTAGCCTAAATAGGGCCGCCCAGGAGTGAAAAGGGAGGCATTTTGGATTTAGTAAAGACTGCAAGTATTGAGGAAAAGATTTAAGAAAAGCAGGGCAGAGACGAAGGCAGGAATTCTGAATGGCATCCAGCATTGGTAAAGAAGAGATTCAGAGGCACAGCTGTAGATATAAGAAAGAGTAATAATCAAGTTTAGAGTAAATAATGGACTTGTAAAGGGAAATAATGGATCTCTTGATGTAGCGTATAAATTTATTTATAAAAAAATTAATCGACGGATAGGTTGAAGTAATTGCTATGTTTTTTCTCTCGGTTAATGTTATTCGTAGCACGTATATTAAATGATAATAAAAATAAATAAATAAATAAGTATTTTATTATCGCAGCATGATGGGAAATATATATATATATATATATAGAATTTTTATCTTGATGTTTGCAATGGGGTTGATACTTCCTTTGTTAATTCTTTGCGGGAAAACTTCTAATTAGTTCAAAAAAATTCTACGGTTAGTGGGAGTCGAAATCGTATTTTGTTGATTGTTAACGGACCATAGCGTTAGTAAAAAAAAAAATTTTTCGTCGTGGATAGCACAATATCACGAAGTATTTACATATAACGAGAATATTATATTCTGCCATATATGCGGAAGAAATAGTTGCTCGAAAAACATTCAATTACAACAACATGTGAAAACAAGTATTCTGTCGCAGGGACGAAGAAGAAAGTCCATGTCAACAACTTCCTGCAGAAACCAATCGCATGTGTCTTCATTTGAAGTTTTGAAGAATAACTAATTTTTCTTTGATTTGTGTGAAACATTAATTGCAAGTAATATTTCAGTTAATAGACTTAATTGTTTTTTCGAAAATACCGTTTAAATCAAAATATACCGAACAAATCTGCGAAAAAATTGTATGGCGACAATTTATGAAAGTGCGATACAAAAAATATACTGTTGAAAAGAATAAATTTGTCGCTGAATGAAACAATTGAAGTTGTACAAAAATTCGCGAAAAGAATTTCCAGTTGCCAGGCGTTACTTCAAGTAAGGCGAAAGAAAAATTTGATGTAATTTCGAAACGAACACATTACTCCAAATGAATAATTTTATTAATGAGTCAGGTTGCCCAACACGATATCTTTTTAAGCAGTACGTAAATTTAAAACCTGGCCCGTTACATCGGTGAATGTGGTCTTTTCCCGCTTATAAATCTATTTTAAGTGGCAAGCAGCGCAAATTCTCTATGATAAACTTGGTACAATATTTTGCGATTACTTTTATAATAGCGACACAAATTATTAATTACTTTTTCCTTTTTTCCTTGTATTTACCATTAAACCAAAGGGTTATTAAAAGTTGTTTTATAAATCAAAAGGTCATAATATCAGTTGCAAGTGTAGTCTTGCGTGTACACTCGCGTTGCGTATAACAATTGTCTAGTACACTACTTACATCTGTACAATTGAAATGTACGAATCCTAGTCGCCGACGTTCAGGAATTAAGTATGGCGCTATAAAGAAAGATGACAATATGACCGATCAATGTTTTCAACGTATTTTGGATAGAAAAAACAATTTTTCCATATTTATAATAGGACAAAAGTGAATATTTGTATATATATATATATATATATGTTTTTTTTTGTAACCAGTATTGTTATTCAAACCAAAAATTGTATTGAATCTGCATAATATATAATTTTAAGGATGTTGTTTATCTTGCAAGAATACAATCACACAGTACTTATAATAAATTTCGCAATTGTAATTATAAAATAACTGGTAGGAAATGTAAAAGAATTTCAAAAATTTGTAATTGAGGAAACCAAATAGTGTAAAAGTAGGTATTAACATTTTCTATTATTAGTAAATATGTAATTATATAATACGGCTATAGAGTTATGGAATGTAGTGTAATACCGATAACTTAATTGGACAGATTATACTAGCTCCATTATTATAAATAAATATGTGCATTAATTAATGTACTCTACCCAAAGTTTCGGGAATAGGGAGGAAAAAATAATGTTTAACGTATTTGCCTATTCTCGTTTTCGTTATTCTTCTTTTTAAATACTTTTTTTTAGTTTTATTTTTTTTCTAAATTTCTGATACATTATTCTTATTATTCTTATTAATTTTTCCTCGCAGTTTTTCTTCCCTTTTTAACCTAAATAAAAAACTTTTCGCTAAATTAATACTTTTCGTATTATTATTTAATTTAAATTTATTTTCGTATTGATCCAGACCAACGGTTACCCGCTGCTATCGTAGCGCTTTTTTTTGCTTATTTATCAATGTGACATTTGTAATTCGTCACTTTGACTATTTCTTGTTTAGGTTACCATCTATTTCACGGACATTTGAATAGATTATAAAATTAAAAATGTATTGTAATTAACATCTCCGTGTCTGTGATAAACAACATTGGTAATATTCTCGATTGTCTTTATTATATTAATAAAAATTTCTCTAAAGAGACTCGATTTTCCATCTTTGATTTTAAGGACTACTAAGTACCCCTGTGCTCACCGATAACAACCGCTATATTTATATGGGATCACTCTACTGATCGGAATGCTTTCGCGTAAACACGAGTTAATTAAAATCGGTCTAGATAATCCAATGTTATGTGTAAACGAAATATATATATAAAAAAAAAAAGAAACCTATGCTGCGAACATATTTTTTTTTGAGGTTGCTAAAAGAGGGTAAAACTAAAAATTTCAATCTAAACCAATTCTTTTAACCAAGTAATAACAACGTATACTAGTGACCAGTATTATAGGAGGATCTATTTATTTGCTAAAACATACCTGTTTAATAAAGAATCTTATACCATCCTGTTTGTTAATTATAGAATATAGCGATTTAAAACAAATACAAATATAACAAACAAATTATGTACGTACTTCTTATATTTTACAAAAACGCCGTGGAATTTCTCGTCTTATCGAAAATTTGTCCAACCGGGATAGCTTAGCGCGATTCGAATTTCTCATCAAACAAAATGCCGTTGACTATGTATAAGTATGTATATGTAATATATTAATTATAATGTAGTTCTTAGGCCGGTCCCCATTAGAAAAAATGTCTCAATTTTAGGTAATGAAAAAATGTCCTAATTTTATGTAATGTTTGTAATATTTTAATTTTTACCGACACCTAAAAAGAAGGAGGTTATTCGAAGCCTATTTTTTTTTTTTTTTTTATGTTTGTTCGCGTATAACTTATATTCATATAGACACCGATTTTATTGATTCTTTGTCCATTAGAGAGAGTACCATTCAACTTAGGTACCGTGTGAGTATTGATGAAAACCGGTGAACATAAACTAAATATTCGTTAAAAAACGTAAAAAAATGTGGTGGTCCCTTTAGATAATTTTTTTTCTTTCTTATTTTTTATTAGTATAACAGAGGTGGCTGACCTAAAATGCTATCAGTTTGCAAAATTACCATGAAAATGTAGCTTTGTTACTACGTTCGTCGTGTTTTGTTCTTTTTTTTTTTACAATTCATATGGACCGATTTAGAATTACGCTGTAAATTTTGATCATTTTATACAAAATATAGAAGAGGAAGAGACAGAAATGTAAGCAAGAGGGGTCAAGGGACACAGCCCTTTTCGAGGCTAAAATGTCCGAGTTTTTATGTATATGTATAAAGATATGTATATATATATATATATATATATAATTATTAACTGTTATTAAATGTGTCCAGCTGGAATATGTTTAAATTCTCGTTAGTTCTCGCTTTTTTGTTTGGATTATATTTACCGAATCGGTCGAGAATACTTATATAACAGAAGCCGTCACTATAAGGAAATGGGCGAGAATACGCGAGAATGCTTGAAAAAACACGTGTATTATAATAATGAAATAATCCGAGAAGAGAGTGTGTGAGAGGGAAAGAGGGGGAATGAATAAGGTGACAGCGTTCAGCGCCGGTGTAAACTATATAGCCGATAAAGCGATATGTTTGTACAACTAATGCATTAAATAAATCGAGCTAGCGTTGGCACGTTCGGGAACGTGAGCGTTCACGTATGGGGATTTGCTTCGAGTCTATCCGTTATGAGTTACAAACCGCTGTCGGACTGGATGGGATGACTTAATTGTCGAAACGTTGAACATATATCGCGCTTCTCTCGTCGTCCGTCCTACTGCTTCTATTAATTCCTTCATTTATTTTTTTCGCTTTAGTCTGTTCTATATTTCCGAGCTTATTATTATTCTCTTTCTTCCCCCGGTTTTCCTGTTTTTGTTCTTTTTTTTTTTTTCATTTTTTTCCGAATAACGAGATCCGCTTCATGTTTATTTATTTTGGATACATTACCGAGTTAATGGATTTTTTTAGCGAATGCCGCCTGTAAACTCTCCCGTTTACATCAATCCTTCAAGTTTTGACGATGCGGTCGGTTAAAATTTAAGAATTCCATCAACGTTTGTCCGCCGCTGATGTAAAAAATATTATTACTGAAAAAGAGTTTTTTTTTTTTTTTTTTTTATTTTTTTTATTTTTAATTCAGGCGTTTGAACAAGTGAATATAATAAGTTAATATATAACGCGATATTGAAATTGTAAATTTAATAATTCGCGAAACAAAAAAGGAAGAAATATTATTTTACATATAATGCTCTTAAACTAGCGTGGCGGTAGATAATAGTATCGGGGAATTTAGAAAATTATACTCGTCATTGATCGTTCGCAGCGTTGGTAGGTTCATTAGGTATGGTTGATAGCGTGCAGTCAATGCAGCGACATCCAAAGCCGGCAGACGGTTGCAGTAAAATTGACTGGAAAGCGGCACCATCAATTCCTTGATACAACGGCGATCCGTTCAGTAGGAATTGATTCGTTCGCCTAAAACGTCGCATTATTAAATCGCCTTTAGAATTGAATTGAAAAAAAAAAAACAACAGAGAAATAAGAACATTCATTTTTCCCACTGCACGGGAAAATATTAAATCATGACTATGTGTTTTTAGCGCCGAATATATTTTCTTCCTACGGTCTCTCCCATTTTGCCCTTATTCTTCCGTTCGAATCACGAAAACGTAGTGTGTTGTTCGTTTATGCGATTTTCGTCGACAAACAAGTTTGCATGCACACTTTAAACTTCTTATTCAATCGCGACGTATAAAAAGATTTTCCGTCGATTTTTTCTTTCGCCTTTCTCGAACTGAAAAGCGTATTCGCGATTATAGAAGTATTTTTGAACTTCCGATAATCCTATTCTTCCATTTGACATGCTAGGTACGACGCTTTGCAACTAGAAAAAATATATTTCGTTTGTCAGATAGCCAGTGTTAACTTTCGCATAGTGCGAATAAATAAAAGGTGAAAAAAGACAAAAAACAACTCGATGAGTTCAAAGAAGAATGTGTGTGATAAAGGGCAGATTTGAAGAAAGATGATGTCGACGGTTGTCGTTAGCAAGTAGGAGAGAATTAGAGAAGTAATTGGATAATGTAAAGTCTCGACGACTCCCGGCCTAAAAACACATGCGCGTTTAAAAAATAAACAAGATCTCTGAAGCACGATGATTCTTGAGGATTATAGCACACTCCGAATAAAATGAAAAGTTTATCGTTTTTCCGTTATAAATTAATCGCTATATTTAGTTGAAATATTTATGTACCACACTGAGAATTCGACTTGTTTATTTCGATCGTAATTTTCAAATCCTCTTCCTCGACTAAGAATATACTTTTTTTCACCGCTTTTTTCCTGGTAAATTAAAACTGATTATTTGAGTTTTCAATTTTTGCTGCACATTTTAAATTTTGCAATTAATTATCTCTCCGATGACGAATTACGAATTGTTTAACGATGATTTTTTATTGGTCGTTTAAAATTCCGGGTATACATTTTTTAATGTTTTCTTTTTATACATTTTTTTAAACAATTCTCGGCGCCTCGAAAGCACTCTTTTAAAATTTATACGCGTAATCATTTAATGTGCGCGCTTTTTTTGCAGCTGTTATCGAATTTTATTTTATTATTATTATTTTGTTTTGTCGTTTCCGAAATATTTCATCGGGACTATTATTATTTTCTACATTAAGATTTTATTTGGTTATCGTTTTCTTGCTAAGCGTCTTCCATTCACGTCCTCTACTCTTATCCATTCTTATTTTTCCATTTCCAGGAACTGGTGTTTCGCACCTAGGAAAACCCCTATTTTATCTCTCATCTCTCTTAGTTCGTAGTTTGTCTTTACATAATGTTCTTTGTCAATCTCCCTTATTTCTCTTTTAATTTCGCCGATCCCTGCCATCCTCCAAATATGTTTACTGTACTTACGCTCTCCAAGTTTCTTCCGCAGGCTCTAATTAGACATGAATTCCCTTGAGACTCTTCTTAATATATATATATAATTCTTTTCTTCTTTCTTGTTCCACTCCTCCTTCTTGGAATGCCTTTATCGTTATACCCATACCAAAGAAAAACTCCTCTTCTTTTCGTCCTATCTCACTTGCTCCCTGTTTAAGGAAGCTCTTTGAGAGCATGTTAAATAAACGGCTTGTCTGGTTTCTCGAACACAATAACTTAATTCCTAATAATATGTTCGGTTTCCGTCCCTGTCTTGGTCCTCCTGATTGCATTAGTGTTTTCCTTTCTGACATTTATAATTCCGATATAAACAAAAATTTTACTATCGCAGCCTTTATCGATGTTTCCAGTGCATTTGACAATGTTCACCTCCCTACTCTCAGAAATATAATGCTGTCACTGCATCTTCCGGACTGTGTTGTTTCCCTTATTATTAATCTCTTCCAAAGCCGGACTGTACATCTATCCGCTTCTTGTTATTCCACTTCAAGAAAAGTTTTTTGTGGTCTTCCTCAGGGTTCCTGTCTTAGTCCTACTCTCTTCAACATCTATACTTCTCATATTGCTTCTCTTCCATTAAATTCATCGTCTCTATTCTATGCTGATGATATCCTTATTTACTTTTCTTCTCGCAACTTAACAGATGCTGTCTTAGAACTAAATAGGTCATTAGCCACTATAGAAAATGCTCTTTCCGATATTCATCTTTTTGTCTCTCCTCATAAATCCGCGGCCACGGTTTTTACTTTCCGTTCATATAATCCTTCCTCAATCAATCTAACCTTAAGTCATTATCCTGTCCCTCTGGTGGAGAGTTTCTGTTATTTGGGTGTGCTTCTTAACGGCCGTCTTTCCTTTCACGAACATATTAGTCGCCTGTATACTTCTTGCCTTAAAAGGATTAATCTTTTAAAATCACTCTCATCGTACAGGTGGGGTGGTGATCCTTACATTCTTTCCTTATTGTATAAGTCTCTTATTCTTTCTAAGTTGGACTATTGTTCCTATATATACGGCAACGCTTCTAAATCTCTTCTGTTCAAGCTTGACCGCATTCTAAATTCCTGTCTTCGTCTTTGTCTGGGTGCACGTAAATCTACTCCAATTCCTGCCATCCTCTCTGAATCCAAATCACTCCCTTTGTTCATCCGCAGATCCTATCTAGGCTATCGTTTCCTAATCAAACGCCTTCCCTCCTTTTCCTCTAGAATTATAGCTGCCTATTGCTCTATTTTTCACAACTGGCGTTTTACAGAGTTCCAATTTTATCTTTCATTTCTGTTCGTCTTGCCAATTTTTCTCCCTATATTTTCTCCTATGATAAATCTCCGTACTTTTCTCTTAATTATTTCAGTCTCTTACATCCTCCTCACGTATTTCATTTGTCAAGTTCCGCCAAATTCCTTCCTCACTCTATAGTTAGATCTGAATTTCACATGGTTTTAAGTTCTTCATATATCCTAATCATTTCGTTCTTTTTACTGATGGGGATTTAAGCGGACTGGTGAGGTTGGTACCGCCTTTGTTTTTCCTTCTCATAACTAGTCTGAATCTTTTAAACTTCCTTCCTGCTGTTCTATATTTATTGCTGAATCTGCTGCCATACTCCATGCAGTTCTTTTTATCTCTTCCTCTTCTATCCTCTCGGATAAATTTCTTTTAATAGCTGACTCTGAAAGTGTCTTGCAGGCGGTCTCTTCTCCCCTACCGTTGCCCTTATTTGATCCTTTCATTCTCCTTATTCGCAATCTAATTCACGAATTATTCCTGTTCCGTTCGATCCAAATTGATTTATTGTGGATTCCTAGCCATGCTGGAATTGAGGGTAATGAGGTGGCTGATTCCTTGGCTCGCTCAGGAGCATCCAATGGACATCCTCTTCATAAATTTTCCGCTCACAATATTAATCATATTTCCAAACAGTTCCATATTACATTATGGAATGATATTTATTTTTCTCTTTTCTCAAATCCGAATTCCTTTTATCTTTCCGTTCAGCCCTTACCTTCTTTGACCAGATGGTTCGACATGCTTCCTTCCCTTTGTCGTCCCCTGATCACCGCTATATGTCGTCTTCGTTTCGGTCATACCTTTCTCTCTTCGTCACTTTATCGTTTTTCCCTCGTCTCTTCCCCCCGCGATATTCTCTTCACCCAGAAGATTTCTTTTTTCTGTGTGATATCAATCACGTCTTCTGAGAATGTTCCTCACTCTCTTCAGAACGTTCTCTCTTTTATTCTCGGCTTTTGGATCTTCGTCTTCCTACTCCATACAATGATTCTTATGCTCTCTCATTTCCTTCCTTGTCAGTTGCTCCTATTCTAGCTTCTTTCATTCATTCAATCTCGCACCAGATTGAAATCTAATATGTTATTCTCCTTTTGAATAATTACTTAGATTCCTTGGCTGATTGGGCTGTTGCTCTTCGTTGGCGTACCCATTAAACAAAAAAAAACAAAAAAAAAAACATGAATTCCGCGGTATTACCCAATTCCCAATTTCCTTCGCATGTAACCGTGTTTTTACAGATGGTTCAAAGAGGCCGGATGGCCGCTTTGATCCTCCCAGATTTTGGCTTTTCAGAATCTTTTCGTCTGCCACCTTTCTGTTCTATAGTCATTCGGGCATCTTCGGTAATGAAATGGCGGACTCCTAGGCTCGGGTTACTGCCTCTTTTCGCTTCTTCTTTAAAAAAGTCTCATCGTCTAATCTTCTTCCGTTGTGTAAAGCTTTCTATTTCAGTTTGCTGCGACTCTCGGTCTTTCTACTTCATATTGCGCCTCTTATATTGTCTTCTCGTTCTCCTTACATCGTTCCTACTATTTGTTCCTTCCTCTTAACAATATCTGACCGTATGAACATATAATTGCCTCTTTCCTTTCCTAATTGTTTTTGGGTAAAGTTCCGTTGACGAGCCCAAAAAATGAAGAAAAAACTACACTCGAGCCCACATTTGTAAATATTGATCTTATCAGAAAGAAAAAAAAAAATTAATTTTATATTAGACAATTAGTAAGTGTGTTAGTGTATAAAAGGTTATTTTTAGTCGTGCCGCGTAATTAACAGAAAATGCTATCATTCAGGAATGTTGATCAAAGAAACTAAATAGGAACGACAATTTTGAAGCTATCTTAACAAACTTGGCTGTGTAGTTCTACCGGTAAAATGCTTGATATAAGGTAATACGAATTGAAACTTTTAATCATGTACTTGTATGAAAAATATTGGGAGGTTCAGTTTCTTTCGAATTTCACTGAGGCATGGCTTATCAAAATATTCAGTTTTGCATATCAGGTTTGTGTAATTTTTTGCCAATTGAGTCCAGAACGAGAGAACCGACACAAAAACCCAAGATATCACTGGTTAGCCGAGCGTCTTCTCGCGCTGAATAACTAATATTTAAATAAGCCAAATAAGAGGTTCGAACTCTGTTCACACATGTCCTCCGAAGAAACGCGCGCTGTACTCGGTAATTTTCTTATCGCGTCTTTCATTTAGTTAAAAGGACAGTGGGTGTAAGTTTTTGAGGAGTTTTTGCACGTTGCTTAAAGTTAATATATTCACACACACTTCAGACACAGACGTTACGAAAACGACGCGCAATATACCTGTAAATCTGATGCGATGTCGGTAACTGTAGGAGAGTGGTGGTGTGACCGTGGGGTGCGACAAAGCTGGCTGAAGGGACCATGTTGCAGTGCAGTAAAGCTGAAGACAGGTCGGCCGCATCTAGTTTACCGTTTTTAGCCACATTCATTTCGTTCGGTAAGCTATTCGGGCTGGACAGTGCGTACTTGGCGAAGCCTTTGTACGAGTGTATCGCATCTGCGACGAAATTGGCCCCGTTGTTTTGATGAGCCATAGGTGGCGACTTCGGCACGAACGGTTGAAAAGCAGATTTCTCGCTTCTTATGGCCGAACGAACTACCGATCCTGCAAACGATCGATTGCGTCGGTTAGCACCGCGTTTGGAGCTCGTTAAAATTTACAAAACGGAGTAAAATGAACTAAGAAACATAAACTAGTAGTTCATGTTTATAGTTATACCGTATGGATTTCGGATTTATAAATTTCATTATATAAATTACAGACTTAGGACTGGGAATCGTGGGGAAATCTCTATCCTTCTCTGTTACAATTCGGGAATTTGTATGTGCCGCTTAATTGATTTCGTTGTGTGTATAAAAGACAACTCTATCTCGATCTGTTCAGTTTGTAAAATTTTCAGCTGTAACTATCGAAAACGATTTATATTTTACGCGAACGGCATTCCGTTCGGGTAACATCGGTAGTACATAAGAAACATTTTCAAACTCACCAGAGACCGATTTACAAAACTTTTTATTACGCTTATCGTCGAACTGGTTGCTGCTAACAACTTCCGGTTGAGTTAAATAACAATTCAGACTGCGAGCCGTCGGCACCGCCGATGTGAACTGTTCGATCGCTTTCAACAAATCGTCGTCACATCTGCGAAGTACTAGTTCGAGAACTGACTTTTTTTTATCGGGAAATAATCTGGTCAGCAGGTCCAACGCTGTCGGCAAACCGTGCAAGTTGGACATCTTCTGTGCGTCTTCGGTTCTCCTGGAAGCCAAACTGATTGCGTTGTTCTCGTTGCTAATGACGTCACCGTTTGCTTTTGTAAATGTCGAATCCGCTTCCGAACTATCTTTATCTTGCTCTTCAGTGACATCTTCGTCGTCTGGTTTAAGTTTTTCTTCGTCTATTATTAAATCGGAACAAAGAGCGCATTTATAAAAAGAAATTGATGAAATAATAACGACGTTTTCGAAATCTCCTCTGAACGTACTACTGTTCGGAGATTATTTTCACAGATACGTTATAGGTAACGTGGGGGAAAGAGCTAGATATTTTACGTCAGAGATTAATGTGACAGGAATACGTCGAGGTAACTGGTATGATACAGGGAGTAGGAAAAGATGAGATGTATGAAGCACAACGTAGGAAGCTCAAGTGTTATTGCGAGTATAGAGTAGAATGTTTGTTGGTACATAGGGATGGACACTCAAACACAATACACGGTTATCGTAGAAGGCTCCACCACTCGGATGATGAAGACAATTTGGGGAAGATGTTAAGCAAAAATGAAAACGAAAGGAAGTTGTAGGGTTGAAAGGCGAGCGAATAACGTAGGTGACAGCAAAGTTGTGCAGCAACGGAAAATCGTGGTGCCTGGAATAAGACAGAGGACTAAAACGGACAGACAGAAAGAGAGAATGCTGGAAAATGATAAACCTAGTATCCGATCAAAGTCTGTAATGGATTTTTTCACATGGAGATAGCTGAGTAGAGGCAGGGATTTTAATAAAAAAGTTACGGAAAAATGCAGCAGAGCGAGCTAGAGAGTCCGCCATTCTCTACGTCTGCGTGGTTAAAGATCCAAAGAAAATCAATATGTATAGAATGAAGCGAGAAAAGATTATGGATAAGGGAATGCGTATGAAGAATGAAAAAGTCGTGACTAGAAAAGAAAGAACAGATTGTCTGGAGAGTACTCATGGAATCAGAAACAAGCAAATAACTGGAAGAAGAGCATTGAGAGGAGATATAGATAATAGTGTGTAGGATAGATATAACTTCGGCAGTAAAGATAGTGCAAAACCAAGGAAGACGAATAGATTCAAAAAAAAAAAATTTGGAGAGGCAACCGACGAAAAACGAAAACGGGAGGAAGATAATAGAGTATTGCTGAAGAACGCAGACGAATAACGGAGACGACAACAGAACGACGAAATAACGGAAACAAACAGAAACAGGAAAACTAAGTTGAACAGACAGATAAAAAGAACAATTGTTAGAGAAAGAGGAAACGTATACATCCGATACCAAAGTCTGAGGTGAAAACTTTTGCACAGAGGAAGGAGATTAGACGGTGAGACTTTTTTTAAAGAAGAAGTGAGAAGAGGGAGCAACCCGAGCCAAGGAGTCTGCCGTTTCATTACCGAGGATGCTCGGATGACTAGGAACCCACAGTAAATATCAATATAAATGAAAAGGAGGGAAGAAAGAGAACGTGGATAAGTGAGCGTATGCGGAGTATGATAAAATCACAGGAATGATCAGGTAGGGGAGAATGATTTGAAGGGCGGTAATTGAGTCAGATATAATCAAGAATTTCGAGGAAAGGTAATTGAAGGAAATGAAAATAATGGGTCATTACTACGTTTATGAATGTAGAACAGAAAGGAAGGCAGATGAAAAAATTCTGAAAAGTCACGTGATTAATTTCCCGGGGGATGATTAAGGCTCCAACTTCACCGGGATTCTTCGAGCCATCAGTAAAGATACTCATGTGTAGAGGAAATAAATAGTGTTATGGAATTCTTGCATAACGACGATTTAAAGATTCGGACGGTAAGGATATATAGAGAACTTTAGGCGTAAGACGAAGAAGAAGATTACATAAGGAGAGTATGAATTACCCGGAGTATTCTAGTCTAGAGACACGAATTTAGGAGGTTTTTTCAAACTCAATAAAAAAAAATTAATAAATATTTTTACTACCCATTTTTTTTTTATTATTTATTTATTTGTTTTAAGAATACACAAAAAAATTATCAAAAAGGAAAATTCAAAATTCACAAAGTTACAGGCTGATGAAGTGGAGGGGTAAAAAAAAGGTGTGTCCAGGTTGACACGATTCCAACCCTTCTAGTCATCTGAAACAAAAAAAAAAAAAAAAAAGATTCTTAATTAGTAAGGATTTGGTTATGTACACTGGTCAATCTAGTGTGTTTATCTCGTGTGCGCTCGCATTCTCGTTATCGCGTTATCAGCTTGGTAATAAGTTGTTTCGGCAGACCGGTGAGATCGCTTCATTTATTATCTCTTCGTTGTCGTATTTAACTATTATTTAGACGTTTTCCGAATTCTTAGATTACTGTCGATTTGTATAGCGATTTATTTTCCTATTGTTTTTTTCCCCTCATTTCACGTATATTTTACTTTAGATTTGCTTGACTGATGAGCTCGTCTAGTGGAGGCCGCCCTACTGCCTCCTCCAAAGATTCAAAAACCACCAAACCGAACATGTCACTGAATCTAATGAAGGTTCACGCTGCCGGAAAGCGTAAGCCATCCAGCCCTCTCTCGCCATCAACGATTCTATCAAACAAAAATCTGCGGCTTTCGCAACCTGACTTGCCCAACCTCTCTAATATTGGCTCCTCGCAGCCTGCTTCCTAATTCCTCCTCCAATTACTCCTCTCTTAATATCATTAATCTTTCCACCGTAATCATGGAACTCCTCGCTTCTCATAACATAGCCGCCTCCTCTTCTTTCCTTGACAATCTTTCTTCTTTTTTAACCAATTACGTCCATTCCTGATAAGACATATTTTGCCTTCTCCTTGTCTTTCTCTCCCTCTCCCCCTTTCCCCCTGTTAGTCAAGGATAACGCCTCACTTGCGCTTCAGGAACACTAGACATACCTCTGCGCTCATGTCGTTTAATTTGTTCACATGGCAGTATAATTGTCCCTTTTTACGGGAGGATACTTATAAACTGGTCGACAACCATGTTCGTGCAGGTACTTCTCCCTGTGCTTTGGATTATACCAAATCAATACGAATAGAAAAGTTCCGGCAAATTGGCTGGCATATTGTAGCGGGTAGGACTTCTTTCGTCTTCAGTTTCCTTGTTCTTCCTTTTTCCTACTCAAGTTGGAAGTGCGCCTATGTGCTCGCTTCTTATTTACTAGCTTTTCTTTCTTCTTTTATAGCTACTTATCTTATTTCATCCTCATCCCTGCCCTCATTTCCCATCTTATTCTAATGCTTTGAACATCCTGCAGTGGAACTGTTATAACTTGCTAGCTAACAAATTAAGCTAAGAGGGTTTATTAGACCTTTATAATATCCATGTGGTGTTGTTATCCGAAACTTGGCTGAAATCCTCCTTGTCTCTACATTTCAAAGGCTATTCTTTCTTTCGGTCAGATCGTGTGGATGGTTACGGTGGCGTCACCATTCTTATTAGATACGATCTATCATACCTATCGCACGATATCCCATGTCTTCCTCTTCCCTATCCTAATCTTCCTAACACGGTTCACATTTCCCTTTTGAATCTTCTTCCGAATCCATTACATATTGCTTGCGTTTATAACCCTCCTAACTCCAGCCTCTCTAATCTGTCTTTCATCTTTATCTGGTCCATTCATCATTGGAGGCGACTGGAATGCTCACTCTCCTCTTTGGGGCTGCGCTGGGAATAATCCTAATGGTTCGATTCTTGAATATCTCATTTTGGATCATGATCTCTTTCCACTTAATTATTTTAAGTAAAAATTTGAAAAACATTTCTAAGTAATTTAAAAAAAAAAGAAGAGAAGTGGTGTCTACAGAGGGACACCCGATAGCAACGAAGTTCCTTTCCTTTTTTGGTAGATAGGCAAGTATAAAGTCATTCATAAGGTATACGATAAAAAATGACACAATATAAATCCCATATGAATTAAAACAAAAGTAACAAAAACAAAAAATAAGTTTAAATAAAATTTACACGAGTTTAGAATTGAGGTTATACAGCTGACCGCGCACAATGCTTTCTGCTTGAATCTCGATATTCGCTCACACACCCACACACATACACGCACGCACGTATATAATAGAAAGGGACAGAGTGAAAGAAAAAGAGAGTGATGGTCGCCTGGAGGACGCATAACACTTTTTCGTTACCTGACGATTTCGGCCCGTTTACTCCTACCGCCAAGCCGCGTAAAAGAACTTCGTTCCGAAAACATCGCCTTTTATATTTGGGAATTTAGTTTTAAAATGTTTTAAATACTTCTTGAGGTCCCTTTTTGTACGTATAAATTTGCAAAACATATATAAATTATTTTTTTTAAACTACAACGTGATGGAGATTTGGAAAAGTGTTTGTAATCAATTTTGTAAAATACAAAGACATTTGACGCTGAATTAAAATTAGAATTTCTGGAGGAACAAAATCACACTTTTCGTAGTCTAAGTTAGATTAGAGTTCTGTGATGCTAACCATGTTACAAATTTATAATGATGCATTATCTAACGAATAATTTTTGAAACACTTTGCATGTCTGCTGTAGTTTATTTAAAATTTCGTGAATGTATCTAAATACATTTTTTTTTTTTTTTAAATCGTAACTACAGTAAAATTACGTCAAGAAAATAGTTGTAAATATTTGTGTTAAATTTGAAGACGTATTTTATTCCGAATAAATTTTTTAAACAATTTCTGTGCTCGCTGCATATTAATTAAAATTTTAAAAAGCTCGGAGTATAGTGATATATTTCGAGAATTAAAATAGGGAGCATTTTTAAAAATTCGGACACAGTTTAAAATATACTGTACAAAGCAAAACGATACTCTTAATTTCAAGGATATGATGAACAAAAGGAAAAATTCGGAAAACCGAACAATTTTGACTAAAAGAAAAATAATTTCGGAAATTGGATTGTCATACGAAAAAACCTTATGACAATGTAATCTCTGTGATGAAGCTAGCGGGATAACGCCACAACGCGATCGAATGGCTGGAATAAGGGTATTAAAGGTCGAAACGGAGAAATCTGGCGTTCGAGTGGTTGCTGGTCTATCTGCGGGGGTGCAGGGAGTTGAATACGGTATCCGGCTGTTGGGCAGGATACAGGGGATTTCTAGGACATGAACAGTCACTACACAGCTCAGTGAGAAGGGCATTTATTTTTCATCTCTTTCCTTTTCGAAATAATAATTGAAATTGTGCGAGTTGGGAGGAATCTACCTGGCCCAATTTAAATTTATATCTTACATGAGCCCTCTTAAACACCCACAGAAAATTTCATCGAAATCGGTCAAACCGTTTAGGAGGACTTCAGTGACAAATACACGTGTCCTACAATTTTGTATATAAAGATATATACATATATATATATATATATATATATTATATATATGCATGTAATATCTTACAGTCGCACTACCAAGCGTGAGCGTCATGACTGCTTATTCGTATATTCTTGTTGTAATGTGCAACAATGTAAGAAAGACTACACCAGAAACCGATTGTAAATACAAATACCGCTCAAGTGTGCATTTCTATACCCCAACTCTCATGCATTGAATAATCTGCATAGTGGTTTGCCATTACTCCACATAGCTGGTAACCATTACTTTGTTTTTAATAATTTTCAGTAGTCGGTGCTAATGTTTGAACTTAGAGCTTCGATTTGATAGTTCGATCGTTTTAGCAACTTAAGATGTCACGTCGACATGCACATATATAAATTAGTGTTTGGAAGTAATCGTAAACAAATTAATCCATTTCTAAAATGCATTTCAGTATTTTTCATCGTTTTAAGTGATATTAATTTTCTCCGCTCTACCTTGACTATCAGCTTCTTGTTGTTTCGACTGAGGCTCACTCGCAGACATCCCAAAAATTGGACCTGGAGGAAGGTAGCCGTACGTATTTCCGGTAGCTACTGCTGCTAGCCCCAACGCAATTGCATCTTCAGCCGCTTGCTGACGTTTCAATGCAACCTGTGTAGTGCATAAGGAAAAACTATCTATAAAAACGATTAAGAAATCAAAAAAAAATAAATTAATTAATTAATACTTATGTACTTTTATACAGAAGTACATGTTGTGACATGAATATGGCTTTTGGATGGTGCACAATGATACGACTATTTTGTTTTAATACGTGAACTAAAATTATTGATCAAAAATTAAATAAAATATTTACACTATCTCTCTCTCTCTCTCTCTCTCCCTTTTGTTGTACTGCTCGATGCTGAGCGTTGCGATTATCTATTTGTGCATTCTAGCTGTATAGATCTAGTTTGCTAGTGACAATTACGTTCAAAAGGTGAGTGTACTATACACAAGGCTACACTTGGAACTGATTGTAACCACTTGTTATCGCGATGGCTTAAATATAAGTAGGGGTAGTACTTTTAAATGATGTACTCATTTCTGTGTAACGTACAAATTTTGCAAAATGACCCCAAATCAAGGTTCGATTTTAAGTCCTTCTCTGTTTATGTTAAATAGTAATACATCGGTGATTTCAAAACCAGCGTTTTATAGCTTATTTTCTGATGATCTTCTTACCTTATAAAAATGTCAGCATCGGCAAAAAAATATTGCAAAACATTGTCTCGACCACATCTCAGTTGACCACGGAAAATGGACTTACCTTGTCTTCAACGAAGAGAACGGCGGGACACTTCCGTTATGTAAAGACACGGATGAAAATACAGAATATCACCATCAAAAATTGTACACACTACCAGTTAAATCTGTTGTAAAATACCTCGGATTATATTGGGACAATGAACTCAAGTGGAAAATCATATAAATGAATTACTTATATCTGCTACCACCCATAAGAAATATGATGAGGAAGTTAGCCCACATGCCATTTGGAGCAGATGGGAAATTCTTACCGTATACATACCGAATATTACTGTGATCGAAAATGGATTACTATAGTGTTATATACAGAATGTCTTTGAGGAAAACTTCAGTTAAAAAACAAGACGTGACATACAACATGGCTATCCGAATTAGGCGCTTTTCGTATAAGTCCCGTGGACAGTCTTTACTGTGAAGCCGATGAATGGCTATCTTTACTGAGAAGGACATTTTTTAAAACAAGTTTTATATTCGCCTTCGTACAATTCCAGGTTTATATCTAACTTTTCCAGTCCCGGAGGTCCTCTTTTTAATTTTTAAAGTCAGCTCACAGATCCCAAATTTTTAATATACTCAGACCCGCTCAACACAATCAAATCCTTCAGAAATAGTTTTATATCATTCATCTTATTACCGTTCGCATCTTAAATCTTTTGTCCCAGAATCCTTTGCTGCAAATCACAATGTTGTGGATACCAGCGCATTTGGGATTTTCTTTGAATGAATTCACGGATAGGACAGCAAAAGAGGCAACAACCATGTAGCCTTATCCAAACGTCTTCGTTTCAATATCAGACGTAATAACAGGTTTCCAAAACCTTTGGTAATTGGTAGATCCGAGTACCAAAAACTAATCTCCTCCGTATAATCCGAGAAAATATTGGGTGTAGATATCAAGCGTGCGTTCTAGGAAAGGGGAAGTCACAATGGGTCGACTTAGTATTGACCACACCTGGTTGACGCACAGGCACATATTGTAAAAATCAGAGATCCGTCTTTCTGCCCTCACTGAAGCATGGTCCCACTCACGGTTTACAAAATACTGTATCTTTGCTCACAATACAAAAAATTTCGCCCAGGTATCCTCGAGGAAAAACCAATAATCCAAAATATTTTATATAAAGTTAAATGCAACACTGGTCGGCATAAAAAAGTAATCGATTCACAATATTATGCCGAACATAAATAATAAACTTACTATACAAGAAATACACAAAACATATTGAAAATATTAAAAAACATTAAAAAACGTCGGCTAGTTTTGACGAACTGCCGTCATTATCGAGATTATTTAAATAAATCATATAAAATAATTATTAAGTAAGAGATTCAAAGGTAATATTTTTGGTGTAGAATGTTATCATCAGTGTAGAGTCAGTGATGATATTGAAAAATGTAATGCTTATTTGGAACATTTTCTACCTATAATATATATGACATGCCACTTGTTCTTGTCCCTATTTCTGAGACGGATACCCCAGCTGTTAGTTGTTCTGTTGTAAATGATATATAATTATGAACTTACGTTAGTAACAAAATTAACAATAAAGTGGTTGCGCAGATTATTTTTCTTTTGGTTTGACTGTTTAACCATTTGCCTGGTCTATACTTCTTTTTCTTCTTCTTCTTCGAGTCCCGACCGTTCTTTAAAAAAATCTTTCATATGCAAGGTGGACTAATTGTTCGGTATTCATCCCCGACCATGCCTTGATGTCGCACATCCACGAGCGCTTCTTTTGTCCGACCTTTATCTTGCCTGATATTTTTCCTAATAATATTATTTGCAACAGTGAGTATTTTGATCGTATTTTGATCCACACATGAAATGGCCAAAGTATTTTCTCTTCTTGTCTTTTATGATGCCTATTAGTTTCATATACTTATTTTCCATCATCTGCAGCACTTCCTGATTCGTCTTCTTTGCTGTCCATGGGATTCTTCCTTCGATAGCACCACATTTCGAAAGCTGCCAAGTGATTCATATTGCTCTTCTTTAAGGTCCAACATCGCATTCATATAACAATGTACTCCACACGTGTAGCACTTAAGAATTCTTATACGCAGTTCTAAATTTAAATCGTGTGTTGTGAGTGTTCTTCTCATCTTGTTGAAGACCTTTCTTGTACACAAATATATAAATTATCATTATAACTTCATTCCGTATTTTTTAGAAATATATATATATATATGTATATATACAGGGTGCGGCAACGAAGTGCATCGTATTTTAAAAAATCATAATACAAAGAGAAAGTGTTTTAGGATTTTTTTTTTTTTATTTTTTTAAAATATGAACTTACTTGTTTTTTTTAAATTATTTTCGAAAAATAATATCTTCAAAATGGCGGCCTTTTTGCTTGATGCATTCTTGCATCCGTTTTACGAAGTTTTCAAATAGTTTTTTTAACATACTCCTCGATATCACGGCCGTGACATCACGTATTGCGTTTCTGAGGTCTGCCAGGTCTTTCAGCTTGTTGACGTAAACTTTGGACTTCAAATACCCCCATAAGAAATAGTCGGCCGCCGATAAATCTGGCGAACGACTCGGCCAAACGATTTCCGCGCCTCGCATATTTAAACGGTTCCTAAACAGCTATTGCAGAACCGTCATCGGTTCGCTCGCTATGTGCGCTGTGGCACCATCTTGCTGAAACCACGTTTTTGACAGTTTTTTCTTACGTCTTGAGGCCGGTCCAACGAATTCTGACAGCATTTTGCGGTACCTTTCCCCGTTCACCGTCTCGTCGAAAAAGTATGGGCCAATTACTCCTCATACTGCGATTCCCATCCAAACCGTTACTTTTGGCGAGTGTAACTGCTTCTCGTTGATAATGTTACAATTCGAATCACTTCAGTAACGAAGATTTTGCTTGTTAATGTTGCCATTGAGGTAAAAGTGAGCTTCATCCGTAATCATAATAAAATCCAGTGGAATTTCGCCACCCTGAATTTTTCCAAGCATCACTTTACTAAACGTTAATCGTAGGCTGTAATCGCCGGGTAAAATCTGATGGGTACACAACATTTTGTACGGATGAAAGTTAAGATCTTCGTGAAGTATTTGGCGAACCGTTCGTTCGGATATTTTCAAATTTTTTGCGTGTAAGCGAGCAGAACGTGATGGACTTTTCTGAATCGACTTCTGAACTCGTTCCACATTTTCCGGAGTTCTGACTGTTTTAACGGACCCTGGTCTTTTTTTAAAGATTGATCCGGATTCTCTGAAGTTTTTCACCTACTTACGCACAGTTTTTTCGGTTGGAATCGGTTTTTTGAACCCTACAGAAAATTTATTTCGAAAATCGCGCGCGGCGGATACATACGAATCACCATGGAAAATAAAACGCTCTATCATGTAAACACGTTGCTCACACGTCCACTCACTCATTATGCCGAACTGTTGAATATTAAAAAAAAACAAGTCTCATCGAATTAATTAAAAACGCTGGAATGGTCGCCTTAGAGTAATTTATAGCTGAGATATGATTTTTTGAAATACGATTCACTTCGTTGCCGCACCTTGTATAACTCGGCCATTTTGGCCTCGCAAGGGGCTTGTGCTCCTTGACCCCTCTTGCTTTCATTTCTGTCTCTATCTCTTCTATACTATGTATAAAAGGATCAAAATTTACAACACTGGCATCAACACAAAAAAAAAAGTAACATAACCACAAAAATCCAATTCTAACATTTAACTTTATATAAAATTAAGACATTTTTTCGTTATATTTTTCGTTACATATTTCATTACATAAAATTGTGACATTTTTTAAATAACAATAACAAAAATCCTATAAAATATAACAAACGTTACATAAAATTGGGACATTTTTTCGAATGGGGGGTAGCCTAAGAATTACGCTGTAATTAATGTATATATATATATATATATATAATTGTAAACATTCTTGCCCGGACAGATTTGAAATTGTAGCATTAGTGCATTATAGCTAGCGATCATATCTGTTGCATACCCAATGTTTTTGGAAACGCTATACAGCCACATGATGTCGGATAAAGAACAGAGGAAGACAGTTGGTCTTGAATAAAGTCAAGCAAGTGTAATATCGAAGAGGCGATGACGAGAAAATAATTAAATGAAAGATAAAGAAAGGAACAACAATTTCCTTTATTGTGTAAGGTGAGGATCACAAAAAGGGATTATGGAATCTTAGATCGGGCCAACTTAATCCGATTTCAGGAGAAAAGAATAATGGAATGACGAGAAATTAAACAAAAAAAAATAATACGCCGATACGGGAGAGTTATGACTCGGCAGTAGTTTACTACTACGATTACCTCGCTACGAATGCTGATGCATTAAAAATATAAAATAACGGGAAATGGCAAAGAGTATACGAGCGGTGGTACACAGCCTCTCTATGATTTTAGATAGGCCTCATACTCGCGCTGCTGGAGTCGTATTTCACAATTTAAACGGAAAGCCTAAGGCAAAATAAACAAAAATCATTAAAGGTTGTTTTAATTTTTATCTTTTTCATTCAGATTATTCCATATAAGATAACGCATCCTCAGAAACTTCTAATGTGGGGAAGTAATGAGCTTATAAACGAAGCAATAATGGAAAAAACTGAAATAACTATAACTAGATTTGCTTCCAACTGAGGGTAGTGTGTACGTCTTCGAAAAAACCTTTCCAGCGTATTTTACTTATTATTTATTCCAAAAGATTTTGGTCTTTTACTGTTTATACTCTATTCTTTATTTTTTTACAAACGAGATGTATAGAGATACACGCTAGATTTAATATTGATCGTAGGTTTTAAGCTTGCGGTATATCGTTTTTAATGTTTACGATAAAAAGCTATAGCTAATCTTTTTTGTACGAGATCTACCGAGACAAATATGAAGAAATTATTTCTTGTGTAAAAAAAAAAAAAAAAAATTGTTCGCTAAAAAATCGTGTCTTAGAGAGTTAACATATGTATTAATTTGAAAAGTCCAAGTTCGGTGTTACGAAATTTAACACTACATCAAAAATGAGATTAAGGTTATTTTAAAGAACTTTCGAACAAAGTCAATTCTATTGGACAGTCGCCCGCGCTTAGCCATCGAATCTTGACGTTATTTTTTTTATTATTATTTTTACACAGTCATGGAAAAAAAGAAAAAAAAAACGGTAAGCTTACAACTAAATTGTCAAACATACTCGGTGTACAGGTTAAATTGCGAAAAGCGCGCGATTTTATAATGTAAAAACACATGTTAACATACATACCTGAGCAGCCATGACTCTTTGTCTTTCCGCTATCAGATTGCACTTAGGACAGACGCACATTTTAAATTTACACTGTCTTTTGTGCCCTTTTAGCCAAGATATCATCCCATGGTTACGACACCTGGCGCATTTCGGTTTTCTCGCTGCTTCCTGTCGCTTCCCCGGTGCTGCTGCTGCTGCTGCTGCTGCTGATGAAGTTTTCCTATCAAATTCCTTTTCATTCATTTCATTTAGTTTTCCTAGTTGTTAAATTTTAAATGAATTCCAACATAATATAAAAGTGTTCGCTTTCACATAGCACTCTTGTGTAAAACTAACTGCGTAAGTGTGTACAATGTAATTCTCATTAAAATACGTTTATTTGTTAATTATGAAACAAGGGGAAAGTAATAATTTTTGACAATTACGGGCTTTTTAAAGTTTTGTTTTTGTTTTCTTTGGAACGAAGTTCTTTTACGCGGTTTGTTGGTAGGAGTAAAATGACAGAAATGGCGAGGTCACGAAAAAAGCGTTATACGTCGTCTCTTTTCTATTTATATACGTGCGTATGCGTGTGTGTGTGGCGAATATCAAGATTAGAGCAGCAAGCATCGTATGCGGCCAGCTGTATAAGCTCAATTCTAAACACGTGTACATTTTATTGAATTTGTAAATTGGTGCGGCTTTTTTGTGCGACGTTATCACACTTCAACCAGTCTGATGATTTATTTATTGTTTTTGTTTTAATTAATTCATGCGGGATTCGTATTTTTTGTTTTACTTCATACGGCATTTATGTATTTAACAATAATAATAACAATAATAATAATAATAATACTATTTCTGATAATAATCATCATCATCATAATAATAACAGTAATAATAATGATGCTAATAATAATAGTGGTGATAATAATAATAGGAGTAATAATAATAATGCTAACGATAATAATAATGATAAAAATAATTCAAAGAATAATAACTTCGACACTGATCATGTTAAAAACTTTTCTTCCGATCACCCGGGTCCTTTTACTGTTTTCGTTGAAAGTAGTTCCGCCGATCAGAATTTAGGTAACTTTCATCCACTTGCATTGGCTAAAGCCATCAGCAAAAACTCTACTTCTTTCACTGACATCAAGCCTCGAGGCAGAGGGCGTATTGCTATTTTTTTCCCTTCCGCTTCCACTGCCAATGCTTTTCTAAGTAATTCCTCTTTTTTCGAATCCAACAATTTAATTGCTTTTATCCCTCACAACTCTGTATACAGAATTGGAGTAATTTCCGGAGTTCATCCCTCCTTTTCCGAAGAGGATATAAAAGAAGGAATTGAATCTTGTATTCCGGTACAATCTGTTAGACGAATTTTGCGTTCCTCTGAAGATGGCAAAATTCCTACCAGAAGTGTTGAAATAAAATTTTCTAAACCCGTCCTGCCTGAATTCATTTCCATTTACCGACTTCGATTCCCTGTCTCTCCCAGCATCCGCTCCCCCACTCAGTGTGCCAAATGCTTTCTCTTCGGACACATAGCGCGTCATTGTCGCAGTTCACATTCTATTTGCTCTCACTGTTCAGCTAAACATTCTTTCAATGAATGTTCCAATCTCCACGAGCCTCCTTCTTGCCGTAATTGCAAAGGAAGTCACAGTTCCTCGAACCGTCTCTGCCCAGAATGGCAAAGGCAAAAAGATATCAAGCGAATTATGGCTTTTGAAAATGTATCTTTTCAAGAAGCCGCTAAGCTTAAATCTTCCAGCGCTGCTACTCAGGCATTTACTTATGCTAATCGAGCCGCATCATCTACTCTCCCTTTGAATACTTCCAATGTAGCTTCCAAGGTACCTTCTCCTCCTCGTCCAAAATCCCCCACCTTCCATAAATTACCTAAGTCTAAACCTCATTCCAAACCTCTTCCTCAATTTCCAACTGTCACATCCTACTATACTCCTTCTCCCCCAGTTGGATGGGCTCTGAATAGTTCTTCTCTCCCCAACCCTTCCTTACCTTCTGAACACTCCACATCTTCACACAGAAATTCTAACAATCTTTCTTCCGATATCTCTTCCAATATCTCCAGATTGTCTACAGCAATTACGGAGCTCCTTTCTTCTTTTAACATAGTTTCTTCTGCTTCCTTTGTTGATAACCTTGCATCCTTCTTGTCCAACAATGTCCAGTTTAGTTAAATTATCTTCTCTCTTTACACTTTTCTTAGCCAAATTTTTCATTGGCCCTCCTTACATAATCTTCCATCTCTTTTGTTTTCTTCTTCTTTTTCTTCCTTTTTTCTTATCTTATAAATGACGCCTGTACTTAATATTATTCAATGGAACTGTCGTAGCATCCGGGCGAATAAGGCAGCCTTAGAAGGCTTGCTAAATTTACATAATATAAGTATAGCATTGTTGTCTGAAACATGGCTTCCGAAATCATCAACTTTTTCAATTAGGGGTTTTCATGTAATTAGATCAGATCGCGAAGATGGTTATGGTGGTGCAGCTATCCTCATTAGGTTCGGCATTCCATTTTCTTCCCACAATTTAGACATCCCAGGTGGCTCTAGTCCTTCTTCCTCTCCCAACTTTGTTCATATTTCTATCTCACACACATTCGCTAATATTTCTCATCCCCTTCATCTTGTATCTGTCTACATTCCTCCCCTGTGTAACCTAAAGGATCTTTCACTTTCCTCCCTTCTTGACTCCTTACCTCACCCATTTATCATAGGCGGGGATTGGAACGCCTGCTCTCCCGCCTGGGGTAGTTCGTCACTAAATAGAAATGGTTCCTTCCTTCAAACTCTACTCTCAAACTACAACCTTGTGGTTCTCAACGACGGCTCTCCTACATATTTCAAAAACCAAAATTCCTACAGTTCTATAGACCTAACTTTCTCCTCTCCTAATTTAAGCCTGAAATGTGTATGGAATACCCTTGATGGAACCTTTGGTAGTGACCATGTTCCTATCATTGTGTCCGTTCATGGGACTTCCTCCTCTCATGTAAAAAAAGAATCCCGTTCTCCTAGCTGGAACGTTTCAAAGGTTAATTGGTCTGATTTTCGTTCGTTCCTGGATTCCTCTTCCTACAGATTTGATCCTAACTTAGATGTTACGCCTCAGTATGAAAACTTCGTTCAGTTAATATCATCAGCTTTAGATTTGTCTTCTCCTCCACAAAAATCTCCTTCTGGGAGCATCAGGCGGTCCTATGCCTCGTCCTTATGGTGGAATGCGGAATGTTCAATTGCACACCAAGCCAGTGTATCCACGTTTCGTATTTTTCGAGCTGCTCCTTCTCTGGAAAACTTCCTAGCTCACAAAAGAGCTAATGCCAAATTCCGATTTACTCTCAAAAAGGTTAAAAAGGCGTCTTGGGCTGCTTTCTGTTCTTCCTTTTCTAGATCTACTCCTCTCTCACAAATCTGGAGGTTGGCTAAGGCTTTCCGAAACCCTCAGTCCTTAAATCCCTTTACTTCCGGCGTTTCGGAGAACAAGCTAGCTGCTTTCTTTGATTGTGTTGCTCCGCCCTATGTTCCTAACTTTGATGAATTTGACCTTTCTATCTCTGCCGCAAGCCATTCTGAGCATTTTCTAACTTTTCCGTTCACTTTTAATGAATTATTATCAGCGTTCCCGAAAAATCCTAACTCTTCTCCAGGGATAGATGGATTATCTTATATTGTTCTTAAGAATCTTCCTGAATATTATCTTAAAATACTCTTAAATCTATTTAACTCTATTCTCCATCTAGGTTCCGCTCCTCCGTCATGGAAATCCTTTATCATCGTTCCCATCCCCAAGGGTATTAATTCCTCGTCCTTCCGTTGCATTTCTCTTGCAAGTTGTCTGAGGAAACTTTTCGAATCCATGTTGAACCGGCGGCTGGTTTGGTGGCTGGAAAACAATGATGTCTTGCCTAACAACATGTATGGTTTTCGTTCTGGTCGAGGTCCTACTGATTGTGTTTCTTTCTTCTTGTCCCACATCTATAAATCGTTTATCCAGAAAAATTATACCCTAGCTACCTTTGTTGATATTTATAGTGCCTTTGACAGCGTCCACCTTCCAACTCTTAAGAGCAGAATGTTATCTATTAATTTACCTTCTCACTTCACATCCTTAATCATGAGTCTTTTCCTAAGTAGAACTGTTACTCTAAGATTTCCTTCCTTTTCAGAGTCACGAAAGGTTTTTCGAGGCCTCCCGCAAGGTTCCTGCCTTAGTCCTACGCTCTTCAATATTTATTCTCTTGGTGTCGCCTCTCTTAATCTACCTTCTACTTCCTTATTTTTTGCAGATGACATTCTACTTTTTTCAACTGCTCCTAGCATTCTAAATGCTTGCAATAACATGCAAGAATCCTTGTACATTCTGCAGAGTTCTCTTTCTCAAATCCATCTATATATCTCTCCTCCAAAATCTTCATGCATTGTTTTCACATTTCGTTCCTATAATCCTGAGTCAATCAACGTAAATATCGACAATACACCTATACCTGTTGTTTCCTCCTTCCGCTACTTAGGAATCTTTCTGAATAGCCGTTTATCCTTTACTGAGCACATTAATTACCTCCATTCGTCTACTCTAGAACGTTTGAATATCTTAAAGTCTTTATCTTCTTCCCATTGGGGAGGTGATCCTATGATACTTCTTATGCTCTACAAATCCATTGTTCGATCCAAACTTGATTTCTGTTGTTTTCTGTATGGTACTGCTGCTCGTTCTCCCCTAGCTAAATTAGATTTAGTTCAGAATGCAGCCCTGCGCTTATGTCTAGGAGTCTTAAAATCCACGCCTATTCCTGCGATTTTAGCAGAGGCTAATGTGGCTCCTTTATCCATTCGTAGATCCTATCTCGCGTATCGGTTCCTTATTAAACGTCTACATATTTACCCAAACAATCTTGTCCCTGCATATTCTTCTCTCTTGCAAGATTGGCGTTTTTCCTCTAATAAGGTTCCCATTCTCTGCCACATTGCCTCGCGTCTTATTAAGTTTTCGCCCTTCATCCTAACTTTCGATAAACTTCCATTTTTCCAGTTTGAGATATTAAATGTTATTCCTTCTCCGAATCTTTTTTCTTTGCCTTCTTATGTAAAATATCTCCCTGCTCATGCAACAGTTTATGAATTTAACCAGGCAGTTTCATCATTCTTTGCTAACCATACCCTAATTTTTACGGATGGGTCCAAAATGGCACACGGAGTGGGTGCATCTATCTACATTCCTGCTCTTGACCATTCCAGCCTGTTCAAAATTCCTGCATTTTGTTCAATTTATTATGCGGAGACATTGGCATTACTACGTGCCATTGAGCTCATTCCATCTTTTCCGCAATGTAAAATGTTCCTCCTAATTTCTGATTGCAAAAGCGCCCTTCAGTGTATATCCTCTGCATATGTTCCTTCTTACTCTGATCCTATTATTCTGCGCATCCGATCACTGATTTTCAGTCTTTGCAGATTGCACTCATTAACCATCGACTTTCTTTGGATTCCTGGTCATGCCGGAATTGCGGGCAACGAAAAGGCGGATTATCTTGCTCGTTCGGCTATTTCTTCTGGGCGGCCAGTCGGACGGATTCCTTCTCATGAATTATTAAATATAGCAAAAAGTATCCAAAAGGCCAATTGGAAATCTTTTTATAAATCATCCTTCTCCAGTCCTAATTCACAATATTTTTCCATTCACCCTAATCCACCTACTCAACCATGGTATCTACATTTTCCGCACCTTCCCCGATTCATCATATCTGCTATTTGTCGTCTTCGATCTGGTCACAGTCGACTTCCTGCTTCATTGTATCGTTTCTCCATAGTGTCCTCTCCTATTTGTCCGCTGTGTATCGATAACACAGTCGTATGTGACTCTGATCATGTATTCTTTGAATGCTCCTCTTTATCATCGGAAAGGGCAGCTCTATACGCGGAGCTTCTCTCACATGATGTTCCAACTCCATATTGTGTGTCCTTTATTCTCTCATTACAGTCAACGTTGATCATACCAATTGTAGCAAAATTCCTATCCTCTGTACTTCATTATATTAATATCTAATCCCTTCAGTATTTCCTATTTTGGCATTCCTAACTTATCGTGTCCAGTGATTCCCAACGAACTCCTCTCTAAACGAAGAACACGCACTGATGTTGCAGTTACAGTCACAAACAGGCACAGCTCGCAGTTAATTTTGCGGGCTCGCTGTCGCATTTGCGGCCCTAACGGTAGATAGGTGAACTCCTTGTTAGCCGGCACTGCGGGCGCTGCTGTTGCAGTGTGGCCATAGTGTTCAGTGAAAATTCTGCTCATTTCCTTTTAACAGAATGGTAGGCGCTGTTTCTGCAGTCGTCGCCATAAATATGATTAATGTTTCATAATTAAAAACTATAAACTTTGCTTTATAGTGATGGAGAAAGTCATTGAACTTTCGGATAATTGTTTACGGACGCTAAGCGCTGTGTTCTATATAGGTTTCGTGCTAGATGGATCTAACTGCTTTTTAAACATCCCGTGTTTCTTCTTCCTTAATTATTTATAGCCAGATTCCTTTGTCCGTTTGTACTGTGGGCTCTGTAATTGCAGATGTGACCATGGTATGGGACAGCTAACTCCTTTTGCTCTTACCTTCGTCATTTCTTTTCTTTTCAGGATACATACGTTTGGCATTTTTCGACGTTGATTGTTATTGTTTCTCCATCTTTGGTATAGCATTCTTTATCAGATTCCATTCCTTGTTACTCCTAATTGCTGCTATGTACACATGTTGATGGGTAATCGTCCGTTGCTGACAAGCCCAGGGAAAAACCCAAACAAGAAAAAAAAAAAAAAAAAAAAAAAAAAAATGTATTGTGTGTCATTTTTTATTGTATACTTTATGAATGACTTTATACTTGTATATCTACCAAAAAGTGAAAGGAACTTTGTTCCTAGCGGGTGTCTAAACACCACTTCTTTTATGTTTTTTTGTTATCAGACTTATAAAGATCTTTGTTCAGAAGCACTACGTCGAAGGATTCTTCCTAGTTATATCGTTCGATTTTGAGCATCCTGACTGGATTTCTGAAATGAATTCGAGGTGTAAATATTTTTCAGAATTTGTAGCCGGACACGATTGCGCAATTCTTTTTTTTTTATTATTTTTTTTTGTAAAATACTATAAATAAGTTAAGTATTTCTTCGAACAAAAAACCTGTAATTTCTAGTATGAGGTTATAATAATAGGTTTAATATTATATTTTATTGTTACTACCTGATAAAGTGTGTTGCTTCAAATCGTAGTGCTTAAGCGATATTTTTAATTTCATTAGCCTTTTCAAAAATTAAAGGCCATTGCAGTTTAGACATGGCAAAATTGAACGACAAAATCCTGGCATTACGATAAAAACTTTACGTAGAAGAACTTCTGTACTTTACCGACGTTTTTAATGTAATCATGTCTTATGATAAACTATTTGTCCTCCGCAGATATCCATCAAACAAATAACAATCTAAACAGAAGTGGTCGCGATGGACACGGTGACGAAGATAAAAGGCGAAAAAAGCGGCGTGCGATGGCAAAAATTCTGCGAATTGTATGCCGGATCCGGAGTCCCAGCTTTATACATTCTCACCGTCTAAATGTGTACTGTATTTATGATCTCTGTGCAGCATGGGCGAGCATGAAAAACTGCATTTGAAATTGATTTTAGAATCATTCGTTTTTTTAGTATGCCGTTTCAAATGTTTGTATATGTCAGCGGCTTGATGCCGTCATCCGAAAAATTGTAACTTATTGCTAAATACCGTGTCTCATCATAATGTGAGAGCTTCTCACAAGAATGGGTAGGGAAACATAGAGGGATAAAATAGACAGCGACGTGTAGAAGGCCTGAGTTTAAAAAGATGGCAATTTAGAAGAAGAATAGTTTTTAAAAACATAACCGTTTCAAGATTTACTCTGAAAATTTAATAAAGATGCTCTAAAAAGTAAATAACACTGCCGATATGAAAATAATATATTTCGTACAGAAAAATGTGCAAAAAGGGCCATCTTAAACAACATTCGCCGCTTGATCAAAGCAGTCAGGGTGACAAATTCAAATTCGGACAATTACGAAACATTAGCAGTGTAATCCGTTTTCTAGTATTGCGAATATTTTTTTAGTAGAGTATTTTTAATTGTCAGTGTGCCAAATTAATGTTGTTTAAGAATAATATCATTCTTTTAAGGTGTATTTTCCCGCTATGAAATACGTTGATTTTTTTTGTCGAGAAAAATTATTTTTTACTTTTTAGCGCGTTTTTATTAAATCACTCGTACATGTAAAAATAGAAAAGCTTTTTTATGTGAAACCTTGCTCACAACAGCGATTTTTGTAGTCCACTCGCAATTACAGTAATAGATAATCTTTGGTGTCCCATCGGTGATATCCTACTACGGAAGAGCTCTGAATGGGGGTAGTAGAAGTGGTACCCAAAACTTTGGTTTAAAAAAGGTGCTAAGGTGGACCGCAATTAAAACTTTCGTTGATTTCGTTTTGGGGTGAAAAATTCTGGAAAAAGTCATTTCTAGCCAGAATCTAGGTTACTTCTTGGATACAGACCTATCTCATTCATTCCCGTCCTCTCGAAGATACCAAAAATCTATTTTTAAAACGGTTATTTTCAGTACTATCTACTAATAAAATTGTTCCCGATTTTCATTCAGAAAAGGTTCACAGACTAACGAAGGTTATTGAAAATAGCTTGGAAAACAAGAATATTTGTACGGCCGCGTTTCTGAATGTCTAGCAGGCTTTCGGTAGGGTATGGTATCAAGGATTATTATATAAAATTAAACTTCTGCTTTCTCATTGCTATCTACTATTTAAATCATATATACAAGAAAGGTATTTTCGAGTGAAAATAACCGATGAATACTCAGATATTTTTCCGGTAAGGGCCAGGGTTTCGCAGGGGAGCGTTCCGGGTCCAATATTTTATACTTAATCTACACGTCTGACTTCCCGACGCTGGGTAATGCAGAAGTAGTTTTGTACGTTGATGACACAGCCATCGGGGCCATGGATAAGTGCGTAAACACAGCCACAGAAAAACTGCAGAAGTCACTTGGACATGTGGAGACTTGGCTAAAACGATGATGGCGCATAGTAGTCAATGACAGTAAGTCGACAGGTATTTCATTAACAAATCGGAAAATTGAACGGCTGCCAATCAAAAAATAAATAACGTCGTAATACGAAATGCTAATAACGTAAAATATTTAGGTTTGCACTTAGACGCTAGGCCTGGGGTACCTACATTCAGAAAAAAATCGAGCATTTGATGTTTAAAACTAGAACCGTGTCGTAACTGATAGCCGAGAGATCGAGATTGTCGTTAGAAAATAAAACTCTATTATATAAAATAGTATCTCTAAAACCGATCTGGCTGTACGGTATAGAGCTGTGAGGCTGTGCAAAAACATCTAACCTACAGAAAACACAGCGATATCAAAATAGGGTATTGAGATTACTGCAGCCTCCTGGTGCGTCTCAAATTGTACCGTCCATAATGATTTAAACGTCATGTTTGCGTAAGATGAAATTAAAAGACAGGCAAATAAACATGCCGGCCGACTTAGCACTCATCTGAATCCATTTGCCACCAATTTCTGGATAATTCCGATGAAATACGCAGACTGTGATGAAATAAGTCTTTAGACCTTGTCCAGCCATTATAATGTTTAGGGGGAGTATTACCCCTCCACAAAACATTCTTTGTGATATTAAATTAATCGCTAAATGACCACTAAAGTTAGTTTGTGATGAAAAGTTTAAAAAAAAAAATTGAACCGTTTTTTTTTTTTTTTTTTTTTTTTTTTAATTGAGGCACTTTAAAGTAGCCTCTAGAAAAAATAAAAGGAATCTGAAGAACTAAAATTTAAATCTTTACGGATTTTCTTTAAAATTCATCGTTATTTTCACACACCGTACGCTATCGTACATCGAAAAGGTCGAAAACGGCAATAGCTTCTCGCGAATATAAGTGATAATTTGTTCCGTAACATTGAAGTCCGCCAGTTAACATTGGAAAATCGCTCTTTAGTTAATTAAAATTGCTTTCTGACAACTGAAACATGTGTTTATGCAGGATAAAATAAAATTTCGTTAAGGTGCTTGACTACCAAACCAGAGGCATCATAGATTGTGGAGGCTTGTTTCGTTCTAAATCCAAATCGCTGTCTCAGTGGTATATACCTAATCTGAAATTGAATATTGGTCATACCAAAGAATTGACTGGGGCAAATTAAAGGCGGATTCCATGAGAAAGGAATTGGCCCCAACATTTTCTTCAGATCCATCAGATTTAGTACATCATGAAAAGCTTAATTCCACGATCTCCGACGCCCTGTCAAGGGTATGCGAATTCTTACTTAATTAGCATATTGTAACGTTATAGCGAAAAAATAGAACCATCATTTCTAGAAGATTTCAGAAACGGAACAATAATATAATAATTACAGGCTTTGTGGTATATATACGAGGTCTGCCCGGAAAGTATCCGACCTTTCTTTATAGTTTGGAATTCGAACTTGTTGGGGCCTTCGGGCGATCATCGCCTTTAAAGTACACCTCGGCTAGTCTAAAACCCACTGCTACCGTTTCTCTCATTTTTGGAAACACTTCTGGAACGCATTTTTCGGTATGGTCATCAGTTTGTCGCATTTCGTTTTATGTTCTCCACATCGTTAAATTTTTTCCTTTCAACGGAATTTTCAATTTGGGAAAAAACCAGAAATCACACAAAGCAGTATCCAGACTATATGATATCTGCCTCTAATTTGTACGATGCTGTGTTTTGTTAAATAATTTTGAAGAAGATGCGACGAATGAGCCGGGTCGTTGTCATGGTGGAGCATCTAATCACCGTTTTCCCAAAACTTCGGCCATTTTCTTCGTCTCGTAACCGGTTTAAAACTAAGAGCTAATATTCTTTATCAACATTTTGTCCTTTTGGGGAATATTCACATTCTCACAATCAAAAAAAAAAAAAAAAATAAACCAGTCAACATTGCTTTCACATTGCTCCTGCTTTGCGATGCTTTTTTCGCTCTTGGTGAATTTTGGTGTTTCCATGTGGACGATTGAGAGAGTTTTTGTTTCTGGATCGTATCCATATACCCATGCTTCATCGCTCGTTATTAAAAATCGGGATCGTTTTTCGCGGTATCCAAATTATCTTGTGCGACTTCCACTCGAAGGCTTTTCTGTTCTTGAATTTCGCAGAAACACGACTCATTCCTAAATCTTCAGTTAAAATTTCAGAAATAGCGATATTTGGAATACCTGTTTCATTTTCAAGCTCTCTGATGATTAAACGACGATCTTTTTTTTTCAATCGCTGCTTGAACTCGGTCAACATTTTCTGGCGTACTTGTTGACGTAGGTCTTCCAGTACATGGGCCACTTTCGACCGACTCCCGACCATTTTTAAATCGATTAAACTATTACTTTATTTGCGTCTTACCCATGGCTTGGTCTCCAAAAGTTTTTTTAATCATTCTAATAGTTTCTGTTGCTGTATGGCCAAGATTAAGACAAAATTGAATGCAAATTCTTCGGTCGGCACGTTCCGTTATTTTTGTAACACGAGAAATGTGAGGCGCTTAACGCTAAATCTGTACTAAAAAACATGAAACTGCCACTGAGATCGGTTTAGCGAGTTGCGCAAATGCAAGGGTTAATAGACGAAGGTTTCCCTTCCATAATGACGCATTGTTTACAACGCTAGAGCAATTTGTTTTCGTGTTATAAGCGAAGGTCTAATATTTTCCGTACAGACCTCGTATATACATGTACACATATAATTTATGTTAATATTTATTATTTTATCCGATACCGGCAGGCGTACCATAGGGTAACGTCCTCGGACCTATTCTGTATCTTCTGTATACAATAGACATACCAACAACACCAAATACTGCGATTGCAATGTTCGCTGACGATACAGCAATACTGTCAGTAAGCGGCTCACAAACGAAGCAACTAAAAACTTTCAGTATGCTTTAGACCGTGTATCAAACTGGACGTAAAATTGGAAAATCAAGCTCGATGAGCAAAAATCTATCCACACCACTTCCGCCCTTCGTAAACGAGATTCGCGTCATGTAGTGTTCATAAATAGACAACAAGTGCCAATCTCTGATTCAGAAAAATACTTGGGTGTGCATCTAGATTCGAAGCTGACTTGGAAACTCACGTTGTGTCAAAACCTCAGCAGACTCGAGAAAAAACATGTGAAATGTATTGGCTTGTCGGGCGACATTCCAAAATGAAGCTTGAAAACAAACGTCTCATTTATGAAACCATCGTAAGACCGATTTGGACTTATGGGGGGATGTACCAAAACATCAAACAGAAATATTATTCAAGCAGCTCAAAATAAATTCCTTCGTATGATAACCAATGCTCGATGGTTCCAACGGAACGAATCTTTACATACTGATTTAAGGATCAAATGGCTGGTCGAAGTCATTAAAGACGTTGCCCATCGTCACGAAGACAGACTCCATATCCATCCAAACCCGGAAGCATTGGACCTTTTGTTTACTACAGAAGATAAATTTTTATTGCTTCATAGTATGTATGTGTATGTAAATAGCAAAGAATGCAACACGTTAATTTACTTTTAGTTATAAATGTTACTTATTTAGAAATAGTTCTAAGATTGTAATAACCATACACTTAAGGGGCTGTTTTACAAAAAAAAAAAACTTAAGTCTCTAAATATCAATAAACTTCATTTACGTAACAATTTTTACATAAAAACTGGCGTCAAAAGCGGGATTATGAGTTACCCACAATACGAAAGATACCGTGAACCGAAAATGGTAAAACTGCCTCAATTGAAAGTTAAACGATTGAAGCAAAAGTTAGCGAATCGCTAACCGCCGGCACAAAAATGGAATTGATAAGCACGCTGAAAGAAGCATTGGAAGGTGAAGTCCTGACGAATGGAAGTTTGAATTCTTAAATAAAGAAGAAGACTTGAATAAAGTGTCTTAATGAGTTACATAAAGGAAAAGTTCAAAGAGAATCGAGAGGATTTGCGGAAATTAAAAACAGTATTTACCTGGACTAGACATAGAGGAAATCAATGCAGTCAAGTCGTAAACTGGATGCGATAATCGTCGAGTTAGAATTCAAGCCGAGGTGATATTTAAAAGAAAAAATGTCGCTCAACTGGAACAGAAACCAAGTAAAATCCGCCTCAGCAATCGGTCGGTACAGGGGCCATCCCGACTGTATTAAGTCCAGCGACGAGTTTTGATGGGAACACAGCGTTTAACATTTTCAAACGTAAATTCGACACAACAGCAGCCAGTAACAAATGAAGTAAAGAAAACAGGTTGAGTGCTTTTATTTTAGTATTGGATGGTAATGCAGAACAGACATACAAAATCGTGGAAACTCTCGAGCGTAATTATGGAAGCACCCACAAAAAAAATGCATCGACTGGAACTCAAGGATAGAGTACAGTACCACGAGAAGAGTCTGCAAGAATTCGCAGCAGAGAGATTGAACGAATATTTCCATCTGGTTTATGACAGCATCGAAAGTGCGTCTAAGGAGCAGGAAAAGATGGACATTTAAAGGTGGCATAAATATAAAGCTTGCCGTAATCGCTGCATCGAAACTGACGAAACGGGGGCAAACGTCCTCCATTATGAGCAGAAAGTCCAAGGTGCTGTTTCGCAGTTCGATTGCATCAGTTAGAACTGGAGGAAGAGTTAGCCGTTCACGTGATCGGGCAACAGCTTCTTTTATGGGAAGATGCTACAACTGTGACTGGATTGGTTGCATGGCCCGCGGTTGCCATAGTAAGAAGAGGCAACGTGCGCCAAGGACAAAGATGAGAAAGTGGCCGATCTTAACCGACTGACTTCCTGCACGGGCGACGACGGTGCTCTTGTTCGGGACGAACAAGCCTAAGCAGGGTAGTTAACGTTACAGCGAAAGAATAGAACCATCATTTCTAGAAGAAAGCGTAAGAATAATATAATAATTACTGGCTTTGCGATATTATACTCATTTAGTTTATATTATTATTTTTTTTACTTGAGAACTTGTCAAGTCTCTGAATATCAATAAAGGGTCTAGACGGATAAAATGGTTAAATCGGCCGTTAAATCATTTGGAAAAGTAATTATGTCATTATGTGCGGCATCAATGGAAGCGCTGATTCCTAGATTTTTATACCTCTAAACGCTCATAGATAAGGTCCGATTTTGTGATTTTTAGTTTTTTTTACAATATCTCGGTCAGTTTTCAAGCTAGGAAATTCTTTTTTCCCCTGCCAATTGTGGTGAATGTCAGGCTTTACAAAATGGTTCTACTCAAAAAAATCTGGGGCAAAATTTAAATTATTATAGCGTTTGAAAAATTTTAAAACTCGATTTCTCGAAAACAAAAAACATACTCATTTTTTAAAAAAAAAAATATATTTTATGCATTTTTTTCTCTAAAAATATGTATAAATTTTTTCAGATTTTTAAAAGTGGTGAAACGTACTCAAAACCTTATAAATCGCATATTTTCGGTTTTTTGACCATATTCAAGCCTCGTAAGTCTTTCCTGGTAACCCCTGCTTGATATTCCAAATGCCATTTCTGACTTTATTCTATACCACCGAGATGGTAAAACTTGTTTCTGTAGCAGTGCTTCACTGTAAAGTATTATGAAACCAATAAAAACCACGTTATCGAACAATCTCATTAATAAGTCGAAGATTAATTATCGTATTTCTATACACTTAGTACATGGCCGATTATTACTTTTTATCGTTTATTTGTATGTCAGAAATGAATTTTAATTTCAATCCACACATTGTTACCTCCAAAGGTCAATTAGGATCAGTAATTATAGTTAATGTTTTGATATATATTTCATTTTACGTTTCATCGAAGAGTAATATACAATGAGGCGACAAGTGAGAAAAATAAGACCTTAAAGCTATGATGGTTTATTAAAATTTTACGGAAATAAAAAACTATATTGGATTATATAATCTATGGTCACGGACCGTTTATCAGTCACCGTTACTGTCTTCTTCAATAAGAGGAACCGTGTGCTCCCGCTCATAAATCTTTGTAAGATGTTCGACAGGTTTCACAATTTCTAGCGTGTGACAAAAAATAAATAACGCGGTAATGTGAGAGCAGCAACCGATCGTACTCATGCCGTCAGCACATTCGCAATAATAACGTACAATGTCGGCGCAACCAGTCGTATCTGATTTATAATTGAACATAGCAGTTGTAAAATGTGCTTTCCATGTATTTTGAGAACATCAACTGCTGTAAATCAATTTCACCTTTCTGATTCATCATTTCAGCTAAGTAAGATATTGCTTGTTACAACCGGTAAGTTCCAGTAAATATATTTACTAGATCCATTTCCATCATTTCAGAAAAATCGAGCACATCAGAAGACTTAAATTTTTCAAACAAACTATTTCTTTGGCTCCATCTCCCTGATTGCACTTCTAAAGCTAAACTGTTTTCTTTGCTATCTTTTGAAAGAATGTAATTCGATATCTCTTCATCTGAAAAAACCCTCGAGACTATTTTTTTCCCAAATTCATTTATTAAAAAGCAAACAATTTTGCTGTAAAGACCAGCTTCAGCCAAGCAAACTGATGATGGAGAATTTTGAGTTACAGCATACAGCTTCCAAGACCCCTCGAATGGCACAGCGGGACCTGTTAGCTTTTTCCGCTGGCAATTGCTTTTATCCTTTCTCCTTTAATCATGGCATGAGAACACGATACTCTTCTTCTTCTAACTGCGATTTTTATATCATGAAAGCCTCGATCGAGTAAAAAAACATCAATTTCTTTTTACATCAGTTTCCTCAAATCGCTTTCATTTTCATTCAAAATTTTTTTCAAAATGTTAGCGTCGTTTTCTTTCATATAAAATGGTTCCAAAACATCAACCACGTAACCATCAGTAGTACACATTGTAAATGGTTTACACCTAGAGGAATTTTTTTATAACCTGAATAAGATTTTCTTTGGTATTCGTTGTTGGAACTCTTTTGGCGTCTTAAGTAAGTTCCATCAGCAACTAGCGCAAGATTATCATCACTTACGCCGTGAAGATTTTTGAGGAGAATCGTTGAATGACTACGAATCAAGTCATCTCGATTTGCGGTTTTTAAGCCAAAACGGGAAGACAATATGTCCTTTTTAAAAGAATTTAAAACAGATTTTAAAACTCAGAAACTTATTGATGACGTTTAAAGCAAAAAACAGAGCAGATCATTTCATTTGAATTCCCTGTTCGTAATCTAAATAAAAAAACATTGAAGCTTGTGTAACACTAAAACGTAATATTAACTGTATGACCTTGCACCGTTTTTTAAAGAAAAAATAAAAAACAATAAAGGTATGTTATGTTGTTTTCATTTACATTTAAATATTAAACTGGGAAATTACATTACATATGAATCTTTTATTTTAATTGTATTTTTCGCATTGTTTTTTTTTTGACATATATATGTCTTTAGGCTGGGGGTCAACCTAAAATCGTGTAACGCAACGCAAAACGCAACGAAACGTAACGTTATCTTTATAATTTCATAAAACATTTTAACATTCCGCAGATTATTTCGTAAAACTTTTTGCTTGCTGTCTGAAGGTTTTGCGCCGTAATTCTCGAAATTTAGAATTAAAAGGCAGCACTTGGAATGCTACAGTGGCGATTTAATTTTTGCTAGGCAATTCGATACGTAATTTTCATGTAATTGCCTGTTCACTCGATTTAATCTTTATATCTAAATTAAAGTCAAGTTGGTGACTCGCGAAGAACAAAATAATAATAGAAAACGAAAACCAATGGCCGATTCAACACAGGAATCACGTAAACGCAAGAGGGACGAGGAACTTCAGAACAGCCATGAATTCTTTCAGTTCATGAACGAAACACCTTTTGGATCCAAAACTACCGAAATTGAGAAGTTTGAAGCGTTTCTTCGATTCATCGATTTGAATAAACCGGCTCCGAAGAATAGTGCCGAACGAAGCCGTGAATGGCGACAACGGCATAGCCATGAATTCCTTCAGTTCATGAAAGAAACACCTTTCGGTTCCAAAACTACCGAAAATGAGAAGTTTGAAGCGTTTCTTCGATTCATCGATTTGAATAAACCAGCTTTGAAGAGTGGTGCCAAACGAAGCCGTGAGTGGCGGCAAGGGCAAATGAATAAAAAACAAAAAGTTTGCAATGTGGAACCAAAATCAATGGCCGCTTCGCCGCAGGAATCACATAAACGCAAGGGGGGCGAAGAACTTCGGAGCAGCTATGAATTCCTTCAGTTCATGAAGGAAACACCTTTTGGTTCTAACACTACCGAAAATGATAAGTTTGAAACGTTTATTCGATTCATCGATTCAAAAAAACCGGCCACGAAGAGTGGTGCCGAACGAATCCGCGAATGGCGACAACGAAAACAAGATGTCTATGATGAAGCGGAAGAAATTCTCGTTGATTCTAATCCTGAAGTGCTGCAAAATGTCTTTACCGACGTCCGGATGTCAACCACTGCCGCTGACAACCAATTTAACATTCGGTTCAACCAAAACAAATTTAGTGTTTCGTGTGCTGTCTGTGATCGTCTTTGGTTTGAGCGGGATATGAAACACATTCCCTTCAAAGCAACGAGCTTAATCCGCGAAAAATATCCGCATTTAAATTCTAACAATATAAAGGTATGTGACACCTGTTACAAATCGCTGCTACAAGAAAGAATTCCCCGTATGGCTACGATTAACGGTTTCCGTTACCCTCCGGTTCCTTCTGATTTGCCGGCACTTGATCCCGTTACCGAGCGATTAGTATCACCACGTCTTCCATTTATGCAAATTCGTCGACTGCGTTTTGTGCACGGATCAAAATGTATTGCTGGTCAAGTGATTAACATTCCTGTCGATGTAAATACGATGGTTTCGGAACTGCCTCGTCAACTCAATGACGACAGAGCGTTCAACGTCCACATTAAACGACATTTGATTCATAAATCAACCTACTTAAAGGGCTACGTAAAGAAGTCAGTAGTGAAAGCGTGGCTCCGATTTCTCGTTACTAAACCATTGTATCGCGTCAACGGAATTCACGTCAATGAGTCATTATATCGCGAGCACGATACTTCACCGGCATTAGCAGCCATTCCTGAGCTGGAACCAGATACATCCGCCGAATCGATGATAGAATCCATTTCCGAGAATCCAGCGCACCTTACTGATTTCTTACTCGCGAAGCAACACACATTAATGTGGACTGAAGAGAAATACCTTGAACTTGCACCCGGGATGAACAAGCGTCAGCTTTCACTTCTTTTTGATGAGCACGCAGAAGAGCTCTCTTTCTCGTCGATTTACTTGGGTAAACCGCGAGAGTTTACGATAGAAAATGTCACACCGTACATGATGTCTAACAGCGAAATCGGCCGTAACGATCGCCGTGGAGTCAAGCTCGAACACGTCCTGTATATGGCAATGAAAGTGATGCGTATGCGACTGACCGAAGACATGTACTGTACATTTAAAGCTAGTGGCAACTTGAAGAAACTGACGCGTGAAAACGTCGAAGATAAGCAGTTTATGGACAACATGATCGAGCACAACCTATCGTTCTTGAAATCGATTCCAAACAGCGTCCAATATTGGGCAATGCGTAAAAAGGACGTGTTTGCGATGATCTGCCAACTGGGAAAGCCGACGATTTTTCTCACTTTAAGCGCGAGCGAATACAGTTGGCCCGATCTGTTGCGACTATTGTATCGATTAGAGAAGGGAAAGGAGTGGACTGGCGAAAGTAATCCGGCAACTTCGATGAGCAGCGATTTGCGAACGACGCTTGTGAACGAGGACCCGGTAACGTGTTGCTTATATTTCGACAAGCTGATTGATACAATTATGTTCATATTGAAGTCAAAATCGTACTCCCCCTTTGGTCACCATCACGTCGACAATTACTTTAAACGCATCGAGTTCCAACAACGTGGTAGCCCGCATGCACACCTCTTACTTTGGCTTGCCGACGACCCTAAAGAGCCCGTCAATGAAAACATGCCGGCGACCTTACGTTTAATTGATTCTCTCATTACCGTTGATTCTACTCATATCGAAGGAGAAAAATCGCAGACGCACAAACACACGTTTACGTGTTACAAAAAGGCTAAGGATGAAGAGAACCATTGTTGTCGTTTTGGAGCTCCATTTTGGCCAATGAAATGCACGACAGTACTACTGCCGATAACAAAAGAAGACGGCCGTCGCCAACGGTTGAGGCAAAAGTATGCTGATATGCACCGCTCGCTAGAGTTCGAAGAGTTCGATCGAAGTCGGGTTAAAAATGCTGAACGCAGTAGAAATTTCTTCGCAAGAAGCTGAGTGGTACTTGCTAAATTTACATATGAGCGAAAGTAGTTGTAAAGTCGAGTACCTTCCAACAACGTGGCCGCATGAACGTCAGCGCGTACGCAAGTCAAGGAACCAAATGGACGAGGAGGAGCTGGGAACTGAATCGACAGATATTTGGAAGGATAACATTATAGATAAATATGAATCTCGTCCAGAAACGATGGAAACGGTGTCGCTCGCAGAGCTTGTAGCCCACTATCATCAGGATCGTAAAACGAAAAATTACAAACGCCGAGCAATACCGAAAATATTGCGATATCGTCAGTATGAACTCTCGGAAAAAGACGAGTACAAACGAGAGATGGTGCTTCTTCATGTTCCGTTTCGTTCCGAGGAAATGGACGTGCTTGACGGTAATCGCTACAGAATTATTTACGATGAGAACGAAGCGTTTATTTTGGAAGCCCGTAAAGAGTTCGAATCGAACTTAGACATCTCCAAAATAATGGAAGAATGCCGCAGACTCTTTGCCGAAGACAACATCTCTGACCAGGATGATAACGAAAAGACCGAAGAGTTTATGAAGAGTAAATCGGTGGACGACGATTTTGTACAGAATTTACGAGAATTTTTGAGCGTAAAAGACCTACGGGGGAAGGTACGTAAATTTTCTAATGCGGCTATTAACCAGCAGATAAATCATACATTAGGAGCAGATTTAGAGAGACATTTGTGGCGGGGTTATGTAATTACGTAATATCTACTACGGTAGGCTGTAGATTTGAGAAATACCCCTTGTTTCATAAAAAAAAATCAAATAGCGACCTTTATAGAAATTTAGAAGTGTTTTAAAAATACATAATTATTACAATTTTTAATTTAAATTTAGTTTCATTTTTAGGAGGTGAAAAATAAAACGAAATTATAAAATTCTAGCTAAAATGGTAGTTTAGAAATAGTAAGAAAGATAGTATTTTTATTAGGCACTTTACTTCTTTTTTATTTTTGTTAGTAATCCGATCCGAATTCTCTTTGTTCGTGAGCAAGTTTAAATATAATATATATTTCTCATTGAACTATTTTTCTGTGCCAGAACAACCAGGTCTTGTGTATTTTGTTTAAATTTATTTTATTAAACGACATCCAAATTTAACAGCATACGCTTATTTATTTTATTATCTAATTATTCTATGCAACTCTTGATGATACGTGATCCATTATCCTAATTCTTGATGCCCTGTCATGTTCGGGAAACGCAACGCTTCTCGAACTTGACCTGGGCAGTTTTTCCTTTGTTATGATTTTGTGCAGACATCGTGGACTATGCTGAAGCATTTGTGGCCATGATTGTTTGTTACAATTATTGTGTATGATGATTATAATTCCTATTTTATTAATTTTCTGGTTAGGCAAGTTCAGGTAATGTACCTTGGACTCAGCCTGGCCAATTTCTCTTTCCTAAAGATTTTATTCAGGCTCCGTGGGTAATGTTGAACATTTACGGCCATGGTTGTCTGTTTATAACCTTTTTCCTAATTAAATATTATGTATCCTTCATTAGTTGGCAGTATTCTTATATTACATGATTGGTGGCTAAATGGCTTGATAGTTAACTAAAGCCGGGCCATAAAAAAAAAAAAAAAAAAAAAAAAAACTATTTTTAATTAAAATTGCAAAATAAAAAATAAATAAAAATGGCAAAAGATCGACGACACTTTTGTGTTAAAAATAGAATAAAAAAGGAACAATAATAGTTTTACTAGAAAATAGTGTTAAATATTAGTTACAATTAAATCCATAGGTGTAACATTTATACAAATCTTTTATAGCATAAATTAAGTTTCTTTGTTATAACAAATTTTTTCATTGAGGCTTTGGTTCTTGGGGAGGGGGGAATGGATCCGCCACTGAATACATCATTAATTTCGCGGTCATTATAAAGTAAGTCAATTAAATTTACCGATCGGGTTAAATATCGAAGGATAATTTTTTTATAATAAGTGAAATGAAATACATTCTAACCGAATGTAAGAAAGGAATGAATGTTTTAAAAGCACCAACAGAATCCAAGTAGGGAGCTCAGCCAATAACAAATCTTAGGATGTACAAGGCGATAATTAGATCTCACTTACTGCATTAATTAGTTACCGGTAAATTTAAGATGAAACAATTACAGATAATACAAAATAAAACCACTAGAAGAGCTTCGTCAAACTCGCCTCCCCTTTTCATCCGCAGATCCTATTTAGGATATCTTTTCTCGTGTAAACGTTTACCGTTATCATCCTCTAGACTTATTCTTTCATACGTTTCTATTCTGCAAAATTGGCGTTTTACTCCCAAGAAAATTCCTATCCTAGTCCACATTGCTTTGTGGTTGAATTCTTTTTTATTTTGTACAATTTCTTATAATAATCTCTCTTACTTTTCTTTCAATTTTGCAGATCTCTCCAATCCTCCCAATGTATTGTACTTTCCTTTTTCCTCCAAATCTCTTTCCTAAGCGATAGTTATACAGAAGTTCCATAGTTATATCGAATCCCGTTTTCCTTCCTACATGACTATTTTTATGGATGGTTCGAAATGGAGTTGGAGCTTCTTTCATCCTTCTCAGCATTAATTTAACTGAATCTTTTCGTCTCCCTTCTTTTTGTACTATCTTTACGGCCAAGCTAATGGCTATTCTACGTTCCATAATTTATATTTCCTCCCATTGATCTTCTTCCAAATATTTAATTATATCTGTGACATTTCCCCTCTCACTCCTCTGATTTTTTCATCCTCCGTATTCGCTCTCTCATTCACACTCTTTTCTCATTTCATGCTATCCGCATTGATATGCTCTGGGTTCCCAGTCATATGGGAATAGAGGGTAACAAAATGGCAGATTCTTTGGCCCAGATTGCTGTATCCTCCCGCTTTTATTTTACTAAAATTCCCGCTCCTAATTTGCTCCTACTGTGCAAAAAGTTTCATGTTAGATTTTGTCAGATTTTTACGTTTCTTCGTTTTCTAATCAATCTTCCTTTTATTTTTCCATCCAACCTAATCTTTTTACCCAGCCTTGGTTTTATGATTTTTCTTCCCTTCGCCGCTCCGTTATTGTCTCTATTATCCGTTTACGTCTCAATCCATACTCTTTTTCTTTTCTCACGTTTTCGTTTTCGTCTCGCTCTATCCCCTAGTTGCCTTCTTCATCCTGATGACGAAGCCGTCTGTAATCCTGACCATATCTTCTTCGAATGTCCATCCCTCGTGAACGAACCTACACCTCTTTGTACTCCGATCTGTTATCATTCAAACTCCCTAATCCTTATTGCGTTTCGTATATCGTATCGTTTCCGTCGATCTTCGTTGTTTCTATCCTCAGTTCTTTTATCTTATCAATAGATGACTGAATCTACATCTAATTGATCCTTTTCTCTCATGTCGTTCCTGGGAAAAGATCCAAAGGGGGAGGGATTTAAAAAAAAAAAAGCTTCTGTGCTATTTTGCACCGGTTAGACTGAAATTGTGCTGTGATCAGTTTTCTAGTAGAATTTAAAAAAACAGAAGTCGTAACATTAATGAACAATTCATTAAACAAATTGACAAATAAAAAATAAACCAGAATACCCTTTACTCCAATTAGTTATATACGAAATTTACAAATTTAATTATTTATAACAACTACAAGACGCTGGTTTTGACTTGTCGGATATATTATTTAAATTAAATATTGACGATCGAGAATATTGTCTGGTTTCCAATCAAACAGTATTTATTTAACTACATATTAAGTAAAGATGTTCAGATTATGAAGTTGTTTGTACGGATCGAAGCTGCGATAAAAGAGTAAATAGACATGTTGGCATTTTATTACTGAAACGTATACATTTTTCGTATCGGTAAAAATGTAAAATATTTAAAGCCTTGCAATACATTATAAGAGGAAAAAATTACTCATAGTAACAGACACTTTTTAGCTGATTTGTGTTACAACTAAATGGAGTGCAAATAAATTCAATGTTTGAATGCCAAATAAGAAGAATAATTTTTAAATTTGAAAGATTTCTGACGAGTGAAGTTTAAGTGGACTCCAGCTCACTATGGAATATTTGGAAATGAGACGGTCGACAGATTGACAAGGGCTGATAATTATAAAATAATTCATAATAACGTTAACTGGTGTAACAGCGCATATTTATGAACAGGATCATAAACGGTGGTTTAAAGAATACTCGAACATTAATGAAATTAAAAGTGTACGCATCCGTTCAAAAGGAAATACTAACTGAAAGGTGGTTTTGTGTAATTAGAAGTTTTTGAAAAGAGATTATTACGAACGAGAATTAGGCATTGCGGTACAGTTAGCCATTTTTATTTAAAGTATTAATTCATATGTGGAAAATGTAACGAGAAGGAGGGATCTTCATCATATGTGACAATGTATCAAATGTGTAGCAATGAAGAGAGATCGTTCAATCTCATTTATGTTTGAATAATTGGAAAACATTACCTATTTCGACGATGCTAATCGTTAACGAACTATTTTGTCAGTAATTAGTGTTGTTACATATTTATGTATTTATTTATGTTTTAATTGATTAATGTACGCAGTTCGATGTTTCAACCGTCGCGATATGGTAAAATTTCCAATTATTTGACTAAAATCCAAAATTTTGTCCAAAGTTAAATGAACTGAAAATGAAAACTCAACCAAAAACTTGGTACAAAAACTAAATTTTTGTACTTAAAAATGTTTTAAAAATTGAACTGAAAAAATCATATTTCTTAATTGTCGGAAGGGTACCTCTCTTTATTACTGACACGCCCCTGACAGCATATATGTTCGTAACTGTCAGAAACCACTATAGAGAGATCATAAACGCTATTATTTAGGCTGTTTTGTCAGGTTTTTAAAAACCTGTTAATTAAGAGGACTACAGAAAGCAATTTTACTACATATATATATAATATACGTGTGTGTTAAAATTAGTAACAATTCGGGTAACTTAAAAAAAGCTGTAGTTATTTATGTAAAGAGCAGTTACAGAATTTAAACCAAAGAAATAACTGCGGGTAAATTTTTAATTAAAAAAAAATTCTATATCCATCGAAAATGAATTAATTAAAATACTTTTTTTTTTTTTTTTTTTTTTTTTTGGTGTATACTTGGAGTTTATTAAAAACAATAAATAATTTACAAATAAACTAGCATAAAATGAAGGGGAGGGGAAGTTAATAAAAATAAGCAACCGGCAAAACTACGGAAAGCAAAGCAAAATAAATAAAAATATTTACTTCACCTTTATTTTATTTATTTTTTAATGTTTTCCCCGTAGTAGGGGAGACTGGGGACAATTAAAACAATTTTCATATTTTATTTTTTTACAGTCAACCTATATTTATTTTTAAAATTAATTTCTAGTATATTGCTTTGCACAATGTGTAAGGTTTGTAAATATATTTACATGTTTGTCTTATTCCCAATATAGTCAAAAAATATTGGAAAAAAACTGATAATACTTTAAATGTTTTAATTGTCCCTGGTAGGGGGACGGTTGAAACAGAATCCAGGGACAATTGAAACAACAGTGATGAACAATACGCAACCATTTGAAATATTTATTTCTTATATATTATAATCTATAAAAATTAACTGATACCTTTTTACATTATTCATGCATATCGACTACTAAAAATAATAATAAAATATTAAATCACTAAGCAAGGCCGTGTACACGGGGGGGGGGGGCATGAGAACTGAAATAGTTATTCAAAAATCTGAAAAAAATCATAAATTTAAAATAAATATTGATGATTTTTTAGGATGTTCTTACGTACTTTTAAAAGAAAAAAGAAAAAATATGCTCCATATTTTTAGGTACTTCATTAATATGTTATGCAAAATTTTTTATTACGAGTATAATTAATAACGTATGTAATTTTTATTAATGTTCATATACGGGGTAATTCATTTATGTGAATTATTAATATATAAATCAAAATGATGGAAATTATTAATAGTACGAATATTAGTGAAAAATGTATTGTGATTTATAAAATAAATATGCAAAGAAAATTTTCAAAACTCCTCTTTCCAAAATTCTGGGCACGGGCCTGTCACTAAGTATATCAAAATAAAAAATTAATATTCATTAATGAAAAATCAGAATTGCTTAGATAATTCGAATTACTTTATGAATTATTCGGAAAGACAATTATGGCGTATGTAGGATAATTCTTGTCGAATGCATTCCTCGTGGGACCATTTGCGACATTCTATGCATTGGACCCATTTTTTTTTTAGGCTTGAACCATAAGGTTCCAAACAAACAGCAGAAATATTCTTTTTTTTTTTGGGCACGTCAACAATGGAACTTACTCAACGCAGAGAATTGTACATTATGTAAGGAAACGATTAGAAATTGAGGAGATAAAGAAGACTAACAAAGGAATTATATTGAGAGGGGGGAATGCAAGAATGGCATGGACACTATAACCAGTAGGAAGGCCAAGGCGCAGAAGATCAGAATACAGGGTAGCACGTTCGGAGGAAATACAGGGACATTCGAATAAGATGTGATTCGCATCGCAGATATAATTGAGCTCTGGAGGGGGTCAAAAGGACACAAAGGTGATTGAACAAGAGAAAAACGGAAAAGAGAACCCGGAGCAAACTGTGATTGAACCGCAGGCGAACTATGGAGGAAATAATCAAACGGCTAAAACAGTTGTTACGCCGGTTTCATCAATACTATAAATATCTTTTGCTTCAAACTGGTTTTGATCCATAACTTCCATTAAGTTATCAAAAAATAGTTTAATATTATTAGCACTAAAACTCGTAGTTCTCGACAGACATGTAGCTTCAGCACAACGAATTGAAAGCTCCGAATTACGTTTCATGAAACCATTAAACCAGTCTAGTCCTACTAGGCGATTTATAATCCATGTTTCTGTCACATTAATTGAATACTTAATGGCTAATTCATATGCCAGTTTTCGTATTTCTTTGGACGATAATCCATAAAATACATTAGCCGTCCTAATAATATATGCAGAAAAATTTTTTTTCCTGCTCTGGGTTGAATATGCGTCTTACGCATCGGTGACCCTTGGTTATGGGAGTCACAGATCGTTCTTCAATTGCTTTTTTTTTTTTGTTTTATAACATATCTACTCAATGAGACATGGTTCAAATCTAATTTTTTTTGCAGCAGATCGTATAGAGAGATTGTTGTCAATCATTTCCCTATATGCTTCTGCATGTTTAGATATAGGTTGTAAATCATAATTTGTTTTCCGTATTCTTGTTAGAGTTTTTTCTTATACTTGATATTTTTTTATGTCGAGCAACACAAAACTCGTCCGTACATAAATTTTTATAGCCACGATGATGTAAAAATCAAAATTCGTTTTACTAGATTTTAAATGATGTTTTGTAACTATTGGCTTACCATTTAAAATTACCTTTTTATAGTTTTTATACTATTTAATAACATTTTTGTCAATTGTTTTTATAAATAATACCATTTACGAGGAACATTTTCTCGTACGGTCGCAAAAGTTAACTAATTCAGAAACGAACTATGTGGGGAAATAAGGGAAAAGAGCTTGAAGAACACATAAATAACGTATAATTTTATACTTTCATTTACTGTTTCAATTGTCCCCGTGGTAGGTAATTTAATAAGATCATCATATTCTCTAAACTGACTAAAGTTTTTACAAATACTAATAGCACTATCAACAGATAAAACATTAAAATATATAATAAATATTTTAAAAATCGGATATTTATCTTTTTTTTCGGTATATCACAATTATAATCGCAGTACAAAATTTTTCAAACACAACGCTAAACTCTTTTAACTATTCTACACGTGGGGTTACTGCCGGTTTTAGACAATGAACGAGTAGTAATTGCAAACTATATGTTCGCAACAATTCGTATCAATGTTCACACGAGTAAAAAAAAATACTGGTAGTATTGTTTCAATTGTCCCTAGTCTCCCCTATTCATGAATACTCTGTACAAATACGAATATAGTATTTTCCCTTATTCCTTTGTCGTTTTATGATATATTTTTAAATATGGACTGATATTAATTCATTTTAAATATAAAATAAATAATTATCTCGATAACAAACGAAAGTAAGTATAAAATAGTTTACTTTAATAAATTAAAATAAATACCTCAATTAAAAAAAAAAAAAAGAAACATTTTCGGGCACAGCCCATTATCAGCTAACAGTACAAAGTGAACTTAAATAAAAGTAAAGATACACTGCAGAAAACAGTGGGACTACACGTGTGTTCATAGAAATGTAACAGGCGGATAACAGGTGAGTACAGTCAAAGGCGGAAAATTGTTTACAAATAAATCGAACCCGGTAAAATGCATAAAAAATCAAAATCGATATTTGTTATGTAACTGAACGAAACAAAATGTTCAAAACATGAATTAAGAATATATACAAAACAAAAATTGAAAAAGAGTTAAATTTTAATATTGAAAAGATTGCTTATTATTATTAATCGGGATATTTGATAATTTGTCCTAAATAATTAAATGATGGCACTTCCCGCACCATCTGGTCTATCGTAATATTGCTATTTTGTGAGAACTCATTCCGTAGTAAGACAGTTTTCGCTAAATAATAACAGATTATAAGAGGAAATAACAAGAAGAATACAAATGGCTGCGCCCTAGCATGTAGTAAATTAAAGAACAGCTTACAAAATAAACAGATACTTGTAAGTCTTAAATAGAAAACATTTAATCAATGGTATTGTCGGTGGTGACTTACGGATGCGAATAATGGAACACCACAGCAGCATTGGAAGAAATACCAAGAGTGGTACAGAGAAGGATTAAAAGAAGAATGATTGGCATAACCTTATAGGATAAAAAAGAGAAAATAAATGTATCAGGAAAACTACAGGAATAAAAGATCTGGTACAAAAACGATAAAAGAATCAAAACGGAGATGGGCTGGGCAAGATATCCAGAACTGCTTGCAAATACAGGGACAATGTGGGTGCCAAACGGAACATGTAAAAAAAGAGGCAGACCGTTAACACGTTGGCTGGGCGATATAAATACGCTTCAAAAGTACTGGACGAGCTAAGCGGCAGACAAGAAAAAAGTGAAGAGAACTTCGATCCAGCAGTGGATTGAAAATAGCTGAAGATGATGATGATGATGATGATTGTTTTTACTAGTGATTATGTTTATATTCATTTATTTATTAATTTTCAGCTATATTCATTAAGCTTCCTTTATATTACTTGCATAAGAAGCCAAGACTGTTACTGTATTTTCTAATGAATTAGGTTTATGTTTATTCTTTATTAGAGATGTTCGGCATACATGTCGATTTCATCATATTATTGAATGATTTTATATGTTCCTTTTATATCTGCATTTGACTTTTTCTATTATTAATGTTTACAATATTCCTCGCATTGAAATAAGCGAAGAGAAAATTGACTTTGAAAAAATTCTCCGAAGAGGGGAGTCAGAACCTCTCAACAGACACCACTGGATCCCGGTAATATCGACACTTCTCTGACGCATAGGCTAATAACCTACCGACAAAGGGCTGTGCTGATGGAAGGATAGACCTCCCAACAACAAACCATTTTTTCATTCGGCAGTTTTAGAAAATTTTGAATGAAAAGTTCAATAAATTTTCGCGCTCAAAAAATTACAATTTCGACTGAAACAAAAAAAAAAATTCAAGTAAATTCCGAGTAGTCGGAAAATTAAAAAAAACAAAAAAGAATAGACAACCGGAAAATTTTACTTTACTTCCAGAACACATATATATATTAATTAAAACGTAATTCTTAGGCTACCCCCCATTCGAAAAAATGTCCCAATTTTATGTAACGATAAATGTCCCAAAAAAATGTATGTAACGTTTGTTATATTTTGTAGGATTTTTGTTATTGTTATTTAAAAAATGTCACAATTTTATGTAATGAAATATGTAACGAAAAATGTAACGAAAAAATGTCTTAATTTTATATAACGGAAGGTAAATGTTAGAATAGGATTTTTGTGGTTATGTTATTTTTTGTGTGTGTTGATGCCAGTAAGAATTACGTTGTAAATTTTGATCATTTTATACAAAGTATAGAAGAGAAAGAGACAGAAATGAAAGCAAGAGGGGTCAAGGGGCACAGCCCCTTGCGAGGCCAAAATGGCCAAGTTATATATATATATATATATATACCCTCAGGATGCTTCTGTCTACCGATTAAAATGTAAGCTTTAATTATAGATCTAAAAAATTCGGTAGAAAACAGTTGTCCCGAATTAATGGTGTATATATTTAGTTTGAGAAGATTACATAGCAATGGCAAAAGGGTTTAATCATAATAACGTCTATGAAGGTGTTTATGCATACTATTTCGTATAATTAAGAATCTATATACCTATTTTATAGCGGATTTTTTTTTTTTTTTTTAACAAACATAGTATTGCTCGCTTACCATCAAGAAACGGAAACAGAAACAGAAACGGAAGCTACAGTACCTCGGACACATCATACGAGGTCCCAAATACGAAATTCTGAAGGTAATTTTGGAAGGAAAAATAAATGGGAAGAGATCGAGAGGAAGACGACAAAATTCATGGATGAACAATCTTATCAACTGGTTCGACTGCCTTTCTATACAACTCCTCCGATCATCGGCCATTGTAAAAGAAAATTTTCAATCGTGGATCGCCAACCTTCAATCATGGATAGACGGCGGATAAAGAAGAAGAAGAAGTATTGCTCGGCATTTTTTTAGGTGATTTTACTGAAAACATTTTTGGAGAATCATAATTGCAGGGTTTTTTTTTTATACGGTATTTCTTAAATTTGCACAACTTTTACGTGCGGCCTAAAAAATGATTGAACCATAGTATACAGTTTTGTTACTACCGTTATTATTATTATTATTATTATTATTATTACTAATACATATTACAACAAGTGGCCAGTATAGATGCTATTACTGTCGTACCAGACCCATCCTGCTTTACAAACCAGTAAACAGTTTTTAGGTAAAAATTGTGGGTTCATTGTTCCGTGAGGGACTATCGACGGCGCAACGGATTTTGCCTCTTTGAAAATATGTGAAATTTCTAATTAATGCTAACCGTTGCTAGAGACTCGACTGGAATTTAATCATGCCGCGCGTGCACAATAGTTTTTTAACCGGATAATTACGCTTATTATAATTTTGAAAAAGACAAAATAAAAATAATAAAAATGAAATAATTTTTAGTCTTACCGTGTTTGTCGGTGAAGAGGAGGTCATTCCCGGGGATATAAGCGGCTACTGAAAGCTGAGTAGAAACGAAACGAAGTTGTCTTCGATAGTACACCTTTGAGACGCGTTCCGTCTTTTCGGATGGCAGCTCTCCTCCGTAATTGTTCCAGTCCGACAAAATCATACGCGCTAAACAACCGTATCTTACGAAAGTTTACCATCTTATTGGTTATCGATGCCACGCCTCTTTTCTCATCGTTCTCCTCTTATTCGTCGAAAAACCTGCCGTGGAAAGTAACACTGGATTGTAATAACAGTAAAATGTTTCGTGTTCTGAGCAATGAAAAGTAATCATGGCAACGACTTTTCACTGCCCCCTGGTTTGTTTCGAGTCTGACAACACGTGCGTGTTTAAGTCAGATTGACGTTTTCGGATTTTCTCTTTAATTATTCCGTTTCCTTTTGTTCGTCTTTTATTTTTCAGTGCTGACTTTCGAAATACTTTTGCCAACTATGTCTACGTCATTGCCTGCTACACTAAATTCGACGTCGTCCTCTAGGAGGAAAGTATAAATAAACGTTGCGCCAATCAATTATTTATCAGAGCGCTATTAAAAACACATCGAACTTTAAAATTAAAAGTTCCGGTAAAAACAACGTTGCTAATAGAAATACCATTTGACGTTTCGCGAGCGTTTACAAATGGTCCATCACAGGAGAAAGTCAGATGCTTCAGTCGGCTTCGACTTCGTAAATTACATTCTTTCTCTTCCTTCAGACTACAATTGAACGGATCACTCGTGAATTTTCCGTAGCAAGTGAGTCATTAATGCGTGTTCAACTGATACATTTTTTCGGGAGGTTCCCAGTTTGTTTTGTTTTTTTTTTTTGTGTTTTTGTGTGTTTATTATCGGGGTAATAATAAACCAACAATAGGCCTCCCAGACGAACTCAGCTGAAAACTCTCCTCTCCATTGAAATCGTTATTAATTACGATTTTAATGGCTCCCCTATTTTGTCCGTTTTTAAATCCATTAGATAAAATTTCCGTTTAGTCAAATTTTGGTACGCGACGAGAGGAAGGTAGTTTCGTGTTCTGCTAACGTTTACTTTTCTACCCTTTCATGTGCGCAATCTGTTTCATGTTCTTCGATACCACAGGTAATCAATGAACATAAAGCAGATAGCGTACATGAAGGCGTAAAAAACTCTTATCTTTTCATATTGATCGATGCCAAGCGACTTGTACACTTTAACTATACAGACGTAGAGTTCATGAAAATTATGCGACGCTGGTATAGAGAGACGTAAGACTACACTTGAAACTGATATTGCGAGTATTTCACTTATCGATATACAAATGTGCAGCTACCAAGTCTCTCTGTTTGTATACTAACTCAAGCTGGAAAATAGAACTAATAGATCGTGCACGAAAATTCCGAAAGAAATAATGAAACAAGTGAAAAGGAAAAGATATCTGGTAAGAACAATACAAGAAAGATACTACTGGCAGACGAACAGAGGCTCTACACTACCCGATATTAAAGTAAGATTAAAGAATGGAAATTTCAGATCGAACTTTTTCCTAACACGGGTAATTTTGCAGCTCGCCTGAAAATATTTAATATTATTAAGCCTCTACGGAGAATGTAAAAAATCAGAAGACACCTCTGACAATACTTTTCAGCTATGTAAAAAATTCAAAAACATTAGAGAAAAACATAATATTGTCGATGATTTTTCTTTTTGGAAAACCCTGTATAGAACAAGAACAGTACCGAAAGCTTACTAAAGTTATTACGGAAATTCTTAAGAAAAAAGGAAATATATTATAACGGACTACAAGGAAATTTATTGCCCAACTCTGAATGAAGAGCTATGTGTAAAAGTTCTGAGTGGGCATACATATTTATTTATTTACTTATTTATTTATTTACTTATTTATTTATTTATGTATTTCATTTATTTTCTTAAATACTTGTATTATTACATATTGCATGGTAATTATCAATCAAAAAAAAAAACAATTTTTCTAATAATTTCTGTTGTCTAGGATCGTACTAAAGATTTCCGTAACGGAAGCAAAAAAAAAAAACGCTTTAGCAACTAGGCTATCACGACAAAAACGGAAAATTCAACTGAAATTTTCAGATTTAAAAATAGCAAAGTAAGACAAGCCATTGAAAATATAATTAACAATATCAGTAGATAGGAGCGTTCGCAGTCGAGTATTTACGAAGTCGAAGTGCGTTGAAACAATCAAGTTAGTTTTTAAACAGCATTTATGGTAGCATCGTGGTTTCTATCAAAAATTTTAATTTTAATCCGAGCCGCGAATTACGACCTGCATTTTAAAATATCACAACTAGTGTGGTTTCTTTATAATATTATATATATTTATATTTATATATATATATGTATATTCGTATATTAAGAAATTAATATTATTCATGCATATACCAAAATATTAAATCAAAGAAGATTTTAAAATGGAAACGAGGGGAGAATTATACATTTTTTACAGCATAAGTAATAGATGGGATTCATTTGAATTAGTTTTCGATAGTTTGTCCTTCTGGAAATCAATGTGAAGCGTGTGTCGCAATTTTCTAATCTGTATATGAACTCGCTTTAATGCCAGTTGAGTATATATAGCGTGAAATGAGTTGCGCGGGGTTTCGTTTATGTATATTTGTGAAATTTATAGTTTTCGGCATTCAGTTCTTGTGATTATGTTTCGATTATTTTTAATTTTCATTTGATAAATTAAATATCGAAATTGATGTAATTAAAAACTAAACAATTTTCGCCACGTATAAATGTTGACCTTATTAGCCACAATAATGCTAATAAAATCAAAAACTACCCCAACCAAGGTCCGCGAGATTTTCTTATAGCATCATCGATTAACGATGTAACTTTCCAGTCTAGGACAGATGATGAATCTGAAAACAAGCGGAGTCCATTTCACCAGCCCTCCCTCCAAGAAAAAATTTATGATAAAATATAGTGTCAGATAATTGTGTGTAATTTGTTTAAATTGTTTATCAATTTTCTCGAATTTTTGTACACTTCCCTCCGCCGCTCTAATGAAAACAAATCTGGGGAGGCTGGATAAATGGTAGCCCCCTACAAAGTAAAATTACAAAGAAATATGGTCTCATATAATTGTGCACAATTTGCGTAAATTGTGCATCAATATTCGGAAATCTGTGTCCACTCCCCTTCGCCGCTTTAATAAAAACAAATTTACCGGCTAGCCTCTCCTCAAAGTGAAATTACCGAAAAAATATGGTGCTGTATAATTATGTACAATTTGTGTAAATTATGTATCAATATCCCCGAAATTTTGTACACTCCCTTCCACTACTATAAGCAAAACAAATTTGGTAGCCCCCTCCCCCCTTCAAGATGAAATTTACAAAAAATGTGCCATCATATAATTGTATATAAATGTATACATTGTGTACTAATATTTGTGTATATACTTTCCCTCACGTTATAATAAAAACAGATTTAGAAAAAAATAATTTAAGAGCTTCATAATTTAGGCTTACATACATGTAATGTTTGCGTAAGGCTCGTACGTAAAAACTAAAAAAGCTATATTTACACTTTTTATCACTACAACAAAATAAGTTTTGTATCGTATTCATCTATGAAATTACAAATTTGAACTTTGTAGGGAACATACAAACTGTGTAGTGTGCTAATGAAAAGACAATGCTTGCTGTATATTGTCTGTTTACTATTTCAACGGCTAATTTGATATTTAATTCTTTATTCCCATTCTTTGGTTACTTACATTTTTTTTGTTACTGTTTCTCTGTTATTTTATGTAAACATCAATGACTATGTCATTTGTGCACTCGAAGCAGTATGAAAATTTATAAAGTACATAGCGTTTTTGTGTAATTGGAGGTATCATGTTAAATTAAATCATTGCGTAATCAATTGAAACTCACTCTTCTATAATGATTAGTCTAATTCAATTTGTGGGCAGCAAAACAATTCCTGAAAATCTATCCAATATGGCGCCGGTTTAATGTTTTTGCAAATCTTTAATTCAGAGTAGTTGTTAAAAGTAGTAAGTATTGAAGGAGTTGTGGTAAACCTCCGGTAATCCAGATTTTTTAAGCTGTCTAAGATAGGTATATGTTTATTTATTGAATGAAAGCGATACTCTTTATTTTTTATGTAAAATTTGTCCGTAGAATGTTTAAGAAGAAATTTAATCGGAAGTTCTGCGCATTCAGCATTGACTACGTAAGCTGGTATAGATTTCATAGACCCTAGGTCCAGTCGAAGAGCTCTGTTTTAAATAATTTGTAGTTTATTAATTTTTTTTTTTTTTTAAATTTAACATTGGGGCTGCGTATTCTATGTGAGTCCGTATTATTTCTTTGTATATTGTTAGGAGCGAATATGGATGAGCCCCCCATTTGCTTCCCCGTTAGGGCTCTTACTACATTGAGATCTTTCTCACACTTTTCAGATACGTTTTGGAGTTCATCTTTCCAGGACAATTTTGAGTCTAACTTGACTCCTAAATACTTGGCTAAGTTTTTGAAGGCCACCGTTTTATTACCTATTATTATTAACAAATACGACCGTATGACCTTCCCGGTCAATATTAATCCTTACTGTTAATTTATTTAGTGTCTCCTCTAACCCGACCGTTGCCGTTTTTGGAGAACCTGCCGATGAGTATATCGCCAAATCATCTGCATACTGAATGATTTTGATATTTCGTCTTTGGATTTTTTTATATTCTTTGTATAAAGCGCGTTTCCGGAGTTTACCGATCGTAAGTTCTTCTTTTCGATAAAGCAGTAAATTTTCTATTATGAAAATAGCTGTGTATCCAATTTTTTTGGAAATTCCTAACTTAATGAATATTTCGATTAGGGTATTCAAATGCACACTATCATATGCCGACCTGAGATTAATAAACAAAATAGTGGAATACCAGTTCTTAGAAAGAATTATTTGAAGGTAGTTTATTAGGGCTGTTGGGACATTCCGGTACCTAAGGATTTTGTAAACCCGTATTGAATCTTGGATACTTTTCCGAAGCGGTTGGCCCACCATTCTATTCTATATTTTATAATATTTTCCATCATTTTAGCTATACGTGGGAGTAAGGATATGAGCCTGTATAAATTATGATCACTTTTTTTTTTTTCACCGGGTTTCAAAATCGGGCAAATATAATATTCGTTCCAGGTATTCGGGATATATCCTGTGTCTAGTGATTTATGTTTTTTTATTTTTTTTTTAACCCTCTTTGGGCACGTCAGCTAAGGACCCCTATACCCAGAAACAGCAAGAAAGAAAAGAGCCGTCAGTTAAATTTTGATTCGGTCAGATATGGACAATATAAAGGAACTAATAGATGAAATAATGGATGGCAAGGGGAAGGACAAAATATAAGCTATGCACAATAAGGAGCAGGGAGCTTGGGTTTCAGCAGACAAGAATATAGAATACAAAGTTCGACAGAAAGGAATGGGCATTCAAAAAAGATGTGATTGACGTCGCAAGCCACCGCTTCATTGAGGTGGAGAGGATAATTTAGAGAGGAGACAAGAGAATAGCGAAAACGAGGGCAAGGGAGCGCAGAATGGCTAAAACGCAAGCGAATCATAGAAATGACAACAGAACGGGGAAGTGAAGAAAACTCAAAGACCCAGGGATTAGTAGGAAGACTAGGTTATACAGTCAGATGAAAAGATCGATAGTTACGAAAGGAGGAGGGGTAAATATCTGACTAAAGTTTGAGGTGAAACTTAGTACATAAGGAATTCAAGTTAGAGGATGGAGCTTTTTTAAAAAAAGGAATGAGAGGAAGCAGTAACTCGAGCCAAGGAATCCGCCGTCTCATTATCTTTAATGCCCATATGGCTGGGAACCCACAGCAAATCAACATAGACGAAGTGAGAAGAAAAAAAAATGGACAAGACAGCGTATGTGAAGAATGATGAAATCGGAAGAGTGATCAGGAAAAGAGGAGCTGGTTGCTTGAAGAACACTTATGGAGTCTGAAATAACCAAATAATTAGAAAACCGATGACTGGAGGAAATGAAGATAATGGAGCGTAGGAAGCTATCGACTAAGCTGTAAAGATGGAACAGAAAGAAGATGGAAATTGAGAATTGATAATAACTCCCGTGATTATGAAACTTTGACTTCGAAATGCGTCGGCGTATTTAATAAATTAAATAATTGTTTTAAATTGGTGTTTAAAATTAATTACTGTTCAACATAAAAGAAAGCAATGCGTGAAATAAACAGATCTAATTGATAATGCTGTTGAATTCCTGTTGAATTATTGCTTGAGGAAGGGATCTGGAAAGCGAAGGTACAAAAAAAATATTGGGAGAATGGCAGAGATCGGCAAAGCTAAAGGAAAAAGCAGGGAAATTATTACCTGAGATTGTGTAAGGCCAAAAGGAACTAAGGCGAAGGGAAATGAAAGCTAAAACTGGGATTTTCATAGGCGTAAATTAAAGGATAAGAATGAATAAGAGTACAGGACCTGAGTGGAAGACGTTTGGTGAGGAAACGATAGTCTAAATAAGATCTGCGAAGAGACACGGGTGATGTGTTAGACTCTACGAGAATTGCTGGAATTGGAGTAGACTTAAGAGCACCGAGACAAAGCCGAAGACACGAATTTTGGATATTGTCTAATTTAGAAAGACGGGATTTAGAGGCACAACCATAGATAAAAGAGCAGTAATCAAATTTTGAACGGACAATGGTTTTATAAAAGGAGATCACAATGTACGGATCACCACCCCATTTCGTTGAGGACAGAGCTTTCAGCTAGTTTAGCTTTTTGATAGCAGAGGAGGAAAGATAATCAATATGTTTAGAGAACATCAGTCGACTATTGAGAAAAATTCCAAGATAGCAGAAACAATTAACGTGAAGAAGAGGTATATTGTTTACGGATAGATTAAACAAAGCAGGATTGTAAATGTGAAGTGAAAAGATAATAGACGAAGACTTAGAAGGGAAAATAGAAAGGTGAATTGAGGATAGGGAACGATCCGGTGCAGTAAGAGACGAACTAAGTGCCTCATTAGCGGCTACAACATCAGAGACGGCAGAAAAAAGCGGGATGTCATCCGCAAAAAACAAGGAGGAAGAATTCAAAGGGAGAGAGGAAACACCGATAGTGTAGATGTCAAGGAAAGTATGACTGGGGGAGGAACCTTGGGGAAGACCAGGAAAAACTTTTCTTTTACGGCAGAGAGGTGGAGAAGAAATATTAATAATAAGGGAAGAAAACTTAACTGGGACATTAATTGCCGACATTTTTTTTCTTAGAGATGGCTAATGTACATTATCAAAAGCACAGGAGACATCGATGAAGGAAGCTAAGGTATACTGTTTTTGGATGAAGGATTTGTATATACTGGAAACAAAAAGTCTAATATAATCAGGAGGGCCAATCCCAGGCCGAAAGCCAAACATATTACTGGTTAAAACGTGATTATGTTTTAGCCACCCCTGTTCAGCATACCTTCGAATAATTTTCTGGTACGCTAAAGAAATTGAGCGAGAGGAAAAACTATTTTTAGGAATAGGAATGATGATAAAAGAGTTCCAGCAAGGAGGAGTTATACCGGTGGAAAGAAGGGTATTAAAAAGATTGAGGAGAGTAATAAAGGATGATTCAGATAGGTTTTTAAGAACAAGATAAGATATGCCGTCGAGACCTGGAGTGAGGCTAGAAAATTTTGAAAGAACAGATTTTAATTCATTCATGTTGAAGGAGGGAGTAAGGAAATGAGGAGGAGAGTGTTGTGAAAATGAAGCGGGGTAGAATTCGTTAAAGTTAGGAACGTAGGCGGGAGCAACAGAATCGATAAACGGTACTAGGCAATCTTCAGAAATTTTCGAATTTTTAGGACGTTCAGAGGATGGTAATTTAAAAGCTTTTGCGATTTTGCAGATACGTGAGAGGGGGGTAGTTCTCGAATTCTTCCACGAGGACTTCTTCCAGGCTTTTAGTACATACCGAGTTCTTGCATTCGTCCGTTTATAAGCAAGAAAATTTTCCGTTGTAGGGTTCGCACGGAAAGCTCTAATAGTAGTACGATTATGATAAAATGCGACGTTGCACTCCTCGTTTCAGCAAATAGAAGAGGACGCAACACGCCGATTGCCGGATGAGTGATAGCGAATAGGGGAGGAAGCAGTGATGGCAAACTTGACAGATTACAAGAAGGAGTTATCAATACGTAAGGAATCAAAACCAGGATGGAAATTAGGAAGCGAAGGATCAACAAGAGAACGGAACACAGTCCAATTAGTTTTAGATAGATTCCATGGATTAAAATGTGAAGGTCTAACATAAGTAGGAGGGGAAAGATTCATAAGAGTTATTAGAATAGGAATATGATCGCATCCGTAGGAACCCATAAGGGTTCCCCAGTTATGGTTAAAGCCAATATTAGGAGAAGAAAAAGTCAAATCGAGGGAGCTAAAGCTAAATGGACTTTTAAAATAAACAGAAGAGAAGTCATTAAGAATGATAAAATTATCAGAAATGACAGAATTCTTGAGGACAGTGCCATTAATATTATAGTCTCTGCAACATCAAGTTGGAGAATGAGCATTCCAATCACCACCGATTACAAATGGTTGAGGAATGGAATTAAAAAAGGAAGAAAGAGGGAAGTGACGAAGATCATAGTTAGGAGGAACATAAATGAAAATGAATTTAAGAGGACGAGCCGGATTACGAGAGATAGATATGTAAACAATGTTGGGAGAATTACGACAGAGAGGGAGAGGAATGTCACCTCTTATGAGGATAGCAGAGCCTCTATAACCATCGCCACGATCGCATCTAACTAACGTGAAGCCTCTAATGCTGAAGTTTATGTCTGACCGAAGCCAAGTTTCTGAGATTAAAACGATACCGATATTGTGGAGAAATAATAAACTCTTTAATGAATTACGATTAGTCTTGAGACTAAAAAACCTTAATAACATATGCTTTACTTCGAATAGAAGCATCTGGACAGTCCTAAAGGGTATTCCATCTAATCCCCCCCCACCGCGAGGAGTTTTTCCGATGCTTTAGACTTTTGATAAATTCTGACCATGTAATTTCTCTATCTTGCCAGTTCACAAATTTATCTGACACCTATAACAGAGATCTTTGATCTAGAGGTTTGACGGGAGTTTCAAGCTTATGGATAAACTTTAAAATCCAATATGATATATTAGTTTGGTAATTATACTCCAGCCGAGGATAGTTAAAAAACCTTATCTTATGCCACAGATCTTTTGTGCTTAGTTTAGTGTTTATCTTATTGCAATAGTCTTTCCAGGCTAATTTCTTTTTTTCTTTAATGATCTTTTTTACTCTAACCTGCTGTTCTTTGAATTTTAAGTAGTTTCCCATATTTGAGTATTTGTTGAAGGTTTTCAGACGTAATCGTCTTAACGCTACTGCTTTGTTACAGTCCACATTCCACCAGGGTGGACTTGTGATATACAATCTTTCCTTATTTGTTAACGATATGGCATTGTCAATATCTTTACTGATTATTTCGCCAACAGTATTATATTAATGAGCTGTATCTGTAGCATAAAATTGTTCCTCATTAATGCCATTGCAGTTTAATATTATATTTGATTGATATTTTTTCCAGTTGACCCTCTGCAGATCTCTCACAGTTCTACGTCTTTTAGGCGCTAGATTGCGAGAAAAATGATGAATGATCGTTGTATACAAGCTAATTAATACTGGAAGGTGATCACTACGTATAGAGTCTAGCCTAGTAGCGAGGCTGGGATGTCATAAAACTAAGTCCAAATTATTTTATTAGTCACTTGTCTGAACTACCCCTGTCTTATAGATTGTATTGACTATAAACATTGAGTATTGATTTATTAATTTTAATAGCTCTGTGTCTTCAAAGTTTGATTTAACACATCCCCAAGTTGGATGGATTGCGTTAAAGTCTCCCATAATTATGAAAGGGCGATTAATTTGGAAGACTATATTAGCCCATTGACTATACGTTATACTGTTACCGAGAGGAGCGTATATCATTAACAGATCAATAAGTTGTGAACTATGTAACTTTAGGGCGATTGCGCTAATTTGGATAAGATCTTGTGCAATACTGGTTATGTTAATATTTTTCTGTTGATGTGTAATAGTCATTAATCAGAATCGCGACTCCTCCACCTTTACGTCTACTTCTGTCATCCCTTATTATTTTATAGTTAGATACATTAAACCGATGGTACTATTTTAGCCATGTCTTGGATATCCCACAGATGCTGATTTTGTTTTTTACTAAATACTTTTTTTTAGCTCTTCTTAGCTACTGCAAATGTCCCTGCAATTCCACAGTATAACTTGGCAAAGTTCCATAGTGAGTAAGAATTAGGTGAGGAAGTTCTTTTTAGTTATTGCTATAAGATAATTTAGTTGGTATATCGAATAATAAGTAAAATTAAACCACACTGTTATAAACAATTATTTAATATTTAATTACCCGACACATTTCGAAAACGTTTCGTACATCAGTTATTAGAAGAGAAACTCTTTCAGATATTATACGGAACCTGCATCTGTCTAGAACACAAACGAAATTAAAACTGAATTATAAAAATTCCTTTTTAGCGTCCGGAAAGTTGTTACTGTAATACATCTGATACATCCCAGGAACAAATCTCAGTTACCTATGCACTATGTAGATCTGAACCCGTCGTCCAAAAATGATGAAATCTTTATGTTAATGGGGCTTTTACACACACACATAGAGGTTCAATAATTTAATACCAAAAAACAACTCATGCAGTGTATGAGATGTCAGCTATACGGCCACTCACATAATTATTGCAACTTGCCATTTAGGTGCATGAAATGTGGTAACAAATATTATTCTAAACATTGCAAGAAAGACGCTACCGCTAAGCCAACTTGTCCACTTTGCTAGCGTGATCATCCAGAAAATTACAGAGGGTGTTCAGAATACAAACGTGCAATATATGAGAAACAAACGCTTCATAAAAATCGCTTTATAAAAAACTTAACAGCAAATCAACAGTACTTCCCTTCCCTTCAGTGTAAATCTTTGACAAGCAGAAACCCGTGGAACATAGGAATAAAGATGTTTTCAAAAACGGAAACCAGCAACAACGTCGATTATAATAAATTTAGTGAGAAGGGCTATCCTAGTGGTAATCCCAGAGATAGCAACCTAACGGACTAATTCTCAACTAAAATCATAGGTGCCTTAGACGCAGTGATAAATGACTTCAAAGCACTGATTAATCCTTTATTTTCAATATTAAATAAGCTACTCGATAAGCTGGTATAATGACCAATAGAATTATAACTAATAAATCATTAACATTAATGCTATGGAATTCTAACGGAATAATGTCAAAGAAAGCAGAGTTCGAATTATCCATCTATTGGCATAGATTAGACGTGGCGAATGAGTTTTAACATTGTTAGCTATAAACATCTACTGCATCTCTCATCCTGATGGAAAAGCTCACAGAGGCGTGGCAGTGTTAGTAAGAACTGGGTTAAGCCATCATGTAGTTAATTCTAACGCTTCTTTCGCCTACTAATTGATGACAATCAGCATCAGCGCCGTGGAGACAGAATTCACTATTGCAGCAATATACTGTTATTGGAACATAACACTACCCAAGGAGAGAATAAGAGCAATTTCTCTAAACCTACAGTTAGTGGAACCAGATGAGCCAACCTATTGACCTAAGCATCAAAACCGCATTCCAAACATACTTGATTTCTTTTTAACAAGAAATTTGCATCAGGTCTATTTTAGCTGCAAATTCCTGCCTCTGCTAAGTTCAGGTTAATCACCAGTCTTAGAACACATCTCCATTCAGACGATACCTAAGCCAAGGCGAAGTTATTCAACAAATAATAGCACAAATTGGAGTGGACTCCCTAAACAGGTTGAACATAATAACAGTCTAAATATTCTTCTAAAAACTTCAAGCGAAATCGAAAAAGTGGTCATCAACTTGGTAAGCATTATCCATGAGATATGTAAATTAAATACTTTATATCCCAAAGAGGATATATTTTCTGGAACTCATCTATTTTATACTATGTTTAAATTAAGGGAACTAATTGAATTAACAAGAAATTCACGAGTTCAGTGACAACAAAACAGACTTAAATCACTTAAAAGATTCTACAACAAGCTACACAAACAGTTACAAAATAAAATAATTCAATATAAAAACCTCAGATATTCATAGTTTTTTTCACAACTGAATCTAGAGGATGGAATGATATGTAGATCTACAAAATCCTTTCTCAACAAGCTTCTCAAACCCCACTCCATCCGAAAACCTAACGGGGATTGGGCCAAAACTGATAAGGACAAAGCTGAGACGATCTGGGAGCACCTGTTTAATATATTTAAAGAAAATAGCGTTCAGCATTGAACAATGTAATAAAACGTGTTTAAGTCATGAAAGTTGTTTTTGTTTTACTGTGATTATTAAATTTTTTTTTTTGTATAACATAATTTGATTTTGTTAAAATAAAATTATTAGTGTATTAGTTAAAATTCATATCTTATTCCTGATCGTCTTTTCAAGTGTAGTGATCACACGTATTTCTGCGTTTAACTTTGCTTTGTGTCTTGTTCCACGAAAATAAAACTAGAGATGTAATACTACCGTTTACATCGGATTATATTTCGTTCGGATGCTTTTCCGCGAATTTAGTAAAAATATCGTATCGACAGTTTCTTGCTATCGTCTCGCACACGAAATTCTACCCGGTCGAAAAATTTTCAAATATTTCAACTGTATAATAAATGACGGCAGAAGTAAGATTATTCCAATATTATTTACGTCGTTATTTCTCGCAATTTCCTTTAGGATAAGAACGGTTGCAACACATAAAATTAGTGGAACCCGCTTCGATGTTTTTTTAAATCAGTGTAGCCATTTATTGTAACTAAAATAATCGTCCAATATGAACTTTGATAACGTTTTACCTATTGATGAACGTGGAAAATCATTTGATCACTTTGTTGATGATATATTCGCTGTTATTCCCAAAAATGCAGCGTATAAAGGTGACCTATGTAATATCCTTAACAATTTGAAGGAATATATTACAAATGTAATTGTAAGTCAGGTCAATTCGTATGCACATACGACTTCTCACAATACAACCATAGTTGCAGTTAATGAAGAAGAATTCATCTCTGTACAAAAACCGTTACAGGAAGAAATAGGCGCTGCTTCAACACACAGTGTAACTCCAACCCAGACGAATTCGTCAATAGAAGAGGAATCTCCCAAAGAAATACAAAGCCAGAATAAAAAAAAAAAGAACTCACCCCCGCCAATATTTGTAAGCGGGGTTAAAAATATTAATACTTTTATTAATATTATAAATAGTGAAATGCAAAAAGAAAAACCTCTATACCGGACATTATCTAATAGTGAAGTTAAAATAAACACACAAGATGAAGTGATGTATCGTACAGTAATACATGTACTGCAAACTGTAGTTAAACAACCAACCCCTGCTTTATAAGGAATAGGTTACCATACATTTCAATGTAAATGGATTAAACCCTATAGAATAGTCATCAGAGGTTTACATCCCTCAACCAATGTTGATGACATTAAGGAAGAACTGACCATGCGGGGTCATGAAGCGATTAATGTTAGTAATGTTATAATAAAAAAGAAAAATGAAAATAAAAACAAGGCGCTAATAAAAGTGCCACTGCCACTGTTCTTTGTGGACTTAGTACCCAAAGACAATAACAAAGAGGTATACAAAATAACAGATATGCTTTACTCCAAGGTGAAAATAGAACCACCAAGAGTAAAAAACGAAATTCCTAAATTGCCAGCAGCTAGGACATACAAAAACATATTGTACAAGGCAAGCTAAATGTGTTAAATGTGGTAACAATCATGATGCCAAGGAATGCAAAAAACCCAAATCTGAACCATGTAAATGTGCAAATTGTGGGGGAAATCATACTTCCAACTGGAAAGGATGTCCAATCTATAAAGCCAAAGCAGCTGCTGCACAGAAACCTAAAATGACAGCAGTAGAACGTGTTCAGCAAAAAACTTTTAAAGCCGCCAAACCAGTTACTGCTAATAAAACATTTGCAGCCGCTACAATAGGTACTAAACAAGTGCCCAAGGAAAGTCAGCTGCCAAACAAGTTAAAAAACAAGGAAGCTACAATTGCTGATGTAATCGGCCTCCTAAAAGCAATGAATGAAAGAATTGGTAGATTGGAAAACAATCAACAATCAATGATTACTAAGTCCAAGAACATAAAATGACTGACCCAGTTTTAATTATTATTACTTGGAATGCCAACGGTTTAGCTTCTCGACGAGATGAATTAGAAGCCTTTATTAAACATAAAAATGTTGATATTGTACTAATATCAGAAACTCACTTTACAAACCACAGCTATTTTAAGATTAATGGTTATTCAATATATAATGTGAATCATCCGAGTGGCAAAGCCCATGCTGGCTCTGCTATACTAATTAAAGATAGCATTAAACACTATTTAAATCAAGGTATCGAAAAGGATTACTTTCAAGGTAGTGTAATAACTGTAAGTAATAACAATACTGAACTCAATATCTGTGCAGCTTACTGTCCACCACGACACGCTGTCAAAAAGGAAAATTTTGAAGAAATTTTTCAGCAACTAGGCAACCATTTTATATGTGGAGGAGACTTTAGTGCTAAACATACTATGTGGGGATCTCGCTTGATCACTCCTAAAGGTAGGGAACTTATTAAAGCACTAAACGCTAATTCATGTGAAATCCACTCATCAAGAAGACCAACATACTGGCCTACTGATAGTGCAAAAATACCAGATCTAATCGACTTCTTCATTTCCAAAGGTATCTCTGCAAACTATGTTGAAGTAAAAAACCATAACGATTTGTCTTCTGATCATGTACCTGTGCAACTTACAGTAAGTGGTACAACAATACAGAAACAAAAGAAGCAACATCTGACTAATAAATTCACCGACTGGGAGATTTTCAGAGAACTCCTAGATCAAAAAATAAACCTTAATATAAAACTAAAAACAAAGGAAGAACTAGCATATGAGGCGCAACATATTATTGATATAATTCAAGAAGCTGCAAAAACTGCAACCCCAGAAGGAAACACCATTATCAGTCAAGAAAATTGCTACCCACGCGAAGTGAGGGAACTAATCAAACAGTGTAGAAAAGCAAGAAGAGTCTGGCATAATTCTCGCAATCTGACAGACAAAACCTTATTTAACAGGATTAGTAACCAACTTAATCGGCTAATAAAAAGCATAAAAAAGGAATCATTTGATAATTTTTTGATTAATCTAAGTCCAGAAGCGGATAAAGATTACTCATTGTGGAAAGCTGCACGACGGTTGAAGAGACCTGTTACCCGGATTCCTCCACTAAAAGATGAAACCAATAAATGGGTACATAGTGATGAAGACAAAGCAGAATTATTTGCTAGACATTTAGCTAAGGTATTCCAACCACATGATATTCAATCTGGTGCACACCCAAGAATTATCCATCAAACTGAATGTCAAATTAATCCAGTGTCACCGTTAGAAGTGGCCAAGGAAAAACATCAACCCAAAGAAAGCGCCTGGCATAGATGAAATTTCGCCTGGTGTCCTAAAAGAACTTTCTCACAAAGCAATTGTATTACTAACATACATATTCAATGCATGTTTCCGCCTTAAACACATACCTGAGTGCTTCAAAGTAGCTCAGATTATCATGTTTAAGAAGCCAGATAAACCAGAAGAAGAAGTTGCCTCATACAGACCAATTTCATTATTGCCGGCCATATCAAAACTGTTTGAGAAATTATTTCTCAAGCGTCTCAAACCGTTCACAGCTATTCCAGATCACCAGTTTGGTTTCCGGGATCAACATTCAACTGTTGACCAAGTTCATCGGGTTACGTCAATAATTCACAGAGCATTTGAAGAAAAGAAGTACTGTTCAGCAGTATTTTTAGATGTTGCTCAAGCATTTGACAAAGTATGGCACGAAGGGTTAATCGCAAAAATTAGCCAACAATTTCCAGGTAACTATTGTCGTCTGCTGGAGTCATATCTTTCTGACAGAAAATTCAGAGTAGCATACGAAGGAGCGAAGTCAACAATTCATTCTATACAAGCTGGAGTACCACAAGGTAGCGTCCTTGGACTTATCTTGTACCTCTTGTATGCGGCTGATATTCCAATAACAGGTGACACCACCATAGCAATGTTTGCTGATGATACTGCAATATTGTCTGTGAGTGATTCACAAGTTGAAGCAATTAGTAACCTGCAAAATGCTCTAGACCGAGTTTCGAGATGGACGAAGAAATGGAAAATAAAACTCAACTAGCATAAATCCATTCACGTTACACATGCTCTAAAAAAAGTTAATGCTCAATATGCTGTTTATATCAATAATCAGCTGATTCTGCAGAAGAATTCAGCTAAATATCTAGGATTACATCTCGATGCCCATCTAACATGGAAGCATCATGTGAAGCAGAAAGCGGAACAAATCCGACTCAAAGTTCTTCAAATGTGGTGGCTGTTAGGAAGAAATTCACAACTGGACCTCTACAGTAAACGACTGCTCTACCAGTCAATTATCAAACCTATCTGGACCTATGGGATCAAACTTTGGGGATGTGCAAAACCTGCTAACCGAATGGTCATTCAGCTTAGCCAGAACAAAGTCACTCGTGCAATTACCAATGCAGAATGGTATCAAAGAAACGAGGACTTGCATGCAGATTTGAATCTGAAGTGGGTAGACGAGGTCATTCGCGACTTCGCCATCAAGCACGAAAAGCGGCTCCATCAACATGTGAATGTTGAAGCAATCCAGCTGCTTGACACATCATCAGATGTTAGACGTCTTAAGCGATTAACGCCGAACGATCTAGTTTTGTAAATAATATTTATGTATATAAATAATAGAAATTAGTTAATGAACTAATATTCTATACATGTCTAAACTAATTAGTCATATATATTGATTATTTAAACAGTAGTTTAAGATCTCAATACACATTTATTATTAATAAAAAAAAAAAAAAAAAAAAAATCTTATTCTAATGAGAAGAGACATGAGCAAATATTAATGTAGAATAAATCAAGGTTTAGATAACCAAACTTCAACATCAATTGTAGTCCTACGACCAGAGAGATGAGGAGAAAAAAATAAATTGTAATTTATGTGCATAATTTTAACTTTATTAATTAAACTGCCCTTGAGCTATGGAAACTATTTGATATTTTTAACATTGCTGAACTATTTGATGAAGATTCCGCATATTACATTTGCACAAAATTTTAATAAAAAATTCAGTAATGAAGCATATTTTTTACCGAAATGGTTAGTACAAATTAATTTTCAAGTGACTCAAAAATTAATAACAGAAAAAAAAGAATAAAAATTAAAACAGCAATCTACAATTAGCAGGAAACATATATTCATCAAATAGTTTATTATGTTTTATGTAAGTACTAATGTTGTGTTTGCTAATACAGCGATCATTAATGGTAACTTCACAAAAGTTGATAAGCAACTTACACATTTAATATAACAAAAGTTGTTAATAATTATCAATTTTTTATAGAATTTTTGAAGTTAAGATCGAGTTTAAACCATACTATAAATCACATACAGAATTCAGTATAAAGATTAATTTGTGATCAATGAAAAAATAGATCTTTATTTAGATAATAAACACTTCCAAAAACTTTTAACTCATCTAATAGATAACGCCATAAATTGCGTACTTTATTCAATTCTTTAAAAAGGTGCTGAAGCTGAACGTATAGCTTAATTTGTCTTTTTGAAAAATACTGCTTAAGATTTCACCTTTCGAGTGTTTAAATTTTGAATGCAGCTTAAGCTTTAGGCTTTTAACTTATAGAAACTTTAATACAACTTTTGGATTAAACTTATGACATCTAAAAAATTATTAGTTTCCAGTGGATTTTCAAGCCTTGGTTAAGATTTATATTATCATATACTTAGCAACACTGAGTAAACTTCAAAAATTCCAATTTTTTTCGAAATGCAAGATGGTTTATTTTATTTTATTTTTCACTACAAAAACATTTTTAGTGTTTTTATAAATTCTTATACATTTACTTTTAAACTTTTAATTATTATAGACTAAAATATAAATCAGATAGACTGATACACAGTAATATTAGAAATGTCTGTTACTGATCTAAATTTATAAGTATATATATATATAGATACATAGATAGATAGAGAGATATTCATATTGTAATGAAACTTGCCAAATGGGATATAGGCTAATCGAAATAATAAGTCGAATAATTTGATATAATACATATGTTTATATTCAAAAGCTAATAAAATTATTAACATACAACATTTGTAAACTAAAGAGATTGTGTTGTTATGAAATGATTAGTTTATTTTGGAGAAATAAAATAAAATCTTTAAGAAATTTTTAGTAAGCATGGAGGAAGATAATGTAATTGTATATTTATTATTCGTATATCAATTTGAAGTAAAATTTTAACATTTAATTTTCATTTATAAACTAATTTTAATTGAAGTATGATTAATTTTTACTTAATGTACAGTTTATAAAATACTTTATATATTTATGAAATTAGAAATCAATGTTTGCTTAAATATTTCTACAATAATTTAAATACTTTTTTTGTGTTTTAATATTCGAATATAACAAAGTTTCATTCTTCTTTTAAAATATGTTGTAGCCTAAAACCAGATCTGAAGAGATATATTCGGCCGATAATGAACAAAAAGGTGATGAAAATAATACACAATTCGATGGTAAAACGTTGCTTTCAAAATGGCTAAATAAACAAATGAGAATTGAGATGACTGACGGTCGTATTTTGATTGGTGAATTTGTTTGTACTGATCGTAATGCAAATATTATTTTAAGTGGTTCAGCGGAAACATATAATGTCGAAAGTAAGTGCTAAACAAAATCCAGCCGCGTTTGCAAGTAAATTATGTTTACGAATATTTTTTTTTGAACTGTAATAAGTTTGTTTATTTAACTAGACTGTATAAAAACGCGCATAAATTGGTGTATAGAAATAAAAGTATATGAATAATTAACAACAATCATAATTAGCAAAATTGATGAAAATTAATCCTTAAAGAAATGTAAAAGTATTTTGTTACGATGAATCAAATGAGGTGAACATTAGATTTTCTTTAGTTTAAAAATTATATGAGTCTGCAATAGTAAAATGAATCAGACTTAAAAATGAAAGAACTTATGATTAAAATTCAAGCGTAATCATCGAATTAAGAAGCGTAATTAAAAAAGAAATGTTTATGTTATCATTAATTCTTTAAAATTTAAAATTTGGGATTTTAGTTGAAAAAGATGTAGGTTATAATTTAGGTAAATATGTAAAAAAAAAAAGTACTATACAAGTTTTCGTAAATTTTGTATTGTTATTAAAATTATAACAAGAATAAAAATACTGTTGTAATTAAATATCGTTATAATTATAAGTTTTTGGTATGTGTAACGTTTAACATTAAATGACTTAATAGTATGTGCGCATTTTAACTAAAACAACTTTTTAAAATTTTTGATTAGTTAAATGTGTAAACTAAAAGTTCTAAGTCATAGTGGAACAGTATTTAGATAGATTTATTACAACAATATTATTAACGAACGCTTGTATTAGTTATATCGTTCCTTTCTGGGATAAAAATTTCGTGAGATCGAAGCTTTTGCGTTGTTAATTCTTTGTTTATATATCTGCAACAAATTTACAATTTTACTTAGTGTTTATATTGTATGCCATTTTTGATGCCAGGAAATCGCTGAGTATCGGTAAGGCTTTAATAAAAAATATTGATTTGTCAATATGCTGGATTGGAAAACTTATTTTATTTACTTGAAACATTTCAAACTAAAAATTCAATCTGATGGGATATGTGAAACTTAGAAGAAAAAAAAAACAGAAAAAAAAGATTAATTTGGTTTTATCAATATTTATATGAAAATAATATATTTTGAAGTGGAAATGATTACAATGCAGCATACTATAAATTGTGTGAAGTATATTTATGTTATTAAATAAAATGAAACTGTTTTTTCTAACTATTTTTTGAAACATTAATTAATTGACTAAAGGACTTCATGCATTGGGTGGAAATTGAATTTGGTATATATAAGTTTTATTTGTTTTACTTGACGATTCATGTCGAATTCAATACAAGCATTTTTGGATTATATTTTGTTTTCATTTGTTATCTATAATAAATATAACAAAGTAATATTTTATATTGCGTACAGCTGGAAAAGTAAAATTTCCGAAGTATAAGTGTGTATAATGAAAATTATAGTAGTATTACAGTAAATTCCCCGTTTAAAAAATTATAATAAGGTAAAGTATACATTTAAAAATAAATGATACATTTTTCATTAATCAGTAATAAGTGTTGTTACTTTTGTGTAGTACTTTTTGATGTTACTATTAAAAATTTTAATATTCAGAATATGAATACATTTATAAGGAGATAGCAAATTTGATTTCAACTACAGTGAGCAACATAAACATTGAGACGAAGGTTGAAAAAAATTGAAACAGGTGATATACGGAGAAAAAAAGCAGGTATAAATATCTAATTTATTGAAAAATGAACAAATGAACACCGCTGATCATAAATATGATAAATAGAAAAAGAAAAAAAAACGTAAAACAAAAAAATTACAGCCGATACGAAAAAAATAAGCAACATAAACATTGGGAACTAAAATTTAACACGAAAAATTCTAAAATAACGGCTTCCTAATATTTTGTATGCAAAACTTTTGCTTGAATTACAGCACTCAAGCGTTGCGGCATCGACGAAGCCAGTTTTTCAAAATACAATACTGGAATTTGAGCCCATTCTTCTTGCAACCGCTGTTTGAGACGGGTAGCACTAGTAATGGGAGTTTTCCGAACCTCTCGATCTAAATAATCCCATATATGTTCGATTGGATTACAATGTTTACAATCGGGTGATTGAGGTGGCATCTCGAGTACACACGGGCATTTATATAACAGCCATAGGCGCGTTTTATGCGCCTTGTGTTTAGGATGGTTATCCTGATAAAAGTTAAACGTTTTCCTGATGCCCAATTTTTCGGCAGGCGCATGTAAATTGTGCCGCAATATGTCAATATACATATCGGCATTCATTTTATCATCAATAAATACTAGCGAGCCGACAGCGGAAGCTACAAAACACCCCCAAACCATGACATTTCCACCACCGTGTTTAACCGTTATATTGAAATTCTTTTTTTCTAATTCGGTATTCGGCTTTCTCCGCACTTTTCCATTTCCATCGCTCCCAAAAATATTGAATTTCGACTCATCATAAAAGAGTACATTATTCCAGAAATTTTCAGTAACATCACTATACTTTAATGCGAATCCTAGGCGTTTTTTCTGATTCATCGTACTAATAAAAGGTTTGAATCTGGCGGTGCGCGAATTATAACCCGTCTTTTTAAGAACTTGGCGTATCGTTTGCCCTGAAATTGTACTGCTACTTCTTGCGCATAACTGGGTAGCAATTTTAGGGACACTTATTTTTGGATTTTTTGCGACACAACGCACTATAAAACCTCATCTTGAGCCGATAGCTTCGCAGTCGTCCGGGGATGGCTTCATAAAATTGATTCTGCTTTCTTTACTGAACCTGTTAATAATTCTGTAAACAGTAGCTCGCGACATTTTTTGATAGAGAAGTAATCTCTTGAACCGGTTTTCCTTCCACATGATGGAACAGCACTAGTTGACGCTTATCAAACGAAGTGTTTGACTTTTTTGACATTTTTATTTCGAGCGCGCAAAAATTTTAAATTTATACGTATGTACTACGTAGCTGCGTACTATAAAATAATTGTTGAATAACCTCAAGAGTATTGCTCACGCGCATGCATGCATTATTAGCGTTTGCAGTGAATTAGGAAAAACCCAGCGTCGTCGGTAATAGAATGAGTCATGCTGTCTCGTTACGTACTTTTTTCGTATCGACCGTCATTTTTTTGCTTTGCGTTTGTTTTTTCTTTTTTTTTTATCATATTTATGATCAGTAGTGTTCATTTGTTCGTTTTTCAATAAATTCGATATTATACCAGGTTTTCTCCCCCGTATATCGCCCTTTTCATTTTTTTAAACTTTTGTCTCAATGTTTATGTTGCCCACTGTATTTATGTTGTCACATGTTTTTGTTTTTTGATTTTAATATTAATTGTACTGTCACATATCGCCGTTAGTAGTTCGTTGTGTTCGTGTGTTAAGTGTTTTTTCTAGTATTGTGTATTGCACACAGCTACATATAATTATTTATAGCTGCGGATTATTTATGTTTATTACTTCCACTATTTTTAAACCATAATTCTACGTTTAAATTTTGCTTGACTTTGTTCTGTGACCTAAAAATTATGGTGTTTGGTTCAGTTGATAATTCTTTGATACTTTCCGGTTTTTTTTGTATTTATTTTTGCGGTCTTCTTGATTTTACTGTAGAGGAATAATAATTTTGCAGTTTATTTAAAAAATTGTTTAACAAGGTATTAAAATAATGTATTTCACAATAGCATCTTAAGATATATGCTCAACATTCAGTGCAGAATTATGTTTATTAATTTGAATACTACTCGTATTTGTTTATTTGTGCGATTTTTGGTAAAAATGCAGGGCAGCGTCTCCAGTTCATATTGGTTTTTAGTTCATATTTTTACATTCGATGTTATTATTATTTAGTTCATTATTGACATATCGGTAAATTTATTTTATTTGTTACTAGAATTTAAAAAAAAAAACAAATTTTTGGGTTTTAAAGTATTATAAATTTAATATTAATAATTTAAAAAAATTTTATGCAAAATTATTTACTTTTAGTTTTAAAATAGTTGTTATAAATTTTTGTAATTAAATTATTTCATTGTTAGAAAATTGATTTTTATATTGGAAATTTATCTATCAGATAGAGAAAAAGATTTAACGATCCCGTGTGTCAAAGAAGGTAAAAAATTGTATAACGCTTCACAATTTCACATGTCATCCTTGCGTAAGGGTCAAGCTAATCTTGTCTATTCGTTGCAATTATGTGTTTTCGAAAAATTTAAATTTTAGTTTAATTTTAAAGTGTAAATTTGAACACTTCACAAGCTTCATTTTTGGTCTTATTCATAATTTATCTCTTGGTTCATACACCATAATTAAGACAAACGAACGAACTAAAATTTTGACCAAAAATGAATTTGAGACGCTGTTCTGCACGCTTACCGTTATTTTATTTATAATTTTTGAATTTTATGCTTTTTATTTCCGAAAATAATTGTCCGCACAAAGACGTTCTAACAAATGACATATTTAAAACATATTGTTAAATAGACGAAAATGTCGTCCCCTTAATTAGTATATTTTTATTAAGTTCGATTAATTTAAAATTAAATCTGTTTTACTGCTGTTGATAAACATGTTGCAGAATTTACAAAGTATTATTTTTCTCAGAAATCTATGAATCTGATTTAAATTCATTTTTCAACTAGAGATGAGTACTGAATCTTCGTTTTTTGAATTCCCGTGCTGCGGTGATTTTGGAAAGTTAGTTAATTTATAACTTAGGTTTATTTTCAAAAGCGCCGATGCAGTTGAAAAAAAGTGTTATTTCTTAAATTATTTTTCCTTTATAGTTTTATATTTAAATTACCAAAAAAAAAAAAAAAATGTTCATTACCTTCTAAAATCTGGTAATCGTTCAAGATTGTGAAATTCGGTATGGGCTTTCTTTTACTTTCCGTAAATATTTTAATTTAAATACCTTTTTTAGTGTGTTTTCATTTGAAAAAGCCAACGGTCATTAGAAATTTCATATTTTGCATTTGTGACCAAAAAGTAGATTGGAAATTGGCGATAATTTCTTTCTCTAGATGCAATAAAGTTCATAATTTTGGTTACCGTAATTTTATCGAAATTAATAGATTGTGCGTGTAAAGGCTGTTGTTACAAAATTACATTGCAATAAGAATAGTGTTTTTTTCTGGCTTTTTTAAATTCATAAAATAAGTTCTTTATGTTTCCGTACCATATCCGCCCCGCCATCTATTACTGTTTCAAATGCACTTTCTTTAACTTGGTACACTAAATTTGTTTAAAACTGTTATCAGACATTCTCAAAAATATCCAATTATTTTATTGTTCCTGTTATCGAGTGAAGACTTATTTTTTCAGTTCAATATTATAATCAAGACCGTGAATAAAAATTTTGTTCTATCAAATGTAATTCATAAACAACGATTAAATAAAAGGTAAATATTTTCACACGATTTTGTGAAGAATTTGGAAAACCTTTTCCAATTATTCTGATGGTAATTACCCCAAATAAGTTTACTTTTCGGAATGGTTGAATATAACTACTTCTTTATCACGTTTTTTAACTATAACTATTGGCGTACTTTCTCTCATATTATGCCATTTGTATTTTTCAGTTGTGTATAACTTTTCCCTATCTCCCGAAAGCTGTTCCGTTTTTACATTTATATGGTCTCCAGTGTAATATTTCCTTTGAACTTTCTCTATCCGTTAGTCTGACAGCGTGTTCCTATTCGTTTGCTCATCGGGAGTAGTCTGTATTTTTAAAACCCAGCTATTAACGTTTTTTTTTTTTTTTTTGTTTTTTTAAGTATATTATTATTAGATTTTTTTTCAAATTAGTCCTTTTATTTATACGTAATTACCTTATTTATATTTATTGAGGTTTTCGAATTTTCTTTTTTACATTGCAGTTTTTCATTATATAATTTGTAGTGTACTAAGTAAAGCAGGTTTTTAAGAAAATAAAATACTCTTTTCATGTTTTATATATATATATTTTTTTTTTTTTGAATTTCATTTCTAGATTAAAAAGTAATTCACAAATAACGGAAACTAAAAAATTAAGAAATGTAAAAAATTAAAGATTTTGAACTGTCTGTTAATATTCAATGAACAAAATGATATAATTTTTAGATTTCTAAAGAGTAATAAAAATGTCAATGCTAATAAAAAAGGGGAAGGATAATCATTTATACTAATGCCAAACAACTTTATTATAAAATTGCTTTTTTTCATATTTATTTTAAAGAATACATATTTATAAATTGATGACAGATCTTTAAAAGCGCGACTGAAAATTGCTAAAATTATATTTCACAATAAGCGAGACTAGTTTATAATAAGAACATACATTTTTATAGTTTGTATTCAAAATTAGCATTGTGTTTATTGTAAATTTACATAATTTTAGTGTTTTTTTTTAATTCGGTCAACATTGTAATTGAATCATTTACCATATTTATGAACAAATTTGTAGAATAGATGGTAAATAGTGGCCAAATAGAAATTTTTATGAAGTTGTATGAAATAATTAAATTTGCTCTCTAGTATAAGGGAACTTTGTTTCGATCAAAATTTTTATACATATATAATTGTAAAAAATCTGTTTAAAAAAAGTACTGAATTGAACATTTTATGTAAAGTTTAAAAAAAAGAACTGCACTAAAAAGTTACAATTATTTCATAAAACATAATCCACTTAAGGCTATTATAATTATTCTTACACATTTTTCATTATTATGGATGGAATTGTTCGACTTTTTTTTTTTTTTTTTTTTTTTTTTTGCATACAATTTGAAGAGACAGTGAGCGTAGCAGTGGGGGCAATAAATAGAAAATAAATATGGATAAACATCCAGTGGAGTGATTAATCCTAACGAGATGTACATATGATTGGTCAGTAATAGTTTATGTTGTAACTGAATCTGGTTAAATTTTTTAAGGCATTTAAAGCGGATACAATTAACTGGAAAATTAGTGGCTAGCGGATTAACTTGTTGATGGGAGCTACTGTATATATTTTCCACTTAACTTTTTATAGTTTCTTTTATTGTTGATAATGTCACTGTTACGTATATACCAAGGCGCTAGAGCTATATTTCATAAAAATACTGTCTGCCGAATTACTCGCTGTTCCCCACATTTCAGATCCCATGTGTTCATACTATTTCCGATTTCATTTTATAGAGTAAAACTTTATTCTGTAGAGTTAATTTAGAGTGTTTACCTTTTAGCCAGTTCATGCTTTTAACTTTTAGATCAAGTTGTTTGCGTTCTATGACGACGTTGTTTTCTTCATGTGAGTCGTTGGTTCAAATGTAAACCTGAATATCTTACTTTGCGCAGAGTCCATATTATTTGACCATTCATTGCTCTATGAAGATTTCGAATTTATTATTTATTCGAATCTACATATCTGTAGAAAACTAACGTTGATAATACATTAAATTACTCGCGTTTTAAAATTTTTGCTTTAAATTTAAAAATTTTAAGCTATCATATTTCCCCTATATTTTAACGAGAATTTTTTGGCTAATTCAATTAAAGTACGTTTTTCTCGAAGAAGACTTTTTTTTTAACATTATTTACTGACTACCTATTGACGGAGGGCTGGCTCTATAAGGGGTGCGACATGCCTCGGTACATGAAATATTTTACCTGAAAAAGATTCTATTGTTGGCAGCGAAGCGGAAGCCCGACCGTCAGAAAGCGCATTGGAAGCTAAGTGTGCACGGCTGAAAATTTACATAGATATCAAGGATCGTGAGAAAAAGCAGTAAAAAAATTGTCAGAGAGTAAGTTTGAGGATAAACGGTTGTTAGAAGCTGCCAAAGTTGCGAAAAATATCGGAAAATTTACATTTTAAAGAAAACTTCTGACAATTTAAATTTACACTGTTTACGTATAGACAGTAAAGTATGTGTAAAGTGTTAGAAGTTAAAATGGAAGAGATTATGAGAAAGTCGGGTGCGAAGTACAAGAGTGTATTTCGGCGTGCGGTGCGCAACCGATCGCTTTTCTTTTGATTTTCACACGATACATATTTCAGAGCATTCCTGACAATTTACCTGATTAGTCAGACTCGAGAAACTGTTATTAAAATGTCAGAAGTCAATTAAGAAGAATTTATAAATTTAATTAATAGTTTATTGTAACGTTTGCAACATTCTGCGTGATTTTTATTATGTTTAAACAAAGTACGATTAAGAGAAAGAATCAACGCAATCTACATCTATGTCTTTTGACCTTGAAGAGGATAGAGCAAGTGGCATACGTATGCGATAGAAGCGAGTGACGGCGGTGAAGCGAATGACGTTGATTGTGTATACAATCAGAGTTTGGCTTGTAACTCGGAGCCTACTGCATGGAAGATTTAGTTTCTTATTTTAATTTTGTACTTCAAAACAACAAAATGAGTTCTAAGCTGACATGCGTTTTTAAGTTTTGAAGGGCCACAGGTGCCTCCATCAGTAAAATATGTTATATTGGATAGTCAGAATTCGGAAGGTAATTTTCGATCTGTCACTCTTAATGCTACATATGGTTTATTTAGTTTACTTAAATATTTATTATTTTTAGTTGATGACAAGGAGTCTGACTGTGATAGCGATGAGAATCCAGAAATTGAAGAATACGTTAACATACAGAATATGTAACCGACCGATTATTTTGAAATTTGCTAAGAATAAAATTTATTTTTTCTTTAGCTTCCACTTATCTTTCTGACGATTTTTTTACTGCGTTTTCTCACAATCCTTGATATCTATGTAAATTTTCAGCCGTGTACTTCGACAATTTTTTTGGTTGGAAAATTTACACGTCTGATCGTTCGCCTGCGCACTTAGCTTCCAATGCACGCTTTTTGGCGGTCAGGTTTTCGCTTTGCCGGTAGCAATCAAAAGCCTTTTCCAGGTAAAATATTTTATGCACCGAGACATACTCCATGTAGCCCCAGCTCTTAGACTACTAGCACTAACGAATACTTATTTTTTATTTATTAATTTTTTTGGGGGCTTTAAACTCAAATTTCAGAATACTCATTGATACCAGGCATGAGTATAACTCCAGACACAGTTGTATCGTCGGAAATATATCCGGACACAATCTTAACTCCGAGCGGCTTCACACCACGAACAAATGTTGTCATTTCGGACACAGTCAAATTTATCTTTGGCGGAATGGTTTAATAGATCTCAACACTGAAAGTCGTTAGCTGTGCGCATGCGTATCGTGTTCGAGGACGTTCTGTTGCTTTACGAGTTTAGAGTGCTACAAGGAGTTGAATTTGACTACACAGTTAATGATTACGATTATACACACTAGGTATGGGATACGTAGTTGCGGCGGAGTTGGAGTTGGAGTTGAGAAGCGGATGATATATATCTGTAGTCAGAAAGGATACATATATTTAATACTCCTATGAGACCGCCACTGGCTGATTCACTTTCGTTTAAACAAAAAAGTATTAAAATCGATCCGCAAATTCAAAAGCGTTATGCTTGAACAAACGTAGAAAAAAAAAAACGCAACGAACATGTAACTTGCTTTTTTTGTAATTGGTAATAAACGCGATATATTAATGACTACGATTTTTACGTTGCAGGTAATAAAACATCTTGTCACGTTTTTGTGTTATTTAAGAATCATTATGTTTTCCCGTTACTGAAGTTCTTGGTAGCTACTAATGAAATTCGTGAGTAAAGATATATCGTAGAATTAAAATTCGCTACGCAAACCATAAATAAAAAAATGACGTAATCAATTAAAACCGAATTTTCCATAAGAATTATATAAGATTATCGTCTAGGGATCCGGAGTGTTTACATGATGTGGTCTGAAAGATTGAGTATATATGTATACATATATATATATATATATATATATATATATATATATATATATTAACCTAAAATTTTATAATATGTGGATATTATAATATGTTTATCTGTTGTGTTTTCTAATTAAACATACCCGATAAGATATAAATAAAATGCATTTAGGTTCTTTATTCAGGTTCAGGCGGAATTGCCGATAATGTTAAGTATTGTGTGCAATTAATATTTGGAACAACCGGGTTTTAACGCGTTTTCGTTTGTTTCAAAAAAAAAAAAAAGAAATACATATGTATATAATGTAAAATAATAGATCGATCGCAATTAACATTGTAATTTTTAGAAAGAACCGTACGTTTATTAAATTGTTTATTTGTATATGAAAATTTTATAATGTTACCCGGGGTATTATATATATATATATATATTACCCGGACACTATCTGTAATTAAAGAACGGGTTTTCTACTTAAATTTTACAAGTCTGCCTGTAACATTTAAAAAAAAAAGAAATCTACCGTTTTATCAAAATAATCAAAAAAAGTAATTCTAATATCAGTTTCTTTTGGAAATTTGAAAATAAATTTTATTATTGTTAATTTTGCTAGAAACTGGTATAACGGACGAACCACGTACTTTAGGATTAGTTATGATACCTGGACGACACGTCGTTTCGATACATTACGATGAACTTTATGATAGATCGGGACGCGTATTCTGTAGTTCCTGGATTAAGTAAATATGTGAATTACATTTCGTTATTCAGTATACTTTTTCTGTTACAAGTGATACGTTTTAAACAGCGAAAGAGTTCAATCACTAAAAAGAATGCGGCGTCGGATTAATTTATTGCGTTTTCATATAGAGTCGTACATGTAAAAGTGGAGTTGTTAGATTGACAATTTTTTTCTTTTTTTGCTGTATCCCCATGAAGTTTATCTGTTGTAAAACTACGCAGAAATCATTTTTAAATGTTTTGCTTGAATTACAGATTTTACGCTTACATTTGTTAACAGATGAATGTGTTTAAGTTTGTAGAAAATTAGTATATAAATCCATCATGTTTGTTAACTTCTATAAAAATAACTTATAACAGAGTAAACCTTATAACAAACATATGCCGAACAAATTTGAAAGGACCGTTTTCAGGCAGAGCCCATCTTGAGCTTATGTTTGATATTTGTTATAAAGTTTACTTCGTTATAAATTGTTTGTATTTTAAGTTTATATATTATAGAGTTTTATTTGCACATTATGGTATAAAACTATTCAAAACTAATTTCCTTGTCGGGCTTTCAGGCGTACTGCCTGAAGTTTTGAATACGATCGATATTAAAATGGATATCTGTTCTGGTCAACAATTCCGAATTAATTTTCGAAGTACCTTTCAATTTTCTCTCTAGAAACTGTGTAATTAGTTTTTGAATGACAAGTCTCTAAAAACATTTCAATCGTATGTACTTTTCAAAAATGTTATTTAACGGAACTGTACTTGGAAGTTACTGAAAATTTAAGATTTATAATATTTTTCATTTAGATTACTTTATAATTGCCAGTACAAAAAATCGTTGGTTATGTCGCAACATATCTCATATTTTAAATTAGTTTTTGTCACTTTCAAATTAGTATAATATTGTTGTTTACAATTCTTTTAAAAAATGATTTAACAAAGAACGCATTCGATTTATTTTGAAAATGTTCATTCTCAAAAAGGTGAAGGTCATTTGGTTTATTTAACTTTTTACGAAGTTTTAAAGTAATATCTTGAATTGTGAATGTGTTTGAGGAAGGAAGTGATGTAACAAAATTAAAGGAAAAAAAATACTGCAGAAGTATTCATTTATACGCGAAAATTATCTGCAGTGCTCTAGATAGATTACGTGTAATAAGTAAAATTTTGAATAAATTTTTATGCCAAGTGAACAGCGGATTGTTAGGAATGAAATTTGGATGTTATAATAAATCTTACTTTCAGTTAAAATACAGAATGTATAAAAATATTTAAACACACTCCTTTAATAAGAAAAACCTATCTTCTGTTTCGAATCATATCGTTATTTTCGATTTTATATTTTATTTAAAACTATTTTTGGTTTTGATTTCTTTTTCTTGTTTATATATATATATATACATATGTATTTATTTATTTATTTATATTTGTGTGTGTAAAATATCGATTAGTTACGTTAATTTAACTTAAATAAATAATAAATAGCGCGTGATTTTCGTTTCTTTTTTATCCGATCGTAAAAATGTTAGCCACAAATATTTCACTTTGTAACGAAGCCTAGTGGTTAAGGTGCTTGATTATCAAATCACAGGTATCATGGAATTTCGAAACATGTCTCGTTCCGGATCCAAGTTTACCTAGCCTGAAATAATTGGGTACCAGAGAAATCTAGGAAAGTAAAGGCGGCCGAGAGAAAGGAACTGGTCTCTTTATTTCATTGGTGCTAGACCTTTAAGTTTCTTAACAATCCTTTGAATTCCAAAATTCCCATACGTATTTTTCCTTGGTACTAAACTTCTATTGAGAGGTTTGTATATCGGTAGAAATTCTCTGGATATTTTTAAAACTACTCAAAAGTTGGTTAAATATTTTGGGAAATGGTTTTCGATGTTGTTGGCTAATGAAATACTAAAAAATTAGCGAAATTTTCAGTTCTCTAAATTAGCGAATAAATATGTTTTCATTTATAATTAATTGTTACAACAGAGATTCTTGGGCGTGATAATTCAGATATTTCAATTAAGCCCCGAATTGTGACGATGCTAGAGCATAGTTTAGTGTCGATGATGTGGTCAGCAGAATTTTTTTTCCATGTAGTGTATTCAAATAAATATTCAAAACGTTTTCTGTAATGAAATTACCGAATATTTGTATAGATATTTTTGTAATGTAATGATTATTTTTGACCGAACGGGTATACTAATTGAAAACAGAAAATCATACACTGCAAAACGCGTTAGATTGATCCGACGTACAAAACAGTTGGTGTCTAAGTGCATTCAAAATGAAATTATGATCGAAATTGAAAGTCAGTTCTTGTAGAATGACTATTATTTAGTAGATCTCTGATTATATGTATTATTCGCATTATTCGTTAGATAAAACTCTGGAAATAAGAAAAACAACGTTCGAAAGATTAACAATATTATATCAGTGTTACCAGGCGCCTGTGTCAAAAATGTGTAATTATTAATTAATGAAAAGACTAATTAGAGCAGTTTACTGATATTGTTATTCGTGAAAATAGGAACATTTGTTTTCGTTAGCAAAGAAACCATCTCGAGTCGATTGTGAAAATAATTTTTTTCTTTATTCCTTCGGATGTTTGAAGAATAAATAAGATAAAGAAAGAGATGTGGCCCGGTGCTTCTTAAGGTCAACACTTTTTATTTTCCATTATGAGGAGTTTTGTTATTATCGCGAACGTAGAGGTTGAGTGAATGAAGTTATATATTTAAGCTGGCTAAGAATGTAAAGAGATGGATACTGTATTATACTGGTCATGTTGAGTAGGATGAAATTATTGAAAAATATCAAAAATATCGAATAGAATAAAAAGGGAAGGAATAATTGTTATCATGCTTTTCCTAATGAAGTAATAATTTTGTTTACAAATGAGAAGTAACGTATTTATTTTAAAATTCACATGTGTAAGTTTTTATTTATACGAATAATAAAATATTAAATCGGAAGAAATGTAACTGTAATATTATGAGTAATATGTAAATTTATTTAAATTCGTAAAAGTTTGTCGTCATAGGGAATATTTAGTAAAATTGAAACACTTTGTACAATAACATTGTACGTTGATTTAATGCTTAAAAATTTTTGTACAAATCGGCAACGTACAATGTATAAAAATATAATAACTTACATATAAATTAAGAAGTAATATATAAATTATAAATTACCAACTAATAATTATTCATATTTTACAAGTAAGTAAACACACACGTGTATCATAACGGACTAGTAAAAATTATATCTATATGTATGTACAAAAATAGTATCTCGTAACTTTATCGAAACTTTTACTGTGATTAAATTTATAAATAATAAATAATAATAATAATAATAATAATAAAAACGTTAAAAAATGACTTCTAAATAAATTTTTAGCGATAGTACTTTAAAATATTTTCTTTTCTTTTTTTTTTTTTTTTTTTTGCGGATTGTTAATAAAACTTTTTCATATTATTTAAGGAACGGGTCGCGTGATACTGCCTGATGTAACTTATAGACACCGAAAAACGACCGGAAGATTAGATATTGGTTGAGATTTTGGAAGCCGAAAGTTAAAAAGTTAAAAATTTGAATTTTTCGTATTGCCTCACGTTTGCCTCATCGGTAATATATATAAGTGAGCCGCTTAAAATTTACATTTTAAATATAATTTATTGTAATGCAAAAAAAAGTTTTTTTTTTTTTTTTTTTTTGTTTTGTACTTTTAATTGAAAAATATTGAATTTTTATTATCGATTAAAAATTAACCTTATCACTTTAAATGATAAAATTAAAAGGGAAATAGTTCTTTTTTTAAATTTCCGGTGGTACCAGTTACAATCATAGACGTATAAATATCGGTAAAATCAATAATAAATGTAACTGATGATAGCATGCATATAGTGAAATAAAGAATGACTTTTTATTTAAAAATCATGAATTTATTTTAAGTTTTGTAATTCGGCGATGTAGTAGCGTATTTTCGAAACCGTGAAAATAATTGCGAATAACGAGAAGATAATTTTAATAAAAAATGAAAATAAAAATTAGTTTTTCACATAAATTGTAAAATATCTTTTTACTTTAACCTTTATTTTTTATTTTAACAAAAGTAAGTAATAACGAAATTAAAAATTTGTAGTAGTTTCAAATCGTTGTAGAAAGTGATATTTTGTAGTAATATTGCCGTCGAAAAATTAATTTAAAAAAAAGAAAAAATTAGCGACCGCATTGAATACAGGCAGCTTGATGTAGCAAATAGGAGAGGCATTTCGGTACATACGATCCGTCGATGTTTTTAGTTTATTAGAAAAAAAAAAAATTAAATTTATCGATGTTTGAATATTTTCATTTAAATTTGGTTTTGTTATTTACTATTCTTTTTTTTTTTTTTTTTTTTGCTTTTCTCGAAAATTACGATAAAGACGAAATTTTAAAATAACATCCTAAATTAAAGTTATCAAATTCTATCTTAGAAATAATTAATATCTATTAATTAACGATTGTAGTGTAGTGTAACACTTTGGTGTGAATGTCACACAGGATACAGACATCTATTGCACAGACCGTACCATTTTACTTTAACACAGATTAATAAGGGTTTTACCGTATTAAGTAGACATTAGGAATTTACTATAAATATTGCTTACACATTAACTTTTCTATTAGATCATATTGAAAAACAGCAAATTTAAGCAATCTCGAATAGTAGTATAGAGTAAAACACGCTTACTATCATAAAAATAATTCTAGTAAATTTAAAATATGAAATTTACAAGACAAGAAGCGATCGCATTAACCGAATGAGTCTATTACAACAAATCTATATAAACAAACAGAATTGAAGATGTCGGTAGAAATGGAAACACCGATGTGTATCGGAAATCACATAAAAAAATTTAAAAGCACCGAGACTAACGTTTACTAAGTAGCTCGTCAATTGAATATGGCACATGGTAATGCGTTTCTTTATATAGGGGGTGTTGAAGCACGAATCTTTTGTATCATTAGAGAAGGTAGAATTGCGATGTTTTTTTCTCCCGCTGCTAATGTTTTAGTGTTCCATGTAAATGAAAATCGGTTATCGGTTCACGTGAAATTGTTAAAATTAATAGAATCGGTTCTCGAACAAAATGCCGGTAATATTGTAATTATCTTTAAGATGCATGCAATAAACACAACTCCTACGAGGGATGAGAGATGAATTTTGTATTATAAAAACTACGTATTACTCAGGTTTTTCGGTGAAATTTAAAGTGCCATTACGACGGTCAGTGAAAAAGAAAAAAAAAAAAAAAGAAGAAATTACCTTTTAAATTTTTTTATAATTTGCGCGCATTGTTGTTAATATTATTTAAGATTTCCGTGAAATAAAGGACCTTTTAATGGCGAAACGTTTCGTATTTTACGGAAAATATTTTTACCTGGAAGTTAGCGTCTGACTTTTCTTTTGCATATTGCGAAAATATTTATTGATAAAAGGTTAGTTTTATAAAAATGAACGTGAACATTTGCATATGTAAAAATTAAGTTTATAATTTGATCGATTGATGATTGTATTATTGTACATATATGCGGTGTGGTATAATTTATAATTAGTTCGGTTGATTGCAATTGACAATTTTTAAAATAAATTTCAGTTTGAATTTATCGTTTGCACAATGCCCCCCGGTAGCAATGTTTATATATGTCGCTATTTAGATCGTAACATCTGTTCTGAAAATAGATGTTCTGGTTAATTCGTACTCGTATTTCAAAGAGGAATTAGGAATTTTTCTCTGGCTATGATTAAAAATCAAATAGGATACCTTAAAGAAAGTGATATTTAGGTTTCTTAAATTTTTCTACTACATATATTCCGTTTTAATTTTGCAACACGCGTATAAAGAAACACACATACTATTCTGAAATGTTCCTATTGTTAGAAAAGAAAAAAAAAAAACCGTAAAAAATTTTAAAACGAAAAGTTAACCAAACGATATATATATATATATATATATATATATATATATATATATATATATGTATATATATATATATACTAATGGAAAGTGTAATATTTCGAAATGATATATTTTTTTTTAAATAAACACGTGCGTGTTTTGTCGCTTCGAATTAAGCAGTAGTAAAATAAGTAAAAAGGAAAGAAAGATAAGTATAGCAGGTATTAAAAAGTATTTCATAAATCTTGAGTTTATCATTTAGTAGGCGCCGAAGAAATGCAATTAAATAAAACTTTGAAAAATTTTAAATCAATTTTCGACCGCGTATAATGAACATTGATTTATTGAAGTAATAGTTGATGTAGGACGACCGGAATACGCTTTTTAGAACGAAGAATGTCAAAAGTTCATTACTTATTTCAAATGTTACAACGTTTTTACAGAAAAGTGATAAGTAGGCGGAGCTATGAATTTGTATATTCTTTAGTTGTACTTCTTCTTAAATCACAATTTAACAGTTAATCTCGATAACGAAAACGTTATAATAAACGATCATGTAAATATGTAATTTAATTTAAAAATGATTTTAAAAAAAAAACTTAAACTTACAGCGATATAGAATAATTATAATCTATTAGTAATCAACGGTACAAAAAAGTTGAAAATTAAGGGGAGGTTATTTTTAATGTGACCAAAAATCAAATTACATTAACGAAATTCTTTTGGTGTCAGTTTATGCTTCGAAAAAATTTCCGTGAATTAATGTGGAAAGGCGTTTATTGCGCAATATATGTCAACCAGAAAAATAACGGACCAGTGAATTATTCGTCAACAGTAATTATGGATTTATGTTTTTTCCACGTGTAGGCATGTCCTGCGATGGTAAATACATAGTATCAGATTGTTTCAAGTCGGGAGAAATTTAAAAAAAAATTACCTTTTTTTTACTAATTATCCCTTTCAAATTAAATACACACTGATTATGCATCGAAAGCTACGGTTTTGTGGGATGATAATTTTAAAAAAACGTATTTACCAAATGCAATAATGATGATACTTTTTCGCTAATAAAATAATGTTGAATACTGTAAATGATAAAAAAATTTCGAACATTAAAAAAAACTAAACAGTCTGAATTTTAAAATTTATCATGTAGACATTTATTTCGTTTAATATTTGATTTAATTTCGCTTCGGACTATTACGTATTTTTATGTTTCTTTCTACCATTTCGTAGTGAAAATCGAAGAAAAAGTCTCGACGAACTATTAAAATGAAAACAAAATTTTAACCGAAGCAAACAGCGTAACAAAATGTATAGAACAATTATATCCTTAGTATATAACATTTTCGGTTTTAAACTATCATCAGCTAAGAGTAAAGTCACCGTGTTGTTGGAGCACGAATTTATAAAATACACTGAGCTTTATTTGGAGGAATAAGTTACTATTATTTCAAATATATATGGTCATCAGTACGTTTTTTGTAAATCCATAGTACCACGACCGATTCTTCGATGGTCTAGAACATTTTCCTCATTTGCTATATTTAAAATTACGTTTAACGGTTTTAGCAAAACAGGACGATAGTACATTTCTTTACTTCTTGAATGTGTGAGTTTTTTGTTGTACTTTGAATATTATACAAAATTTAAAAATTTAACTTTGTCCTTAAGTTTTTTTGTATTACGCGCTGATTTTTTTTTTTTTTTCGTGATCGATATTTACGCGAATATTTTTTTTTTTTTTTTGTATAAACGATTATGTTCGAGAGCTTTAGCATTTTTATGCATTGAGCTGTTTTTAATATTTCATATGTGTGTGTGTGTGTGTGTATTCGGCTTTTTATTTTACTTTTAGAAATGTTTAAAAAATATCTGTTAGAGACATACATATTTTTAACGCTAAAAATATCGATGTTCCATTAAATGCGCATGCATTTAACTTATCCATTGTTCACTACGAAAATCCGATAAAATTTATGGTAGCACGCATTTGTTATTTTACTTACAATTAGTAGTAGGTAGAGATGTGGTAACTTCTATAACGACGGAGTCAAAAGAAAAGTAGAACAATATATATTTATAAGAAATCGGCAAAAACAGTTTTCATCGTATATATTATAAGTATTTTTCTTCCGTAAACTGTTTGTAAACTGCCAATAATAAGTAAATAAATGAATGTCCAAAAATTGCAGTAATTATAACAGTCAGTAATTTTTGGACATTCATTTATTTACATTTTATTGAAGTTGCATCGTAATTAGTGATAATCTATTAAATAACATTAACGGGAATTTTATATGGTAAAAGTTAAGAGAGGGAAATATAGAATCACAGATTTTTATAGATGTTGGAATACTCTACTTTTCAGTTATAATTTCTGTTCCAGTTCTAGTTTTGACGAATTGTTTTTGTAATTTTCTGGTCTCCAACAGTTACGATTACGACTACTATTATAGTTATAATTAGATTATTGTCATTATGCTTTGTTAACAAAACCACTTTAATTATAATTTTATACAATTAATGATTGGCAAATTTAAATAGCCTACGAATAGCGTACAGTTTCTATTGCGAGATTTTTTTTTCTCTCTTTTAATTGTTGCTCGTATTAGCGTTACTTAGTAAATATTAACACATTGTTAGCGATTAAAATATACTTATTAAATAGCGGAAAATGTTTTTAAAAGCAAATTTTAATAAAAATATCGTTTTTTAATTGCGATTTTTTAGAAAAATTTTACAAAAAAAAAATAAATTCAGACGAACATTTTTGTCGAAAAGGTGTTGTCGTAGCTTTAAATTTTTATTTTTCTACGAAAGAATAGGTTTTATAAATGGAACTAGTCGGAAAAAGTCGAATTAGACGAATACATGTTAGAAAACAGACGAGAAACTGGTACGGCAGAAGGACCCGGACTGCGGGCCTTCGTTTATTTTATAAAATACATCCGTCAACGAGATTTTTAAAGCGGATAATTCAAAAAAATATCATTAAACATAAGTAACTTAACAATCATCGATGAATCGCGTTAAAAATAAAATGTTTTATTTTCATTCTAGTCTAGAAAAAGAAATTGTCAATTTTCTCGTTAGAATACAATACGAAACGTGCCCTTCTCATGTCCAGCGACAATAATTATTAATTATTAAAAATTCATCAAATAACAAAGTCACTTTATTCTGATAGTTTCAAATTTTTCGGTTTAATGAGTTTTTTAAAAAACACACAAAAAAAAAAAAACAAAAACAAAACCGAAAAGCTGTAATTTTCAAATCGAAAAGATGTTGAATTAAAGATTAAAAGTTAAATAAAAAGTAAACATCGCTGTATAGAAAATAATAGCGAATATTATTAAATATATTTTCTTCCTATATCTCAAGTTTTTCGAGATATCATTCTTATCACAAACAGTGTATATCCGAACAATTTTAATTTTCTTAACAATTAAAAAAATTTCTTGATGGCCAAAATTTTATTATTAGTAAGTGTTTTATTTTTTATTTTTTAAATTCACGACGAAAAAAATTTATATTGAAAAAGGAAAATTTTTCATCGGGATTGTGACTTTTTCATCAATACGCTGTCAACGGAGATGATAGTGAATTGCGCTACAACTTTTCCGAATATTCGAAATAAGAATATTATTCGTCGAAAGAACGAACAGAAACTAAATTAGGAATATTCTTTTCGGCTATTTATAAAATTGGGAGCATTATATAATACCCTTTCCAAATTTATACGTTTCGATTATTAATCAGTTATCGGCACTGTACCAATGTAGTTAAGATGTTAAAATAAAATTTCACGAACACACGATAACACAATTCCTCCCCGCGTTGATTATTATCGTTATTATTATTTTTCATTAACGCACAAAGTATTATTTGCCCATCAACATTAATCAGTTGATAGGATCATATCAAAAGATAGAAATGCTTAACATATTTTGACTAAGAAAAAAGTAAGGTTTTTGTAAACTGCATCGATTCGATGATGTTTTCAGATAAATGCACAGAGTATGTCACATTGCGCAGTCTATCTTTTATACATATCCGTCACAATGGTACATTATTGTTATACACGAGCGATAAGAATAATCATTATACGCGGTTGAACGTGAGTCGGCGCGGTTTTTTTCTATACAAATTGAGTTTCTTGCGAGTAAACATCGGCCATTACGTTTGATACTGTAACATCGGAGCTGCGAGATTAGCGTGGTGGCTCGAATTCATCCGTAGGGCTGATAAACTTTTGTTGTACCATTCATCTTCCGCACTCATACCTGTAGCAGTAGAAAAGTAATAATTTCGATTACTCCTATGACGAACGCGATTTTAATTAAATTTACAAATTATTAATGCGACGAACAACGCCTCTTTACGCATTCCCGCGGTGGTATTCTTTTCGGAAGATGGCGCGGATAAGATTAGTTTTATAAAAATGTAATATAGGATAATTTTAAGACAATTTGTTCTGTGCATTGTGTTATGTTTTTGCACATATACATGAGATCGTAATAAATCACCTTGAATAACGAGACCAGATTATTTTTGTCTCATTTGCTGATTACAGTTTTCAAAAGAGCCAGGATGCTCGGAGAAATAGGAGAACGGTTGATTTAGTTGCACTCGATTCTTACGTAACAGGTTCAATGTCAATGAACAAACTTAAGAAATAGGAAAATTTCTTTCAAACAAAAAATAAATTGGCAATGGACAGAGGCGAAAAATAATCAAAGTGCCTGCTACCGAACGATGTGATGCATCTAAAATATTCTCGCTGCTACATCAATTTTTTCGAAAATAGTATGCAATGGAAATTATTACGCTAGAAAAATTGCCAGAAAGTGTCATACGTTGTTGTGTTTCCTTTCTTGCAGATGTTTCGCACAGATCGTAATAAAAATCGACGCACCGACACAGACTCTGACATAGGCACGAATTCTTCTGCGATGAGACATGATGTCTTGGTTATGTAAAGGGTCAGAGGCAAAATAACTGTAACTGGTACTGGTTGCAATATAAGACGAAAAATAGCCAAGAGCTACTGTTTGTCGATTGTGTCGGATTTCTTAGTTGTCGCAATGCGTGGTACCGACAGTACTAAAAAAGTACCTTCATTTAATATTTAGAGGGGAAAGGGATGGAATTTCCCCTTTTGCTGCCGAAATTTTTTCTTTGCCAAGTGCCTTGTTTCCAGATATCCATCGAACTTTGTATATTTTTTCCACGAAATTTCTGGACTTTTTGTTATTTTATTTTTCTTGTAATATGTGCTAGAAAATTTTTTTACGCCCAGAATATTTTTCTCTTCGTCGTAGCGTGTCAGATAGCTCGAATAATTATTAATTTTCTTATTAGGCGACCTTCAGCTGGAACGAATTACAAAACTGTAACATCGTTCTTATAGCGATATTAATAATAAAAAATACGTAATTATAAACAATTTTATCATTTTTACTTTCCATCAGTGTTGTAAAAAAATATGATAGGTGAAATGTAATAAAAATACTCGCGTCTAACTTGGTAGTGACTTTCCAAACAAAACAAAACAAAACAAAACAAAACATTTTTAATAATAATTTAGCTTCACGGGATACATGCAGATGCTTTTAGCCAACATTGTAGCAATGGTATATTCGAGAGAGAGAGAGAAAAAAAACAAAAAAACAGTTAAATATTTTATTGATTTTACGGTTTTTCATTTCAAAGTAATGGGCGATATTTATAAATTTATAGAAATTCTTCCGGTAATACGGTTAATTTAATGTTAATACTTTATATATTTTTATAAAAAAGTGGTAATATACGTAACTGTTTATATACGAACCCATCGCTTCTTGTCTCATTCCAGACACGGCGGCCGCTGTCATGTTCGCTGCTCCATGGCTCATGGAAAATGATTGAGCCATAGTTGGATAGGTGCTGGTAGCCATCTGAAATTTGTTACAATCAACTTTATACTTTTATTTCGAAAAATTCCTAAAAATTTGGCAAACGGAAACTTGAAATTGCGCGTTTTTGTTTTTAAATTTATACCTGCGCAATTGCGAATTTTTACTTAGCTTTCTTTTCGTATACACCTGTACACCATTTCAAAATGGTAAAAATTCGTTATGTTCCTAACTACTGGAAGAAGGTACAGGTTGTGATTACTCTCAAAAATCAAAATTAAAAATGAACCATTTATTTACAAGTTTCTGAAGAATTCAAAAAGGGGGGGCAAAAAACATTCTTTAATTTATATATATATATATATATATATATATATGATATTTGTGAACAGTATGTATGCACACAAGTGTGTAGACTTGTCCTTAGAATTTTTTACTTTCAACATTTACACGTTTCAAGGGAAAAAAAGTTATGAAAATCAAAATGTAATTCTGTATTCAGATCCAAATAAATTTGCTTTTATGCAACTACGCTGACACGTTCACAGGTCAACATGTCGTTTGTTTTTTTGTTTTTTTTTGTTGTTTTTTTTCGAGTGTAGTATAAAAGTTTCAAGGTGATAGAGAGCTGAAATCTCCAAGTGTAAACGGAATAAACGATGGGATAGAGTTCTCTGCCTCACTTAGAAAGTATGCGACATTTTTGAAGAAAGATATTCTGAAAATAGAGATATCTGAACTTTGTTAGTTTTTATCTCTATGATTTCCAACGGTTAAGCCTTCATATTCAGTAGGGTATGTTTCTAGACTGCCTTACAAAAAAAAAAAAAATAGGATTTTATTAATATATATATATTAACGACTATGCGACGCCGAGTTAACACTTTTTGTCCATGATCATGTCCCGTTACGTTACATAAGATACCAAAAGCCGTTGAATGCCGTGTTGTACAATTGCTACGATTTTTAAAAATAAAAGACGGGGACGAATGATGTAGTCAGTTGAAAAGGATTCCTCTAAAAGAATTTTAGTAGAAAAGAGATCGGTGGTCAATATATATTGTCATGAATTTTCTCGAAGATTTATCGGATTTGCCGAATTTTTTAAAGAGATCGACCGATCGCTCGAAGCGAAAAACGGAATTTCTGACTGAAGAGAATTTGCCGAAAATGCTCAGCCGAACGAATGGTAAACTTTATGATTTCCGGGCGCGCATTTAAAAGCTGCTCAAAACGGCTTTCTTTTAAGTATTAACCATTCTCGTCCGGATATTATTATTATTATTATTATTATTATTATTATTATTATTATTCAGGAAGAAGTTCGGAATATATTTCTGCTGGAAGATAAAGCAAATGATGATTGAATCGTCAGACTTAATGAAAATAGAACCGGGCAACAGAGACTAGAGTAAAAGAAGAAAAAAATTCGAAACTGAAGAAGCTGATTGAAAATATTCTTTTAGATGAAAGCTTTAATAAATTTATCATTATCCATGGAGGTAAAGTGTGGCCTATCTGTGGACGATTTCAAATGGAAAGGACCCGTTCATTTTCGTAATGTTTCAGTTCGGTACCAAGAGGAAAGCTATTTATTCGAAGGGATATTCCGAATGGTTTTTGAGAAGTAAACGTTCTTTCTTTATTTTGCTTTCTTTTCCGTTGTAAAATACGTGTCGCAGTAAGCTTATTTTGTCGGAACAACTTTAATAAAAACTAACAAAAGTCATCGCTTCATACAGAAACTCGTTCAGTTTTCCCCTACTAACTAGTCTTTCGAAATTATGTGTACCTTCCTTTCACAAAAATCGGCCTCCATAAAAAAAAAAAAAACGTCTTTTTCGCGGTCCATTCGTCTCAACAGATATCGAAATATAAATTGGTCGTCTCTTTCCCCCGCTGTACTATTATTTCCGACCGCTGCTACAGGCCGAAATACGATTTTTATTGCCATTTCCTTATCTTCTATGTTTGCCCGTTTTCGACGTTCGGCCAGTAACACTCCATTTCCATTTTCATTTTCTAGCCTCGTCCGGTTTTCCCGGAATTTTTGTTTCGTAGTACTTTGCATCTCTTTTTTGGCCGGCGCGAGGATTCTTGCCTAGTTTTCCCAATTTAAGCCTGTCTTACAAATTAGTCGCATTCCTTTCGATAAATATGTCTAAAAATTCTATTGAGCCGCGTGCCATCGTGAACTAATGCTTTTGAACTAAACGCGAACAGGTCTATTTGTTGTTTCGTTAAAACGATCCGATCCCCTTTATTCGAGAATTCTGTGTTTTCTAATTCTCAAACAGCTCCTTCTTAATTACGAATTTCCGTCGCAGCGGTTGGCCCGAGATTTACCGTTCGCAGACATAGCTCGTCTTGGTTATGTCGTTCGTGTCTTTTAAATATCGTCCCCTAAGGTTTTCGGGAATAATTTTTTCGATGATTTCTGAACGGCTTGCAGAATTATTTCGTTTAGCTTTTTTCTTGCGCGGAATTCACGCGAAAAATATTCGAAGAGTTGACTGAATTTTCGAATAACTCGGCGATATGCATCGTCACGGTGAAATATGGAGAAATTTAATCCGTTTTGAAAACAGTATTTACAGATATCGCCATCTTTTGAATAATGAAAAAGATTCACTATGTGTGAGCACAATGTACAATAAAAAGAAAAGAAAAGTAACCTGAGGATATCGATTCATCGCGTTCGGATGGTGATACGGTTGGTATCCCCGGCTGGCGGCAGCTGGGTAGATATTCCTCATCATCGCGCCATTACACGTTGGCAGCACTGTCGGAGCCAGCGCTTTTTGAAGCTGTTTCTCCTGTTTCCGGTATTTCGCTCTTCTATTTTGAAACCAGACCTACGGCAGATTTAAATTAAAAGCAAAATATTACTCTATAGGCAGTCGTGAAAACTGATGATCAAAAAAAAAAAAAAAAAAGAAGGTACAATTAAAGGTGTGAAAATAGAAAAGTCTAAAAATACGAAAAAATTACTAAGTATAAAATCGAGATTGATTTCGAAAATTTTTTAAGGTTTTTTCTTTTTCTTAAATAAGAAATGTAATTACCCGGAAAATGAAAAAATGCGTTTTGTGCGTCGCATTTAAATATACCCGTTCCTGTTTAAAATGGAATTGAATAACTAGTGTGTCGGGGGACACTTTTTCCTGCTCTTTCCGTTCCCTTTTTGTAGCGAATTATTAACGACTTTAATAAAAATCATTGCTGCGGTTAAATAATTTCGACTAATAATTAGTAACAATTTCTTTCGACAATAATGACGTCGCTTTAAGAATGAAAGAATAAAATGCTGGATAATTTACGTCGTCATCATCGATCATCGTCAAGTAACAACACAATTTCTATATTTCGCGGTTCACTGCCATCATCTGGATTATTTCGTTGCCTTTGTTTCACATCAATATTTCGATTCGTCTTCTTCGTCTTGTTGCTTTGCCTTTTATTTTCCGTTGCATCGCTGCAGCAAAAAAGGTTTTCCCGCTTTGCGCGAGGTATTTTCATTTTCTCTGGCTTACATCTTTTCCTATATCATATCATATGCTGTCAATTGCCACCCGTTTAAAAAATGTTTTTATTTTTTACCATGGCTGTTCACGTGGTATTTTCAGCATTCTTCGTAGAGTCCACATGCCAAATGCTCTTAGCTTTTTTTCTGTATTCCGCATCCATCGTTCAGGTTTCCGATCCGTCTTTCAACACTAACATCACCGTAGAAGTTGTTTATCCTTAGTTTCAATTGCATTCCAAGTTTGCTATCCGTCAACAGCGCTTGTAGATTATTAAATGCTTGTTTGGCCTTTCCTATTCTTAATCTAATTTCATTTTTATCTCGACCATCTGTAGTGAATAGGGCACCTAAGTATCGGGGAATTCCTTTACCTGTTTCAGCACTGGTACACCGTAGCTAAAGAACGATGTAAGAGAACTGGTGCGATATTGCTTAAAGTTTAGACTTCAGTAAGGATAACCGCGGAGGAGCCTGGTGACTATTTAAGGCGTTAAACAACGAGAAGAACAATGAATTAAACTCCTCCAAAGGTCTAATCAAGTTGCTCACCAACTATTACTTAATGGCAAGATAAAAGACCGCGAGCTAATGAAATCCATTAAAAGAGAACTAGCATCTGAAGAAAATAATTCTGCTGTTCCAACCACAAACGGGAAGGTAAACAGAGCTATAAGGAGAGCAAAGAACAGGAGAGCGACCCGGAGTTGATCGCCCATAACACTGAACAGTTAAAACACCTTGGCGAGGAAGCAGTAATCTGGTTACGGCAAATGTTCAATAACTGTATTAGCAAGACAAACATATTCTAAGATTATGAAGGAGAGCACGTGTCTCTACAAAAAAAAACCTGATAAAGATCCAAGTGACCTAAAAAATTGTGATGCAAAGCTTATAAAACAACAAACGGGTTTCAGACCGGGGAAGTTGTGCACTGGCCAAGTCTTGCGGCTAATCCAAAACATAGAAGATGGATTCGAAAACGTAAATGTAACTCTGGAGCAATCTTCGTCGATCTTACTGCAGCTTTCGGTACAGCTTGTCCACGTACACTTAGATGTTAACTAAAGACCATCAGTTCACAGATATAATATCAATGTTATTAAAAGACAGACACGTTTTTATGTTGCATTGAATGATAAGTATAGTGTTTAGAGACGACCAAAAAAAAAAAAAAAAAAACAAAAAAAACGGCCTACCACAGGGCAGCGTCTTGTCGCCGACATTATTTAACACATATACCAACGGTCAGCAGCTGATAGAAAACATAATGCGACACTTTATGTATGCTGATGACCTTGCATTAACAGCGCAACAACATGAAACTTTAGAAGAAGTAGAGAAATCGCTGAACTATATGGCAAACAAACTTGATATGCATACTACGAAGAAAACTACTTGAAACTTAATTCAGCGAAAGCACAAACATGGGCCTTCCCCATTTTCGAAAGCAACAAGCTAAACGTCAGCTGAGAATAACATGGAAAGAGGCCGAATTACAGCATACGGATTATCCTAAATATCTGAGAAATCACGTTGGATAGATCTTTGACTTATAGAAGACATTACGAAACAACGAAGATGAAGGTTGCAGCTAGGAGACACGAATTTAATACGAAAATTATTAGGCAGTGGCTAGGATGCTAACCTCAAAAATGTGCCGAGAACATCCTCATTAGCGCTTTGTTACTCTGTCGGAGAATGTCCTGTTTGGAGCCGCTCAGCACATGCAAAAAAAGCAACTGATGTAGCTTTAAATGAAGGCCGCAAATTGGTAACCGGTTCTGTACAATCAACATCCTTTAGGAAAATTATACGAGCTCAGTGGTATATAGCCCTTCTGGACATAAGACGAGAAGCGGGGCTACGAGGAAAGAAAAAGCAAAAGCTGTAAATGATAGCCGCCACCCGTTCCTTCACGAATACAGCGAATTAGCAGAACGCGGTTAAAGTCTAGACGCAGCTTTCTAAAAACTGTCAAGTAATTAGACTGCGGAGTTAGCGCAAAATATCAGATATGGACTAGAAGAATGAAAAGGAAAACATTGCCTCTGGTGGAAACCACTTAATAAAATACAGCGTCTTTGGAAAATATTGAACCGATTAAGAAGTGGGACGACAGCACGTACCAAATAAACTTAAAGAAATGGGCCACGAAGACTGTGAGACAAATGCAACTACCGGAAAGTGCAAGATCACGCTCATTTATTCAATTGTTCTTTCGGTGGTAAATGTGGAAAGCCTGCATGATATAATTGACGATAGATTAATAAGGTTTCGTGAATATTGGACATCAATTAGTTTTTATATAATTTATAATTAGTTTATAACTTTTATTTTATGATTGACAAAAAGAAAAGAAAAAAAAGAAGTTCGTAACAGGTTGATAATTTTACTTTATCGGCAAAGGAGGTATTTCAAGCTTCGGGAATATTGCGAGAGGTTAGTGCGTTGCCCGATTTTGTGTATTGTTAGCGAGCGCGGCGTTATTTTAGCATTGGTAGAATTAGAAACGGCCTTTGAACCGGTCCCCGAAGGCGGTTGCTGTGAGTGTAGCTATTAGCAACGGTGGCAGCATTGTTGGCCGGTGCGCGGGTCAGGGTTGCCGATCATTCACGCCCAGCACTGTTGAATGCACACGGTAGCTCCGAGTGATAACAAATGACAACAAGTAAAACACAGATTGTGTAATTTATCTTTTGAAAAGACGGTTCGTAAACGATCTTCAAAATTAGAATTAGCCAGTGCGAGCAGTAAAACTGAAAAAAACAGCGTATCAATAAACACTTGTGAAACGCTGGACCATCTGGTCCGAATTATTTGACATTTTATTACGATTTAGAAGGTACCGCCGGGTTGCATTTTCCGCCGACATCGAGGAAAATGGTTCATCGATCGACGTTGGCAACGAACTGTTCGGCACGACGAGTCATCTCAAAAGTGAAGGAATATTCTTTAAAAATATCGTTGGACTACGTCGGCATCTACGAAGTATCTTGACGCCTTCCGTAAAGTTGGTTTACATTTCTTTGTGACTTCGATAATCGGTGTGTTTTGAAGACGTTACACACTTAAAGGAACAAATCGGCAATATTTTTTAATCATTCGCTGTATTTATTTTGAGATCTATCAAACTTGTTACAATACGATCGATCGGAAATTTACAGGAAATAACGATGTACTGTCAAGGACTTTCTCGGTTCCGAAAAAGCGGTAATTTTTACATCAAATTGCGGTAAAAACCGCTTTCAAACTGCACCCGTGCGAAAAAATTCATCTCGGATCGCAGACATATTCGATGCGCTCGGATTCGTTACGTCTGTTACGATGGGAGCAAAAATTTTCTGTCAACGGTTGTAGAACGAATTATAATGCGTCTCTGTTATTTCGAAGCTATACCGGAAAGGTATAAGAACCGGTATGCATTCCTATTCGTAAGGTTGCGTCAAAACAGTATTAATTGGATTATGTGATGCCTGTCCACAAAGTTTTAAATATACCTGCTGAGCACGTATTTAGTAATCCATTTAGAGTTCTAAATCGCCGCGGACAACTTACAAGTATTTCTGTCGAACTGTGTACGAAAAATGCTTCAAGTCATTTTCTTCAAATCGTGGATATGTGTATAAATATACGTATATATAACATATATATATCAAAATAACAGAGAATCCTACCGTTGACCCGTCGGATTATCAATGATAGCCAGTTGGGCAAAATTTATTACGGAAGAGCATTTACCATTACCCTAGACCGGAATTATTATAAGTTTGTAAGGTAAAGTTAACCGGCTATTTAATTTGTGTAAAATATAATTTTGCAAGTTGTTACAAGATTTTCATCTTATTCTCGATTGTTTCTCGCTGTGGTTAAATAGAATGTTAAAACGATTTTAAATTGGCGTAAAGCACGATTTCCCGAATCATCCGGAATCGATCGTTTCTAGATGAATGCAGTCGTTTTGAAGCGAGCTATTACATTTTAGTCATTAATACCGTTCTCGGATTGTAACGGGATCGTGCGAGTATATTTATTCGGCTCTTTGGAGATGATAAGGCGTTCCAATCCAAGCAAGCATCCAATTATTTGGCTAAATTTCGTAAAAATATTTATTTCGCACGTACACAAAATAAATAAATACTTCTACACCAGCAGCAGACTGGTCACTTCTTATCTACATAATTACATTTCGTTGGCAAGCTTACGTATATGTATGTGCTATCGAATTCGTTACCGGCCGCTGCCTACAGTGTGTATTCGACAACGAGCTGGCACGTGCCAATTTAGCGTGAATAAAACTCCGTCAGTCATCCTTTTATATCTAGGTAAATATCGTCGAGCAATTTGCCTGCAAATATTGCAATTTGTGTGGCAATGATCGTTTGTTTCGCCGCTAAAGCCACATGGAAATCGTTTCGTCCGTGTCTGCTGATTATTATTTTCTAGTGATTTATTTTTCGTCGTGCTCGTTCGTCCTTGATTCATTCTGACAGTGCTAGCAAGTTCGTATTGGAACAAATAGTTTTTTAAAAGAAACTTTTGACCCGGGGGGATTCATGAACAAGCTGCCGAAGAACAGATATAATATTTTATTTGTCCGCGGTTCCCTTATCGCGCAGATACATATATATGGACAGCCAGTGAAATAGATTATTGTACAATATTTAGGAGAATCGAATGCACCTTGAATTTCCATCTGTAAGAAGCCACTCCAGAACACTTCCTTGTTGGCTGCTCTTCGGTCTTGTTCACAGAAGACGAATCCGCACCATTGTTTAAATTATTCAAATCAGAATCAATTATTTTTCGTGAATGCGGTCTAAAGGTTGTTTCCGGGTGCAAAACAAACATGACAGAAAACTTAGAAATCGAAATCGTGGCCATATTAAAAGAGCAGTATAACGACAAATTTACAAACTCGGTTGTATAAGCATATGCCGATGTACTCGGTCACATTTGTAATGTTGATGCTCTTGATGGAACTACTAGAAAGGGTACGTCTGATTCGTTAGTACCATTGGAAGAACCATTGCCCTCTTCATCCGGAGTCGAATAGAGTACATTTGTAACATTGTAATTGCCTTTTATTGTACATACGTGTTTTCCTAGTATTTCGATTTATTGGTAATGTTAAATAGCGAAAGTATGCTTGTCTTCGTTATCTGTGACCGTTAATTCCTAATCATCGCAGTAAAAATAAAATGATCCAGTTCGTTAACCGTTATCAGTTTTGCCCATATCAGACTATCTTAAAGGGGAGACGTTATTATTATTATTATTATTATTATTATTATTATTATTATTATTATTATTATTATTATTATTATTATTATTATTATTATTCTCAAACAACACTTTTCAATCAGAGTCGGCATCAAATTCAAATTGCAGCAATTAAAAAATTAAACGCATCTTCTGTAAGCCAAGTGTTGCGAATTTTCAGAAATATTTATAATTATAATTTAATTCTAATTCTAATCTCTAATTGCGGTTCCAAATTTTGCGTCGACCCTAATTAAAGTATTAATTAGTTCAAGAATAAACCGTTAATAGCACATTTGCGACATTGTAAATGCCTTATTTTTTTGTAACAATTTAATTTAATTACCGGTTGCTTTTGTACGTCAGTCAGTATTCAATAGTGAAAGTTGGCCTTCATTATCTGTAAACTGATCGCCGAAGTGCAACATTTAAAAACCGTTATCTCCATGCCGCTATTATTCTGCTTTTTTTATTCTCGTTTATTGCCTATTTTCGTTCCGTTTTCTTCCCTATTGCTACTTATCTCTTTATTATTTCCATTACCCCTTTTATTCCTTTTTTCTTTTATTTTCAAATCAAATATTTTTATTTTAAAATTCCACACGTGCGCAAAAAAACGCGAGCAGTGGAGTACAATAGATAAGCACGAGAAGATAATATTATAAAAAAAGTAAAAAAAAAATTTCACACAAACTTTTAAACTTAAACAATATTCTTAGGTACATATTTACATCCAACACTTAACCTATCAACTAAGGATAAATATGCACAGCCACATATACCGGACCCATTCATTGAATCCTCACATTTTACATTTCATACATACATTCAGCCACCATAATATCCCGGTCATATGTACATTCATACCAAAAGTCGCGAAAGTATTTTAAGCACGCTTCCACATTCACACATACTGCAACAATTAAAGTAAGTATTGGAATATTTATTTATTGCTTTTTTCTTTTTTTTTTATTTATAAATCGATTTATTTGTATTTCAATTTATTTATTTATAAAGTACCAGAACATAAGTATAAGGTCAATAATTTACGCCTGTGTTTGGGGTTATTTAGTACAGTTTTTATATCTGCTGGTAAAGAGTTATATACATAACAGCTTCAGCATATACTGTATTTGAATTCTTGTACGAAATTTATAATATCTGGGAATCTGGGAGGCGTAATAATCTTTAGCAGATCTAGTTAAACCAGATTTAAAAGCAATCTTAACGTAGAATTGTTCTCTTATGTGAAAAAATCATACCGTTAAAATTTTAGCTCATTTGGTCAACTTTAAGACGTGCCGAAAAGCGTTTCGGTGATACGAGCGTACATGCGCGCCGAAAATACTGCTTTCCCTCGTCATACTGCTGTGTGCCAGCGAGGCAGCATAGTTCTGATGGAATATTTCTTACAGTATTACCATTTGTATGTCTCTTCTAAATGTATGATAAGGATTCTCTACTGCATAAACGAGGCAAAGAATAGAGTGAAGAGATTTTTTGTGCTGGCTTATATTCCTATTTATTGCGCAATTCTAAGTGAGAATATTGTTTTGAGCTGTTTAATATTGATACTAATTCGGTACTTGCAGCGCAATCGTTTTTCGATGTCCGAGGTAGAAAATATTCTCCGAAGAGTCATTAATTCACCATCTCTCGGACATCGTTCTTTTTAGCAGTCGCTTTGCCTTGTCAAGAAACTCGGCCAAAACCAAAAAATCCCGTGTCTGTATTATTAAATATATTTCTTTTGACACAACTGCCGTTAATACTGATGGCAAAGGAGGGACACGAGTTGGAACGGTTCCTCGACCGCAAATTATTACATTTGGCGTGTCGTCACCATATTTTTGAAATGATTGTAAGAACTATTTTCAAACTGAAAATGCCTCGCACTTCTGGTCCAAATGTTGCTATTTTTAAAGAATTCCAAAACAAGTGGCCAAAGATGAATAAAGCCAATTTCGGCTCAGCATTAATGGAAGAAGAAGTGAGATCAGTATTTATCGACGATAGAAAATTCCAATTGATTACATTTCTGCAGCATACACTTGCTACACATCAGCCTCGTGACGATTACCGAGAATTTTTAGAATTACGCTTAGTATTTCTAGGAGAAACTTCAAAGAATTTTTCATTTCGATATCCCGGAGCCATGCACCACACAAGGTGGATGTCTAAGGTCATATACTCCTTGAAAATGTATTTATTTCGCTATGAATTTAAGCTGAAAACTTCAGAAGCGAAAGGTTTAGATTGTGACAACTTATGTGGAAGCGTGGTTTTCAGCTCCGATTACTATAAAAGCACCAAATTCAGATTTTAATTTTCTAAAAAAGCTGAATTCTTACGGAAAAGTAGACGAAGAAGTTTCAAAAGTGGCTATAAATCAATTTATTCGCCATTTATGGTATCGAACTCCGGAAGCAATTGGCTTCGCTTTCTTTGATAACGATGTTAGTCACGAGGTGAAAGAAAGAATGCACAAAAACCTGGATCTCGACGCAACGGAAGATGACGGCATGAGCCGATTGCAGATTAAATTTTCTGACGTGGATGCCGAGGAGATCTAGATCAATTTGTTAATTCGCTAACCAAGAATTTTTTTGAGAGATTTCGCATTACACCGATTGTCTTCTCAGAAGTCCGAGTGAATGGGAGCAGGATGAAGATTATCTAAAAAGTAGAGAATTAATCTCCAAAATGAAAGTGGTCAATGATGCAGCTGAACGCGACGTACAATTAATTGAACAATACGATAATAAATTGACCCGCAAAGAAGATCAAAACCAGTATTTTTTTTTTTTTTTGGGATTGCCAGTCGAGGGCATTATTCAGCACAAAAACAGTACCTGCTTCACGTGGTAGCCGAATAACGAAAAAAATACTCCGATGCGAAAAAATCGACGCTCATGTCTGGCATTAGTACTTCATTTTCTTGGTCTATTCTGAGGCAAATTATAAATGTGTTTTCAACGATTTTTTCATTCTTATCAACAAAATTATTCACCTGAGAAAGAAGGCTAAGAAAAAAATTGTGATATTCCAAGTCTAGTCTCAACGTTTTAAGCTTGTAATGAGAGTTCCTGTTTTACTGCGTAACATCCGCTAAACCACTCTGTTCTAGTAACCAGCGGAAGTGTACCTTCGCGCGCGCGTTGAGTTGCGCTATTGGCGCTATCTTCTTGGCCACATCGGCACGTCTTAAAGTTGATCAAATTAGCTAAAATTTTAATGCTATGATTTTTTCATATAAGAGAACAAAACTACGAGTTGGGAGATAAAAAATTTTAACCTTGAAAAATAAGGGCCACTTTAATATATATAAATATGTATAAATTATATAAAAATATATTGTATTACAAGAATCACCCGGAAAGTAAGATTCACGTAGTAACCGTTTGTCGTACAGCGGTGGTAGAGGAGCGAGCGAGGTTTTCCTTTGCAGCTGCTAAGTTTTATCTTTAGAAGGAGACTAGTTCGGTTAGCGTATCGTTATTATAGTAAAACCTCGCAGATTTAAGGGATCACGCTTTAGTGTAATTCGTGGCTTCTAGGCAGACCATTAACGGTGAGAGCTACAGGCAAACACTCACCAATTTAAGGAAAGCGATAAAAATTTCGAAAGGAATTCAACTGTTGCATGACAATGTACGACCGCACCCGGCGGAGATCATCCAAAATTGTACCTTACTCACTCTACAGTTCAGATCTTGCTCCAGGTGATTATGATTTATTTCGGCAATGGAAAAAAAAAAAAAAAAATCAACTGGCGAAAAACGCGAGGACGACAAATCGGTTAAAAAGTCGAGTCACTGAAATCTTCAAAGAACTGGGCGGGAAATTTTATAGGGACAGCAAAGAAAACGTTAACTATAAGATGCGACAAATGTTTTTAAATGTTATGCCGGAAAATGCAGAATATTCAAGGGTAATAAAATGCGAATTTCAAATTAAAAGTTTCGTTAAATATTACGCCAACGTGAGCGGTGGGAACTTCATTACTCCCAATGAATTTAAAATAATCGTATTCTTACGATATGTATGTCATGTCACACGAGACGTCGATGAAATATTTCACTGCGATACTGATAGATAATCGGGAATATTTAAATGATATAATTCGTTTAGCGCTGCTGTTCTTGTTTTTTGCTATGCGAAAGAAGCCCCAAAAACTGCTATAAATTTCCCTGAAAAGTACACGATACTTGGCTAACTTTGTCGTTCGCGAATTTGAGAACCGCGAATATTCAACCGGGTCTGTCGTGCATATACGCGCGTGCAGTATTTACAAAATTAAACGGAATAGTAGTATAATGCCTTACTCTTACTCGGTAAGACATGTCACGGAATTCAATTTTTTATAATGTGCACTTCCTAATTATGCTTCATAATAGGGCGGTGGACAGGGTCATTTCACTTTTTCGTATGATTTTCGACTATCTCTTTGCCGATATCCGTTTATTTCAGATCGGGTTTGAGCCGAAAGAGAAGAAAAAACGAAAATGCTGAAATGCTGAAACAGAGGCAAAACTAAAAGGAGGACAGAAGAAACACACCGAAAGACGAAAAAGCGGTGGTGATGTTGAAAGATGTATTTCGAACATCAGATTAGTCAGCACGATTAATCGACCGCGACAGAATTCGTTGGGAAGCGTTTCGCCATCTTTATCGAAATTTTGCGAAGCTTTTATTGTTGCACTTTCTCTACAGATGTCGCTCTTCCGCAATTTTCTTTTATCCCTGTAATCCGTACAGACATCGGTAGCTGTAAAAAAATCGTCGTTTCGTATTCAAAGCGCTCTGTGTGTAATGTACATATATTGTATACATTTTTTGTTTTCTTTATTTTTCTAGGATGCAATAGCGTGTACGTCAGCAGATGATGGCAAATCGTGCTACATGCTAGCGACTAATGTAATTTCTTTCGAAAAACCGGTCATTTCTCAAAATTTCATCTGTTGCAGTATAAGTGTGTATAAACCGCCTGTGTGTGTGTGTGTGTGTTTGTAATGTATGGCGCTACTTGTTTACTATTCTTTTTACGATGCACCCCTACAGTACGGACTGTTTTTGTTTTTTTTGGCTTTAAACTCAAATTTCATTCATCGTTTTTGTTGGTTTATTATGACCAAACGTGATCGAAATTGACCTTTCAGAGGACACAATTTCAAATTTACAGAAAATATCGATGATACAAAGATTTTTCTCTTTTATACAAGAGACGCGCTGTGGCCTACGTCCGAGTTGCGAAACTGGAAAATACAGTGATTTGCATTATCGCGAACGAACGAACGACTGTTATTTGATATTCATCACGTAATATAGTATAGCCGGTTATAGATTTCATCAGAAGACTTGCAAGTTCTAGTTGGGGTGCTGGTGCAAGAACACTCAGAATCTCTACTCTGGCGCTTGTATACTCGGCAGCCGAATATTGTTCATCAGTCTGGTGCATTAGCTGCCACGTTAAGTAAGTAGATGTAATGTTAAATGAAGCCCTCCGCATCATATCAAGAACGCTCAAGTCTACGCCACTTATGTGGCTACCACAGTATTAACTAACATAGCTCTAGCTGCAATTAGACCGGAGGTAGCTTTACTTAGGGATAAAAATAAATTTTAATATTTATCCCGAAATGCCAATCTCTGAAGAGATAAGGTCCGCACCGGTATTAAGATCCCGAAGATCACCTTGGACATCAGACAAATTATTAACCGAAGACTTGAAAGATTTCAGTAAACGGAAAACGAGATGGGAAAAGAACCTAGAATATATAATTAATAATACCGATTTAACAGTCGACCCAGGGAAAGAAGTTGCAGGAATGGATTTACCTCTAGGAAAGAGTGGAAGACTCTTAACAGAATTAGAACCGGACACAGGGCAGATGCGGTTATTTAATGCAGAAATGGGGTATGATGACGACAACTGCACGCCAGCACGGAAATTCCAAACAGACAATGCAACATATACCGGATGACTGTAATGAATTTGCACCCTCACATTTAACGTTAGAGGATATAAATGAACTAAAAGACGGAGCCATGTTAATTGAAACTAGAATTATAATTAAGAATTATGTATCATTATTTACCACATTTCTTATATAACCGACACGATTATACGATAAGAAGAAGTATACGCGGTCGATTCTAATCTAGAAAGGAGGAAAATTCCCGAAAAGCCGGCATTTCCTTATTTTGGTCCTCGTCGAAAATAGCGCGTAAGTTAGAGAATTTTTTCACATTTTTCCGTAAAGGGAAACAGTACCATATCCGTTCGCTTCGGCTAATTAAAGCCCCGAATAATTCACACTGTTCGGGTTATCATTTATTTTTTAAAGTTTTTTTAAAGTTTTTTTTTCATTTTTGGTTGTGCTTCTATCGAGATCCATGTCTATATACATTCTTCAGCCAAACCGCGGAGAATTCGAATTGCGTTTCGAATTGTTGGAAAATAGTACCCCAGGGGGATTTTTGACGCGAGTGAAACATCGAAATCAAGCGAAACAACAAGAAGCTGAATAGGAGACGATCGTTCTTCGCAGGGTGCCCGGAATATTTTGAGAACGGATGAATGTTTTGCGTCGTCAGAGCTCTAAGCGTGTGTTTGTATCTTTAATAATAGATAAAACGTGCGGATGATTGCCGTACCATCAGCGGACTCGAAACAAACAAAAGCGACTTGTGTCAAAGAACCGTTTTAGAAAAGGCAAAAGATGCCTCTGTAATAATGATCGGGCGGCAATTTTAAAATCTGTAGTATTGTCGTCGAGAAGAACGGTCGTAGGTTTTTAATTAAAATTGAAAGTAGCGGACGAAGAGAGAAGGCCGAGAAAAGTATGTTGTTGAGGGCGCGCACCGGAGGAATGGAATACCCCGTTGACGACAGCCGTAATCCCACTTAACCTCTCTCTTTCGGTCTGGCTCGCGAGCGGAGGGGTTATTTTCTCTCGATAATAAGTTTTCTAAATGAAATATTTCAACTTTAAACGTGAAACAGTGCTGCACGTTTCCCCGAGCTGAACGAAGTCGCCGATGTCGCGCTGCTAAGAAAGTGGCGGGGAGACGCGGCGGCGCTCAGCGACGATGTGCTGGAAGATGCGATGAATTTTATGTGGAACCGAACTGGGTTTTCTGCTGCAGCGCGCGGTGCGAGCGGCTGATAATGGATAGGGGAGAGGGTGACGCGCGGACGGGTTTGTGTAATGGGGTTTTAGGAAAGTGGCTGTTGATGTGGTGGATGCGACAACGGCAGTGGCTTAGGGTAACATCCGATTCGCGGAATCTTATCAAACGTATCTTAACTCGATTACCAATGCCATCGTTCCATTTTCAAAAACATTCTTCTCCACTTTATCGTCTCTCCTTCTTCTTTTTCCTCCTCCTCCTCCTCTCCGCCCCCATCCCCTCCTCTTATCGTTTCGCCCTCACCGCTAATAGTTTAGACGTAGTTTGATTGCTTTCTGCCAACTCTCTGCCGGGGAAAATAAAAGTAAGAAAGGAAAATGAAAGGCAAAGGAGAGAGAAAAAAAAAGTAAGGAACGAAAAAAGCAGGGAGCCAAAGAAAAGAATGAAAAAATAGTAGAAATAAAATTGCTCTCGTAATAAGGCGCAGCAGCGAGAGACGACTACTGGCGGGGAGGTTGGTACTAGTTTTTCTTTTTTTTCCCCTTTTTTTTATCGAGTTCATTACTGAGAAATGAGCGCCGATGACGTCGCTCGAATTTTCCATCTCACTGGAGTGCAGGGTAAATATAATTCGATAATAAAAACTGGAGTTATTATCAACGTTCGTTTATTACGGAGGAGAAAATTTTTCCGAAGAACTGAAAAATTTCACTATTGATTAAACGATTAAAATAAAAAAAGTAATGAAAGAAACGAAATTTTTTTTCGAAATTTTGCAATCTTCCTCTCGTGTTTTTCGGCAGTTTGTTTTTATTTCGCAGTGAAACTTGTTGTTTAATCGGCGAGCGCTTTAAACTGGTCGAATTTAATAGACAACGACAAATTAGAAAGTAGCGTACTCTTAAAAAGTCGATATTTCGAAGAAATCTCAGCAAAAAGAAAAGAAAAAAGCAGAAACTAACGCACTATCAACGTTACGCATCGTGTCGAACATTTAAAAACACAAAATTGCATTTTGTAATATAATTAAGAAAAAAAAAAAAACTTTCATCGATAATCCATTTTTCTCCGTATAAATAAAATTCTATTTTCGAATTAAAACCTAAATACTCGATAAATAAAACCGATCACCTGCTCCTCAGTCGTATTATTCGATATTTGAACAATATGCAATGTGCCAGTTTTTACGAAGTCATAAAACATTTTCGTGATATTTAGCTTGTTAGGGTTTTTTCTTTTTCTTTTTTAATTTCATTTCAGTGTTGTTAAATTACTTTAGAATTTAGCCGAATATCGTTAAAAAATTTAAAAAAACCAAATGAACATGCTTTTTTATCGTCTGCTATTTTCGATTTGATTCTATGTTTCTTTTTATGTTGATGAGGAAAATCTCGAAACTTCCGTTCAAAGTCAACTTGAGGAAAAATACATAACTATTTCAATTCTCGAAGATTTAAACCCGTTAGCTTTTCAATTTACCGAAATCTCTTTCTCATTCATTCGGCTTACTAGATAAAACCGTTTTTTTTTTTTTTTTATTATTTTCTATTAATCACTTTATTGTAGAGTACAATCAAAGTATAAGAATGTACACGCACGGGTTTCGATACGTGTTAGGAGACGCCGTTTTAGTGTCGCTTCGAAGACACTTCGTTTGATAAACCAGCCTGTTATGTTACACCATGGCGCTATCAAAGTAACGGATAAAAAAGAAAGACGAAAATGAAAATGAGATAGATAGAAAAAAAAAGGTAATCATAAAGCTGTGAATCGTGTATAAAATAGATTTCTATAGGCCACCAATGAAATTCATTTAGAAGGTGAGAATAATCGAGATATATCCTTGCAATAATATGCAACAATATTTATTAACAGCAAAGAAATCGAGCATATACAAGAATCCGAATGTTTGGCATCGCAAGTAAAATTGGAGATAGAAATCAAGCGTAGAGTTATATACATATATATGCAAAAACGGCCTTTCAAAGGATAAGATTTTTCGGCACGTCATCTTGTCTCTAGCGTAATTTCACACACAGTTGGTTCATCTTTTGACGTGTATTTTACGCTGTTTCTATTCCGATTTTAATTTCACGATATTCTAATCGTCGGTTAGCCAACACCCTAAGTACTTAAAATTCGTTATTCTTTCTATATCTCTTCGCCTCTAATATGCAAATGTGTGTTCTGTACTCGAGTTTCACCAATAACTATGAATTTAGAGTTTTTTTCGCGGTTATCAAAGGCCCCAGCTCTTCACTCGCTCGATCTATTTTAGGTCCCGCACATTATCAGCAAAGATAATCGCATCATCGGACTATCTAATATTATTTATCCATTGACCATGCATTTCTATTATTCCCTTTTTGATTTCATACAAAGAAATTTTTAAAAGTACTCTCCGAATACAAATTAAACAATATTGGATAATCTCCTTACAGTTGCCAACCGATCAGCTTTGATTACGATTGTCTGATAATATTTATATCCTCACTGTCGAAGTACTACATGCTGCAGTTGTTCTAACAAAATGCCTTGTTTTGCATTGTCAAATTACTTTTTGTTCGTAATCAATAAAACAAGCAACACGGTGGTTTTGTTGATCTAGGCAAATTTGAAAAAGAACTCGAATAGCCACTAGTATGCTTCGTGAATTCCAAACCTATTCCTGAAACCGAACTGTGTTTCCCAAAGCAGCTTATCTATTTCTATTTTAAACCATATACGTGCATATATAATTTTCAAAAATATCTTCAGCATATGACTCATCAAGCTTATGAATCTATAATCGCTATGCATTTCTTGGAAGCTGACATTTTTTTCATAAAAGTTGATGACAAACAATCCTTTGGAGTTTTTTATCCTGTATAATATAGATTTGATTAACTAAGTTCAACAATATCTCATTACGATTTATTGTTGGCGTTTAAATTTTTATTTTTCCGTGATAATTATTGTTCGTATTTTATTTTTCTTTTCCTAGCTGAAGATGGTCTGCGCCCGAAAACGTAACTGAAGATAAGAATATTATATTTATTTAGTTTGCTATTAGTTAATTTGTTTCTTTTCATTAATTATTAATAATTTCTAGCGATATGAACTTTAACAATATTGTTAAGGTTTTCTCTAGTCTAGCGTGTCTTGTTCCATCGAGTTCCCCCCACCCGTCATAATGGCAGTCTGCAATAGTAGTTCTTAGTTCTAATTTTCTGTTCTTTGGTTTTCCTTAGCCGTTTCAATCAGCTCTTGTTCTTTCTTAATCTTTTCAAATATTTCTCCGTCTGAAGAATAATAAAGCAACGTGCGAATACGGGATGAAAATGAAAACACAATCGCAATTAAAATACCAGAAAGAGGAATATTTTTTTGATGTTATATATCTGCAATAGCTATTGATTCAAGATGTCATCCAGAGTAGAATCTCGAAAGAAGAAAAGTCAAATTAGAAGAGAGAAAACCTTGTGTATATATAGCATATTCAATAATGGACAATGGAGCAGCTGCATTTGTATCAGACAGACAAATGTTCCCTCGGGAAATAGTAAACAAGATATAGTCAGGATGGTCTCGGCGAAATCGGTTAGGACAGAGGAAAATTACATAAAAAAGCGCATAATTTAAATTTTTAATCACACAAACTGTAAATACGATGATGTGTGTTTATGTAAGAAAAAGAAGAAAAAATGTAATTTCCATAACCTGTGTGATAATAATTTTAAATAATAAATACGCCGTTTTTCAGAAATATATTAATAATTATGTACCTATATATATATATATATATATATATATATATATATATATATGTGTGTGTGTGTGTATATGAAATAAACGGAAACATGTTTCGGTGTCATATCGTGACTAAACTAAAATTTAAATGAAAATATGTAATATAACGTCACCTTTTTAAAAAAATCGTTTAAAATGATTAAAAATTCGATATGATGTTAATTTTAAAAAATCGTATACGAATTATAATCTATACAAGAGGAAATCCGGAAATTATTTGACTAATCTAAATATTAATATATGCCGCTGAAACTGCTAGATCTGTGAAGCTGAAAAAATAAGTAGAATAACGACGTAATGTACTTGCGCCATGCAGTTAAAAAATTCAAATTTTCTAGGGGGATGTTGAAAAAAAGGGGTGAAAGTCAGAAAATCGCTTTTTAAAAATCACACTAGAGCTGAAATCGTTTACACTATATGATTGAAATTCAAACATTACTTGACAAATTATAATTTTGCATTAAGAATCCGCATATGTATATAATCAACTAGTTAAAAAATATCCCTTAAATTTTAAGGGGGGAAAGGGCAAAAACCGAAAATCACGAATTTGAATGGATGATAATTGTAACGTGAAATTTCCTGTGTATGGGGAAAGTATTTTTCGGAGAATTCGAAATTTGAAGCGGTTGAAAGCGGTTACAAACTGTTTCCCAAAAAATGTGTATAGAGTTGTTATATTTTCAGTACGATTAGGTTTAACAAATTATATATAAAAAAAAAAAAAAAAAAAAATTATAATTTCGCATTACGATTCCCCTTATATGTAATCTACTGGAAGTTTGCACGTTTTTTTTTTTTTTTTTTAAATCCTCTAAATTTTAACAGTAGGAAAGGACTTTACCCTGTGTTTGGTGTAAAGTAATAATCACGCTCCAACAACAACTGAAAACATTTAAACTGGGTGACTGAAATTCCGACATTACCCATATATAGCGAAAATATCAATAAGGAAGATTTTCTGAAAATTAAAACTTTAAGGGCTGACGATAAAAGGTTGCAGACTGTTTTTACAAAAAAAAACGCATCTTTGTAAAAAATAAGTTTATAATTTTATAATTTTGTATGAATATTATTTACTTTTTTTATACTAAAGGTCTGTAAATTTGCAACTTCGAAATTTTAAAAGTAGAGAAGGATTGCACACCCTGTTTTTAGCAAAATATCACGCTACAGTTCGAAAAAATGGTACTTCTTATAATGGAAAATACTATACGAATGTTACATAATGAACTTTGTTTCGCATTGATAGCACAACTGGTTCAGAAACTGCAACATTTACAAGTAGCCAAAATCACTAACGGTGGAGATAGTAGAGATAATGATATCACTGTGAAACTGTTTATATCGTATCCCAAAACAGTAAGAAACCTGTATAATTAGGTCGAAGTATCAAGTTCCCCGGTGTAAATTATTTACGGTAAGAAAGCCGAACGTGATTTTCACTTGATTACGAAAAATCGAATTCGGCTCTGTTTCTCCTCAGCGGTTTTTAACAACGTGTTCCCTTTCCGAATTGTCTTTTATGTTTTTAGTTTGTTCAGTCTTTATCAACCCTCCAAACATTGAATTATCGTGAACAAGGACAATATATATCGATGTTTAGCGACTTGAAAAGTATTCACTGCGCTAAGATTAATAAATTTTGTCCGCCCGTCGTGGAACGGAAATATTACATGTGTTTGATCAGTTTTTTAAGCTCTGAATTAAGTTGGTGATATAAGCGACTTTTTTGGAAACATAGTTGGGAGAGCGCGGTGTGTAACGTCAATCGGCATTTCTTATTAAATTAAAATGCACTCTCATAACACCTTTTTCTTTTCTTAATTACCGCGCATTTTAAAAAATTTTATTTTCATTTCATTTTTAAATTATTTGCATTCACCTTCAAAGTAGTCCAGATGTGTATGGTCATTTTATATATCGTTTCGGTGGACATTATTTTGCTTCCGGTAAAAGTTTTGTTCGCTGTATTCGATATTTTTAATTATTTAATACCGAAAGTTTTGTATTAATGACTGTTTTGATTTTGAACTTTCATTTCTAGTAATTTAGGTAATGATTTGCGCTTAGTCTAAACATATTAATAAATAAAATGTGCTATGTTTTTGTACGTTATAATGGTTCATTTAATAATTTTTATTTATTTCAATTTTAATTTTTGTCAGTTTATTTTATTTTTTTCTGTGCTGGAAATATATTTATGCACTTTTTACTTTTTCTTTTATTTTTTATGAGTTTGTCAACGAGGACATTAGACAAAGAAATGAGAAGAAAGAAAAAATAAAGTTGTATTCTTAAACGTTTAAGGATAGAAGATAAAAATAATTCAAAGGCAAGAATAACAGAAGTAGAAGGAAAGGAGAGAATATAGGAAGAACTGATAGGGGAATTATTCAGAAGAGTAAAAGGACGATTGTTCAGTAGAAAAGATAGAACATTAAAATAAAACGTGATATCAGAGACATATAGAAAATAATTAGAAGCGAGTGAAAAGGACAAAATGGAGTAGAAGTAGATGAAAAGAGAGAAAGTGATGCAGGAAGGAGGGTCTGATTAGGGGGAAGACGACAAATAGCCGCAATTTTAGAGCGTTTAAGAAAGGGGAAGTATCTAGAAAATCACGAGCGAAGAGGAAGAGATGGCCGAATAGAGAGTTAAAAGGAGGCCTAGAATGAGTCATTTAAGGAAAGAAGAGCAATATTATAAAAGGCGCTCAAAAATCTGCCACTCATCCACTAATTTATTACGCTCAATGCCTACATGATACCAGAAATCCAGAAAAGATCAATCTCGATCGAGTGAAAGAGGAAAAGATCATGGATGGGGGAGCGTATGAGAAGTATTACTTAATCGGAAGGGGTAGAAGAAAGATTAGATGTGGTAGCCTGTAAAGAATTTTTAGAATCTGAGATTTTAATTGCGAATTTAGAATCAATACGTATTAATAGTGCAGTTTGTTATTATGTAAAATATATAGATGAGGATGATGATACATGTTTGTTTTCATCGATGATGAATTATTAGGATGGCTAGAAATGCGAAAAACGATTGTACAATTAAACCATTGCACTCAATGGAAACCCGTATAAAAATAAATTAGAGAGGATATGTTAAATAGTCGGACTGTTGACATATATATATATATATATATAAATTAATTTCGAAGTGGATTTAATTTAAATATTTATGTAACGATGAAAAAAAATGAATAATAACAAAACAAAAAACTCATAAATACAAATAAGAATATTGTATAAAGAGATAGAGTGAGAAGAGACGACTACTGATAACCATCCTGAATCACATAAACATTGAACTTTCGAAGCTTATTTATAAACAAAATGCATCCTAGACCATTTCAGAATACGAAAAAAGGATCAGAATTAAACATAACCGAATTAATAGTAAAAAATAATAACCATAATTCTAATATAACTGATAAAATAAATAAAAAATAACAAAAAGTACTATAAGCAATCATTTGAAAACATTAACACTAAACGGATATGGACAATATTTATAAAAAACTCATTTATTTGTAATACTGCTGAAATTCTTCTCCTCCGGGGGATCATTGCCTTAACGTGCCGGAGGGGTTTGTGTGCTCCTAGGAATTTGTGGGCTATGCCAGCGGTAGTGTATTCTACCAGAAGGGCCTCCCAAAGTGGACAGGCCACAACAGAGGAGACTGATCTGATAGTGGAAGCAGCATTATCAGTACTGTCCGCAGGTGGAGAACAAAGTTCAGAACAGCTACAAGCAGATACTTACAGAGCGTGGAGTATATATTACTGAAGCGACCATACAACTGCGATGAGGAAAGTAACGAAAACCTACCTCATTATCTTTCCCAAGATTTCAATCATGAAAAGTACAAATACTAACATGAATAAACTATGCGATCCAATTAGCAACTGGCGCCAAAGATTTGGTGGTACATCTGGTGTGAAATATGCGACTACCCGTAATGGGGTGAAAAGCTAGGCTTTATATGAAAAATATGCTATTGGCTCAAATTAAGTAAAAATTGGAACATGGAATATTGTAAGGTCTTTAGAGACAGCTGAAAAATTGAAAAACATCAAAATGGAAATAAATAGAAATAAAATAATGTGTTTTGGGTATTAGTGAAACTCGATGGGTCGAATAATAACGGACTATTGGATTGGAGATTATAGAGTAATACATGTAGGATCAGATGAAGGAAAAAACGGAGTTGAATTAATCATCAATAGAAAATGGGGAAGCAATGTAAAATCATATGTGCAATTTAACGACAGAATACTTCTAGTAAAATTGAATTCAAAACGCACAACATTAACGATAATAAGTGTTTACATGTCGACAAGCAGATACAGCAACCAAGAAGTGGAAGAAATATATAGACAACTGGATACGAAAGACAACCTAATTATACTAGGCTAGTTGGAGAAGGATAATGAGTGTACGGGGAAATATGATTTAGATAAAAGGAATAAGCGAGGGGGAATTTAATAGACTTCTGCATTCAAAATAAAATGGTAATAGGAGACACACTTTCCAAACATCCACCCAGAAGGGGATATACACATGGAAAATACCTGAAGATCAAGATTATATCATAGTTTGAAGTAGATACAGAAAGCAAATAAAGCAATGCAAAACGTACCCGGGAGCAGATATAAATAGTGGCCATAACCTAGTATTGATGACATCAAGATTGTAGTATAAAAAATTTAACTTACAAAGAATTAGAAGAGAAAATGGAATATACAAAAACTGAAAAATCATGAAATAAATTTCGAATAGCAGGAGCAATTCAAGATTAGCTTAGAAATAATGTACAAAGGAAACGATATAAATGAAAAATGGAATAACACGAAAGAAATAGCAGCAAATACTGTAAAAAATACATTAGGTAAAGAAAACAAAACATGCAATAAGCCTTAGATTTCAAATGAGATATTAAAACAAAATATAAAAGTGCGAATACAGAGAAGGGTCGTGACATGTACAAAAAATATAGGAACATGATAAACAGAGAAGTCAAAAAGGCGAAAGTAGAACAGCTTGAATCAAAATGCGTAGAAGTAGAAACAAATTTTAAAAAAGGTAACATAGAAAATGCGTACAAATAGGTTAGAGCATACTTTAGGGATTATAAAAACATATCAAATAACATTGAAAATGAAAAGGAAAAAAAAATTAATAGAAGAAGAAATAACTCAGAGATGGAAAAGATATGTAGAAAAGTTATACAGGGGTACGAATAGAGTACTAAGAAATGTCTATATCAAGAGAGATCAATGTTAATGAAACAATACCAAACGATAATATAGGTCCGTGTATAACGAGAGATGAATTTGATAAGGCCTGAAATGAACTAAAAAACTATAAAGCAACAGTCTATGATAACATCTGCAGTGAGCTTATAACATCGGTAGGGAATGACGCACAAACACATATGTACAAATTAATTTCAGATATGTATGAAAAGGGAGAAATACCGGAGGATTTAAAAAAAAAGTAAACTAATGATGATACCCAAAAGGAATGGCACAGCTAAATGTGAAGAACATCGCTTGATAAGCTTAAAAACAGTACCAAACAGAATAAAACATAAAATAGAGAACGAATTAAGCGAGGAGCAGTATGGCTTTAGATCAGGAAGAGGAACCAGAGAAGCCATCTTAGGACTCCGCATGGTGATTGAAAAAAAGTTAGAAGTAAATCAACCAGTCTCTACGTTACAATGATAGACTTAGAGAAAGAATTTGGTAAATGTTACTGTAGCATTCTAGATCATAACAAGAATAAACATTGACCTTAAGGACAGAGGAATAATAAAAAAAACTGTACAAAGCACAACGACTAATAACTGCAAGTAGAAACTTAGAAATAGAAGCGAAAGTCAGAAAGGGAGTACGGTAAGGATGCAGTCTATCACCGCTGCTTTTTAATATATATGTCTATATATATAGGTGTATATATGTATTGTCGTCGCGATAGCCTAGTTGCTAGAGCGCTTGACTTCCGTTGTCACGGGTTCGATCCCGGGCGATGACTGAACTTATTACAAAAAATTAAATTAAATATTCGCTAATAATCACGTGGAAGGCAGTGGCAAACCACCACGTATAATATGCGCGCTAGGTCAGTATACAGCAGACACACACGGGACTGTATTCGTATATCGATAAATCAAACGATTACTAATCAGTTCCGAATGAAGTCTTGCGCGTCAATGGCAGCGCCGTGCGCTCGTGGCTTCCACAAAAAAGAAGAACGATTTTTAATGTTTGTATGTGTTAATTAAAACAGCTTTTTTAATATTTGTTTCAGAATCTAAAATGAAGAGGAAAGAAAACAAAGATCGTTCCTAAGTATTCTTACAAAAAGGTCAAAGGGAGACAACCATGCTTCATCGGACACGCCCGCACATTTTTGTACTAGGGATGCTCATAACATTAACGGCTCCACTTTTTCATCGTCAATTAACGCTACTAACCAAGAAAATGTACGGTTTTATGCTGGTGATTGTGACGCGGATACTGACGATAATGGTATTGGTAACTTATTGAAACCAGAAGCAATAGCCAGCGTTCCCGTAGAAGGGGAAATTAATAAAAATATTTCCCAAATTATTTGGACAAATTTATCTGACTCGGACCGAAATTTTTTTTTTAAAAACGATTGAAATGATTTTAGATTTCCTACACATAAGGGATGGGATCTTAAAACCGTGGATAGAAGAGTTCAAATGGCTGAGATACTCCAAAAAAGAAGACAACGCATGCTGTAAATATTGCGCTTTATTTCCTACCGAATAACAAGGATCCCATCAAAAACCGGGACTTTTAGTAAGCAAAGGATTCCGAAAATGGAAAACGGCCAAGGAACGCCTCAATATGATATAAAGTGTCAAGAAATGGCCTAAAATTTTCTCTCTGTTTTCGATGGCAAGCAAAAGGGCATTCAACAGCAACCTAGCATCGATTTTACAAATAAAGCCAAATTATTATCAATCGTAAAAACGATAATTTTATGTGGGCGTTAAGAACTCGCTTTGCGAGGTTACTCTGAATTCTCGAGGATAATCAGAATAATGATAGAACATTTCGGGCACTCCTGCGGTTTCGAATAGAGGTGGGAGACACGCATTTAGGGTCACACATTGCACTGGACAAAGAAACGCGCAGTATACGAGCGCTGCGATACAGAATGAAGTAATTAATATTTGTGCGGATGTGATTAAAGGTACTCTTGTTGACAGAGTTACGTCTTTTCAGTATTATGTGACGAGACTATAGATAACTTTTGAGCGAGGATTTTATGGAATTCATCCCAGTAAAAGAGCTGTCAGGCGAAGGCATTGCCTCAACTATTTTGAATCATTTAGGCACACTTGGCGTAAACTGCTGGTCGTGTAAGGCTATGAGTAAAATCAGTCTATGTACACGGTGTGTCGGAAAAGTTCCCGAACTTCTTTTCTAGCACGCATAGAAGTGACGCGACCGATTAAACAATACCCGTATACTGTATTGCTACATCCTTCTAAAGTGTTCGTATAAAATTTCAGCAGTTTCCGTTGATTGGTTTGCGAGTTAGACGTATTTTTAGTAAAGGTGTGTTTAAGTCGCATGTGCAAATCTGAAAATGGATGAAAAGTGAGAAATTCGTTCCGCGATTAAATTCTGCTCGTTAGACTTTAAAAAAACGTTTTCGGAAACGTGAAAATTAATCGACGATGAGGTTTCGGGGAAGCTGTAGTATCACGTACGATTGTTTATACATGGTATAAGCGGTTCAAAGATGGTCTCAGAGAGTGCGTCAACAAAAATCCAAGGTGAAAACCATGTTCGTCGCTTATTTTGATGCAAAAGGGTGGTTAATTAATCACGAATACCTGCCTCTAAATTAGACAGTGAATGCTGCCTACTACGTCGAGGTCCGAGTATAAGGAGCCCGGATTGTGGAGTCTGTTGAATGACAATGCGTCCGCGCATTCGGCGAACATTGTCAAGCGTTGTCTCGTTAATAATCAAACCCCGTAGATCAATCCCTATTCGCCTGATTTGGGAACTGCCGACTTTTACCTGTTCCCGAAGCTTAAAATGCACCTGAAAGGACGATTTTTTAAAGACGTAGCCACCATCGAAACTTTTTGCACCGAGCGTCTCACAGTGTCATTACTTTAGAGGAGTACCAGAGAAGCTTCGAATTACTGTACAAGCGCTCAAATACGTGTCTATACTTCGCGAAGTATGTTGAAAATTAATTCGAATGCAAATTACTTTACATCCGATTGTACTTCATTTATTTCATAAGTTCGGGAACTTTTCCGACACACCGTGTATAAATATGAGTTATGCGCAACAAATAAACATAAAAAAGAAACACACGCCGCGAACATATAACCTCCTTCTTTTTGAAAGTCGGTAAAAATTAAAATATTACAAACGTTACATAAAATTGGGACGACATTTTTCGGGATATTTTTTCTAACGGGGGCGGGCTGGCCTAAGAATTACGTTGTAATTAATATAGATTGTGTAAAGCTAGGGGAGAAATGATGAGCGAAAAAAATTCAAAGCTCATTCTATGGCGGCTAGAGAGTTGCTTTTTTTTTTTTTAATCGAACTGTTTTCCATTATCGGAATATACGAAAAATCCGGAACTCCAGAAATTTTAAATTTACTAACCCAAATTTTGAAAAATATATAATAATTTGAAAAAAATCCACACGATTTTCTATAGCAATTAAATCGTTGATATATATATATATTATTTTTTTTAATTGGCGTATTTTCGTCATTAAACTGTGAAAAAAATTCACAATTTCAGAATACTAAAATTTAACGATCTAATTTTCGAAGGAATAATTTAAATTATTATCAGTGTTAATTCCTATTGAATCGAAGATTGGAAGAAATAGCTTCTTTTTTTTTTTTTTCCCCTTGGGCATGCCAGCTAAGGACCTACACCCAGAACCAACAAGAAAGAAAAGAGCCGTCAGTTAGATTTTGGTACGGTCAGATATATAGACAGAATAAAGGAACCAATGAAATTATGGGTGGCGAGGGGAAGGACAAAATATAAGATATGCACAATAAGGAGTAGGTTGAGTTTCAGTAAACAAGAATATAAAATACACAACGTTCGACAGAAAGGAATGGACATTCAAAAAAGATACGTGATAGGCGTCACAAACCACCGCTTCGTTATGGTGGAGAGGACAATTCGGAGAGGAGACGAATAGTGAAAACGAGAGGAAAGAGCAGAATGGCTCGAAAGCGAATCATAGAAGTGACAACAGATAAAGTAACTCCAAGAATACCAGAGATTAGAAGATTAGCTTGTAGAGATAGATAAAAGGGGATTGATCGTTACGAAAGGAGGAGGGGTAAATATCTGACCAAAGTTTGAAATGGAACTTAGTAGGATGTCCAACTGATATAATTTCTCTGGTCGGTTCTTTTTCTGTTTGTATCTAGAAGAAAAACACGTTAATTGTTTGTATTTTTGTATCTTCAGTAATTTGACAGATGTGTTTTCGAATTGAGTTCGAATGATTTTTAATTAATACTTGGAAAAAGTGATTTATTGCGAACAGGACAGTACACATATTACTGTCAACGATTCAAAAATTAACTGTTTATGATGATTTTTGTCCGCCTGCTTAGAAACGACAAAGCCTAAATCACGTTTATAATAGTAACTGTGGGCATCGCAGACGATTATTATTTCAGAATACATGAATAGGCAAAGAGGTGCCTACTGTCAATCTGTCAATCGGTCCTCCTTACTCAAATAACGCGCCACGTAACATTTTTAAACGATTTCTCATCTTCATTCCTTTTCAGCACTTGTTGCTTTCGCATACAGAATTGTCGACGTATTCCTTTTTATTTCGCGTGATTTATTTTTCCCTCCGATAAATTTTGCGCTTTCGATCGCTTGAAAGCCCGCCATACTTGAAAAACTATTCTAATTTCCGCGTCTATCGATTACCTTTTTTAAAATTTTCACTCGTATAAGTGATTATTAATAGTGTCCTCACTAACTGTCCCCGTCTGTTTATAAATGTATAGTTTATCGCAAATTTTCGTTGAAACTATGAGTCATCGGCGACGTCCTTCCTACACAATCGACTCAGCGCTGGATAGCTGTAATGTAAAAAAAGTCGATTATCTATTTTATTCTACGGGAGAGAGAAAAAAAAAACAAAAAGAATTAAAAATATTTTCGGTATTAGTTACCATTGTGAAAAGTAAATTTAAAGTAAGTACACGTGTCATTTTTACGAAATATTTCTCTCGCTTAGTGCGCCGATTGTTTTAGTACTATTTAAGATATTCAATCTAAACTTTTTTTTTAATCGATGTATTGGTATCATTTTTCCAAAACAAAATACACATTTTGTTGGTACTGCGGTACTCGTTTATTTTTCAAAAAAACGTACGAATTCAAACAGTTAAAAATCCGGAGAATATGGGCCCGCTCCGCTAGTACTATAGGTAATAACACTATTTCATAAAATAACTGTAACAACATGTCCGGTACTCAGGATTGTCGAGAAGATTACATTTTTTCGTTTTTATTTAAATAATTTTTTTTTGGTATTAAATTTTTTTGCTTTTGTATATTTTGTATATTATGATTTTTGCACTGTTTGTTCTACAAAGTAAAATGAAAACCACATATACATATATATATAACCTTAACAGAGATAATCGTAATTTGAATTGGAAATTATGATTAAGTTGCAGAGATGAACGACGAATTATATAGCCGCAACAACGATAAATGAAACGGAAAGTAGACTTTGCACTCACCTGATCGAAACAGTGAAAGAATTTCAAGATAACTGATGTACTGTCACAGATAAAATTCCAAATAAAGTAAATGCTGAAATGTGAAAAAAGAAAAATTTAGCAGTTCTTTTTTCGTTTAGAATTTTGTATTTTATATCGTTTTAGAAGTTTTTCCTTTTCCTGTTGCTGAAATTCATCTGTTCTTTTAATAAATTTATAAAGATTAAAATTTGCTTTGGAACATTTTAGACTGTAACCCTTAGAATTATAATGGGCGCCGTGCAGATTTTATACGATATTCTTTTTTTTTTTTTTTTTTTTCATTTTACTATTATTTTTTCGAAGCGGTCCACACTAGGAGCATTTTTTAAAGGTCTCCTGAACGGGATTTGAAACTGGCAGATCAACGCAAAACGCCTTCGTAAGCTATAGACTAGCGTTATTTCAGATGTCATCATTTTACGGACAGCAAAGTAAGTCGAAAGAGTAAACGGTTTGCTTGAAATTCGACGAATGTTTCGGAGCACTATGCGGAGATTCGATATTTAGTTCACTTTCGAACATCGCTGTAATATATGCGGGACGTAATTAGCAAACGAAATAACGCAGAATATTAAAATGGAAATTAAATAAAACCAAATTAAAGAACGTTTTTTTTTTTTTTTTTTGTTTTTTTTTTATAGGTTCGTCAACATGGACGTTCGGTCCAAGAACAAAGGAAAAGAGAGGCAATAGACTCAGATCTTTACGCGATCATAGCCGATGAAAAAGAATCAAGAGCTTGGACAACAGAACGAGACGGGAGGGGAGAAAATTTTTGTTCCGCTGTGAAGAAAGTAGGATGCCTGCCCGGTTAGAAGAGTTAATAAAGTTAATTTCGATACGAATGCGGAAAAAGACAGAGACGGACAAGCGACAAACCGAGCATAAGCTCGAGTGAAAAGAAATTTTTTAAGGTTAAGGTTCGGTGTCGGTCGATTTTTTCATCAGTTCGGACTTGTAAAGGAAGTAATCAGTTTTACGTACTTGTAACTTAACCTTCAGGATTATAGTGTTAGAACACTTGTTCGGAGGATTTGTGATGGAGCAGGCGCGAAAAAGAGAAAACTAGTTGTTTTTTAATTAGTATTAATTGTCAACACATCCGCGGAGGATTAAATAGAACGTTTTAAAGCGACCTTTTTGATTTTTTTTACTCAGCCGCATACATTCTTGTTTGACTTCCTTGTAGTTCTAAGAAATGAACTACAACGCGATTAATTAATTCTTAAAAGTACCTCTAGCAAGATATCGCTGCCCGAAAGGCTAACAGAGATGAAAAACTTTTAGATATCGTAGTAATAGAATAGTATACCGAAACGATGTATGAGTCGAGAGAACTTATTGATAGGTTAAGGCGCAATTCATTTTAAACATCACCAGGGTTTACAAAGCGTAAAAATATTTCGATAGCGAAATTATTTCGAATTATCTGACGTGCATTTTGCATTAAAACGAATCTTGAATCAAACGGGAGTTAACGATTAAAAAAAAGGGGTAGCCATTATTAAGCTTTGAGAAGATACATATATATATATATTATTTTTTTTTAAATTTATTCGAAAGCATCAATGGTGTAGATAATTTTGTAGCGCAGCGGAATTCGAACTAGTTCTACTCGAACGAAACCTAAACGACGGTAGATTTTATATGAAATAGTAAAAAGAATTTAGCTGATTTTAGCAAATATTTAAACACAGAAGAAGAAATAGAAGCCGGATCCTTTGCAATGAGTTGGAAGTATCACTACATGTTTGGCTAAACAGAGATGTCACAATCAGGAGTTGCCTTGTTTCGGACTCAAATCGTTATCCCGCTCATATATACGTGACCTGAAATCGAATATCGAGTATTATGCTAGTCATCTGAGCGAATGTGCAGGCGGGATCATCGGAAAAGAAGAAAAGAATTGAAACTGATTCTTCCCAGATATCCCCCCGTTAGAGACCTTTCAAAGTTAATCTTACAATATTCGACACCTTGATATATATATATATATATATAATTCCCGCTTTACTTTTACTCGCTTGAAAAGGTTAAAAGAGAAAATCTGAAGGGGGAATTTAAAAAAAAAACCGAAGAAGTCAATGTAAAACAGAAAAAACGAGTGTCTACGCTTCACGCAGGTATATTAATACATGAATATATCTTATGGGCAGCAGTTTCGCCCTTCCTTTATTCTTTCACTCGACATACGGATTATCTAAGTTATTTTTTTGAACCGTCATTGTAGCCTTTATATCTTATGGGCAGCAACGAGTGTGAAAGCAGACGTGTTCATGATTTTTATTGTACAGAAAGTGATTCTTTAGAAACGGAATTTTTACATTTACATCGTTGACGATATTTACAACATTATTAACATCGTTTACATTATTGATATCATCGATGATAGTTAAATTATTTACACCATTTACAGCATTAACATTGGAGGTATGCGTCGTTATCGAAAGGAGAGGACGGTCCGCACTAAAGCACGAGATACGTGTAAAAAGACGACGTCAATGCACGTGAAATTTCGTGATGCGGAAATGGTTAGTTTACTCTTTAGTTCGAGGCCGAATTCTGCGCACATAAATTCCATGAATGTGGACCATGCGACCCTCATAAATCCAAGTTAAGATCACCACCGAGGAGAACTTTGGTTTTGTACGGAATCTACGTTTTTAAGATGCGGAAAAAGAGTCGTATAGCCTGAGAAAACTCACGGTCGACGAATTCACGATCCAAGAAGATGATCATCGCTTTCTCCTCTGGAAAAGTAAAGGCTGACCATCACGAATCTCCCGTTTTTCTAAGAAAGAACAGGAACCAAAATTCGATTTTATTCCGTAATTATTCGAACGGGACCTTTTCGCCTATTTTAAAAACCCCAAATGTCGAAAATTAAATATTACTTCATATCTCCATTTGTCAGTATGGGAACCTCTGCTAAATGAGCAGAATAGGCTGGTACTTTTTAGCTTCGGTCGAGTAAAGATATCGCTTTTTTATTTATTTATTTAATTTTTTTTTCGGTTTCTACTGTTATTCAGTGTTCACTGGAATTAACCGACGGCGAGGGTACTAAATGTCGACAGTTACATAGATATCTAAATTATGAGGAACTCTTCGCAGTTTCGTAACGTTAGCTGCGAGGAGTGTGTAAATACGGTTTTTATTTTACATTCCTTCCGAATAGAGTCCATGTCTCGTACTCGTTCATAAGAGAAAGTTGAGTAACTTGGTTAAGCATATAAAAGTATCGTATGCCGCGGGCCAGAACTTTACGAGCAGCCGGAATAACCTGCGCAGCGATTGACGGTACCAGCGCACGTATCTATCTCCGCTGTAGGTTGCTCGTAGGATATGCGTCAATCTGGAAGTGAGAATGGCCCGTTGTAAGCACGTATGAAAAATACCGAGCATATATTTTCGGCGACGAAACGAACGAGTACGTAGGAAGCTAATTAAGAGAGCGAACACTTGCTTAGGTTCGGTACTTCATTTTGTTTCGGTTTTTATTCTTTAACCCTTTGACGAGAAAATCGCAGCATCAGCGTCCGGAAGAGAACGGGATGCGAGGAAGAATGTTCCGGAACGTTGCGAGAGATAGATAACGAGTCGGCAACGCAAGATTGTTGTTGGGGTGCATCCATTTTGAAAATTGTGTAGCTTCCAGCACCGAAACTTCTTTGCGCCCCCGTTGCCAACCCTTCGTACGACTACTAGCAACTTTACCTTTTCTGCGTCTTTATATCGATCCTTTACTTTATGACAACCCCTCCAACATTATTATTACTATTATTATTATTAGTATTATTATTTTTATTATTATTATTATTATTTATTATTTCTATGTAGCAAACTAACTGTACAAGGTAATGAAAATATCATATCCAACTATTTTAATAATTATTTTTGCGATAGCATAAATCGTAGTTTAAATAAAATAATAGATGAACAAAAACCAACTCCGAAATACCAAACTCGTTTACTTTCATAGCTTCGTTAAAGAGGAATTTGCAAAAGCTATTTCATCCGTAACTAATAAAACTTCATTCGGATACGATTAAATCTGAACTAAACGAAAGAAAATATCCGGGTTTTTTCCCAACCATTATCATAAAGAGTCTGTTATATTTCGGAGTTTCCCTGAAGCACTTAAATTACGTCTCATAACGGTAGTTCATAAAAGAAGCCGGGATAATAAGACAGGCGTAAGCATTAAATAGAGGTGTTTTAAAACAATTTATTTTTTCAATGATAATCAATACGGATTTGCATCAAGGAAGATAACAACAGGCACGTTGCTTTATTTGATCATCTACTAAATATGGCAAAGAATATTGAACTATTGACGAAGGGGTAAGTCAGTAATTTCAGTTTGACTTAATTAAATACGATAGGCATCTTGTTGAATAATCTTTACAATTTTCGGCTTAGAGGAGGGAATATTCGTAGTTGGCTTAAATGTTACCCCTCCCGAATAGGAAATATATTGTTAAATTAAATAATATTTATTGCTGGAAGTTATTTTAATGTTGATATTTTATATCAGTTTGTACATTGGCAACACTGTGCTTATTTTATTTTATTGGTTATTTTAAATCGTTCCGTTCACACATGTTACAACATCCGACACTGTTCGTTACTTTTATTATTTTCTGATCTTTATTAATGGTTGTTTTTCTGTCGCGATATAACAATAATAAACCTGTATAATTTCGACAAACCGTTTTGATTCAGTAGTATTTATGTTAAAAAACATGAAAGAATTTAAGTTTTCAATTAAAGACGGTAACACCAGAGGTTGCGGGGAAGAAAAGTAGCCAAATTACTAAAACTTCTTTCACTGATTCGAATGTTGTTTATGGTCCCTTCAATGCACAATCTACTGACCCAGTTTGTAAGGGATGATTTAAAAATCTATTGAAAAAATTCAAAGAAATATATTGGACTATTTTTCTTTATTCTATATAACCAATAATGATGACTGATTCCTAATGAAATGTGCATTTTCATTTTCTTAGTTCTTTCCTAATTGTATTCGCATGTTTATTTTTTAATTTGCTCGTAAATACACTCAAAATATATTTGAAATCATTTTTTATATTAATTATATTTAGTTTTGAAGTTATGTATACCTATATAGTAAGTTTTATGATTTGTTTTTCTCGTACATGTAACGCTTCTGTTTTTATATTATATTTACATTATTATATTAAAAAAACTATATCTGTTTATTTCTTATGATTAAATAAAAGAAGTTTTATATCTTTCTTTATTCATTTTCGTTTTAAAATAAAATCAAATCAAATATTTTTATCATAAAATTCCACACGTGCGCAAAAAAGTGCGGGCAGTGGAGTACAACAGATGCGCACGGGAAGAGAATATTATAAAAAGTAAAAAGAAGGTTTTACATAAACTTTTAAACTTAAAATTATAATATCCTCTGGTACATTTAAATCAAGTAAACCGATCAAATAAAAAGAAAAAAATTGCCTATAAACAAATGAAAACAACTTTAAATTTAAAAATAACTGTAAATAAGTATGCACAGCCACATATCATTCATTGAATCCTCACATTTTACATTTCATACATACATTCAGCCACAATAATATCCCATATCATATGTACATTCATACCAAAAGTCGCGAAAGTATTTTAAACGTAATCCACACATACTGCAACAAGTAAAGTATTGTAACTGTTAATTTTTCCTATTTTTATTTATTTATTTATTTTTTATTCTTATTTTTATTATCTTTTCTCTATTTATATATCCATTTATTTGTATTTCAATTTATTTATAAAGTACTAGAACATAAGTATAAGGTCAATAATTTACGCCTGTGTTTTGGAATTATTTAGTAAAGTTTTTACATCTGCCGGTAAATAATTATACATAACAGCTACAATACATATTGTATTTGAATATTGATCTATTTTTTATTTTCAGTACATTTTATTACACTTCAATACTGCATTACTTTCGCATAAATGAACATTTCTGCGATAATAATAATAATAATAATAATAATAATAATAATAATAAAGATATTCGATTATTATTATTACTATTGTTATTATTATTATTATTATTATTGCATTCGATTTTTTAAGTTTTTTGTTCCTTTTTATTCTAGAATGAATAGTAAGAGTTTATAGCGTAATGCACAAAAGAACTAGGGAAGTCCCGCCAAATAGTGTTAAATAATAAATCGATTAACTGCGAAGTGTAATAGTCGACTTTTCTAAATAACGTTAATTTTAATTACTTGTATTCTGGCTTCATTGAGTTTGGTGGTTCGAGCTAATTCTTCCCTACAGTAGATGTCTGGATAATGAGATTTCGCGAACGCAGCTTCCAGTTCAGCTAGTTGTTCCTGGAATAAGAAATAAATTTATAAAATTTAGTGTTCGCTTTCGAAAAGTTGACGCTATTTTTTTAAACACTATTTCAAAAATCAGTATAGTAGTCAAGCCGAAGTATATGCTAGCCATTTTCCTCGTTTTCGACTAACGTGTAGTATGTTCATCGAGCGGTTAGCGCTGCGAAAAATAAAAAACGTAGTCGTAAAGAGAATTATAACGTTCAGTGTTCCATGTTTCAATGAACTGAAAAATACCTTTTGACTGATGCAAATAAAATATTTCCGACCCGATGTTCTGCTGGCAGTTTATTAATATTACGCTTGGTGGATTTCCTAATAATAATTACAACAAAAATCGAACATTTTCCCAGCTAATTTAGCCTTACCATAACTTTTAATAATAGTATACGTATGGAACGGACAAATTTGGATAGTCCTAGGCTCGAAAACCATCGTGCTAAATGAAAACATTGGTAAAGATTAATAATCGCTAATAGTCGTGCGAAAGACAATGACAAATCATTACGCACATCAGTGGCTATCGGTCTATAAACATAGGTACTCCAGACTGGTGATGGGTAAGTCCGTTATTTTTTTCGCATATGGATCAGGAACTGCATCCCGGATACATACCCATCGGATCGACATGGATTCGATGCTAACGTACACAGGACAATCAATACTGGCACACTGGTCCATACTGATCGTCGATTTTACGTAACCAGCATTAGACTATAGATTATGTCATGTCAGTTGCTTAAACAAGTCCGGAGTTGCGTAGATTGCTCATATAGCGGTAAATTACTGCGCTTACGTTTGTTGCTAGTCTTAATTCTTATTGTGTTAAATCAATTAATTAGAAAACAGAGTGCATGAACAGGCAGAGTTACAACACCCAAACGTATATTAATTATTATGCCATTTTAATAACAACGTAATATGAAAAATCAGATAACATTTTTGTATCGATTAGATAGTTTATAGGTAATGTTATTTTTTCGATTATGTAATGTTGAAAAATTATACAGTCAACTGAAACAAACTTTTCTATATTATAGAACACTGCCATTTGGATATTCAAGAGATGTGCTCATGGCGGAGTTCGAAGGTTCGACTTTCATATTCAAGTAAGTGTATTCAGAGCCGTCAAACTAATAAACGCTGACAAAAAATCAGGTGGAAAGCAGTAGTAGGGGGAATCACCGCTACATTTCTATCTCGATATCGTGACGTACTCTGAAAATCATTCAAATGCCGCACCTACGGAATATACACTGGAAAAACTAATCGGCAACAACCTTCCGCAATGATATAGGTTGGCGGTATCCTCTCGCGCTCTCGTTGGTACGGCACTCTAGAGGTAAGGGCAAACAAGTGAAGAATGGAGAACACAATCTCTACTATTGCGTCTTCATCGAACAGTAAGTTAAAAGACATCGATTTAAGATAAATCGGAAAGGCAGCCAACATTGTCAAAAAAAAAAAAACCAATAACAATCAGAAAAATTAGATAATACGTAAGAAGGTCAATCGTTGAATATAAGATCTTTATATCAAGTTAGTAAAATGTCGAATTATGGCTCTAGAAGTAGAGAAAGATTAGAAATTGATATCTTAGGAATTAGACGCGTTAGACGAGATGCGATAAAACAAATGTAAATGGTAATCTTATATACTAAGGTAAAAAAACAAACATGAATACGGCTTGGAACTTATATTAAAGAAAGAATTAGGCAATTTAGTAAACGGAATATTAATTAAATTAAAATATGCAATTTTAATAAAATTAAAAACAAAGACGAAGGCAAAATATTACAGCCAAGCTGATACTGGTGCGGGTGAAACAGACAAATTTGATTATGATCTAGAAGTGTATTAAGTACAAAGAATGATGATAATAATTTTATATTGAGAAATTTTGATGTCGGAGTGAGAGAAACAACACTAAAAAATGTTATGCCCTTTATCGACATGTACAGTGGAAGCAAATCAGTAGTAGAAAATGCTACGGAGTTCACGGATGATTTAACCGGTGTCTATTAAACATGATGATATTGAATAATACCCGTTTTTACAACACAAAAAAATCGATTCACGAGAATCATACGCACCTTAAAATAAGACATAAATAACTTTGCTTGACGGAAGTGTATCACAAATTACTATTTTTACTATAGAATGAGTAACAACATAATTCTTCAGTGGAATATAAACGGATTATCGTTGCATTACGCAGAACTACAACAACTTGTTATTCTAAAACAATAATTTTAATTAGTTTAACGCTCGGCCATACTAATTTAATCCATTTATACCTTTCCGATAACACAGCGCCTCCATTCTGTCCTTTCTGTATAACTTCTCAGCTTACTCTCCGACATATCCTAACAAGTTGCAATAATCTATCCGAATCCCGCCAAAAGTTTAATCTATCCTCAAACCTATCCCAATTACCGCGTAATAATAGTCCACATATAAATGATCTCTTCTTATTCCTCAGAAACTGTAATTTATATTATACTCCCGAATTAATATCATAGGCGCGGCTTTTTTTTTTTTTTTTTTAATTTTTTAGGCTCGTCAACAGAGGGCCTTTACCCCCAGAAAGAATTAGGAAAGGAAGGAGTCAATTATATCTTGATATGGTCAGATTTAGGAGAAAGGAACAAATAATACGAACAATGTGTGGAGAGAGAAAAGATAGGATATAAGAGGCGCAGTATGGAGTAGGAAGACCGAGTATCAATAAAATGGAATAGAAAGCACAGCAGAAAGAGATAAACACTTAAAGAACACATGGTCCGCATCGCAAACACGCTCTTCGTTTGAGCGCGGAGTACAATATGGAGAGGCAACCAACGAAAAACGAAAACGGGAGAAAGATAATAGAGTATGGCTCAAGATCGCAGATGAATAATGAAGAAAACAACAGAACGACGAAGTGAAAGAAGCAAAGAGAACCACGGATTGGCAAGAAGACTAAGTTAAACAGATAGATAAAAAAAAAAAAACAATTGTTAGGAAATGTCTAACGGATGCAATTGCTGTCGGGGAATTCTCGAGTATACTTTTATTATTTATCAAGGGTAGAGGTGGGGACGACGGAGTGGTAGTGCGAACAGGCTCAAAGTATGTGGGAAGTAGAAGGGGAAACATTTTGGCAACAGAAAGGGCAATTTTTAGGGCGAGCTCTTTGCAAGAATTATGCGACAAGATTGTGTGTCTTATGCGCAGCTAAGTAAGGGCGTAGAAATCCCTGCGACAAATGTCTCTTTCCGACCACCATGCCTTGATTAAGGATTTAATTAGACTCAAGAAGGTATAGTGTGAGGTCCAATGCTTTTTCCACGGTGGCGGAGGAGGGGGATTATTCGGCTGGGAACAATGTATACTGCTGATCGGGCGGATGCATTAACGCGTAACTAGACACCCATAGAAATGTAACAAGACATTCCCTCTTAACAAGTTTGTATACTATCTGCTGGGTTCGGATCGCTAAAGAATATTTGGTGTAAGAGGATTCGAGATTATCGATAAAGCCATCGATGAATCGGACGTTTGGCAGTAACTACTATCGAAGTTTATGGTGGTACCTCGAGGCATATATTCGATCAAAAGAGACCCGTAGCAATCCGAAAAGACTGTGGCTATAAGCTTCTTCGCAGACTTCTCTGCCTTGCAATTTTTCGGCCGCGGTGAATTCTCCCGTTTGGTATCGATTTTCGTGGTTTAAAGTGCTGAATCCACTCACGATCGGGCCAGTTCGACATTGCATTATCACCACACGTAAACGAGCTAACGAATAACTGCACGTTGTTCACAAAAGTTGGACGCGCACTGTAGTGGTGTAGCTGCATGGTTAAACGAACACTGACGGCGTTCTAAGTAGGACCTTGAAATTTTTACCATGTACTCGCATAACCTTCTCGAACATATAATAGCATTGTATTCTTTATCTCGCTAATGTTACCACAAGCTGAGATCTGAAAGCGTGGCGCAGACTTTTGAAACGTCCCTCGTACAAATGAAAATTAAGAAAGTCTATATTATTAGGTTTCTTCAAGTATCTCAGTGTTTAATAACTGCAATTTAAGAAAAATACTGACGAAACAAACGTTTATTTGGTATCTGACTGACGTCGTTGACATTCCGAGTAAAATAGAAGAAAAGTCAAAAATCTGTACGTGTTGATGGATCTCAGTGCTAGTTTATTCCCGTAAATGCGTAAATCAACAATAATGACAAGTACCTAAAATTCAAGGTGGAACTGATGACCGTTTCAGGCAATATTGTAATCCTTACTTTTTCGAAGGACTGCTATAGAACGGTTGTGTTAAGTTAGTTGGATTTCTTTTTTCTCTTCTTTTTCAATAAAAATAATTTTGAACATGATACGGAAATAAAAATAAATTTTTGTTTTCCTTATGATTTTCTGCGAAATTCTTTTACTAGAAATTACTGTTCAACTTTTTCGGAATTTTTACACTCTGATGCACGAACGAAATGCTTCCAAGACAAAACTCTGTCCCCGTTGAGTCTGAGCTTTCTGTACGAAAAAGTAAAATAAAATTAATCGAATGTAAAGGAATTGGTCGGAGAAAAGAAATAAGATTTTTTCTTTTTTTATTATTATAAATAAATATAAATAAGTTGTGGGTCTCACCGGGCAAGCAGACCCGTTGCGTGAGTGCCCAACACGCTTATTATCGTTTATTATAGTAAACAAAATTACAGTTAATCATTCTTACTACCTAAATCGAACGTATTAAATCAAAAAATAAAATATATCAATCAACACAAATATATATATATATATATATATAAATAGCACAATAATACACCTATACAGAGGGGCCGCTTACATATTGGACATTGCATACATTAATGTACAGGAAATAAAAGGAAACTGGTAAATAGATAGTCTAAAAGAGCCCTAAAAAATGCAGCAATAATAATAAAGAGAAAAGAGGATGCAGCAAAACTCCTTAATCTTTACACCACTCTTTCAACCACTTCCTCACTTCCCTCTTTCATATACCAATTTCGTCGCCTTTAAATATATGTTTGGAACGTATTGACACGACGCGTGTAACGCAGAGCAAAGTTGAGAAGAAGGAAAAGATGATCGGACCGAGAGTTCTGCAAAGGTGGTCAAATAATATTTTTAGCGGACAGAAACGGGGAAATTCAGAAAATATGTAAATCGCTCCTTGACGACTCTACACGCGGTTCAAATGTCAATATATCTTTTTTTATATTTTAGGCGTGCCTGCATTCCCGGGGAAATTAACACGACACGTCGACATCAACATCAATGCAAATTGAAAACGATGTTGGCTCTGTGTTGTTTATGATATAACAAACTGCGTTATTTCGCCTGTTACCGCGCCCGGCTATATATTGATGACCTCAATGTGTCCTTGTCCTCCAGCTTTCCGTCCAATGCGCAAAGTATCCGGCAAAATACTTTTAGACTTTTCAACACGAAGAAAGTGCGACAAAGAAATATGTCAACAAGAATTCAATTTAAATCCTATTTAATTTTGTCCAGGAAGAAGAAATATGGTGACGAAGAAATGTCACAAAACTTTACAGCCATTTTCAAATGCAACCGGTCGGCAGCTAGGGGGAAGCATTAATTGTTTTATCCATAATGATCGTTTTAATACCCGCATCCAATAGGAAAGAGAAGTATCGCGGTCATTTTTTAGGGGTAACAAAGAAATCCTGTCTAACGTACTTTGGAAACACGAACTTACACGTATCTTACACTTCAATCATCAACGTAAATATAAATTTAGAGGATTAATTGTGCATATTTGGTTACGTTGCGCGTAAATACGCACACTGTAGCGCGAGTAAAATGTTCCCGCGCATACTTTTGCGCAGCGTAATTATGAATTTATTTACTTTCGGTTTTTTCGAAAACCGTGAAATAGGAGCTAATCAGATATTAAACCGGTAGTCGTGCATTGACAATATGCAAGAGCCGATAACAGGAATTGCAGCGGGGCATAGGAAGGTTAAGATGTATGTAGGAAGTGCGGTAATTGAAAGATGGAGTTTCTTAAAATTTGAATCGTAAAAACGAAAAAGGAATGGATAACATTATTTTTTCCTCGGAGAGGGCCGGAGAGGTTTCGCGGAATCAACGGATTTTTCGAGGTTCTACTGAAAATTTCGCAAATCCGTTCGCTCTTCGCGAAAAATAACGTGTACTGCGCTTAAATGAAGACTTAGCGGGGCAACAGTCTAACCGATCAAAGTTAAATCTGTCTGCCAAACTTACGGAAGTTATAATTAGCGATTAAAAATAGTCTAGGCATTTTAAACATTTCGATAAACTTTTTAGCGCAGAGTAATTTGACTTATCGTGTACCTGAGTGAATGTGGTTCTATGTCTTCTTCTGGCTGGTGTCGGACAGGAAGCTGTAGTCGGCGTGTGTCCGGTGTGCTGTATAACGGACGACGGTGAAGCAACTCCCATTGTTGGTTCTCCCTTTAGTTTCTTAAAGGCACCTTCGGAATCTGCAAGAGTAATTTTCTTAAAATAGTAATACAAAAATGGATAGCAGTTATAATTTTACTTAATTTTCGTTTGTAATTATTTGCAAATCAAATTGTATTGTATCGGTTTTTTGTTTTCCTTTTTTGCTTTTCTTTTTGTTTTTTTCGATGCGATTAATAAACAGTTTAAGAAAATAAACCGACAAATTAGTTACACGCGATAAATGCGGGAAATTTATTATTAGTAAAATTTACACAGAGTTACTCCGTCAATTTGAAAACATTTCGGAAATATAAATTAGAAAAAGTGGTTAGGAAGATTAAAACTACGCCCCATCGGGATGGTGAGTTTTAAAATTAGCGGGAGCGAATTAAAATTATTAAAATAACTAATCGTTAATAGAGCCGTGTGGAAGGCAGTGGCAAAATGCCGTCATACGGAGCCGTATATCGATGAACTATATATGAGCACTTGGGACTACCGTGATATATCGATTAAAAGTCAAATGATTCCGATCACAAGTGTAGCCTGGCGTACGTATCGGCAAATGTTGTCGTGACCACTGTATCCGTACAACAGAGATATATAGCTATGACGTTCGGGGTTGAGCGGTACAACTTGGAATATTAGAAAAAATACGATAAAAATAAAATTAAACCGTATAGAATTAATGAGAAAATGTTACAACATATTTGGAGTTTTTTTTTTTTTTTTATTGTTTGTTTGTTGTTCTTTTTTTTTTTTTTTTTTCTTGTCATGTATTTTGGCGCGGAGATTAGTTTATTTTATCCATTTTACTCTTTCTTTCTTGTAGTCGAATGTATTTGGTTTTCTACTACCTATTTCTTTAGAAATTTCGTGTAATTTTCTTTTTTCTTGCTAGTTTAAACTCTTGCTCAGATCTTATTCAGGCTATCGTTTCTTTCCCAAACGTCTTTCACTCACGTCCCGTACTCTTATTCATTCTCATCTTTCAATTTATAAGAACTGGCGTTTTACGCCTAGGAAAATCCCTGTTTTAGCTTTCATTTCCCTTCGCCTTAGTTCCTTTTAGCATTACACAATCTCATGTAATAATCTCCCTGTTTTTAGCTTTGCCGATTTCTGCCCCAATGGTTTTTTTTTTTTTTTGTACATACTTTCACTTTCCAAATCCCTTTCTTAGTCAAATAGGAATTCAACAGCATTATCAATTCCCAATTTCTACCGCATGTAACCATCTTCACGGATGGCTCCAGGGGACCAACTCATGGTGTCGGAGCTTCTTTTGTCCTTCCGGATTTCAACTTATCTGAATCATTTCGTCTTCCTTCTTTCTGTTCCATCTTTACAGCCGAGTCGATGGCTATCCTACGCTCCATTATCTTAATTTCTTCCAGTCGTCGATTTTGTAATTATTTGATTATTTCAGACTCCATGAGTGTTCTTCAAACGATCAGTTCCCCTTTTCCGGATCACTCTTCCGATTTCATCATTCTTCGCATATGCTGTCTTGTCTATTTTCTTTCTTGTCACTACTCCATCCGTGTTGATTTACTGTGAAATCCCAGCTATATGGGCATTAAAGTTAATGAGACGGCGGGGATTCATTGGCTGAAGTTGCTGCTTCCTCTCGTTCCTTTTTTAAAAAAGTTCCATCCTCTAACTTGAATTCCCTATGTACTGAGTTTCATCTTAAACTTTGGTCAGATATTTACCCCGTCTCATTTCGTAACGAGCAATCCTTTTATTTGTCTATACAACCTAGTCTTCCTTCTAATCCTTTTGAGTTTCCTTCACTTTTCCGTTCTGTTGTCATTTCTATGATTCGATTGCGTTTTGGCCCGCCTTTCTGCTCATTTCATATTTGCCAACAGCGGGCCAGCTCTGCAAGCCTTGCTCTTGAGCGCAGAAACTGTTGTTAAATGAACCAAACTACTTTAAAACCCAGCTTAACTCGCCTACTGCAACCTCTGCTGACTTGCCGTAATAGTTACCAAGAGGCTGCACCTACATTTCTAAATATGCAACTGGCTAAAAGCACGGTTTTGTAATAATTAATATAAAAAAAAAAAATCAGATACAAACAATTTCAATGTTTCGAGGTTCACAAACTACCATTAAAAACCATAATATCTTGCACTGATTAAAAAAAGGTTTTTTTTTTTTTTAAATTAAAAAAATATTTTAATTTCAGTATTTCTGTTCTGCTTTAATATAAAAAGTGTACTGGAATTTAAAAAAAAATATAATAATAACTAAATAATTTTAAAAACAATGTTGTTAATTAAAAATTAGAGATTTTCTACAGTTTTAATTAGATATAAAACTCCCCATATAAGTTTTTTTTATACTTTATTAACGTATGTAACGTTTTGATATGATAAAATCTATTGTAAGAAAATCAAAAAGTTTTTAAGATAATGCAACGCATGTGAGAGATTATGTTCATCGATTGTTCAACGGTCGTGTTTATTGCGTTCGTGAATGTAATTTGTGAGTAGTTTTTCGCGCGGTGGTAATTACTGCTTCCGAGTCGTTGTTATCTTATCTTATCTTGTCGCTCGGCCGAACAGAAACATACAGACGGCTGCTGATAACGCAGGTGAGATCTTTCTTTTATAGGCTGGCTCCGCCAGTCTGTTATTATTTAACCGGCTTATTATTTCAAAACTATGAATAAAGGTACGAATGTAAATCGCCCGTCTATTCCGGCAAGTAGTTCGGGTAATACTGCCGTTGCCTCTCTTCGTTTACAAAAATCATCGTCAGGGTACGTTATTAAACGACAACTATCTACTCCTACAACTAGTGACAGTGACAGTTGGTCCACGCCTAAACGTACAGCGCCAGCGAAGAAGGCTGGGACCGACAAGCTCGCCAACAACGTGTCTGTTCACGATAAAAAACCAGTTAAAGTCAATATATTTGAATTCCTTGCGAACGAGGACGCAGACCTAAATAAAATGCAAACCAACACACCTTCTCCAAGTAATAACGAAACGAATGTAGCAAACGGAGACAGTAATTCAACTAATGTTGAATTGGGTATTAATAAAACTAAACTCCCTCCGCCGATAATGGTTAAAAACATACAAAAATTCACTGAATTTAGACAATTTTTGCTAACCTTGAAAGATATACAATTTTCTTTAAAATCTACCATATCAGGCGTAACTATAAGGACTCAAAACGCGCTAAGTTACCGCGCAGTTGTTAAAGCCCTGAAGGAAAAAAATTATCTTTACTATACGTATTCACTTGCGGAGGAGAAACCTTTTAGGGTGGTCTTAAAAAACCTCCACTCCTCTACAGATACAGCGGACATAACGAGCGAACTACGGTTAAAAGGATATGATGTCATTAGAGTTGTTAACATCTTAAAAAGTAAAACAAAACAGCCTCTTCCGATGTTTTTTGTAGATCTAAAGCCGTCCCCAAAAAATCAGGACATATTTCAAGTCACTTGCATGCTAAATACTATTGTTGCAGTTGAAGAACCATATAAGAACTCTAGACTACAGCAATGCAAAAGATGCCAGCTATTGGGCCACACGGCAAATTATTGTAATTTACCCCCGAGATGTGTCAAATGTGCAGGACGGCACGACACCAAATCTTGTCGTAAAGACCCGACGGAACCAGCGGTTTGTACGCTATGCGAAGGGAGCCACCCGGCAAGCTATAGAGGGTGTCCCGTGCTAAAACAACAGGCTCAGTATTATAACAAAGTGCGATCCTCTCACGCTCAAACTCAGATAACCAACTATAATAGTTACCATCATCCTGAAAAAGCTTTTCCTTACGTAAATAGCAAGTCCTATGCTAGTGTGGCTAAAAATGATGCTAAAGCTAATAATATGAACTACGATCACCTAATTAATGGTAATCACGTCAACGAAAATATCGATAACGTTAATGGTAATAATATTAATGGCATTTTGGCATTGAATCTTACGTCATTTCTAAACGAATTTAGAAGTACGATTAATCCGCTAATATCGTTAATGACAAAGCTAATAGAAAAATTAATACCATCATGTTAGATAACAGCAGTATTGTCACACAACATTCGCTAGTCATTATGCTGTGGAATGCCAACGGCATTACAAGCAAAAAGAACGAACTAGAAATTTTTCTTCAAACCAACTCTGTTGATGTTGCACTCGTCACAGAGACACATTTAATAAACGAACGCAGTTTCTCCATACACGGATATGAAGTGTACTCAGTGCATCATCCTGATGGCACAGCACGTGGAGGAGCCATGGTAATGGTTAAACGCCGCTACAAGCAACACAAAAATTTTTCTCGCTCCTCGTATGCGTACCAAATCATAGCAGTAAATATTGAGACACTTTCAAGTGAACTTGGAATAGCTGCAATTTATTGTCACGGTGAATTTCGTATTCCACAGACTGAATTCAGCGCGATCTTCCGGCATCTTGGAAACAAATTCATTTGTGGTGGCGATTTCAATGCGAAGAGCAGCGCATGGGGATCAACGATAACTAACCAATCCGGGAAAAGGCTTGTCAAGGCAATACAAGAAAATTCTCTTAGCATTCTTTCTCCGATGTCTCCGACGTATTGGCCTAGCCACTGCGACAGGCGACCGGATATTCTGGACTTCTTTATTATTCGTGGACTTCAATCTTACGGCAGATCGTGCATCACTTTAGCCGACTTATCCTCCGATCACGTGCCTGTTATTGCCGTGGTAAGCTCTCACCCAAAAACTATATCGCAACATCAAAAGCTGGTCAATAATACTACTAACTGGACTCTCTTTTCAGACATATTAGAAAACGATATTGATCTGAATATCAGGTTAAAAGACGCGAATGATATTGATAATGCAGTTGCCGATTTCACTTCTATGGTGAAATCTGCATGTAACGAATCTACCAGCTACAACAGTAACAAATATGTACATAGTACTTTCGTCCCGATTGAAATAAGAAGATTAATTAGAGACACTCGGGCGGCCAGGAAGAAGTGGCAGCGAAATCGTTACCCCTCGCTCAAGCTCATCTACAATACCTTACAATCTAGGCTGAAGACTGCACTCAGAGACTATAAAAATGAAATCGTGACCTACAAGTTAAACCAGTTAAATAACGATAACAGATCCTTATGGCATAAAGCTAGAAAGTTGACGAAGCCCACTGAGGAGCCCTTCAACTTGAAAGTGAATGGATGCTGGGCAAAAACCGATAAGGATAAAGCGGATGCTTTTGCTAGTCACTTGTCCGCAGTCTTCACACCCCAGCTAGATATGGATCAGGCTCATACACAAATGGTGTGTAATGGCTTACAGGAAGCCTCGCAGTCTACAACTAGGACTAAACTCTTTTCGCCCAGAGAGGTGTTTCAGCATCTCCAGGAAGTAGCTTTGAAGAAATCTCCTGGATGCGACAAGATTACACCGGAGATCATCCGACACTTTCCGCGTAAAGCGGCCATTCTATTGTGCTATATATTCAACAGCTCGCTCAAAATCGGATACTTTCCAAACATGTGGAAGAAATCAGTCATCATTATGATTCGTAAACCAGGAAAACCAGAAATAGAGGTATCCTCCTACCGGCCAATCAGCTTATTGAGTTCTCTCTCAAAGGTCTTTGAGAAACTTATTTTAAATCGATTCCATCCAATAATGGAAAGCCTTCATGTAATTCCGGACCATCAATTTGGTTTTAGATCAGAGCACTCAACCATACAACAATGCCACAGGTTAGTTGATGCCATCTCTTTCGCACTCGAAAAGAAGGAAGTTTGCTCGGCGGTTTTCCTTGATGTTGCCCAGGCTTTTGACAAGGTATGGCACGCAGGCCTACTATTTAAGCTAAAACCGTTGGTTCCTTCAGATCTACATAGGATATTATCATCTTACCTAAACGATAGAACCTTTATTGTCCGAGTCAACAATTCGCTTTCGGAAGAGCATCTCATTCAGTCGTCGGTACCGCAAGGGAGCCTACTTGGACCACTATTGTACTCCGTTTATACATCTGATGTGCCTAAGTCTAATCTAACAATCCTCGCCACATTTGCTGACGACATGGCCATACTTGCAACAAATGAAGATCCAGAATATGCTAATGCTGCAGTACAGAGCCACTTAAACCAAATAGCAGACTGGGCACAGCTTTGGGGTATACACTTCAACCCAGCAAAGTGCCAACATGTCACATATACGAACCGACACGTCACTTGTCCTGCCTTAAAAATTTATAATACAAAAATTCCTCAAGTCGACTCAGTCCGTTACCTGGGATTACATATGGATAGGCGACTCACTTGGCGTCATCATGTCCTTCAAACGAAGAAGACCGTCTCCAGTCGTTGTAGATTATTATATCCTCTACTAGGTCATAAATCAACTTTAAAATTAAATATCAAGCGACAACTTTATCTAACGATGATAGCGCCCATTTGGAAGTATGGACTTGAACTGTACGGTACAACAGCAAAATCCAACTTAGCCAAAATCCAAAGGGAGCAGTCGAAGATACTTCGGATCATTGCTTCCGCGCCTAGATATGTTTCAAATTTAACGCTGCACACGGATCTACAGGTATCCTTCGTCAGGAACACCTATGATGAGCAGTACAAAAAATTCTTCGAGAAGCTGCAATGGAGCTCAAATCCGTATATCAGCCGAATGTACCAGTTAAATATTCCTGGAAATCCTCCCAGACGGCTCAAACGAAGAAAGTGGTGTCGGGATGCGCTTCCGATCACCTAGTAAACTCGAACTATTGACTATCGCTCTTATGTAGATTTCGTCGTTTAATGTAACCTCTCTGTGACGAAGCGTCCGCTTTTCCTCAATCCTAATCTGTTGTCCTACTGAGGCCACCACATTATTCACTGTCCTACCTTGCCTTATCCACACGCCTTCCTCACTCCTCTCCCTTCCCTATTTCCTCCTCCCTTCTTTTCCACCTTTAAGTACACCAGAGATCCTCATTGCTTATGATACCTCTCGGCGCAATGAAAAAAGAAAAAAAAAAAAAAAAAAAAAAAAAGATAATGCAACGCATGTGTAAATTCGATAGAAGTTTCGATTTCCACCAATTTCTAGTTTTACTTGGTGTTAAACTTTGACGAATTAATGTGTTGGATAAAAAAATTACGGTAAAAAAAACATTTTGATTTATACATTTTGCACGTGTAAAAGTATAAAATGATGTTTATCGCATAAATTGCAACAGGGTTATTTTGATATTTCCGTTTTAAAGCTAAATGCAACATTTTTAGTTCATTACTTCACGTCGCCGGGCACTAAAATTAACGAAATTTAAATGAAAGAATCAGTTATTTTTCGTAAAAAAATAATTAAATGTACTCAATTTTCAAAAGTCTTTCGCCAATTTTTTTTTTTTTTTTTTAATGAAGTGTTCTGTACAAGAATGTACTGATTGCGTTGGCTTGTCGTAATAACTTTTTTTCCCACATCTTTAAATTTTTTCCTCATATTCTCAAATTTTTTTTACTCGTACACACAGCATCGGTACTAACGTCTATGCGTAAAGTTATGTAAATAAGTATAATAAACACAAAGCATATATTTATTTAAGTACATATAGAGGTGTTTTATTTCCCTCGCGTGGTGGAAAGATTAAAAACTTCATCTAACATTTTTATTGTTCTAAATATAAAATAAATAAATTTCCCTTAAGAATTAATAAACGAAAATAAGTAAAAATTTATATTTTAATAAATTAGAAATAAAAACCTCAATTTAAAGAAACGTTTTCGGGTTATACCATCAGCCAACAACATTGAACTAAAAAGTTTTTAGTTCTGTTTGACTGTGCTCCGTGTTGTTAGCTGATGATAAGCCCGAAAACGTTTCTTTAAATTGAGGTGTTTATTACTAACTCATTAAAATAAAAATTTATACTTATTTTCATTTATTAATTAATAAAGGGAATTTATTTATTTTATATTTATAAATCTTAACAAAAACCGGTATGGATTTATCTGTTGCTCTTTCTTTTTTCTTTTTTTTTTTTTTTAAATTAAAAAGAGTAGCGATAATGTAAATGTTAGAATATCGGTTGAAAGTTTTAATGAATTTTGCTAAATTATTTGGTGGTAAACTTTACAAACCCTTTGAGCTTTACTTGCGCAGTAAGAGAAATAAGGGAAGTGCATTAAGCTATTTACTACTTAAACGCTGCCGTTTTACACGTTCTAGGTACTTTGCTATTAATATGCACAGCCATAATTACAGGCGTAATTTAAACGCGAGGGTGTTAGATAAATTATACGTCAAAGTTAACGTAACTATAAGCCGGGTGGTTTAATTAAAAAAGGAAAACGATTCGTGCCAGCTTTGATGATGAATAACGAAACTCAAAGATTCAGATCAAGCCGAAAATATCAAAATAGCAAACGCTAGACCATCCTAGAAGGAGCACATGTGAAGCGAACAAGAAAAGGGATTGAGTTTCTTGCAAACGCCGGCAAATTTTAGAGTGCATAGGATTCGTGAACCCACAGTGTACTTTATTGCTCTTTTGCCTTTAGTTTTAATTTTATGTAAATTAACATAGAGTGCGAACGATAGTTAAAACTGGCAACGGGCATGATTACAGAAGCGGATTGTCGGGACACTAGCCAACTGATAAAATTGCGATGGCAGCTGAAGATAATATAGAACGAAACACAAAGCTAACACGGTACAAAAATGTTAGCCAGAACTGAAAGCTATTAATTTAAAATTAACCCTTTTTTGACGTCACACGAAATTACCGGACAATGCGCTGAAATTTATTGACCGTGTAATTATGATGTAAAATATCCGGGCTCGGTGTTTAAAATCGGCTATTTCGTATATATTGCTGGTAACAAATAATCGAAAGAAAAAAATCCGTTTATTTTCAAAGTCACCGGCGTTACATAACTAATTTCCACTAAATACGTAAGAAAGTACAAAAGCACGTAATTTCGTTATTCATTTACATTTAAAATAAAAAAACTATCGATGTACAAATAAAATTTGTAATTTGTTTTTGGAAACGTAAAATTCAAATAAGTCTGTCCTCCGTGTATATCCTCTGCTATTATAGTTGTAAAGAGAGGCTTAAAACGTGCCATGCGGAGGTAACGAATTAAAAAGCGGGCGTTGCGCGTGTATCGTATTGAAAGTGTTGACCGAATACGAGTATGTCATTCCAGGCGATAAAAAATAAATGTCTCGTAAATATGATAAAAAAAGCGACAGACTAAACGTTATGGTATATTTAATACCAGAATTACAACAAACGTTACACTTAATCAACGTAAAAACGTATAACATAAAAAAATGCCAATAATTTTTCATATTACTACAGGGCATGAAAATGACACATGGCCATTAATATAGTTTTAATATTCCCCTTAAACTGAATCAGCAGTAATGTATACCGTGGACATCGGTTATTACGACTATAATTTCGGTACAAATATGCATACTATTATAATCATTTTCATCATTTTGATTTATATAACTGAATTACCGTATAAAAATTAATATTAATATGTTATTGATTATACTCGTAATAAAAAATTTTTCATAAAACATTAATGGAGTACCTAGAAATATGGAGCATATTTTATATTTTCTCTTTTAAATGCAAGAACGCCCTAAAAAATCATCAGTATTTATTAAAAATTTTTGATTTCTTTCAGATTTCTGTGTATTTTTCATAACTATTTCAGTTCTCGTGGGGAGAGTTTACCCCCCCCCCGTGGATACGGCCTTGGTATATATATATGATAGGGAGCTTCAGTTCCTACTAGCTTCACTTGTCAAATTCCACTCTGGCCGATTCACGACGACGTCTGTCTAAACGATATTCACTGGATAATTCGAAATGTTTGGGCACCATCGTTATTTGAACATTTATGTATTTGTCGGATGACAATATATTCTAATAGTCTGAAAAAATAGAAAATAGTAATTTTCCTGATTTCTCAGCTGACTGTTAGTCTTATCTTAAATTTTTTCGACCAATCAAAGTAAAACTTTGACCAAAAAATTTTTTTATATAAAAAGAAATGTATTAATATGTGTATATATATGTGTGTGTATGTGTGTGTGTGCGTGCGTGTGTGCAATGAAAATCGGCTATAACGACATTGAAGAAGTTAAATAATTTGAACGTTATAACAGGTCCGTTTTTTTTCCCCCCTATTCCCGAAACGTCGGGTAGGGTACATTTATTTACTAAAATACTGATTTATTATAATAATGGAATTAATATAACCCATTCAATTAAGTATTTGGTATTATATTAATTTTCATTTTACATTTTTTTACAATATATACTATACATTTTTACTATTTACTTAATATAAATGTACATTATTTTTTCGGAATTTTATTTCTTCAATTGCAAATTTGTTAAACTCATTAAAATAATTTTGTATAAATTGTTTTATATCATAATTACAGAGTGTCTGTTATTATTATTATTATTATAATTACATCTTTGTAGTATATGAAAAACATCATCTCTAAAATTACATATTACACAGTTTTGGGAACCAGAAGTCTTAAATTTATATAAATATACATGGACGTCGGCAGCGGGGAGGGGGGGCAGCTGCCCCCCCTGGAGTTTTGAAACTTTTTAATCAACTGGCCATGATGAGTATTTATAGCCGCGTAATCATGAACAATTTGCCAAAAATCCACGAAAATTATGTTTTAATTAAGATTTTATTCTTGTTTAATAAAATATTAAGCCTTTATAACTTATAAATTTTATTTTTCCTCTCATATCCTTTTTCTATCATCTTGCCCACCCCTCAGCCCATCGGCTGGCGACGCCCTTGTAAATATACCTCAAATAAACCGTTCCCTGTTATAAATTAGACATTAAAAAAATTTGGCGGATATTGATTATTTTTAAACCTATCTATTATACTTGGGAAAAATTGATACGTTGTTCTATTATAATTATTCCATATTTCTTAAAATTTATTTATATAAAATTTATCCATAAGTTTTTTCATTTGTTTTACTTTAAGTAGTTTATCTTCATATTCGAAAAAAAATGGTGTCTTATATATAATATTATTCTTAATTACTACCAAACTTATAATATGTATTTGTATTTCATATTCAATTGGCTTAATACCAGCTTAACGATGGCCGACAAATAACTGATAGTTCTATATGGTTTAGTCATCTATATGCCTTTGAAAGCTTTTTAATATCTTTTGAAACTTTTTAGTTTTTAACATTTCTACATAATATTAATATACTATTATAAAGTATATTAGGTAAAATTACACTTTTATACAACGTAACTCCTTTTTTATAATTTATACAGTTTTGATTATTATACAACTTATTAAATATTATTATGAATTTGTTTATTTTGGTTTTAATGGTGAATAATCTGCTCGTTATAAACGGCTCGTTGTTACATCCGAAATAACAAACGAGTATTATAATTTGGTAACGTTCAAAATTGACCGTTTTACTCCGCCATAAAACTTCCGTGAAATATATTTTGTGAAATAATTCTCAAAGCGTGAACTTGGTTTTTTTTCTTTACGAGTGAAAGTGTGTACGATGATGAAAAAATAAAACCTCGAGAGAATTCAAATTTTAATCTATACAAAAGTAGTAGAGAATAGATTAATAATTGTGATCAAAATTGTACCACTCTTGAAATACGAAACATAGAAATAAACATTGACGTTTTTTTAATTGTATCAAATAAAACTTTTTCCAATCATTCTCAAGAAAAATTATAAAACTCTATAATGGCGATGAAGTATTCTATAAAATATCCGTATTTCCTTGATTGTACGAATCTACCTGTGCACGCTTTTTAGAAAAAAATACCTAATTTTAAGAAACATTCTAAAGTACGGACGGAACGGACTGTTGCAGAACTGACCGGTGAAAATTTGATTTGACTTGTGGTGTCTGATTTGTGCGTGAAAGGGACTTTATAAGTTTCAATCGACTCGAATCTTGCGTAATATTAAAAAATTATTCTTCAAATACAACCAGTTTTCAAAAAAAAAAAAAAAATTATAAACATACAGTTGTGTGTTTACTTACACCATGCGGAGAAATCGCGTTCTTTTTCTACTTAACGCTTTCCTAACAACACTTTCGATTGAACGAATTTTAGGAGCAAAAAAAAAAAAAGAATAAACTAAAAGAAAGAAACATACGCGCTATGCCGATTTCTGAGAACAATTTTAAACAACGAATCCATCCGCGAGTTCCTTTCTAATGGCAACCAGGGGAATGGGCCCTCTTTTCAGTCTGACATAAACAATCTCTGAACCGCAACACTTGTTCCGCAACAGGTGTACGCGGGTGTCGACGAACGGAAAATGCATAAAATAAGGATTCGTAAAGGACTTTCGAAAACACCTTCAAAGGATCCATTAGTTCGCGCCGAGTGTACTTGCGGTTATCGGCGTAGCGATTATTCTTCTGTCGCCGAGTTTGTACCGAACAAAAGGATTATCGCGGATTCCCCTACCGGAGGTCTAGGTAAAAGATTTCTATCAAGAACTAGTATGCACTTATCTTCGCTCTGGGTTGATGTGCTTGCCGGTGCACGAGATGCAAAATAGGGGTAATTACAAAGTATAGGGGTCGGTTCGATCGAAAGGGTAATTCAATAATAAACAGATGTAGCGTTTAGATGAATGAAGCCGATTAGGAGTTTCGATAATGTCGATCGGAAGAGAACTTATTTAGCAACCGACACACCCCCGTCCGGAGAGATGTTGTCAGCAGGTGACGATAGGGAACAATAACACTGTTAATATTTTTCTGCAGCGTCAATGCCTTTTATTGTCGCGAGGGGATACCACCGCGCTTTATCGCGAAATAAGTATCTCCGAATATTGTTATAGATGTAACATTTATCGCAGCAGTCCCTTCCAAACGATATTGCTTTTACCTTTTGTCGGCTAAGTAATAATATCCTTATTGCGCGAGATTAAATAGCTATCCGCGTATTGGCGTATTTTTTTTTTTTTTGTGTGTGGTTTTTTTACTATTATATTCTTAATACGATTCTATCAACACGAGAACATTATAAAACACGCAATTTTAACGTGACGATGTAGATCTATTTATTTATTTTAAATACTGGTATGCTCCATTCAGGCGTTAGCCCATTTACATGAAGCATATTATTACCCAGAAATAACATAACACATTATTAATAAAATATCTATAACAATAATAGTTCTTAATATTACATATAAATATTTGTACACGAAAATATTATCGCATAAAGTGCTTAAAGAATATATTCATCCTCCGTGACCACCAATTACAAATCTTCTGGGTGGAAATATGAATAAGTATACCTCCGTTGTATTTGATATTTTGAAAATTACATTTAACCCGCCAGTACTCGCTAGGCATAGCAGAACGCCAGTACTCGCTTGTGAGATTTTCTCTCACGTAGGATTTCTGTTTAAACTCTTCCCAGTTTTTGAACAGTCTGGTTGAAAATAATTGTCTGTTCATTCATCATTCTCTTCTTTTACTTTTTCACTATACTTTTACACTCTAACTTCCAAAAATGATGGCTTTGAAGACTATTTTTGGTTAATTTTTTCAATTGGTACCGGTAGGTATACTTAGAAACGCAATAATCTATGTTTGGATCCGTCGTATGAGAATAATAAATACGGCCGAGTCGTGAAATATTCCTCTATTCTTCAAAAATAAATTGACTTAAAAAACAACAAAATTAAAATAATATTTATTTACATATATCAATATAAATTTTATTATCTCTCGTTCACATTAATACTTTGAAGCGCTTCAAAAACTATCTAATATCTTGAAAAATTCGCTACTCTATTCTCCGACAATCGAAGAACGATATATAGATATATACTCACGTCCTTCAGTTTTTATCGTCTGCAACTGTACACCTCGACGATCTGACTTTTAATCAGCTTTTTCTTCGAAGAATCTTTATTGAAATATGTTAATCCGCATACAACATTAATTTATTAACTTTAAAATAATCAACTTATTAGACTTCTGATTTTTATTTTATCACGTTAATTGAACAAAATCATAATAAATTGCAATCGATTCAGCGTCCGAAATTACATAGAAAACGATACCCCACATGCCTATATTCTGAAAAACATCGAAAAACCGAACTCTTACACCCATTTTTCATCATAGTCACCCGCATGTACTCGCGCGCCTGGGAGACCCATATCAATATCGATTTATCACTTAAAATTACACGGAAAATGATACCCCACATGCCCATGAAAAAGTTTCGCAGGCACTGAAAAAATTGAAACCGGAGCACTCGTGTGTGAGAGTTTTTCTTACAACTCAGCACTAACGAAAACAAATACCTTCTTCCGAAGCCTAGAGGTGACTGACTTTGACTATCGGGTGTCCTTTGGCTAGCGGTGTTCCTCCCTTCCAGCTATACAAGCCCCCAACTTTCCCGCCTTCGTGCACCCTAGGTAACACCATTTCATCCAGATATGTGAGAAAAAATCTCACGCAGCGAGTACTGGCGGGTTAAACTATTTGCAAATACTCAATTCTGTTATCGAAGTGGATATCAATTTCTGGATATTCAGTGAGTAATGTGTTGTACAGATGGACTGCAGACCGAATTGGAGAACTCAACGCAATAACATTTGTACATGCCTGAGTTTTAAGAAATAAACGATTCTTCCTGTGCTAATCAACCTTGGTACTTTGAAAAGTATTTTCGACAATAGATACTCATCTCTCATTCGTGCGTTGCATATATCATGTATAAATTTTAATTGAACATGTTTCTGTCTCGCTTGTAAGGTTTTAAAACGTACTAATTTATTTAAGATAATATGATTCATATACTGTATGAAAATTTTAACCATGCGGAAATAGAGATATTTTAAAAATTTTGACTGAACATTTTCAATAATTCTATTACGTTTATCATAGAAAGGATGATATTACTGAACAATACTCTGAGGACTCTTATAAAGAATACGAATAGGGTTTGTATTAATAAACATTGTTGAATTTCTAATAATGAACCCGGTAGATTTATAAGCAAGATTAGTGATGTGTTTGATGTGCTCTGAGAAATCTCAATGTACAACCCAAGATACCGTACACAGTTAACATTTTTAATGCTAGATCCATTCATAATATAGTTGTGCATGCATATGTTTCTTTTACGGGAAAATTTTATATGTACACATTTTTAATGATTGGAAGGCAAATTATTCCGCTCCACTATACTAGCTTATTTAAATCATTCTGTGATGTAATGCAGTCAGATTCAGATGTAATTGGTAAATATATGTTTAAATCGTCCGCAAATAGTAGAAATATTGATTTCGGCGTATCGTCCACATCATTAATAAAAATTAAAAATAGTAGCGAAACTAAATTCGAAGCACTCCCGAAGTGGGCATATAATTAAAAGAATTCGTAATATTTATGCGAGTAAAGGTATGACCTTATTAGCTGTACAAAATGTTCAGATAAAAACCATAAGTTTTTGACTTATTCAATAACAAGGAATGGCTTACTTTATCAAACGCTTTGGGGAAATCCGTGTAAACGCAATCGAACTCATACCCCGCTATTCATTCATTCAATAAGTTGTCTGATTTATGTTGACAAATTTGTTACAGTAGATTTATACCTCACGAAACCATGTTGTTCAAGAATAATTCTACTAATTATAAAGGTATAAATTTTTGAATATATTATAGACTCTAATATAATACCGTAATAATAGATCGATAGTAATCAATGTACTATCACCGTTTTTAAAAATTGGAACAACTTTACCTATTTCAAATGACTCTGGCCAAATGCTGGACGTAACGATTAAACTGAACCAATACATTAGAGTGGTCTCTCTAAATTATATGCACAAAGTTTGAATATTAGGGGAGGCAATGAGTCAGGTCCATACGTCCATTTGGGTTTTAAGCGCTTAATAGTATCATGATATTCATGAGAAGAGTAACTAGGTTTAATTTTAAATAATAATTATGATCACTATCCGTGGATGAGATATCGCGGTTATTTCATCATTCTCTGAGTGCACTGACTAAAAATATTTAGCAAAAGCATTGCTAATGGTTTTATGCGATTTAAAGATTCCTGTATTCGATTTAAATATATCGGGCATTACACACGCATTCTTATTACGTGCTACATAACTCCAAAATTTGTTAGCATTTTAATAAATACTATGCTCGACATTCGTACAGTATACGAGAAAAGCCCTTTTTATTAATTTCTTAACATCATATCTAATACGATTAAATTTTAAATAATCCCATCTAGCACCTGCTTTTTTGATAAATTTTCCTGTACTTATTCTTATAGCTGAGTTTATTGATTATGTCGCGCGTAAACCGTACGATTCTCTCCTTTTTTTGGTATTGTAGTGTCAAGTGTATCATATATTCTTTGTAGAAGTACTCAGATGCCTGAGTCATTACTTTTATAAAAATTAATTCAATCAATCCGACTAATTTCATTATAAAGTGCACTTAAATTAGATTTCTTAAAATTAAAAAATGTTTTTATCCCCAAAATAGTAATCTTCTTTATATGGACGGCATCTCGAGATTCCTATATGTAAAGCTGGGTGATACTTATTTTCAGGAAGTAACCTTTCTATGGAATTTACGATCTCTATATTAAGGGGGGGGGATGGGATAACGGGTCTAAAAAAAGCACTTTTTTGAGAGTAATTTTTAAAGAGACTATTAAAGTTATTTCATTAAAGTTTTTTCCACATAGTTATATGACATTTCAAGAACATTCAGTAATTTTTTCGTCAAAAAATATTCATAAACAAGCCAGTGAGAGCGAATTGACGGAGGCCATTTCAAAAAAATACGTTTTGCGGTGTCCACGATAACTCGTTACAAAATCATCCGAAACACGAATAGTTGGAAAAAATAGTTAATTTAGAAGTAAATCTAGGTCGCAACGTTGTCCTTTTATTTATAAAATTTTTTTTCAATTTTTGGCGATCGGATGAAGTCAAAACCACGATATTTACCCTAAAAATGGAGCCATTTTGTAGCTGTAAAATCGGTCTCAAGCGAAAAATAAAAAAAAGAAGAACGTTGCGACCTAGTAAAATATGTATTATAAAACTGTGTTGAACATGAACCGGATCGGTACAGAAGTTATCGAGATATCGTGTCCACCGACTTCAAAAAAGTCATTTCGAGAAAAACGCGTTTAAAGTTTTAAGCTATGAAAATTGGAAGAAAAATTTTTTGTTTTCTCACTTAAACTGAATCGTCAATGCCAGCACCATAAAGCAAGGTACCTGCTGCACTTGCAATGTTCAAGGCTTCCTTTTGCTCCATTCTTTCCATTATTATAGCCTCTTTTGTCTGAAACGCGCTTTTTGTTGGGCTCTTTGAATTCGCGTTTCATCGGCTGTTTGAACGTACTGATGAGTACTTGGGCCGACGCTGATTTTCATCTCTTGTAGGAAGGTTTGTAATGCAAAATTGCCATCATTGGAAAACATTTGTTGCAATTTCTACTAAAATAGGGCTACTGGATAAAGTTTTTGGAGTGATCTTCCAAATAAGTTGATTTAGGCTTTCGTTATTGTTTTGATTAAATCCACCAACACATCGCTCTAAAAGCTCGTCCTTGCTTAAATCTTCATAAATTAGCTCGGTTGGTTTTTGTTACATCATCCGGAAAAGATTCATAATCGTGCTGGAAATTTTCTATTCCGGTGGCGGTTAAAGATGTTTGATAAACGCACCACAAGTCAGCGCCGGCCGGACACTTATGATGCTGTGGATTTTTGTTCGTTGATTTATAATGGAAAAAGGTCGCTGAAATCGCATCTTTCATTTTTTGCACTGAATCACAATTTCTTTTGATTGCTAATCCATAATACACCGTTAATTTATCAATTGTTTTACCAGTGAGTTTTCCTTTTACAGAGAGACTTCTGCTTCTTCTAACAGAGTTTGTCCAGCCTTTTTTTCCGGTTTTTATTTCTGTCTCTCCTGTTGTGTTTTTTACAAGATCACGTAGCCGTTTGCCGATCCTTTTTTGAACGTGGCCGACGCATTTTTATTTATTTATCACAAAGTCTTCGCCATATGGATGGCATCGAATTACACCGGTGTACCTTTTACTATCACCGTCGCCGATGTAATTGTTATACTTCACGTCGTACTTTTCCTCCGATCGTTGAAACATTTCTTTTATTACTGATACTTCTATGTTTCCTGCAGGTCCAATGTGATTTACTTCACATTCACCATGTTCCACGTGCTTGGTATGCCATTCTTCAAATTCCATTATATTTAATTTTTTCTCCCAAGCTTTATACCTTTAACAGTGCCCACTTTTAATGCAAATATCTATAACTTTTCCAGTGTAATATCCTATTAATGAAGAAGCACCATATAACGAAAAGAAACCTCGTTTTTGCCAGGTACCATCACCGGCTAGGCCCTTTGAAAGAAAAGGAAGCAGCTGCTCCGGTTAACTGCTTGCCGCTTTCGGCCGGCTCCAAAGGGGTGCAGCGCATAGCTTACTATCTTAATGAGTTTTACTCCAAATGACCTGAGGTTTTGGGAAAATATTTCTAAGAATTTGTACTTTTATATGAAAATTTTTCAGAAAACGGATTTTTCAAAGTGGTTATCCCATACCCCCCCCCTCCCTTACGCGAAAGATTGCTTAATACAATATGTAAATTTTTACTCTGAAAATGTAATATTTTGTTTATAATCGTTTTTAAATTATTCAATCCAAGGAAATCTGTGAATCTCATGACATCAGTATTATCATCCGGATGATCGAAACCTCTATATTCTCGTTATATTGAAATCACCTACTCGAATAATTACAGTTTATAAATTTGTTCAGTATCGTGAGTCATGTACAGCCTCTGATAGAAACTATCATACACGTTAAAGTTTTCGTGGACGGCGGTATATGAACACATGCTATTATTATTGAAAACGTCGTCGTCAGATTAACTGCTCTAACCCAGCTAGTCGCAATAGGCACTGTGTAAGGGGAAATGAAACAAAGCGAACACAGAAATTATTTTTAATTGCTAAAAGCACTGCACCTGCTCGTTTTATAAGTCTGTCCTGTCGAGAAATATTTCATATCCACTTTGTATAATTTCATTATGAAATATTCAATCATGCAACCAGGTTTCAGTTAATACAATAACATCTTCATTGCTACTCAGTGCATTGCAATTAAATTATCTTAGATTTGTATGAATCCCCCTTATGTTTTGATAACAGACATTCAAGTTCATTTGATTCCCGTGAAATCTAAACCGAAGGGATTATACATATGAAATAATCACGGAGGACAAACGCATTAACAACATACCTAATATGCGAATTTTGAAAGCGAAATTGATGAAGAAATGGGGGATGCAATGATATTATATATTTAGGAACTAACCGACAAATTAATTATCCTATAAGATGTAAGTGTGGCATATCTACAACTATAAGAACATATGTAAAGAAGGAAGATGAACGGAGCCTGGAAAAAATCCTATCAATATAGTATACATAAGAAAAATTATGCGTATAATTCTATGTATTCTGTAAATCCAATTCGTACCGTGTTAGTAGAACTGGAGCTCCGTCAGTTTTTCTCATTAAAATATTACCATCTCTAATGGACATATATATTTGAAATTAAATGCAGTTTTCAGTTCATCAGCTACTTTCCACTAAATCTTCATTCGAATACTACCGGTATTTTATTCGGCACACGACACTAAGAACACGATGTGTATTGCTTTGATTTCATCAGCTCGCAACTCAACTTCAACAGCCTTAGCAGTGTCAACTGCAATAACCGACAATAATTGCTCACCTTGTGATGAGGGCTGAACTCTATGCAGTTCAATCGTTTTTCTTCTGCCATATTGTTCCAGTTCATTAATTCTTATTCGTAAATTGCAAATTGTTTCTTCCTTTGCTTTATTGTTCATTAATATAGTAATTCTAACTTCTCTTCTAGACTCTGAAAACTTCTTTCTATTAATCACTCCAATGTTACACATTCGTTTGCTTCAAAGAAATAACATCTTTTTACAAAATGCCCTTACGATAAAGACATTCCCAAGTATTTTTAACATTTTTATTTCTTTTTTTTTCTTTAATTCTTTAAAGTAAATCTTGCACAGATGTAATCAAATTGTTTCGCACAGGCGCTGCATACGATACATATTCAGGTAAAGATTCGTCACGCATCTATCACAGCCCATTTTGATTTATAGATATTTAATATTATTTAGACTATTTTTATCTTACCGAAAATAAGAGCGATAACAGCTTATCGAGATAAACGTTATTGTTTAAACAAAGCCGAATATTTATCACTGAACGAACAAAGAAATACACAACTAACACAACGGAGAGACATTGTATAATATATATATATATGTATGTATATAAAAAAATTATACCGTAGATTTTGGTAACGTTAAAAAAAAACATTTAGGAAAATATCCCTATAGACTATACTCATCGTTAACCGTGAAAATGATGGCAATTTGTAAAAGTCATTTTAAAACCGTAAAAAAACCTTACATTCAATACGTTTCATGAGAATTATTAAAACATAAATGAGTCCGAAAAATATTCCGGCAAGAATATGAAAATGGCATAATACAGCTGAAAGCCGTACACGGTGGAATCGGAATGATATAGCGGATGACCTGGCAAGATGTCAACGGTTGAAATTAAATATCGTCGGAGTGAAAACAATATGTGTTCATTCGACAGAAAAATACATACTACATATATTTAGGAACAACCAATTTTTTCAAATATTATTATAATATAATTGAAACAACATAACTTCGAGGTTTTTTCACGCGGGATTACATTCGCGCTGCTTTACGTAATAGTAAGCACTAAAAGAAGTGAAAGAGATGCGCAAGTGTGGAGAAGAAGTGAGCTCGATAATTTACGATGTTCTAAGTGATTTCTATTCAAAGTTGTAATTTACATCGTTACCGATAATCCAAAAATACTGCGGAACAGTGATTTTTAAAAAAGTAACAATTTGCAATGAAATAACAACTTAAATTAGAGTAATTTTCAGTTTTTACATAATCGTCTAGTTTAATAAAGTAGCCGAAGCATGTTTTGAGGAAATCGGGGTCACACGGCTGCATTTGGTGTCCATAGAGAAAAAAGAAAAACCAAATATGGTCGGTATTTCGAAAACGTAACAGAAATTTCCATAGCGAGCCGAGAAACTTCCAGATTTCCAGAGTAACGTAATTGAGGAAATAATATTAACTCAAAAGTGTTAAAGATGTTAAAGACATCGGTGGTATATCCACAGTGTTAGTAGAGCGACGGTGTCACGACTATAGTCTGTGCCGTTGTTAGCGTTCTAATTTATGTGTCCTTTCTGAGATCTGTTACATTATTAAAGCAGGCGAAATTAGGCGAAATTAGGCGAAATATGTAAATTTAACGGTAATAGGCCGCATCTTGTAATCGGCTTAAATGAAATATACCGCTGAAAGGTATATAGTTCTCAAACGTCGATGTGCTAACGGTAAACACGTAACATCGGTTTGGCTTAATTTTTCTTTTAAATTAACTTTCTCCGTTATCATCGTTATTTAACTTTAATACTGTAAATTCTGCAGTTGTTCCCTCGATTAGGAGGTGTGCTATTAAAAATTACTAAAAAGGTACCCCCCCCCCCGACTCGTTAAAATAAGTGAAATGCTCCTACTCCGGGATTTTTAAACTAATTTAGGCTAATGTTTTTGAAGTATTTGAGATAAGGTTTGGCCATATTGGTTGTAACCTGTGTATTACCGAAAAACCGTAATTTTTAAAAATTAATTTTTTCTCGGGAAATAAAAATAATATCTTTATGAAAACTAAAACAGGCTCATATAACATGTTGGACTATTATGTGTGAATTTTTTCAAGTCATAATATGCACTTTGTCTACTTTTCAAACACTTTCAAAATATTTAAAATGCAAAAATTCGGTTTATTAAAAGAGTTCCAAGTCATTTTTCTTTTAAATTAGATTTTTTTTTTTTTTTTTTTTTATGGAAAATACAATGGTTTAACGAGAAAATTAGATTTCAATTGGGGTGCCCATGAAAAATTCAAAAAACATTTTTTGTATTTTTTTTTTGGTTTTTGGTCGCTGATAACTCTCTTTTTTAGATTAATTTTACAGTAAAATTGATAATGCTATCAGATTACATAGAAAAAAATACTTTGAAGTCGTAACATTTTCAGGAATGGCTGGATCGTCGTTGAAAAATTCAGTGAATAAAATAATTCCAGGCAAGTCGGCCCAGCTCATAGTATACATTCGAAAATCTGGCTCAATTCGAAACACTTTCTCAATCGTTTGACAATTGCAAAACCATAAGAAATGCATTTAAAAAGTATCGTTCGGGAAAACGTTGAACATGAAAATTATCGGTCAAGACCCCGTTAATAATGTAACATAAGTTAAAATCACATAATTTGAGGTCACTGATTATTAAGTAAACATACGTAAGCGACGTATAGTTGAACATAAATCATTTGAAATTAGTACACGCAGTTTGACACTTAATTGTGCTTCTGATGCGAAGTAGAAATAGTTTTCAGTTTTCGCGACTTTCTATAAATCGTTTGCTATTCTAAAGTCTTAGCTTCAATTCAAATTCGTTAATGAAAAGTTACATCAATTTTCCGAAATAGAAAAAATGGACAATATACGTATATTTTGTTGTATGATGATCAATTAAAATGATATCTGTTTTACATTAATATATTTTAAAATAACATATTTCATGATTTTGTATTGAAGTTAGAAAATGGAAAAGACTTCAAAAAGAGTAAATAAATGCACAGTAACCACGAGACAAAAAAAAAATAACAGTTTATGGTCCGCAAAGAATAATTCCAGATATGACAACGCTCTCTGGTGATAATATCTTCAATGTAGGTAAAAAAAGGAATTTTCTAGTTTCAATACTAAATCATGAAATATGTTCTTTTAAAATACATTAACGTAAACCAACTATCATATTCAGAAAACTATATGTCTTAACCCTTATATCGGTTACAACGAGTGTAATGAAAAATCGGTTGATGCGACCAAGACTTTAGCACGTAAATTAAGTATCGCTTATAACGAAGCAGACAACTCAAAATTTAACATCAGAAGGTTTTTCAGATAAATTTGATAAAAAAAATACATGCTTTGTTCTGTTTTTGCTCTTAATGTAGTGAATAAATCTTGTAAACTTAACAAGAAACTCATGAAAACCTCTGCTACAGGTTGTTCTAAAAAATATTAGAAAAAGGCTACACTATTCATCTCGTTATAATCAAAAAATCGAAAATTACAAATTTCTTCAAAAATACGGAAATATTATCGATACAAAATAATTTTTTCTCTCTTTCATATTCGCTTCAAACTGATATTTAGATTTTATTTTTTCATGGCACTTTTGTGTATAAAAAAAAAGTTAGTGTTTGCGTTTTAGAATTTATCGAAAAATATGCATACAGTTATGATTATAAATAATTATTTGTTTAATTAGTGAAAAAAGTTACTTCGCAAAATATTTGATGAAACATTTATAACAATAAAATCCTAGGCTTTACAAAATTAAAGTACTTCACTTAGTATTACGCAAATTGATGAAACGGTTACAATGACCATATTATTCACCCCCCTTAAAGTTGTTGTAACTGATTTCTTTTGCATATATGTATATATACATAAAGTAAGTTCGTTACCCATAAACAAGACGTCAGGAGTTTTAAGGTTCGCAATGTAATAAGCCGAATAAAACTGATAAGAGCTAGGACTAGTAGTTCCTTTTTCTCAGCACCTACCCAAATTTCTCTAGTATCCAATTATTTCAAGCTAGGTAAACCTGGGTGCGACTAGCATCCAGAACTAAACAAGTCTTGAATCCGTGATCTCTGGTTTGGTAGCCGAGCACCTCAACCACTAGATATATATATATATATATATATATATATATATATATATGTATATATATATCATTTTTATCTCTTTAACCATTCGGTTGGTGGGTAACATATTCCAATATGTCGCAAGACTACATTCGGAACTGATTGTAGCCGTTTGTTACTGCGCTACAAGTTCAGTCCCGTGCGTGTCTGTTGTGTACTGACCTAGCGCGCATATAATGTTCTACGTGGTGGTTTTCCATTGCCTTCCACGTGAATTAGCGAGTATTTTTAATTTAATTTTTCGTAATAACTTCTGTCGTCGCCCGGAATCGAACCCGAGACTTCTATAACGGAAGCCGAGTGCTCTAGCAACTAGGCTATTGTGACGACCATATATATATATATATATATATATATATATAATTGAAGACTGTAAACAGATGGAATTGATCGAATTATTTGTTCACATTTGTTTTCGCACACTTTTCATCAGCTTTGATTAGTTGCTTACAGTATTGTGTTATAGAACTTACATACATACATATACACATTTGATACACTTGGTAAACATACATCTATAATTATTTAATTTGTTATAGTAATTTTGAAGGAGGAGGCCAGTAGAAATCGGCTGTCTGACGATATGATCAATATTGATGGTAATCATACAGGTCATTCATCTCGAGTAAATGTAATTACTTTGATAAGTCTAACGTAATAAAGAAAACAACAATATCGCCATGTTAATATTTGAAACAAGTAGAAATACAAAAACTCCAACAATCAGTCAAGTAATATAGAAGATAATACAGTTGGTTTGAAGATTTTACTCGTATTGTTGGACTTTTTTGTGTTCCTCTGTTAAAAGATGCTGTTAGCTTAAATATCTCTGTTACTGCGGAAATATCCCATTTTCTTAATCGTCTTATTATTCATGGTAAACTGGTTTGTCCGTTAATTACTAAGAAGGATTTTTCCCATGGACTAGATGGAATTACTATTCTGTCTTAAATAAATTGGGAGATCAATTTAAAGATGTATTAGTCAGTATCTTTAATGAATTACTGTGGAGCGATGAAGTTCCAGAAGATTGGCTATTTTGTAATTCCTGTATCGAAATCAAGTAAGGCTCAGTTAGAACCGTTGACATTTAGACCTATTGCTTTAACGTCATATCTTAGGAAAACCTTTAATATGGTGATTAAACAAGCGGTTCTCCTGATTGAGTGAAAGTAAGAATACACCTCCTAATGGTATTTTTGGCTTTACTGGTCTCAACACTAAAGCTTGCATTACTCACTTAATAAATGATAGCTGTATTTATCGTTCATTAATAAGGAACAGTTATTGGTTACGTTCCCTGACGTTAAGGAAACTTTCGACAGTGTGCCAATACCAATATAATTCGATCGGTTTATATTACTAGGGGTTCGAGCACAGCTAAGTACATGTATATTGCTAAACTTGTTTTTAAATCGAACTTTATTTTTTTTTTAAAGCTGGGTATAAAAAATATTGATATTAGACACGTCCACAAAGTCTTAACGCAGGGTTCGGCCTTCAGTCCTATTTTATTCCATATTTATACACTTCTAATCTTTAGCGTTCAGTTATATTTCATGCTCATATATTTTGTCATGTGCTGATGAAGTTTATAGCAACTTCAGCAGTATTGTAAATTGCGTAATAAATAAAAAGTGAGAATGCATAATAATCTACGAAGCTCTTTTCAAGTCTCCATGTAATACAGTTTGGGATGGCAATCCGATAATTCTGAGTTTACTTTATAAATCCGTCCAAGATCGAATTAAAATCTATTTTTTATAGGTCGGCGTCTAGAATGAATTTAGATAAACTGGAGAAACTTTGAAACTTCAGTATAAGGCTTATTTTACTGGTGCTGTCCAAATAGGTATACATGCGAAACTCATGATGTTTTGGCGGATAGGTTATTAGTGAAATTATGTGACTACCGGTTTGCGTTGAATAATTTTCAGAGTTAATAATCAGTGGAGATTTGTTGATTCTAAGAAGCCTTTGCTGTCAAGTAGAACACACATCATTACAAATTTGCTTATACCAAAAAGTAAATAAATAAATAAATAAATAAAAATAATCCGAAAAGGTGCACACGAATGCTCAAAATTGTTTCATAAGATTCCGAAAATTGCTAATTGAAAAATTATTATTTCGGCTAAGAAAAAAGTGAAAATTTATTATCTTTTTACTGAACATTAATGGACCATATTTTCAAAAAAAAAAAAAAAAAGAATTATTGAACGGCGATCATAAAATTTGAACTTTTTTTGCTCTTTCGGGATGTTGATTTCTCAAATCTACTGAACTTAAGCGCACCCAAGGCAGTTTTAATGTAATCAAGAAGTTCAATGAAGGTGAACAGGAAAAAAGAGGTAAAAAAAAAAGAGAACAAATTGAAAAGTAGGCTCGCTATATTAATAATTTGGTTTCATCGACGCGCAACGGAACAATAACGAGGTTAAAAACAGTTCAAGGTTGAAACGGCATTTCGGAATTGATCGAATCGCAGCAATGGTGTACGGAGCGTGTACAGGTAAATAGTTCAAGATTTTCGCTATTTGCTTCGTAATAAAGGCGAAATTGTACGAGGCTGCAGCGGACGGAGGGACTGCTGAGGAACCGTTTGAATAATTAATTTCATCGGGGTCTCGTCGACGGTCGTTAAAGGCGACGTGCTTACGGATAAGGTCATCTTCGGCTGATGACGACGAGGGCGAACAGGCTTTGGGGAAGAAGAAGAAGCCTTCGTTTGTACCGCCTTTGATTATTTGCTCGTTAAACAACCGCTGAACAGATGAAGAAACACGCCGACATCTCTATTTTCCGCTAACTGAACTACTTATCCTTCCCAGTCCACCTTGGCCATCGTCTTTACGCCTTCGTTGGAAGCGCAAAATCCTTCCCAGCGCCTAATTCTGCTCAACCCCCGCTAAAGTCGGCCGTCCCCTCCACTGCGAAAGACGCAGCAGCCATATCGCACTCGACGACTAATTACGGCCATTAACCGACCATTAATTACCGGCAATTTCCAGCTCGAATCTCTTTATACCGACACCACATTTTAAATATAACGCATAATTATCGTCGCGTCGGCATTTACATACAGACCGTTCCTTCGCCCGAATATCTGTCGCATCTCTGAATAATAAAAGCCTTACGTTATCCTGCCAGAAGATCCGCTACAAAAGACCACCTCGTTTTCTCCTTCGCCGGATCTTATTAGCCGTGAAGAAGCTGCTCTATTGCAACCACCAAGGAAAATGTAAATTGCCTTGTTGCCCGCAGTCGAAACAAGTACACATACAGCCGCGTTCATCAGTGCAGTAAGAAGTTTTAGAGTGAACCGAATGTTTAGCCTACGAAGAGCGTCAGTGGTATCGCTGTTTGACCCGCGATTAAATATACATACTTCCACCAGTAACGCGAATAACTTGATTGAAATGTTTCGCCCTTTATGATTTTTTAAATACCGAAAGGTAATGATGAAAAAATGTTTTAGCGAAAGAGAACTTCTTATCGGAAAATACAAAGTTACAAATCGAAACAATTAAAATAATTACTTATTACACCGACATGTTAGTTTTTTCCCGACAGGTTACTTATTATCTCTCTGTTATATATTACATAAATATAAAGCGAGCGGATCTAGTGTAGTGGCAACAGCATTTGCATTGTTCACAATATGTTAGATAGGTATATATTTACGGCTAGTAGCTTAATAGTAATAAGTTTTGGTATGCGCACATCCATTTTCGATGGAAATCACGTTGAAACAATCTATCTCGGACTCTAGCGTTTCAAACAGATTACACTCGATTCCTCATCAGAGAAACGGCTCCACAGTAATCTAGAACGTTAGAGTCTAATACGGACAATTTTAACGCGGTTTCTGACGGTAGCGAGAATGTTGTAATGAGGCCGAACTGATACGGCTCCATAAAATTAGACGCTATATATTCATTCTTCGGGGTTTTTATAGTTCATTTTCGCGTCCGTAGGAATCGCTTGCAAAATAATTTATAAAAATATTTCATTAAATAGCAATAAAAAACTAGAAAAAAGTAACTTTACTCTGAGCCGTATCATTTCGGCCTCATCGATTCGGCTTAGATCATTTCGGTTTCGTTACATTTTGACCTCGTCCTTTTTTTTTCGAATAGATTGATTCAAGTATTGATGATTTTTAATACTTTTTTTCTTTAATTAATATCACATTTAGGCAGTAAAATATAATCATTGAATGAAAAAACACAATCCGGAATATCAGTAATTAATTTGCTTAGAAAATAAATCAGGTGTTTTCAGTGTTTCTTTTTTTTCGTTCATATACTGCTTAAAAATTTAATTCGTTTTATAAAGACTTGAAATGCTGAGTATACATTTAGCGGGTTGTTTCAATAAAATTTTCGGAAAAAATTAGTTCTCGGCAATTATTTATCGCTATGACAGATTTTAAAAAAAACAACAAAAAAAAAATAAAAAATGACTCTAATGATTTCGAAAAACTGCTAATTTGAAGAAAGTAAAATCGATCTAGGGAAAAAATTTGTTCCTTAGTCGTGAAAAATTAATCTCCCGTTTTCATGTTCATTTTTAACGGGAATTGTTTGTTCGAGCGTAATCGATTGGTCCTGGGTTGACTAGCCGTAGAGAAAATTATTTTAAAATTCCTTAAATAATTAAGAAACAAAAAAAAAAAAAATGCAAGCTCACTAACCCTAAACTAGATCTACTTGGAAAAAGGATGAGCCTGAAACGTAAATGCGTCGAGGCCGAAACGATGGGACCCTATAAAAAGATAGAAAAAAGCCAAAAAAAAAAAAAAAAAAATCGACCGTAACGAGATTTTCAGTATAATTTTGCTTTTCTTTGGCGGAGCACGATTCTACGTTCGCGTTTTAAACTTTTATGGTTTGCTGGCGACATTTATTCGCTTTGTGTTCGTGTTGTAATTTCTAGGTCCGCTTCGTTCAGGTAGGACCCAATTCAAATTCCTCTGCCGCTCATTGTAAACAATTTCACTCGCGCCAGGTTAATATCCTTATACACGCCCAAAAAGTATAAAGAAAAAAATAAAAATAAAATGAAAAAAAAATAAGGTAAGTTTAAACGAATGTTGTAGCGATGAAATATGAAAGCGTATAAAATTATAACCGCTTAGAAAAACAATACGTGTACTTCTCGAAATATTACGCAAGAAAATATTTATACCGGACACCTTTTTTGGCGAATAATTTATTTTGGTCTACGGTATTTTAAAATGTATATAATATAGGTTTAAAATTATATCTAACTGAAAACTGTGATAATAGAAAGAGTAATTTCAAAGAAAATATCGCTGTATATACGGTAGAAATAAAAATTCAATAATCTGCATGCTACAGATTTCGTCACAAGCTTATGAGAATTTTTATTTTATTCGCCGCTGAAAAAATTACATATCGGAAAAATAATGCAAAAGTATAATATTTTAATATTCATCTTGCGCTAACAGTCTCAAAAATTAATAAAAATATTTTTTGGGAAACTGAGAAAGCTTAATCGGATACAATTCCGCTGCACTGAACATTTATATGAGAAACGCAATAAAAAAGTAGAAAAACAAAATCTACTTAAATTTTTCGGAAAAATCGCGGGAAATGTAATAATTTGTTTTGCATGATTTCACCGAAAGTTTAGATCGTTGAAATTCTTATAAAAGTGACTGTTCTTTATTAATGTTAAGCATATACGGTGTAATTAATTCAGAAAACTAGCTTTAACATTTTCTATGGGTTCGTACTATATTATAGATCGAAGAATATTCGAGTATATATTTTAGTTACAGCTATTACTGTATGACAGGTATACATTTCGCTATATTATTATTATTATTATTATTATTATTGTTATCTAATGGTAAGAAAATCAAAATTGAATACAGAATTATAAAAGTTTACTAAACACATCAACATATCTAATATCTCCAGCCGGTGGTCCCTTGCTGTTGCTGCCGAAATCATCTTAATCTCTTTCCATCCTCCCATGAGGTGAAGGATATTCAGTTCCAGATGTGATCGATCGTCCGAATCAGTTCACAATCGCACTCGACATTATCCCTGAATTCCCATTTTTCCATCGCATCGGCTGTAATTCGCTCGTACGCGATTTAATCGTGTCCATAATTTCCTCGACATGTCGAAAGATCTGGTAAATTAATTATTTTCTGTCTGGGTTTTGTTTCAGTTCCACCGGATTCCTCCTTTAATAGTTTCTCCGCTGTTTATAGGCTAGATTTCTCGATTGCAATTATCCCCGGCTCTCAATATTCGCGTGAATTAGCAATTATCGGTTCATTTTTTTTGAAAAATATGTATTTATTACTTTTTTACATACGAAACTTTTGTCAAGCTAAAACGCTTGTCGACGAATTATCCTATTGAACACTTTACCACCTTAAATTAACTTATACATATACATAATCGTCTAATATTTACTAATCTTAATCTATCCTTTTACTTATCAATACTTAATAATCTATTTCTATCTTTTATATTCGGTGTTTTTCTTTTGTCTTTTTTTTTCAGTTTTTTTGTTGCTCCTTGTCATTTTATTTTATGTTTATTAGTTTTTTTTATATTTTCTTCTTCCTGAAGCCATTCCTTTATTTTCCTTTATCTTTCCCCTATTTTTTCCTTTTCTTTTGGGTATTTTATTCAACATCTGAGTTATAATATATTTATCTGTTTACTGCCCCATCTTTGTTCTTGCTAACGGCATTTGGTACGAAAGTTTTTCCCTCAACTCGTATTCTGTTTTTATTCTTTCCTCCAATTCAATTTTCTTTTCTGCTGATATGTACTCCCATATCTTCAGTAATAAGTACATTCCTCTTATACTCATTACGTCTTCTTTTTTAATTATTTCACTTTCAGTTTCTCCCCTTAAGGATTTTCGATTTTGCATACTGTTTCCATTATTTCACCGTGGCTTGCTGTCGACGAACAGGCGTGATGTTGGACAGCAATGGTAGTCAATCCAGTGGAACTGTTTGCATCTGCTATTATTCGCGTTATTGCATTTAGTTCGACACCTAATTTTTTCGCGAGTATACTACATATTTAAGAGCTGCTTTATTTGCCGTTAAATATACTAAAGCAATATATGGCTTCTAATGTTGTTCCAACCGGCTTTCGGATATGTATTTTGCCGCTGTGTTTTACAAATACTTTTTCGATAAGTTTGCGCCGCTACATCTAAATATTTCAGATTTTCCTCATATTTTAATATCTGACCATTCATCTTAACACTGGGTTTCATCATATTGATCGGGGAAGATGGAAGCATAATACAGTTGTTCTATCTATGCAACTGTTAATTTACAAAATAATCGACTAGTTCTACTCCATATCGTTTCCAAACTTTTTCTTGATGATGACCGGGAAGAGACGGGTAAGGAATTTGGGTAACTACAAGAATTAATATTCACGAATCGGTTATTCGGTAGGGCAAATGTGGTCGTACTCAGTGTCCTAAAACTAGTTTAGTTTCGAATAGTAACTAATTTTTTTTCCTTACATTTTAGGAGCTTCAGAATTCAGGTTCTTCATTTTTTGGAATCTGTATTTTCAGAGATTCGCTGCAGTCGGTAGTAACGTCTGTAACTGAGCCCCGCCGGCAATTCACTGTAAGCACGCGTTTTTAAAAAATTCCTTTTTACACTTTCGATCGTTCATTTTACCTTAAATATTGTCGCATTTATGATGTCAAATAACTTCAATTAACTCCAATTTGTAAACAACTATTAATATAGAAAGCTTACACCGCCCGCGTAGATAATTACCGATATCACTGTGCACTTTTGACTTAAATGACAGCAATTATTAATTCATGACTTTTATTCTCGATCACGCAGCGGTGTGCCACCTCATTGTAATTTTTCATTCACTAATGCATGCTGCCTCATCTTTCATGTCATAAGGCGCGCGATGTTACACTAGTTCGCGTTTATTGTTACGTTCACAGTTAGAAAGCGTTGTAGTGCATTTAGAAATGGAAGTAAAATGTCTATAAATTACACGAAAAGAGACGCATGTCGCGTTTTAAGCTAATCTCGTGTAGAAATTTAAATTTGGCGAGTGGAATTTTAAATTTAACAATGCCGCATTGTTGCAAAAACATTCAACGGTAGAAGGAACATTCTAATCGAAAAAAAAATTCGTTGAAGACTAACTCGAACGGCAGAAATAAAATTAAGAGCCTGCGAAAAATTTTGTGAAACGTAAAAATAATAAAAAAACTAGTTTGGTCTAACCGTTTTTTTTTTTTTTTTTTATTTTAAAGACATAATGGGCAAAATTTATTTTCTTAAATTTTATTAACTTATACAAGCGCATGTACGAAATGAATTTCAATTTCTTCTTTCGAATTATAGTTTTTTTTTTTTTTTTTTTTCTATAAATAATTTGGTTTACTTTTATTATTTTAAAACTTTGCGCTTTACGTATTATGTTTATTTTTTATTTTTTGTAATATTTCATAACGATGTAAAAAATATACTTTTCGCTGTAGTTGTATTTTTAATTTACGCTAATTATTACTCGGTACTGTAATACGCACCCGTGTAAGTTTGTTTACGTAAAACTTTTGATCGTTTGGACCTATCTTATAATGATTCCACCGAAAGAGTACCAGTGGTAGTATCATATAAGTGTATATCGGTGAATTCAGATATCACAATGGTCACTGAAATAAATGTTTAAAAAAATGGGGTGTAGACATTTTCAGCGATATAAGACCTCTAACACTCGAAATATTAATAAGAAGACAAAAAATAAAATTACTAGCATAGATGGGTTCGAATAAAAAAAAGGGAAAAAACGCATAGTCCCATTTCATTGCTGATGGAAATATATTGCGGGTAACTTACTAACAATATCTGACCGCATCAAAATATAACTGATTCATTTCCCTTTCTAATTGTTTCTCGGCAAAAGTCCCTCGTTCACCTGTCTCCCAAGGAGAAAAAAAAATGCGTGTAACTTTTTCAATGATGCAGACTCACCTCAAAAAAAGGTTTTTTGTTCACACGAAAGTGTATTGCTATCCGCATTAATCCCATGTGAGCTGAGTACTGGATATTCATTAAAATAAACGAGACGACTGCTTAACTTTACTGGGGGGGGGGGCACGTCAATTGCAGCCATTAACCCGGCGCTTAAGAGAAATTATTAAAAGTTTCAATGTGCGGCAGCGGGATGTGAACCTGGTTGTATCCGAACAAAACACCGCTGTTCAACCAACTACGCCGCACAATGGTAGGTAGCTGGCTTAAACATAATAAGAAATTAGTTAAAAATAATTCATTAGAATACAGGGGGGAAAATATGAACACACAAAATTTTTAAAAATAAACGGACGAAGAATGTAAGTGATTATCAGTGTCTGTTTAAACAAAAATAGAGATCGAATATATCTGAAAACTCCAAAGCACGATTTGCATCCTCATAGTGACGGAATTTGAGCACTGTGTTTGGTAATCAATATAACGAGCCCAGCTTTTCATCAAATACAGCGAGACTTTTAGTGTTGATCTGTACGTATTATCATTTCATTTCATATTTACCTTAAAAATTATGAAATGAGATAGTGTTTTTTTGTTCAAAAAATATTCCCCGGCTTCGAGATTTACTGTAAAGAAATTTAATAAGGAAATAAATAATTACAATCATCAAATTTGACGGAAACTAAATATGGCGAGATACAAAAAACGCCTAAATTCAAGTACCTGCGAGAAATAATGCAACCAAATAGAAAAGGAAATAAAGTCAGAGCGAAAAAGATGGAAACTGCATTTCAGTTAACAAGGAACATGTAGGTATAACAAAACTCCTGCAAAAATGGACACTACAACGCAGTTACGAAAACTAAAAGGTTCATATGCTTCGGAATGCTTAGCACCGAACACGGTTAAACAAATACAAGAAACAGAAAAACAAAGAAGATCGTCAGAGGAATATACTAGGACCTAAACAGGAAAATGAAATTTTTGGAAGCTAAGGAACAATAAAGAAGTGTACGGAAATATTTAAAGAATGGGCGGATAATATGCGAAAAAAAAAAAAAAAGAATAAAATTATATGATCTTTTCAGAAGAAGAATGGACGAAAGTGGGCTAAAAAAGAAGATATTTGACTATTTTGATAAAAATCCGGACACAAGAATTAACCGGTTTCGAGAAGCGAAAGACGACATTACAGAAATGAGAAAAGAGAAAATCATGGATAGAAGTATATTCCGAAGAAAGATAGTAAATATTAAAAAAAAAAAGAAAAAAAAAAGAAAGATACAACAGTTTCAAAGATACAATGAAAAAAGCAAAAAGAATACTGGAGTAATGTCGACAAATAAAGAAAAATCATCGAGAATTAATGAAAAAATACTGAACGGAGTAAAAAAAGAAATGACGATATGCGTTATTTCATGTCCTGGTCCATAACTGGTCAAAATAATTAAATAAAGAAAAGAAAAAAAATGTTTTTAAAGTAATATATTTTATAGTAAAACATACCTTAAGGGGATACTATGATTATTTTTGAATAACATTAATTCCTTGTTAGCGGTGATGAGCGATATATCGGTATAGGTTATTTTTCACCGGTTAGTTAAAAATCGCTGTCATTACCGGTGATCAAACGATTATTTTAACAGTTACTAGTTATTTTGAAACGACAGTGACGATACGTATTTTGAACTGTATAAAAATTATCTAAAATAAAAGTGAGTTTTAATCGATTGCTGATATTATAAATATATATTTGTATTTCGAAAAATTTAATAGATCATACTGCCTTTCATTCACTTTTTTTTGATCATTTAACAATATTTAATTTTTTATTTTTATTAAAAGTTAAAACGTTTTATTTTGAACTATTATATATAAAAATTATTTAAAATAAAAGCGAATTTTAATGGATTGCTGAATTTTATAAATACATTTGTATTTCGAAAGATTTAATAAATCATACATAAACAATTATGGAATTTTAAACATGCATGTTTAATTTATATGAAGAAAAGAACACGATCAAATATATCGCATGAGTATAGCAAAATTAGCTTGAAAATTAGCGACAATACCGGCGCATAACGCCACCGTAGATAATGCATTATAAAGTTTTTGTTTTTATTAAAGAAACGATTATTTCTTTGCTACGCGCGATATTTAATGTCGGTGACATATATCTTTCAGTTTACGTTTCGAATAGAAATAATGGTACAAACAACGGTAAAGGGAGAACAATTTTTTATGAGTTAGAACAAGGTAAAATTTTTTACAAAAATCCAAAAGATATTGGAAATTAAATTATAAAATTTTTTAAAATGAAAATTAATTATAGTTAATCGCGCTCTCACGAATAAAAAAAAATAAAAAAAGATCATATATAGGACCGACCATCATGTACGGAGTGAGGGAAACTATCTAGATTATTGGACGTGGCGACGCAAGAAGAAATATCGCATGTGGAAGAAAAAAGATGTATTAGCAAGTGTATTATGAGCGACACTCCCACTGTATGTATATTATGTAAAATTTTCGGTTTCGAGTTTTAGGTATTCCGAAAAATTTTACTTCTTTTATTAATATTACTTCAATAAAATTAAAATAGAAGAATATAGGGAAAGCTGACCAGGTGAGCCAAGAACTGGGGCCAAAAAAAAAATTACTATGTAATTTAATTTATATTGATTGCATTCAATCACAATAAAAAACACAAAAAACAAAAAAAAAATTCAAGTTCAAAATCATGTAAATTTGTCGGTGTTCAAAAAAGTTGATATTATACATCGGTAGTTCTATACTATATCTGACATCAGAATCGCGAATTTTCTGTTGATTTTATGCTGACTTTATGCTGATTTTATACTAATTTTATTGCTGATTTCATGTTGATTTAGTGTTTATTTAACGATATTAATTACTGTTTTTTTCTCCTAATTTTTAGGTACTCGTCACCTACAATATGTATGTAAACATAACTAAATTCCTCAAAAAATAATCTGGTATCAGCTAAGTCATAAGTCAAAATATAGAAAAAAGTTAACGAACGAATAACGATACTACTTTGTGTCACAAGAAAACGAACAGAATAATAACTCTCGGAAAAGGTATCATACCTGTGTAAAAAAAAAAAAATAAAAAACAAACAAAATCAAACAGAATAAATAAACAAATAAAACGTAATAAACAGAAAATTTAAAGAAAATATTCTTATTTCACTATTTTTTAAACACATAAGTGGGCTATAATACATTATTTTTTTTCCTTTTTTCTTTTTTGGTCCGCTATTAAATTATTTGGTTTCATTTAGTCTGTAAGTTGTAACGTTTTTAACGAATATCGAATAATATTATTCCTAATTATCTTAGAATACTAGTGTGTATATACATAATTATGTTTCAATTTTTTATATCCATCATTAATCGACAAGTTTCGTTTTTGTCGTTTAATTAACGATTTAATGGTTTAGATGGTGTTTCAGTTGATTTTCTCAACGTAAGCTTCTATTATTTTTGATTCATTTTTCCGTGATATTTCCTGACTCAAACTACGTTTGATTAGTCAACATTCACTAAGGCTCTTTTTCTAAAATGCTGTCACATATTCATTAATCTTCATCCACGTAATAATAGTAACAGCGATAATGTTATTAATAACAACAATAATAATAATAATAATAATAATAATAATAATAATAATAACAATAATGATAGGAGTAACAGGGATTCACGACCGATTGCTATCAATTTGGAAATTTTCGGACACAAAGTTTTATTCCTTTCGTATAGTTATATCGGCACTTGATAAAACTCGAATTTTTACAAATTATACACAGAGCAAACCACTGAAAAGTATCAGCTGATAATTTAATTTTATGAGGGATTTATTTATTTATTTTAAAATTCATCGGAACCGGTTATTTTTAATTCAATTTTTCGATCGCCAAGAGGTTTGTCCTTCTTTGAAATCTACCGATAAATTTTTTCTTGGTTTGGCTCAACGTGAAAACCGAGCTCTCTGTACAATAATATTTTTTTTTTTTTTTTTTTTTTTATGGCCTGGCGGCTAAGTAGCTTACCATTTGGCCACTTCCATATCAAAATAAGTTTAAATTATTCCACTTCTCTTCTCTTCACCTCTTCTTTTTCTCTCTTTTTTTTTCTTTTCTTTTCTTTTTTTTTCTCTTTTTCTTTTCTTTTTTTCCCTTTTTTTTTTTTTTTTTTATATGAATAAAGAAAAACGTATTGGAAAAATGAGCAAATGAACACAATAATATTATATATCCGTCTTAGGACCCTGGATTGCTTCTTCACAGTCTCGGTACAAATCATTTCCGCTAAAGACCCGACCAGTGATTAAAAAATACGATATATTTATTATTAACGCGAACGAAAAAACTTAATCGGAAACTCACCTGATTTTACAGAAATTACAGTACAAGCGTATTTTCCGGATAGGGACAAAGAAACTTTAAATTTTATACAGTCACGCGCCGATGATAAAATTAAAAAATATCAAAATATAACAAACGAAACAAAAATATTACGTAGGTGGTTTTATTACTGATCTTATTACATCAGAGCATAATTTAGATCGCGATAAAAGTTCATAAAAATTTTAAAAAAATTCTTAGCAAGTGCACTGTTATAGCGATCGAGTTAACAATAAGAAACAATAAATTACAATACTGCTTCGTTAAATTTGGAATAGAAAATCATAACAGTATTCTCAATTAAAAATAAATTCGAAGAATAATTTAGAATGTAATGTAAATATGAAATTTCAACGAAAATACAATTTTAAAAATTTGCCGGCAATCGATAAAAATTCAAATTTTTATTCAGACCTTGGCGAAATCATTAAAAATTTGATAGATTTTATTAACAGGACGCGGAAATTGTTTAGAAAACTTTCAGCATCGTGGAATACGGTAACTACGCATCAGGTATACACGATAAAATATAACGCATAACAGACATTTTTAACGGATCTAGCACGTGTTAGATATATAGACAGATAGTGATAATTACAGCAAACAGGTTCAATTGAAATTAAATACGTTCAATTATTTTACTAAGATAACGTAAAAGTAGTATTTAATTATATTAATATTAAAAATGTGAATCAAGTGCGTGGACAAGTAAACTTAATCTAATGGTTTTCGATTTACCATATTAATTTTGTCCATTGTATTAAAATAGATAAATGGTCCTCACGATAAGGGTCAGTTTTATTATTGTAAAAAATTATTTTTTTTACATTGTGCGCATATTGTATACGTCTGTGACATTTTTTGAAGGATCTTGAATTTTTTATATTATTTTCATTAGGTAAATGTTTTTTAGAATGCGTTACTGTTATAATCTAGGAAAACTTTGAACGATACTGCATCCTGGAAATTTTTTAAGTGACTCCGCGCTTTCTAAAAAGAAGGGTGATTTACCATACCGAAATTGTGAGATTGGGGTACAGAACTTGCTGGAAAAGCAAGTAACGCCCTGGTCAAACGCTGGAATTATGAACCGGATCGATAATTCGTAGGGTAGAGCATGAGCCTGATGAGAGTACGCGAAGTATCCGTGTTACAATTTTGATCGATACCAAGCGAATTACGAAGCATTTGAAGGTGTTCAAATGCCGTTTAGTGTCACATTTCATCGATACGTAATCGAATGTAACTCTCAAGAACAAGTATTTATCCGTAAAGGAATTATCGTACCACCTTTAAAGTAAAATTTCTAAAATTATATCTAGAATGAAATCGCAACATTAACCGATTTCGAAATATTTAACATTTAAGTACGGCGGCCCGAACGGTGCTTATTTGCGGTACTTTAATTGCCTTTGCGAGTGTTTCCTCAACTGTATAAATCAGTTTTTGACAACTAGTGACGAACTCGAAGTTAATTAAAACTTTATTAGTTCTATTTTAAAATTTTTATATGAAATGATGAGAAAGAAGGGAAGAAAATTGAAACGTTCGTGGTTTTTGTGAAATTACAAAAGCTATAAAAAACATTACAAACAATTTCATAATGGGTGACCCCAAAAATTTTTGTTTTTTCTTTAACTGTAATCGACATTTTAATCGCGCAGTTAGAAATTGAAGAAAGGAAAATCAGAAGAATTTTATTAGCCCCATCCCTGTTATTATTAAGTATTGAAAATCCGGAAAGAGGAAAATATGCATATTGTTGAAATAAAAGCAGCAAACGAAATTATGTTTTTAATTTAATAATATATTTCCCTTTTGAATTATTAATTTGATCATGAAGAAAATTAGGAATTTTTCAATTCAGGGATATCTGGTTTTATTGAAAAAAGTTACAAATTAAATTTATTCGAACAAATACAAAAAAGGAAATAAAAATATAGGAATTTATACAAAAATGACATTGAACAGCGCGAAATTGAACACGACCTAAATAAATATCCTATTCAACCTAAGCTGTCTTCCTATCATTGCATTTTCCTCGTATAATAAGAAATATCTCACTTGTTCCGACTCTAAAATTGTCTTATATGCTATATTCTCCCTTTTTGCATCCACTTCATATGACTGCATTGCGTTTCGTTCAAGTTCCTTAACTGCCAATCTTTCCCTAGTCTGTATCGCTAGCAATAATCTTGAAGAATCGTTTGCTCACTCTGCTTCTTCTATCAGCCACTGTCACTTCCTTCTTTTATAGCAGTGTCAAAAGTTATAGCATTTCGTACCAATATATTCTGTCCATTCCAAAAATGTCTAAAAATAAGTACCGAGTTTTATGTATTTTTCTATTTGTAGTTATATACGGGTATACATATATATATATATACTAGCAGTTACCAACGGTTTTGCTCGTTTATTGAATACCCGTTTAAATCTGCACCGAGAAATTAATAATTTTTTTTTTGTATATATATGTAATAGTAGATAATTTTAAAAATCTTCATTTTATATCATCTCATTTTTTTAAGTTTATACATCCTTCGTCAAAATATTTATCGGTGTTAAAGTGCCATTTTTGGAGGTCCGATGACTTTTCTATCGGTAATTTTAATATAGTTTTTTCTTTTTATAGTACATTACTGATATACTTTACTAAATTGTGTACTCAAATATTTAAAAAAAAATTGAAAGATATTATTATAAAGAGTTATTTATAATCTTTCTTTTTGCGCAATTAATACTCAATACTACATCTATGTTATGAAGATGCATCCAGCGACTTCTCATCTCCTTTGATGAATTATCAGAGTCAACTGATTTTCATTTTTGAAAGCCACATTGTTTTCATCACTGAAATCATCTACTTTTTTTCTCCTTTGGCTATCCCATTTTCATCGTATCATTCTCTTATTCTGTTAACCGTCCATTTACAGCGCTTACATTCTTGGACTTCAAATGTGAATAATGTTTTGTTTTTTTTACGGGGTTTTTAATAATATATTTATGTAAAGATTTTTTCTATCTTTAAGAATCATATTTATCGCCCTCCAACAGGAAACCGTTTTTATGTTCAGCTGAAGATTACCGCGATATTTCTGTAATTCTCATCGCGATCTAACAAAAAGTTTCATTCAACTAAAGCGTACACACAATCATCATCTTAAAAATATATAAAATTAATAACTGACATGCGAGATAGTCGCACCATAATTATATGTTTAAGGGAACAAGTTCTCCACCCACATATTCGGGTTTTCTGCGTCTTCCAACCTATCCAATAAGCGTTTTATAAAAATGAATTTCTTATCACAACAGCAAACAAGAATAGTTGATAAGCGTTTAAAATTTGAATATAAATAATATTTCTGGTAGTAGTTATTAAAAATTCCGTTGACGGGTGTTCTTTATTTCTCGGTAAAAATTAATAAATGATACTTGATTTTTTAAAGTTTCTGGGCTGTATACAGCAGCTGGGCTAGCCACGCGGATTATATATTCAGATGTGTTATAGGAGTTTATTGATTTGAGTAACGAAAAAATAGAAGCGACCGAACACGGTGCTCTTAATTGCGCCAGTATTCGTATTTACACCATAGTAATAATTTTATTTAAATTTTTACGCCTAATTCATATTTACCATGATTATATTAAAAATATTTTCTATAGTAAACATTTTATTCTATCGGGTACATTTTACCTTTTCATTTTCTGCACTTCATTGACAAAAACCTTCACAGCTCGGCTAAACCACGCCAGAAGTTAATGAATTACGCACCATAACCTTCCACAGCAATCAATCTGACCACTGGTGAAAATCGGAACCAAATCGGTTCGGTAATTTGTGGGTTAGCGCGCATAGATAGACAGACAAACAGATAAATTTTCCGATTTGTGTATATATATATATATATATATAAAAATCAGGGTGGTTCTTATTTACATTATTTCGGAATTATATAGATGGATGCATATATGAAAGTCGAAAAATGTGTCTACCTTGTACGTGTTAATCTCAAGAACGACTAAGCCGATTTTGTTCTAATTTTTAGCGGTGGATACTGTTCCTACGGAAGGATCTGATGCATAATTTACAAGTTTCTGGTGCGATGTAGCCTAATTAAGTTACTTTTTTTTTTATGAAACGGAAAAATAGAAAGGTAAAACACGCTCGATAAAATAAAAAAAAATTGATATAAAATTTTTGAATTAGTAAATATTTAAAATAAAATGATTATCATGTGGTAAATAAAAAATTAAATTAAAATGTTTACTATGGTGAATATCTATATATATATATATATATATATATATATATATATAAATTAATTTCAGCATGTATAACTGAACATCACTTGAGAACGGTTTGACCGATTTGGCTGATTTTTCTTTGTTGTTGTGTTCGTAATTGTCAGGACAAGGTTTGTGTGAAAGATGATTTTAGGAAAATTCACCGGGAAAGTTGAAAAGTTATGCGACCAGCAGTACCGAAATACATACTGGACGAATAAAAAAATATAATAATTTTTATATAATTTTAAATAAAATAATTACCACGGTAAATATAAATTAAACGTAAAAATTTAGATAAAATGATTACTATGGTAAATAATAAACTTTAGAAAACATTTTATTAATTTCTGGCGTGATGAAATCATCAAACCTCCATGACATGATCGTGCTCCTAGCCTAGCTGCCGTACTCATTGCGGGGAGTTAAAAAAAAGTAGTGTTCTCTATTATTTTTTACAGAGAAAGAAACGGAATTTTTAACATCTGCTACCGGGAATGTTATTTATACTAATTTTGTTAAAAAATTAATTTTAATAAAATGTTCGAGAAGGAGAAGGTTGAATGATATGAGTGTACCTAATTATGGGAGATGGCCGTGTGAATAACTCGGCTTCTTCAAAATGATGGCTATGTGTGCTGTTTAGTTGCGTGCAATTTTTTGTTAGATCATGACAGGTTAGGAAAAATCGCGATAATCTTCATCTAAACGTGAAACGTGAAGCCCATTTTTTGTTAGACGGCAATAAACATGTTTCCCCTAAAGGAGAGAAAGAATCTTTACATAAATAATTTTTTATGAATTTCCAGTACAGATTTAAAGTGCACGGGGCGAAGCCGTGGGTAACAGCTAGTTTTAAATAAAATGATTAATATGGTAAATATTAATATTCCATTAATTTCTAGCGCGGGTGGGAACACCGTGATCCGTCTTTCCCGTTTTTTTTTTTTGTTATTGGCAGTGTTGGTCATGGAAAAAGCATTACTCATTCGCTGGTTAATAATCGGATTCTTTTCGGCACGTTTAATGTTATTTATTTATTTATTCATCTAATAAATCGCGTTTTATTCTTGGGCCGATTTCAACTTTCTAAAACTCAGCGTATTATCATTAGAACTTATTTAATTTTGTGTTTGGAAAAAACGGGCATTTTTAAAAGCTGTTCGATAAATTTTTCTTTTGCAGGTGATTTTTCGGTAGCTGTATTTAAAAACTCGGAATGAAAATTTTTAAGATTTGTTCGTCGAAAAACGAGATCCGAGTCCATACACTGAAATCTCGCATGTCTGTTGTTTTTTTTTTTTGTTTTTTGAGTAGTTAAAAAATTTCAACTTTTTTAAATTTTTTTCTTTTCGGAAAACAGTTTTACAACCGATTTTTTTATTTTTTATTATTAATATATATATATATATAGGAAACAGCAACGTGTTTTGGTTATTAACAGTACGAAGAATTCTGAAGGAAAAAAACTGGTCGAAAAACCCCCGAAATATTAATTTTTTGCGATTTTTTCGATTTCCATTTCATTATATAAATTAAGCGTCGTCGTATTACGTTAAATTTTAATTTTACCCTTAAACAATGACATTGATCATATTCGGATAGCAACGCTGTTTTACATTAAGTTAGAGAATAATAAGTTATTCTGTATTTTTCAAAAAATGTTCGAGAAATCGCAAATCTCAATTTTAATTTTTTTCTTGAGCAATTTGGAAAGGTGACCAATTTTTATGAAACACTTTTTTGTTTACTATTTCAAAATAACGCGACCGATTTGTTAACTTTTTTCTTTATAATTCGTCCACTGATTTCTCCCTTCTATGATATCCAGCAGGCTTAGTATAAATAATTTTTTTTGTTATAAAGATTAAATTGTACGCGGCAATTAAGCCCAATACTACTCAAGAGGGACTGGTGAATAGTCCGATCTCGTTACGCATGAGTCAAGTAATCTGTTAAAGCTTACGAAAAAAAATCTTGAAATGACACCGTGTAAAACAAATTTAGTTTTGATTTTAAATTTTTGGTTATTCATTATTTTTTCATTATAGTAAATACGTTATTATTATTATTATTACTTACTACTTATTACTTTTGAAAAAGAATGCGATAAATAGAAACGAATGAACACAAAGTACATAATTTTTACATAACAAAGATGCTCTCCGCGTGTTTTATGAAGATTTGTTTATTAATATTTATTAAATTTCAGGCTGTGGATTAAAACTGATTTGTCAGGATTACGCTCTATTTTATATATTAAAAAAACTAAGCCGAACGACTGGTATTGGCTGAAATGAAATGGCTGTACTGAAACATCTAGCGCTGAAATCATAATCTTATTTTTTCGGCTATATACGTTAATTGGATAGAAATAAGTGTACATTTTATAATTTGTTTGTGTTTCTTTTCGGGAACGATGAAGTTATCAACAATGTTCGTACCGGGGCAAAGAAATGATAACCAACTTTCCGAGTAATTGATAATAAATTCATTTCTTGCTAAATCACAAGCGGAAAATATTTTCGTTAGCTTGAAAAAGCCTACCGGCTCCATTGACTGTGTTCTCCTTCACCATAAAATTCCGGTCAAGTTTTTCGTGTCTATCAGATGTCATCACCGATTTATGTCAATGCCTGACATTGACAAGTCCAAAAACTCTGAAATTGCGGAACTAGTTTATCGGTTCGCGAAAAGCTTGGCTGATATTTTCGCGACTCTCTATCTTTAAAGTCTGTTTAATTTTCCATACGATGCGAATTACTCATTGGTAATAAGATTGAAGATGGATCTTGACTTTTTAAAATTTTCATTGTACAAAATGGTTTCATTTATATTGTCATATATCTATCTATCTACCTATATATATATATATATATATATATATATATATATATATATATATATATATACTAGTGTGAACGCCCATTGGTCGAAATTCAACCATAATTATTATTAAAAATTTGAGGGAAACATATATGAATTTACATGTTTCGAAAAATTTTTTTTCTTCTCTTATATATTCATTCATTGTATATCTAAGAAGATACATTTTTATATGTCCTTACAATACAAAACAGTTCAGTACCATTATAATTAAATAAAAACGATATTCAATAAAATAACAGTAAGTCATAATTGAAAATCCATTAATTTACTGATATTAAATGACACCTTATAAGATTTAGTACACTGCCAATAATGATGATTATTAAGAAAAATTAAAACATTTTAATAAGAACAGAAATTTTCTGGCCGTAGCGATTTCTTTTCTTTCATTTATTGTATTAATTTTTTATTTAAATAAGAAATAAATAAGTTTTATTCGTTGTCTGAACAGGATTGTAGGAATTTTACTCGAACACCGCGCCGAGTGTTCGGTATAGAAAAGAAGACTTTATGATTGTATTCAGGGCCGTAACTAAATCAAAATTTCGGGGAAGGGGGGTTGGTACGAAAATATTTTTATAATTATTTATATATATATATATATATATATATATATGTGTATGTGTGTTATCAATGAAATATATTTATTTATAAATGGTACACTAAAGAGCCTTGTAGTCAGCTATTGTATATGCAATATTTGAACACTACAATAAAAACAAATAAAAAATAGTCATTTCCATAGAATTCATACAAATTTTAATTTTCTTTACTTTTGTCAAAAATTGAAAAAAAAAAAAATTCTTTTGAATTTCGGTCCATTTCATTTAAGCAGTTATGATTTCGCAGACATTTCGGGGAGGGTTTGAACTCGGAAAACCCCCTCAGATACGGCCCTGGTTATATTGTTTATTTTATCTCGAACCATGTTTCCTTTTTCGAATATGAAATTGAAAATTATTAGCGTCCGTATATTTAAATAATACGAACTTCTAACTACAGTTTCCACGTATCCCCAAATTCGGTCCAGAAAAAATCCAACTGAATTGATCAATGTTATATACAGATGTTCTCACACGGTTCCATCATATGGAAACTAAAATACAGACCTGAAGAATGGATCGTCTGTCCTTTTTTCGTACGGGGAATGAATATCCGAGCAGAAGTGTGCCAGATGATCAGCTAGAAAAGTGGAAAACGGGGTAAACCAAGGATAATCAGAAAGAAATTTTATTATTTTTTTTTCTGTAGTCACAACTTTTTATCTATACCCCTATACATTAGCTTTTCTGCAATTACCCTTCTTTCTTTCTAGCACACGTAATCTAATCTAACACACCGGTGTAAAATAACCAATGCAAACTAGTGGCGGTGTTGAGTGTTCTGTATACATAAACATTGGATCCGTATTGGAGTATATAACGAATTTACCCATCAGTAATGAATTATAACATGATGTTTAACTTTAACGATGAAGAATAGATGTAACTTTTTACACGCTGCTTGTAATGCGTTCATAAGAAAGCACTTAGGACTTCAAATAGTAGGGTTTTTTTTCTTCTTTTGTACTTGTTTGAAATATTTTGTTTAATTACGATAGCGTTTTTTCGGATACACATAACAATGCCACAAGCTGCCGGATGATGAAGTCTTATCTCGTATGAGTTTCGTCCGTTGTGAATTCTTCCGGCAGCATTGAATAATAATTACCAGTCGTGCCGTTCCCATTATGAATGAGACCGCCATCGGAATAGTTAAATATCCCAAAAAAAAAATTAATGTATATATATATATATGTACATATGTTTAATGTATTTTATAAGTAACCGACTAATTAGGTTTTGTCGACGTGAGAAAGAATCAATGATCAATTGGCCACTTGTTGCTACCTTTATTCGCAGGCTAGCGAAAAACAGGTGAATTTACACAACTATCGCTCGCATTCGTGACAAAATTATTCTTCGTTGACGAAAAAAATTACCTGTTCATAGTTTTTAAATTATTTCAATCGTCTACACATAGAAGATGAAAAACGAAATGAAATGAAACGAAGAAAAAGGAGACGGCAAAATAAATCAAGGTATAAAACTGCGTGCCGCATTGACGGACAATTAAAAGTGAACAGTCGCACAATTAACGGGAATATCTTCTCGAAACGTTACTAGCGGATCAGACTGATACCGAGAGCAACTGTAGAGATATTCAGTCCGATATCAGTTTGTCGCAGTTTCGGTAAAACTCAGCAGCCTTTACATGTATTCAGGCAAATACATGTAAAAATCCGATAGACCGTTATATATTTTCGTATAATAGAACAGAAAGCCTGTGTAGCAGGAGCTTCGAAAACATTTAAACACGCCGTTTCATCTGATTTTACTGAAATGTGACGATTAAAAGCGTAAGCAAAAGTGTTCGCGAACTAGTTCAAATGAAGTTGTAAAAATTTCGATCGCACAACTGAAATCCAACAAAAAGACTAGTCCGCTAGAGAGTAATACTTTTTCTCGATCGGCTTTAGCACAGAAACTCATTGCGGTTGTTGCCGATGATAGCACGCGCAAAGGAGAGATAGCGATAAAAACTGTAAAAGAATAGTGTATTTAACAACTTACTGCTGTGATCCGATTGCAAATGTCGGTTACCGGGCACGCTATTATTATTGGTGCTGCCGGTAGAGGACGACGGAGTTTGTTGACCGTCGAGATTTGAGGTCGGCAGACCGTACAGAGCGGCGAAATCGGTAGCAGCGGCGGATTCGGTCTTCGACACGCGTTTCTCGTGGTGATGGTGATGGTGATGATGCAGGTGATCGTCCATCAAGCCGAGCAGGCCCAGATTCGGTCGTAGCTCGTCCATCAGTTTGGTGTTGGCCGCCGCTCCGGCTGTCACTGACGTCGAATTGTGGTGGTGACTTTGGTGATTGTGGTGATGGTGGTGATGAAAGTTTAGCTGGCGAGAAAATATTGCCGGGAAAATGTTGAACTGCTGCTCGGACACCGCGGAAGAAGATTGTTGATTGCCGTTAGCACCGTTTCCGACCGACGACGTCGGTGTGCCGCTGCCGCGCGGATCTGTCGCGCTACCGGAAAGGGTACCGGAATTCGAGCTCCCGGTACCGCAGGAGTTGCTTTTGTACTCAATCTTAAAGCCGGTACTCGTCGTAGGCCACGTCGTAATGGCAGAGAGCTAAGACTAGAAATATCGAGAAAAAAAAAGCTAAAGGAAAAAAACGATTTTTAAACGCGCGTTCGGATACTCCAACGACGAAGACGCCACTAACAACAAAACCCGCTGCTGCTGCTCTGATGCTGCCACCGATAAATACTACCGCGATATTTTTACGAGGAATAAAACGCACACGCGGATAATTAATGAATGAATAACGGCGTAACGATAATTTATAGAGGGAAAAAAACAAAAAAAAAAAAAAAATTATATATATGTGTAAATAAAAACGATGCACCTAGTTCAACGAAATCTTCAATTTCGAAAGAATAGAAGAGACAAATCTTTGCTGGAAAATTAGCGACGGTAGGGTTAAAGGGAAATTAAAAAGGAACCGGTTTGTCCGAAGCAGGAAGTGATAAGAAACTATCTGGCAAAGCGGCAAACGGGCGCGGGGGGGGATCAACGATTAGAAAGAACGCGACCAGCGATTGGATTAACTTAAACGAATTTGAGCGGTCAGGCGCGGCGCCGATGGAAAAAGTCGATAATCGAAGGCTTCTTCTTCGGCTAGAGAGAGGTAGCCGAGAAGGATAATCGCGTTACCGGAGCAGCGCTATTATTATTATCATATCGATATTAGACGGAGAGACACAAGCCGCGGACCAGTGTATCGAAGACGGAAAGGCTCGGCCGGTGTTTGCGAAAAATCATCCTGGAAAGGTCACTGGAAAATTCGCGCAATATAATATCGGCGGACCTCCGCGTGTCCTTCCAGTAAAATATTCAGCGAATGTTGTGTCGTCAGCGATGCGACTGGCAAACAAACTACCAGCTAATAACGAAGTTAACGTTCGCTCGCCGCGTTGGCTCTCGTCGAGTACCCCGCGCACCGGCGGCCGATGCGAGCGAACGAGGATGATTTTCCGGGAAAAAAGAACCGCGAACGAAGTCGAAAGAACGGAATAACAGATAGCCCGTCAACTGGCTCCGCCAATGACGAGTCGCCTCCGTCGAACGGTTAACGCCCATTTTCTATCCCACGCGCATGCATCCCTTTCGGATGATAGCGCCGCGCACGACCACTACAACGTCTAGGCGCGGACGACCGGCGGCGGGGAGGGTTATCGTGTTGCCGTTTTGAAAAACAAGATGGCGTGCCGGAACGCGAGAGATATAGAGCGAATTCGCGCGAGCGACAGAGAGCGAAGAAGAACGGAAAAAGGGGAAGAGAACGAAAAAGCTATCGACGACCAACACCGCGCCGGAGAATAAGGACGCGGAGCGGCTACGGCCGGGCGGATAATGTATAAGAAAGTTAAGGTTTTGTTTTAGGGGAAGGAAAAAATTTCCGTTTTTGGGGCTACGATGCGGCGGCGCGTTGCTGGTGTCGCGAGGCCTACGGGGTTTCGAAGGTAATGGATTTTCGGATGTGAAGCGACCGGTGTAGTGGCTGGCGGTCGGGGGGGGGGGGGGGGGGAGTGTGTTTTTTCCTTCGCGTGCCGTGTAATCTCTGTGACATGGTGCTCGTTCACCATGTCCTGTTTGTAACTTATTTAAAAGATACTCCAGCTACATCTAATTTATTATTTCGTTTTTCCACTGTACAGAGACTTTTCGCGTCCGCCTCCTTTCGATCCTCTCCGTTCGACCGGAATTTCCCCGTCAACCTACCTAACCGGAGTTGGCATACGTGCGCTCTGCCCTCTCCGCGTGTGTGTAGGAAAAATGTGTGGAAAGGCATTTTGTAGGTTAATCGCATTACGTCGGCAGATTATGAGCGCTGCTGGTAAACAAAACGTGAAACAACTTTGACAAATAAACACGAACGTTTTTTAACGTTAATTACACGTTCCGGAAAATGTGATTTTGACGGGAAAAATTTTAAATAGTACTACTAATGAACGTAATAAAAACGTTACGATTTTCGAAAACCGTTTCTTCCGTTACCGTCCGAATAAATCTAGACGACCTGTTTCGCCAGCCTAGATCCCACCACAATGCACATTAGAAACTTATTCATAGCGCGCAGATTATCATTTTTAAGAAATGCGCAAACTTCATTCTTATAATCTCGCTCTAAATGCAATTTTCTTTATTCGTTTCTAATTTATTCCGATTTGCCTACCAGAACCTGTTTAAAAATGGAAATATTTTTTTTCCTTCTATTCTTTACTTTCATAATAGAAATTAAAATTTTATTCCTTTATATATTTTTTTAATTATTTTCATCTATTTGAATTCGTCGACACTATTATTATTATTTATTATCCCGACTGCATTATATTATTGAATGGATATTTACGCGGGAGTTGAAAACTGTTGTATACACTTTTAGACCTGCGTGGCTCGAACATAAATTGTTTGCTTTCGAATAAATCTGTTTCATCTCGCTCTCTGCCTTCCCTTTTTCCTGATATTTCTCGTGAACGAATTAAAATTTTTTTAGCCCTACCTATTGTTCCCATCGATTTCCACTGTTTTTTTTTTGTTTTTTTTTTTCGTTTTGAGAACGGAGCTTGTCAACTGCGGATATAGAATATTTTTCTATACTCTTCATTTACAGAATTGGAATTCGAAAAGGGCCTATTTAAACGCTACTACCTAAAATACGTCACCATAATAGCTGACTCATTCCCGCCATTTTTCTTTTTATTTCGTGAACAATATCATATTTCATTAATTCTTTTAGTTCTGCCGTTCTAAATATATGTTTTTTTTTTTCTGTTTTTTTTTTTTTTGTGACATTATTAAAGTTGAGTTAACTCGTCGCCTATAATTCAGTTTAAGGAAAATCACTGATTTTTTCAGGTTTCAATTTAGATATTTTTCGTTTTCGCTTCAAAGACCAACATTTTCTCTATCGCCGTGATCTTCAGTTTTTTGTCCAATCCGTGCTATCTAGAGATCTTGGTTATTTTATATTCACCTTCTCTAATTCGTAATTGCTTGATTTTGGTCAGTTCGGAAACAAAAATTTTTGGTTCGGGACTCTTATTTGGCATATATGTAGCTCTGTAATTATCCGAGTTTTACTTTGCTATAGCTTTTTTTTCTTCCCCAACGACAGGACTGCATCATCGGCGTATCGAAGGTTTAATTAGTTTCTCGCCGTTTATATTTATTCCCCTTATTAACTTACTGCAGAACGAAAACTTTATTTATCATTTTACACGTGCGCCTAATAGAAGCTTCATTACAAACGCTTATACTCGGATACTTTTACAATAAACCGATTGTGGAAGCTATAATTTAGATCCCGTTTTATTCTTTAGCTTAATTCTAAGCAAGAGTTGATCATGGAAACCGCCTATGGTAAATTCGAGCAAGTTTTTCCTATTCTCATTTGCAATTGAAACCGAAAGTCCCCCCCCAGATATATATATATATATATATGTATATACGCATATTACGTTTTCTGCCGGAGTGGCTGGAAAAAAAAATGAAAAAAAACAAAAAAAATGCAAACAACTATGTGAATAATGTGTAAAAGAATTTTCGCAAATAAAGCTGATATATTTCGATTTCGCGATTAGTTTTCCACGCGGTGGCTCCTACGAATATTATGAGTGTTATACAGAAGTTGCTAGACGTGCAGCAGCACCTTCTAACAAGCAACTGCTTGAGAATTATGTCGCAACATCGTTCAGTGCCGGAAATTCTCTTCGTGCAAAGTGAATTGACGGCCGTCACAGCTCTCCGTGTCTGATTTTAAATGCCTAATTGAGTTGTTACCCATAGTTAGACTCACTTTTCCAGGATCGTTGGGAAGTTATCAATATTTACCAGAAAGAACTGACAGTGCCTAGCTAACTGTCGAATCTACTCCTCCGTAAACGTACATTTTGACTTGACCTGGAACTGATCGGAGAACAGTTCTTCTTCTTTTTTAATAGAGCGCAACGTGGAATTTTTAAAAGTTTCAGTTCTGTTCTACCATGTTAAATGATCTGCATTTCGAAAGCACCCAATCTTTTCGTAAGCTTTATTGCATCGAGGCCGACATCATTCATGCCTGTAAGTTCTAACCGAATTTTTTAAAAACCTACTTCCGATCTGACCTACATCTGCGTAGATCTCATATCTCTTTACCAAACTCCCTACAATTGTTAGAAATTAATGTACCCTCTAAATATTTTGCTTTGGTATCCGTTAGTTTCCGTCAATAGTTGGTTGCGAACACTCCGAAATGTACTGCAGTTATACGTTATTGTGATAATAACAACGTACCTATTTATTTTCGCACGTGTCGTTATTATTAACTTTTTAGGACGAAATGTTTACTGTTTCGTTAATTCCTTGTTTCTCATCGGTAAATCGCTTTCGACAGTTATATCGAGATGCGTAGCGAAGAAAAAAACAAAAGATCCGAATGCTACTATAACAAGTGTCAAGAATTGAAAAATGTTGTTATTTATTTATTTCTTTTAAATAGGAAATTCAAAAGCGGGGTTACTTGGACGTTTTTAAGGGTATGATCAGTTTTCACCTCTTTAACTCCTGCGGAAAATGAACATCATAATTTCTTAGAATAGCTTGAATTAGTAAGTATTCGGCTAAAATTTATCAATATCGAATTGCACGTTCATTGAAACACTTTCGACATAATAGAATAACAGAGTCAAAAAGGGCTTTAAGTTACCTGACTACTTTTCAATTTTGGGTCTGTTTACAGCGATAAATAAAGTTACGGTTTGCTTTTAATATTGATAATCGAGGTCTGTGGCGCTACATTTTATTAAGTAAGCGACGAAAATACATATATCGTACTTGTTTTTAGTAATAAAAAGTATAACTGCGCACTAACTGACGAGGCTTTGTCGGGAGGTTAGTGTACGTGCGTGTATAGTAATGAAAAGATATTCAATATTTACGATCCAACAACGTCGACAAGGGATAGCCAGCGAACGGGGGAGTTAATGAAATATATATGTCGGCTCTTGTGTTGTATTAAAATTAAAATTTAATTTTACCGGCTAGCAGTTTTTAAAAAAACATGGCGTAAATGAATCGCGGTATACTTTAATTTGGTTCTATCTTATGACTGTAACGTTTTTCTTTTTGTGTAAAAATACTAATTAATTCTGATATATATATACACATATACATACATAAGTATAAAATCGGTCATTTTGGCCTCACAAGGGGCTACACCCCTTGAACCCTCTTGCCTGCATTTCTGTCTCTTTCTCTTCTATACTGTGTATAAAATGATCAAAATTTACAACGTAATTCTAAATCGGCTCATATGAGAATATAAGTTATGCGCGAACAATCGTAAAAAAAAAAAACGGGACGAACGTGTGATCTCCTTTTTTTTGGAAGTCGGTAACAAAGCTACATTTCTATGGTAATTCTGCAAATTGATAGCATTTTAATTCAACCGGCTCTGTTATACTAATAAAAAATAATAAGAAAAAAAAAGCTATCCAAAGGGACCACCACGTTTTTTTACGTTTTTTGACGAATATTCAATTTATGTTCACTGATTTTCTCTAAGTGTAATGGTATTATTTCTAATGGACAATGAATCAATAAAATCGGTCTATATAAATATGAGTTATGCGCGAACAAATATAAAAAAAAAAAAAAAACGTGACGAACGTATAACCTCCTTTTTTTTGGAAGTCGATGAAAATTAAAATATTACAAACGTTACATCAAATTGGGACATTTTTTCTAATGGGGGCCGGCTTAAGAATTACTTTATAATTAATATATTAATTATAACGTAATTCCTAAGCCGGCCCCCATTACATTTTGTAGCGAAAAGAAGTCCCAATTTTATGTAACGAAAAAATATCCCAATTTTATGTAACGAAAAAATGTCCCAATTTTATGTAACGAAAGTTTTTATTAATTTGTCAGGAGAAATTTCAGTTCGTTGCCGGTAAGAGCGACGTTATAAATTTTGAATATTTTATACAAAGTATAGAAAAGAAAGAGATAAAAATGTAAGCGAGAGAAGTCAAGGCGGGGAGTCTGTTGCGAAGCCAAAATGGCCGAGTTTATATATAGACATATATTGTGGTGAACCGCGAATATCGAAATGTAGCATTGTCGTAAATTATATTAATTATTAAAGTATTTATTAGGTAATGAAAATTAAAAGGTATTTTTATATTTATTCTTTGGTTTGGAATTAATGTTTTGTATGTATTTTAAAATTTTGATTAACATAACAATATATATATATATATGTATATGTGACCTAGCGCGACAAAAGATTCCACAAGTCGGATTTTCTTTTGGCGGTTTGAAAACTAGAGACCTTCCTGATCAAAATGAGACCAATTCGAACCGCCTATCTCTAAAATTCAAGATTTTGTAGTCATTTGAATTTTCAGTAATGAAAAATCAAAATTTGAGTAAATCGAGTTTAAAGAAAAAATCAAGAAAATTCACAACAATTATTATTTTTTTTCTATCAATTGCCAAAAAAAGTTGAAAACCAAGACTAATACATTGTTTTTGAGTCCCCTACCAATAAAATAAATTTATTAAAAGGTATTTTGAATCTTTGATGGTAATGAGTTTAAAGAAAAAAACTTGTCGATGGTTGAATTTTCGACGCCCAAAAAAAAAAAAAAAAACAAAACTTTTGAAATTATATTTTTTTTTTTTTTTTTTTAAATTTTTAATAAGAACAATAAATTTTGAGATATCCGTAATATGGAATTTTTTCTTGTCCAACATCCACAGCTTTATTGAGATGTGATTATCGAGTACTTTGAGTCACGATGTCACACAATTCTTGCATTGACGGTGCTGGAATGACTTTGTACTTTTGTTTAACTAGACCGAAGGCCAGTTAATCACTGATAGCTTGTTTTCCGATACGTTTGCGTTTGTTACACCGTGCCTTTAATTTTTTATCGTGGACTTACCTAAAATGTTCAGTGAAAAGGGTAATGTGCTTCTTCTTTACTTAAACTACAAATTTCGAAAATGTAAGATTTTAGTATCGACTGGAGAAGAATTATGGAGGTTGTAATATTTATAATTGCTTATGTAAAAGTAAATTTTTGTTCAATCTATTATTTACATAATTCTTATAACATTTTCAAAATTAATGATTTCATGAAAGAATAAACGAGTAGAGAAATTCAACAACAGAAGTTCGCCTTACCGAATCGAAATTCAAATGTTCATTACTATCACTCGCAGTATCTGAATCTTCTGTTCCGTAGGTTTCTTCTCTTCTTTCGAAATACTCTTCTACCAGTTTTTGAATGCATTTCGCATGCATCGAAATATTCATTAATTAGATCCGTAATTAATTCAAAAAATACTTCGTCAAGTTGAAATATTCATGAAAACTGCATTATTATCACGAAACGTTGAGCACAAATAGAAATTAAGTGATTAAGCGCACAGAAAAGGTGGTACTATTTTCAAATCCAAAATCGGCAACTTCAAATCCGTTTTTCTCCCACTTCCCGGTCGAAATACGCTCTGTACGTTTATCACCGTGTAGTCCACATGTTTAACCACCAGAATTCGCAAAAAAACGATTTTTGATATTTTTGACCTTCGTTGTATCGCATACTTTTGGCGCGCGTAATCCGATTCATCCTTTAGGGGGCAACAAGCGTTCCTATTAATATGACATATTTTTCTTCTCTTATTCTGCAACAGTCATTGTGTCAATTTAGTTTCGTCATTTCTCTCGAATAAGAAATTCTTTTAGTAAGCATTGCCTAAAATATTTAAAAGTATTTTTTGTGTTTCTTCATTTTGTTTTAACCGTTATATGAAATGAAAATGGCTAGAAGATCGTCACAACACATCTCACATTAATTAATAGGCGTAATATATAATGAGTAAAGGCCAGTCGTCTTGGCTTCGCCTCGCCCACTGATAAGCTTTCAAATTTTGATCGGCAGCGCGAAAGCTAGGCTGCGCTCCTACTTAAGTGCTTATCTATTGCGCAGCTATCTATCCTCTAATTCTCCTCCGAATTAGAAGATAACTCATACGCGAAATTTCGAATGAGCTAGATGATGAATATAATAAAGTACAGATGAAACTGACGAAGTGGAAACCTACTTCAAGTGTCGATGACTCAGATGTTGTTAGTGACGACGCTAGCGAACGGTCATGGAGTTTGAAATTTCTGATACTTCGAATCGAAAGACGAGAAAACAAAAGTCCGTACAATCGCATTGGTGTATGGAAAAAAACATTTCCAGCCGTTAGAAATTCCGCCTGCCGCTTCAAAAGCTACATCTAGAAATACCAACAAAAGCAGACGTTGTCGTTTGTGTCCTCCTAATTATGATAATGCCGTCGCGATAGCTTAATTACTAGAGCGCTTGGATTCCGTTGCGGACGTCTCGAGTTCGACCCCGGGCGACGACAAAAATTATTACGAAAAATTAAATTAAATACTCGTTATTACACGTGGAAGGCAATGGCGAATGTGCATGACACGCACGTTTCGGAGAGAATAATTTCACACGCGACATAAATTTGTAACTTTTTTTTCTCTTTTCTGCAATTTGATCTCAGATATTTCAGTTAATCAATCAATCAAATTAATTAATCAATAATTATAACTTCGGGACTACGCAGGTAATCATCATTATATCCTCAACCATTCGGTTGGTGGACAACCTATTCTCACATTTTTTTAGATGTACAGATATAGGTTGTATACTAAGCAATTATTATAAAATGCAACGAAGGTGTACACACGCAAGACTACATTCAGAACTGATAGTAGCCGCTTGTTATCGCGCTACCAGTGCAGTCCCGTGTGGGTCTGCTCTGTGTACTGACCTAGCGCGCATATGATATGTTGAACGTGGTGGTTTGCTATTGCCTTCCACGTGATTACTAGCGATTATTTATTTAATTATTTATTTATTTAATTCTTGTAATAAAGTTCGTCGTCGCTCGGGATCGAACCCGTGACCGCCATATCGGAAGTCAAGCGCTCTAGCAACTAGGCTATCGCGACGACTGTAATATAAACATGTAACACGTTTTAAAATAATCATTTAATATTAAAATTGACTGTTGCGCATAAATTACTATTACTTTTTTTTGAGGAACATGAATTTTCCACAGGTATTAAAGAAAAACTTCCAATTTTCAGTGCAGCAAGTTTTCCTATGGTCTGAAGAATCCGTTTACACACGTATTTATTAATTTATTAACACATTAATCGATAATAGATTTGTTAATATACGGAATTATGTATGTGTATATATATTTATTTAAAGACGCTCGACTTCTAGGTCATTTGCGTCTACCGTACATTACAATTTATAGATAATAATTACAAATAATTCTGCCATACGTAAACTAAATCATATCTTCCGAAATAGGTTGACAGCTTTTAGGAATCTAAAAGTACTTTGGACTGCAGCTTCATCATTTCCAAGCGCCTCTTTGACAGTAATTCTTCTTGTACATGCGGATGAAAAAGCTTCCTCGCGCTCCTTTTGGAGTTTTGGACATACGGAGATGACATGTTCGATGGACAGACTTTGAGTGTTACAAAGTGCACATGATGGTGGAGGTTCATTTTGTAGCAAGGATCCGTGTGTTAGTTTTGTGTGGCCGATGCGGATTCTGCTTAACACAATCTCTTCTCGCCTGTTTGCCCGGTGTGATGTTTCCCAATGTTCCAGTTCAACTTTTATTTGCCGTAACTTGTTATTCAATTGCCTATCCCATATGTTTTGGACATTATCCTTGATTGCGACCGTTATCTGTTTTTTTGCCTTTAGTAAGTCTTTTTCATGTGTTGTTACGGACCGTATTGTATTATCCCAGGGCGGATTTATAGGTTCGGATGGAGTGGCAGTAAGTCGATTGATATGTAGGTAACTGAGGTAGTCAGTACACCTAACTCCGAACGGTTTGTTTCTGTCGCGATAGATCTTAAGTAGATTCGGATGGAACGTTTTGTAGTAATTTATATGGCTCCTATTGCCAATATACGGAATTAGATTGCCGGTTATTATCGATAGCAGCGTTGAGTGACGATAAAAAGCAGCACATGAGACGAATACAAGTTTTAACACCTGCTTCCGTATTGAAACATCTCTCTAGTAGATAAGCGAATAGAAGAAGATCCTTTTGAACGAAAAACTCCCCAAAGAAAGTCTACAAAACAGAGAGAAAAAAAATATACATACAGTAGATCATATTTGGTAAAACATTTCGTAAACAGGCAAACATTTCTGTGTGTTTCTAGTTAGATTTTATTAGTGAATTTCAGTAAAACAATTTAAAATTATATTTTCTTTCCAATATTTTCCTGAATTCCTGATCGTTTGTAGTTGTCGATTACTTTTTCACTATTGTAGCCGCTGAAAAGTCGAAAAGTGGCCAGATTTTACCGTTTGTCAAGTAGGTATCCGAATCCCAGTTCAATAAAATCCAGGTTGAAATTCAACGCTTTTTAAAACCGGACACACTGAACATAGATAATTATTTAAAATTTTTCCAGTTTTCTATCAATGCGAGAATCTCAAAATTTTTTGGTGACGTTTAAAAAGGCAGTCTCTTGTGAAAACCGTGCATCTAATACGTCTCATTATCTTGTGTCACATTAGCGATTTTTTCAAAAAGTAATTTCCAAACTTCTTACGAATCGGTTAAAAAGAAAATTATTTTTTGTCCCGGTCCCTTCTATCTTTTCTCTTTTTTTTTGTTCCATATATATTTTGAGCTGTTCGACGTCGAACGTTTACCCGTCATCGTGCAAAAAAAAATATCTTTCGATAAAGCTGGACGACGTATTAGGAAAAGTAGAGAAGGGATGAAGCATTAAAAAGAGGGTATATCAAGAACGGGAATAAAGAGAACATAGTACGGTTTGGGAAATATATGCAGAGGGTCGTAGAAAAGAACCCGGTAAAGGAGAGGGAAAACGAGCGGAGAAAAGAAAGTGGTCGAAATTGGAATTGTCGTTAACTTGAATAGCTTTAGCGAGGTACCGAAAAAAAAAAAAAAAAAAAAAAAAATAAATAAAATACAATTACCCGAAATAGAAAAAAAGTCGACTTAAAGTTTAAAATAAACGTATCCCTGAAGGGCTTTCGTTTTGAACGAAGATTTCGAGGTAATTTTTTTAATCGATAGAGCCGTTGTGATAGCATTGAGACTCCGATCATTCGCAGAGGCGATTGTCGACCTGAAAGAGAGCATTTCGTAATCGGTAGTTTATTAAGTTTCCAGATGTTCGATTTACATCTAAATAACAACGGTCCTTTCGTTTCTACCAACCGTAATAACACGCCGGTGTGTCAGTGTTTACGTCACGTTCGAAACATGAAACTGCATTTCGTCATTTAATTACCGGAAAACTAACGATGTACGAAATCCTCTCCGTTGAATAAATATTTATTTTTCGATAAAAACTGGCCGAGTTTTAAATTCGTTAAAAATGCTCGATGAATAAAATTGGCTCTTTCGTCAGTCGTATGTCTGAACAATGTCCCAACAACATGAAAAGGACAAAGCCGTAAAAACTGTTCATGATATTCACGCGTTTCCTAAAGTGAGGAAAAGGGAATTTTTAGAAAACTAACGTGGAGCGATTAAAAAAACGAAAGAAAGTTCCTACTAAGACAATTTCCTAACGTTAGAATGCAAATCATGCCGGACAGCCGCCATCTCCGGATCGTCTGATTACAAAAGTTTAGCATACTGAAGTTTTTCGTATCGAATAAATTTTATTCGTGTTTGGGTAAATTAAAAATCAGAAATATCCGCAAAAAGTTTATATTTTCGATATTTCGAATATTCTTATAATAGTTCCATGTCGGGAGATATTTCATTGTTTTCCTTCCACACATAATTGATCTAAATTCGATTTTCTTCCGGTGTAGCATAAGTTTCAAACACCTTTTTTGTATTTTGCCTATTTTATTGATCTCCGTTTTCTTAGCCTCTCCCATATTCGAATTCTGTATAAAACTATAAACATGATTATTGCATTATAGCGTACATACGTAATCGAGGATTCCATAGACGTTATTTTATGTAAAGCTGAAATTGTCTGTCTTATTTTTGTGAATTCCAGTTCAAGAAATTACACGGATTCAAAAACCGGTGAGTAAAAATCTAAAACTACTAGCACGGGTTAATTGATAATGTAAACGAGTTGAATACTTTGTGCTAATGCAATTTAAAAATATTAACATATTTTTTCGTGTTGGATCGAAAGATTTTTTTTCATGTACCTATTAATTTCATCTCACGATTTTTACAAGTCCAGCCATTTCGATTCCGAAACAGCTTATAAATAACACTTGTAAGTTAATTTTGTAAAAAATCGAATATAGCGAATAAATTTAAAAATAATAATAAAACGTGAAACAGTTCCTTTGCGCGATAATTGAACGAATCCTGTTTATTTGATGACGCACTGTAAATCTCTCAAAGGCTGTTCTTCCGTACCGGTAAACTTTCATTGTGCTCTATTTTCAACCACGCTAACTGTGTTGTGCTATCAAAAAGCCTCTAAACGCCGCTTGAAGGATTAACATTTAGGACTATTTCGGGCGGTGCCTTCATCGATCATAGCGAAAGAAAACTTTTCTTTAATATTGAACGGATTCGAAAATGTCTAATTCTGCAAATCCGTGAATCACGGTGGCCGGTGAATTCGAACACGTTTCGTATCTTTCAGCTATTCCCAAATGGGAGCGACATCATTATGTCCGATTCCCAAAACTTTCCAAAGCCGTAACTGTAATTCGACTCGGTTCGAAATAGTTCGTGCGCCTTTAGCGAATGTCGCGACTGATTTGTCGAAATGATTTTGGCGCCCCTATAATCATCGCAAATGAACTAAGCCACACCATTTCGGCAATAATTTCTTCCGCCATCCCCCTACTGTAATACTATGCTTTCCTAAGTTTAGAGATCTGGGTAGCTGCCCTTAGTCGGCTAAGCCCCCTCCCCCCCCAAAAAAAAAAGTTTAGAGATCTCCGTCGTCAAGAACTACTCAAAGCTCTGAACGTTTACTCAAGTGCAATTATTCCGGTGTCTAAATGAAGGATTGTTGAAAGTTTACTGACTGGCAACGATAATTATACTGCACTGCTGAAATTTTAAACAACATCGCACAATTAACCTCTTCTTAGAAAGAATACTCGATGGAGAAATGAACTACTTTAATGACAAAAATATTTTCCTCTGTTTCTACCCCCCAAAAAAAAAAAAAAAAAAAAAAAAAAAAAAAAAAACGAACGCAATCCTAGCGCATTGTTTTTCACCATTAAAATCAGTTTATATCGATAATTTAAAAACTAAACCGTTCCTAACATCTCCTTAATAGTTGAAAAATTCTCTAATCTAATTCCACCCCACTGCGCTAAATTTCTCGGCCTAATCTTTTCGATCACGAACTATCTCGATGTGTCCCCGTGTATAATCTTAAAAGTGCTGTTAGAAATAATTTATAACTTTTTTCATAAACGTAATTGAAAAATTCAAAAAAACCATCTACATTTTTCAGGAACGCAATTATTCATAGTGTACTATAAATAATACCGAAAACGCTTTAATATATAGGAATTATGAAACACAAAAATCAAAGTCGATATATATATATATATATATATATATATATATATATATATATATATATATATATATAACTCGGCCATTTTGGCTTCGCAAGGGGTTGTGCCCCTTGACCCCTCTTGCTTACATGTCTGTCTCTTTCTCTTCTATGCTTTGTATCAAATTATCAAAATTTACAACGTAATTCTAAATCGATCCTCATTACATTTTATAACGAAAAAATGTCCCAATTATATATAATAATTGGAAAATGCAACTAATAATTTATACCATAAATTTTATTAATCTACCGAAACAACTTAACATACTATACAACATATATAAATAATACTTTTTTTGCGTTTCGATGGTATTATTAAATTAGCCATATATAGTCTTTACATGCTTCTCCCTATGTGGTGGGACTTCTTATTCATCAACACCTGCGCAGTAATAAGGAGTGTGGATTCATTGTGTTTGCAAAAACGAAAATCGCCACCGAACACAAGCGTGAATTGCGGAAACGAAAATGGGACGACGAACTGTGCAATAGAGAAGAATTTGCTACATTCATACGTGATGATCCGCCTTTTGGTTCGAAAACGACACAGATGTAGAGAAGTTTCAAGCGTTTGATAGCATTTTAAGTAAACCGCCTCCTCTGTTATACTAATAAAAAATAATAAGGAAAAAAAAATTATTTAAAGGGCCACATTTTTTCTCGCTTTTTGACAAATATTCAATTTATGTTCACCGATTTTCATTATTACTCACATGGTCTTCTTCTTCTCGTGCCACCCGATTCGGGTATTGCTTAATCATCATGTACGGATTGGATTATCTGCTGGAATTGATTTCGATCTTTTGCTATTCTGATTAGATCTTCTGTTTTCTTAATTCCGGTCCATTTTTTTATATTATCTATCCAAGCGGTCTTTCTTCTTCCCGGATTTCTTTTTCCTTCTATCATGCCCATTATTATTGTACTCACATGGTACTTAATTGGAATGGTACTCTTTTTAATGAAAAAGAATCAGTAAAATCGGTCTATATGAGTTATGCGCGGACAAACAAAAAAAAAAAAAAAACAAAAAACATACGCGACGAACGTATAACCTCCTTCTTTTTCGAAGTCGGTAAAAATTAATATACAACAAACGTTACATAAAATATTGGAACATTTTTGGGCCATTTTTTTCTAATGGGTCCCGGCCTAAGAATTACGTTGTAATTAATACAGGTATATATATATATATATATGTATATGTATATTTTTAAATTTAAAAATATATCACTATTAACATCACTATTGATTACTTTAAAGCTGTGGCGATATACAAAAAAAGTAAAAACAATCGAGATGAAAAATAATCAACGTTAACTCCATGCGTTATATAAAGAAGCGCGATAAAGTTCTTTTAGAAGTCTACAAATTATATTGTTTTGTTAAAGCAATATTAACCACCGTATTAATTTATATATTTAATAACGGATTATTACATGGGGTGGCACACATTTGTATTGATAATATATGCTTCAGTGAAATTTTATTATCGAAAATTGTTTTTAATATTTTCATATCCTGCTTAATTTAAAATTGACAGCGAGATCACTAATATCCCTGCGGACTTTCAGATGTTAGTTACATCTCCATCCTGCAATTTATCAAGACTAGACAGTGGTCGATTTTATCTTTAAGAGCCATGCTGTAATAGTTTTGTAATTAAACATGGGATGTTTCGGATGTTAGTTTGACGGATAAAGTGTCAAAATTATTACTGAAGGAACACAATCGACGTTGCATTAATTTTGTCGAAAAATTAGATAAATGGAAAATTACATACGACACGTGCATTTTTAAAATTTATGAAAAATAGAATTCCGAAAGAAATAGTTATTTTTTTAGCGTTTAGCCGTTTGCTGCTCAGAAATTTATTGTAAATTGTGTCCATACTATATTGCCTCTATATTTTCTTTAGTGCTAATAAAAGTGGAAAACTAATTTTATAATAAAAAAAACTGCCACGCTTTTGCCTTTTAACTCGTTTTTCCTTTTCAGTGTATGAGAAAAGTCATTAATGAAAATAGTACAATATATATATATATATATATATTTTTTTTTTTTTTGTTGAGAATAACGTAGTTTCACCGTGAATTTATCATAAATAATTGAAACTTTTAATAAAAGATAACGAAAAAATAAGGATATGTGTCGAAAAGTTCTTCCATTATGTCCTTTTTTTTTTTTTTTATTTCGGGCGCGTCAATTACGGAACTCAGCGCACGCGAAATCTTTGTACGTTTCAATGTGCTGCAGCGGGATGGCATACTCGAACGAAGCATGCCTATCCAACTATACATCACGGTAGCTGCGTGATACTTAATCATCACGAATCTGCTTAGATAATTCTTTGAAAAAAAAAAAAAGGAAAACAGAAACTAGATCCGTTCAAAACCGGCATTTGAAAAGAATAGAAAGTTTTAATTCGGCGACATAGTTGACGAGCGTAAGTAAACTAATTGTAAGTTAATTACAAATGGAAAACGTCGATTAAATGAAATTCAAACGAGAATTTGCGCGACAGAGAAGAAGAATTGCAAAAAAAAAAAGTATATTCAATTGCGTGATTGAAGAAATTTTTTTTTTTTTTTTTTTGTATTACCAACTGGCCATCTAGGCCATTTAGCAATATTCTTAACAGGGAAATATTGGGCTTGAAGGGAGAAGTACCCAATATAAACTTTAACTTAAACAAGGTCATGAGGTTCCTTACGCTTCAGCCGCCTCCTATCATTAGCAGTATGTAGCAGTCCAGCAGCAAGTTTATTCGGATGACTTTCAAGTCTTTCTGCGTGTCTTCGGGCATGAGTTTTAATAACATCTGCCACATACTCTATCCCTAAATCTTGATGCAAAGTTTGATTTGACCATGGTGCCTTGGTTACGAGTCTAAGGATTTTATTCTGCGCGGTCTGTATTATCTTCAGATTTGTAGGTTTAGCACAACCCCAAAGCTGTACTCCACAGGTCCAAATAGGCTTCAAGATACTTGTGTATATCAAACGTTTATTATCAATACTTAAAACGCTATTTCTTCCTAAAAACCAGTACATTTTTTTAACACAAATATCTATTTCTCTTTCGAAGAAATGGCTGATAAAATTGAAGTTCTAAAATTCAAAAACGACAAAACAAGATGACTTGCGAAGCTTCATTCTATCACGAAACTAGTCAAATGAATGACTAGTTACGTAATAAATAAAATCCTAAATTTTTTATGTCTCTGTCGAAAACTCAAAGATGCACTCTAAGAAAAATTCTCGGCATAATCACTGTTTACAATTAAATATTATTATTAATTATATATATATATATATATATATATATATATATATATATATATATATATATATATAAATCAAAAGATACGAAAATTTGCAGCTACGTAGAAAACGAATTACACAATTATTACACAAATTACAATTAATATACCAATTTATCACACACATTTATACAAATACATAACATAAAATTATATACATATCAATTTCTCGTCTGTTTGATTGCACCATTCATATTTCGGATCCCACGCCAAGTTTAATTCTGGTCACTACTGTTGGAAATATTCGGGGTAACCTCTGGTATACTGTACTAACCTTTCCTTCACTGATTCTTAATTATTGGTTATCGAAATATTATTTAAAATTGATATAATCTGGATCAGTTCTACCGTTGCCGTATGCCAGTTCACAAATGTTGTTCAACGTTGTCGATTACTCAGAAATTGTTGCTGCATTACTAAATTTATTCAATTCACACAACAAGCGTCGAAATTATTCCGTTTTTTTTTTTTTTGACTCGATGGAAGAATCATTAACCAAATACTAAAAACGGATTCTAATATATACTTTTTTTAACGAATTCTTTCGAAAAATAATAACTTGATTCTAATGAATACAGTTTACGAATTCTTTTTAATAATAACTTGATTCTGAATAAAAATTTCATTAGCTTATTCCACATATTACCCTGACTAGCCGGAAATTATTGAATATATTATTAACCAGAAAAATATTAAAATTATTTATATATTGCGCGTATACGAACTTTTATTTTATTATTATTATTATTATTATTATTATTATTATTATTATTATTATTAGTAGTAGTAGTAGTAGTAGTATTACTGCAACATTCGAGAATTTTCCGGAGCTTCTTGATTATACTTAATACCTTATCGTTTTTTTTTAAATTCGGTTATACCCTATTATGGCTAAAACGCCATAATTCGTAACAGCGATTTGAAAATCGGTTAGTTTTAAATTTTCTCAAATCGGCGTGACTGTTTTGGAAATTTGTACAACTCGTAATATTAAAAGCCAAAGAACTGTCTTATCGGTGCGAATAAAACAAATATATAGTTTCAATTATACGGAGTACTTTTTCAGATACTATAGCCCGTGAAAAAGGTAACAAATAATATTGGCGCCGTGTGGAACTCGTATTCATAGACTTATTTAAATATTCTCGCTAAAACGCTCGTAATGAACGATCACTTCCATCATTACATCGCACTCAAAAATTAATTAAGAACGAAAAACAATGTGTCGCACAGACAAGGATAGTACACAGATTGTGTGCTCACTGCGGCGTGTAGAAGGCGTGCTAGACAGTTGCAAAAAAATTAAAAATAATGAAGCCTTTTCGTTTAAATTTTTTTCATTTTCGTAGCGTAATTGAACAAAAGATTTTGTTACACGTATTTTTCAGGATTTCAATCAATTTTTCCCCTCTCCTTTTTTTTTCTTCTTCTAATATTATGAAGTAACTTAATTTTGTGAAATTTTTGTTTGATTGTAATCTCGCAATTTTCTTAATTTTCGAAAACAAAATGCCTTATATGAAAATAAATTGGCCGTTTTTTAATTGTTTATCTAGAAACGAAAAAACAAAACAGAGAGTATAGAAATGATGTCAAATTTATAATAAATGTATTCCCAAAAAAGTTTTCTGCAATTCCGAAAGAACAGAGTTCTCTCTAATTTTCCCGGTGCCGGCTTGATATAAAGAGTCTTCTCTCTTCTTGTTTTAAATACCTCTTTTAACATTTATGTGATATTTGGTTATTCAAGACTGGTTCTGATGATTGTTCGAAATTCAAAATGGAGAAAAAAATTTAATTTTAATTTCAGCGGAAAATATATTTAAAAAAATATTTCTCGATAATAAAGTTAAAATTAAAAGTTTTTCCATTGGTTTTGAATTTTTTGATTCAACTGCATCCCGAATAGAATATTTTTTCAAGAATAAGATGTGTGTCTATTTTATTTTTTGTAAATAATAAAAATAAAATAGACACACATCTTATTCTTGAAAAAATATTACGATTATGGAATAAATTTTTATCGACAACGACGCCGAACATTATTATTACGGTCGCAGGCTTGAAAAGTTAGCCAAAGTAGTGTTTAGAGTTGTTTCGTAGCTTACATTTTCAAACGGGTAATAAATAAATAAATAATAATTAATAAATAATAATTTTTTCAAGACACTTGTATATTGTTTATTTACTTTTTTTTTTTACTAACGAAATAATACATAGAATTTGCTTGAAATGAAAAGGTTTTAGAAGCGGTTTTTTCAAAACATTTAGACGAGGTTCTAAATTTACGCCTACTGACCGCAAAACTACAATATAATATTTTCATCGAAATATGAATTTTCGCTATTAACAATAACAAAATGAAAGCTTATTCCGAAGCTTAACGCTTCTCATGACGTACGGTATATTTAAAAAGAAATATACTTACATAGTTTATACCTATAAATCGTAAGTATATTTCTTTTCGTTCTTAGTGGCATTATATAAACTCTAGTTTGTATGAATCCGACTATGGTCCACCACCTTCGTAATGCGATATTTCCAGTTTAGTTTTTTTTTTTTTTTTGGAAATTACCCGAGAAGTCCCCTGTAAAATGTAAAAGTCCTGTGCGGATGATGTAATTATATAATTTATTTCGTAATGATCATTTTACATCACGGCTTATAAACCGGCACCTAGAAATCGAAACTGATGAATCTATCAAGTCCATTTTACGACCTAAGAACGTGGTGACATCATGTTGCAGATTTTCTTCCATTTCTAATAGACAGAATGCTTCCGACGAGCCATACGTTACTGCCTTTACTTGGTGTCATCCCATCGTGCGGCGCATACTGGATTTCTTTGCACAGGCCCATAGTTGAATACAATACATGTCTGTGATTTGAATGAGCGAGTTAGATTTTAGTTTAGTTTCTGATGATGGACCGTGTAAACGTATTCGAAACACATTAAATAGGAGGCACATTAATGTTGACGTGGTGTCCACCGAATATTGTGATTTCGATGTTATGTAGAGTCTGTTCTTTTTTCATCTTGACATGCGTCTTTCAATTCAGTTTCGAATCAAGGGTAACTTCCCATTTTGCCTAATTCCCATTTTGCCTAAATTTAAGATTTCACTTACTCAGCGAATAAAAAAAACATCAGACATACGTACGAATGATTTCGTATTGGCAACAACGCGTCATCATTGTCGAATTTTTTTTTTTGCTATCTGATTCCGCTATTAAAGTTTTTTTTTTCTTTCCGAAAAACAACAAAAACGTTTATACGAAAATCAGAAGTGAAAAAATACCGCTAAAAATGTTTAATGTAAATATATTCGAAACAACGACTCCGATAACGATGATTTGCGAGTTATTCCATTCTAAGTCCAGTGCTGTATAAATCCTACCCGCCTTATTAGTCAGTATATTAGAAGCCTTATTGCGGTCTAGTGTGACATGAACATTAAAGTTTGAAATTCCAGAAAAAAAGAAAGAAAAACACTTTAGATAAAGAGTTCTAAGCGGATAAACGCTTTATTACAAATTGAAAAAATAAAACAAATAAACGGAGAATAATTTTTTTACTTTTTCTTAATTTTTTTGGGCTTAGGAAAAGAAGCAAAAAGTGTATTTAAAAAGTTAATAACCGAAAAATAAAGTTAATACGGATTTATTAAGCATAAATAAGTTTTATTAAAAATTTATAAAATCGTATATTACAGAAAATTATATTTTGAAAAATTAAAAAGAGCCGACATGTTTAGGAGTTACATACTCCATAATCATGGCAAAATAAGTTTTATTAATCTAATAGTATATACTTTAAATTATTTATAAGTTAATGAACTTATCTTTAATTTTTAATTTTTATTGTTCTTTTTTTGTTTTTATTAAAACTAAAAGAACTGTTGCTTTAAGTTCACTTATAACAATTTTTATAAAAAGCAAAACAGATTACATTGTTTATTACAGTGTTCATTGATATAAAAGAAACTTATGGTAATGAAACGTAAATTAAGGTTGAAAACATCGGAAGGAAACAATGATTTGGTAACATTTAAAAGGAACTAAGTAAAACTAGCATAGTATTAAAAGTAGTGAATATAATTAAAAATAAATCTGGAAATATAAAAAAAATGATCACGTCTATAGCAAAAAGTATGAAATGAATAAAAATGAAGATAGAATTAAAAGCACCGTATAAAAATAGATCTGTATATTTTATATGTTCTCATAAATCCATGTCTGGAGTGGTATATATATATTTTATATGATAATCTTTAGCAATAGTTTTTTAGTTGTAGAAAATTAAGAAACATGTAAAAAAGCTCAGCTTGAAAGATTCCATATTTGTTTTCGCTTTACTTTTGTTTGGTTTCAGTTACATTTTAGCCAAGAAAAGGTCAGTTAAAATGCTCACGATGATTTCTTCGAACAAACATACTACAATCTTCTGTTCAATTTTATTTATTTCGTCTTCTCGTAATTCTCGTAAATACTTAATATCTGACTCTAAAAGTGTTCTCTTAGCTATCTGCTCCCTTCTCTTTCCTACTTATGTGATATTCCTTCAGTATCCAAACTCGATCTATTATTTATGATCTCTTTTCTACATATACTATCTAAATCAATTTTATGTGGGTGCCTAGTCATATCGACATTGCTGGAAACAAATCAGTCGATTCTTTAGCTCAAATCGCAGCCATAACGCTGTCGTTTTACCGAAAAGTTTTCAGCTCTTTCTGATGGCTATCATTCAACTTCTTCTAATCCCGCTTCACTGTACTTATCTATTCAGCCTTCACACCCAATCGTTCTAGGTTTTATTATTTTCTATTTCTTCGTCACTCCGTGATTTCTGCTATTTGTAATCTATGTACAGGACACTCTTTATTGCCTTCCGCTCTTCATAGATTATCTCCCGCTATATCTTCTGACTACCCTCTACACTCTTATAACTGTTATTTAGCATGAGATCTCAATCATTTCGTATTTGAATGTTTTTCCTTTTTACCTGAATGTTTATATTTTTACTCCGAACTTTTGAAATAAAGAATCACCACCTCGTACAATTATTTTCGTTTTTCTCGTTTGCAGTCCTCCTTGTCTTGCTTCCTTTATTTCCCTAGTGCCCAATCGAATTAGATTCTAATAGTTTTCTCTTCTTCCTTTTATAATCTCTTAAGTTTGCTGGATGGACGCCATTTTTTGGTAAAGCAAAAAAAAAAAAGAAAAGAAAAGAAAAAAAACATTTCATTTTGTTATTTACAATGTCTTAATTCAAGAAATTGCCGATAGATTACAGTTTAACACTAAAAAATTAAAAAAAAAAGAGAGTATAAAAAGACGCTATTGCATGTAATTAAGTAAATATTTTACAATGTACTTTTGACATATAAAACAAAAATTTATAGCAAATGAAAAGAGAAATAATTTTTTTAACGAATGACAGTTTTCTTATTTTCTGTTGCCCAAATCTAATTGAATACACTATCATTTCATTTAAAATTTAATTTGCAATAAATATTTTAATTAATAAATATCAGGTATATATTTACTCGCTCGATTTGTTTTTATAAATGATACATCCAATATTATACTAGATTGCTATGAGTCAGAATTTCTATTTTTTATACACAAGTGACAGCTTATAATATTCGAGATAGAATTACAGTTTTCTGCAGTACGGTAATATATGTACATAAGACCCGAACCACAACAGATCGCGGCTTCATGGGGTAAAGCAATCAGTATGTGGTGATTTGCCGCATGTTAAAAAAGGAATAATGTGATTGTAAAGCAGCGGTGTAGTTATTTTTGCAAGAAATAAATTTGCTTTAATTTTTTTCATTCGCGTCCTAACAAGCGATGCTTAATTTTAATCGGTATACAGGCCTATTTATTTACGATGAAATTCGAAGTAGATATCGAATTATTTACCGGAGAGATAATAAAATAACCGAACATTTACTGTATACTAATTTGTCCGTACGCATTTTTATTAGTGTCACCATCAAGCAATGACAGTTCACTACCGCGAACCGTAAAATCGCACGTATGCACTTTTCAACTATGCTATTTGTCAATCTCTTTCGTTTCTCTAGCCGCTTTTTTATCTTTTTTTCTGCCTTCCAAACGTGTCCATGTTGCCAAGTTTATTTTTTCAAATTATTATTATTATTTTTTTTTTTTCTGTGCCGTTTCATTTTTAGGCAAAATGGGAATTAGGCAAAATGGGACCAAACCGAATCAAGTGCATACCTCTGGTATTTAGTAGAGTCCGATTATGAGAAATGGAGAATCGCTCGTTTTATGGAGGGGAGTGCTTGATTCTCTTATGCTTATATTTGTTGGATATACATTGTAGAGAGGTCCTACTCGCTAATTTTAATGACATTCACTCATTTCACAGCCACGGAATTTATTATTACACATTTTTAATCGAAGACTATTTAAAATTATGCATAGAACTAGTTTAGATGGACGCATTTAAAAGTAATTCGTGGGGAATTATTTTCTGGGTATATTGCAGTAGCTTTTTAATAGTTGATCTGGGGATGTTAGACTGTACGGGTCTTGCATGTGATATATCGATTTTTATAGATAATGAGAGTTAATTATTAACGGAATATGGGATTTTTTCTTATTAAAAGCTGCATGTATAGAAAATAAGGCTTTGTCGAAGACGGAATGCAGCGTCCAGAATGCGCATCGTTCAAGGAAAATCGATCCTTTTGCTGAATGTCTTCTACACTCACGTTCTTTACTCGTATCCATTTCTACCTTTCGAGTTAGTTAAGAGGTAGCAATAACATTGATGCCCTAATCCTTGTTTCTCTCTTCGGTATTTGCTCAGTACTATGTAATCTTATCTTTTCTTCAACTTTCCCGGCTTCCGACTAAAGTATTAATTCTATCCTATTTTCCAAACCGTTATTAAAGAGGTATAATATTCCACTAATCCTACGAATTCCTTATTTCCATATTTTCACTGATCGTTGGCCTGACGATATCTCTTGGAGCTTTTTTTATCCTTTCATTCTTAACTCTCATCGGAATCTCTTTTTTCGTTATCCCATATTCGCGCAAATGAATATTGATGATTATTCGGCGGTATCAGTTATTTTCATTGCCTACAACAACCATCTGTATTTGACGCGACAGTGCCCTTCAGTTTATTTCCTCCTTCCTGGCCGCTTCTGTAACTTTATTATTCTCTTTGCATATCCTATCCCTCCCCCCCCCCCCCGGACACTCTATTCGTATCGATATTTGACGTGGATTCCCAGTTCGCGGCCATCATCTCCGGTAATGAAAAACGACTTATTCATTTACTCGACTTGCTGTTGGTTTTCGTTTCTTCATTCATTAAAAAAATTTCATTTTTTAACCTCCACTTCGCGGAATGATCGACGTTTCTGAAGAAAAACAAAATGATATAATAAACAGTTAAAAGTAGTCGCTTTTGTTAATTAGTTAACAAAAATAATGAAAAATTACAAAAAACATAAACAAAAATGTGCTAGAAACCTTTTTTCAGGGAACATCATAGTACCTTCAGTGCTAGAAAAACGTGCAGTAAAGGTAGATTTATCATATCTGAATACAAAGAACATTCGATTTTTGCCCGTCTCCCAGTTGGGAAAAGATATCACATGAAGTATAATGTATAAGCTAATTCAGGCAATAGGTATCTACTTTTTTTTTTTACTAATATGTACATTTCTCTTTTCTTACTTAGAACGATAATTCGGGCCATATTCTTTAAATACCCCGATTGTTGTGTATGCTTTTCCTAGCCATAAAGATGCACGACGTTATTTGACCAAAAAAACCAACACATATTTTATTATATTTTCATTATTTTTATGATACAAAATTTATTCGCAACGCGCAAAGAAATTTCTGCGTATCTGTTACAAATGCAACCCCAGGTGAGACTTGTTCTCTATCTACCATAATAGCGTTGATGGGCGATTTCCAACCATCGAAAGAGTAAATTACGATGACCACCGCGGATCGTTCGACGGTCAACAATGATGCAACGGTCGTAGTCTTCGCTAAAACGGAGAAGTGCTTACGTGTCTAATCGAATGCTCTTTCCGGTTGCCTGATGTAAATTCGTCTACACCATTCAATACAGTCTGACTTGTACTAAAACTAATTCGTGAAGGCCTGGACCGTATGTCAACTTCAGAATATCGTATTTCCGTTGGTTTTTGAGTTCTTTTTTTTACAAACGCTACCGACATGTCGGGTTCTCAGTCGTGTGCCCTCCGACCATCAGCAGCAAGCAGCAGCAGCCGCAGCACGATTAAGTCGATATTTAGTCTGGTAACACGGTTTTTCCGAGTAAGAATTAGGCGGGAGAGAGATGTAAATTGCTGTGGAACATCACGCGCGATGCACACCGCACAGGAGGAGATTTTTGCAGAAACGTTTGAAGTGGCAGCATGAGAAAAGAGGCGAATTTCCGTCGGCGCCGAAGGCAAGAATTTTTTCGGTCTGCCTTGCCGCGGACCGGGAGCGACCGAGGCGCAGAGGGTGCACCGTTGGTGTAGATGCTGCTGCGGCGGCAAACGAGTGACACGGATGAACAAACTCCACTCAGAGCCGAGATAATGAAGTTACGCCATGACGACTGTCAATCGAAAATACGCGGCAAATGAAGAATAGAATCCGGCGAAAGGTGGCCCGGTTAAGGGGTGAAGTGAATACGAGCGACCGACGCGCGGGACAAGCAGACATGTAGCTGGCGCATTCAAGTGAATCAGCAATTTGAGCATTAGAGTGCCTCCCCGTGGGGTGCCATGTTACTACCCCCAACAGGTGCCCCATCTGACGACAGATGGCAAATCCGAATTTGAATATTTCCTTTACATTTGAAATCGAAATAATACGACGCTCTGTACACGGCCTGCACACAGCGTATCGTGCCGCTAATGATACATATGTACGCGCATTTATATCGGGCCCGACAGATCGGAATAAAAAATCATCGCGCCTTTCCGCTCGCAGCGACTTCTCTCCTGTATTTTCCGATTATTTTCTTACACCGAGTTCCTTGAAAAGGCTCGGCACACCTCGTAAATTTAAATAATCCCGCAAAATATATCATCATTCGCTGTTTCCGCTTTCATCTCTGTCACTTTTTCCTCGCTAGCCGTATAAGCACTAGTGGTCAGGTGCATGCAATTTATACACATACACATTTATATACATACATACACATATATTAATTACAATGTAATTCTTAGGCCGGCCCCATTAGAAAAAATGTGTCAATTTTTTGCAACGAAAGTTAAATGTTAAATGGAAACGTCATTTTTAATCATGCACCATTAGATTTTGTAACAAAAAAATGTATCATGCCGATAAGAATGACGTTGTAAATTTTGATCATTTTATGTATAGAAGAGAAAATGTGAGCAAGAGGGGTCAACAGGCAGAGCCCCTTGTGAGGTCATAACGGAAGAGTTATACATATCTATATATATATATATATATATATATATGTATTGCTGCCCAGTTCTTTGTGAGACTCGGTATATCAAGCGCTGAGATTCGGGCTTATTTAAAGTGCTAGAATAGGGTAGTGCTATGTCGACAACAAGTTAGGAGAATAACAGGTTCCTATGATATCTGATATTTTTGATCTAGTAGCAAGTGTTATCTAAAAACAAAATATAGAATAACCGCGTATCGCTAATGAATAATAATTATAACTGAATTACAATTGTTGATATTGTATAAGATATTATTACAAATTATGTTTTTTTATATATCTGAAATATATTAATAAAATTTTTATATTGTCTAATTACAGTTACTTAAATTTAAAAAAGTAATATCTAAGGTATTTATTTGTAATTGATTTTGCTCATTTTAAAGACTCAAGTTAGAAACTTAAAATATGTTTTGAAAAATGTACGGATTTTATGGTAATTTTATCGTAATGTGAAATTTCACTTCGTTTCCAATAAATTGTTAATCCCTTTCGCTTAGTATCAATTTAGAATAGTATGCGATGTACTGCTTTTGTAAATCCGAGTAAAACCTGGAAAAAACAATACTTCAACATCTATTTGAGATAAAGTTTATATGATTAATCATAAAGAATTCATTCCCAATTCTAAATTAATTTCTAGCTGTTATATTTTCATTAAACGGACACTGTTAATAATGGCCAAATTTGTTACCGGCAAAATTTTTGACAGTAAAAATTAATATTTGATAAAAATATAGTGTTTTTAAATAATACATTTTTCACAAAAATAAATATATAAATGAGAGAAGAAACAGATATATAAATATACCAAACATGTTCGACCTCCGCCCTTACACTTTCTTATATGCTACTCCCCCCCCCCCCTGAGACAAATCCTGGGTACACCAATGGTAAAATTTATGTATGGTACATTGAAAAGTTATCAAAGCAAACAAAATAGTTGTGCATGTCTCAGTTTTCCTGTCATAAATATTTTTTGAAACATTCTGGACACTGTAATCAGGAAAACACTTAATTTTCTTAATTATCATTTCAGCTTTACAACCAACTTTTTTTGTAGGCTGTGTCCGAAACCCTTTTTTCCTTACTGAATGATCATTTTGCAAAATGTTTTAAAATATAAGTAACAAACTTATATTTTATTATTTAACTAATGTTTGTTTATAATTTTAAAATAAAAAATTTATTAATTCAGCGGTTTTTTGTGATTTTCTCTTACTATATTGTGGCCCATGAGTACATTGTATTAATGATGTGGTAAGATTTATAAATTACTCCAAACATAAGAATATTATTATTGCTCCATGCTAATTTATCGCCTATATATTTAAAATTAAGAAAATTGCGAGATTACAATCAAACAAAAATTTCACAAAATTAAGTTACTTCATAATATTAGAAGAAGAAAAAAAAAGGAGGGGAAAAATTGATTGAAATCCTGAAAAATACGTGTAACAAAATCTTTTGTTCAATTACGCTACGAAAATGAAAAAAATTTAAACGAAAAGGCTTCATTATTTTTAATTTTTTTGCAACTGTCTAGCACGCCTTCTACACGCCGCAGTGAGCACACAATCTGTGTACTATCCTTGTCTGTGCGACACATTGTTTTTCGTTCTTAATTAATTTTTGAGTGCGATGTAATGATGGAAGTGATCGTTCATTACGAGCGTTTTAGCGAGAATATTTAAATAAGTCTATGAATACGAGTTCCACACGGCGCCAATATTATTTGTTACCTTTTTCACGGGCTATAGTATCTGAAAAAGTACTCCGTATAATTGAAACTATATATTTGTTTTATTCGCACCGATAAGACAGTTCTTTGGCTTTTAATATTACGAGTTGTACAAATTTCCAAAACAGTCACGCCGATTTGAGAAAATTTAAAACTAACCGATTTTCAAATCGCTGTTACGAATTATGGCGTTTTAGCCATAATAGGGTATAACCGAATTTAAAAAAAAACGATAAGGTATTAAGTATAATCAAGAAGCTCCGGAAAATTCTCGGATGTTGCAGTAATACTAATAATAATAATAATAATAATAATAAAATAAAAGTTCGTATACGCGCAATATATAAATAATTTTAATATTTTTCTGGTTAATAATATATTCAATAATTTCCGGCTAGTCAGGGTAATATGTGGAATAAGCTAATGAAATTTTTATTCAGAATCAAGTTATTATTAAAAAGAATTCGTAAACTGTATTCATTTTTTCCATGAAGTCCTAATAAAAAATGTAAAACCTTTTGATAATAAGAAGTTAATAAAAATTTGAAAATTATGTTCTCCTTCAATAAAGAATAAATACGAATTTATATTTTCAATAAAGTTGTTTCGGATTTGAAAAATTTCATTTTCAAACATTTTTTTTAAAAACAGAAAAAACAACTTTAGAACAATAACAACAAACAATGAAAAATACTAAATAGCGAAACTAAAATTTATAGATGAGTAAAGTTGCGAGATTTAAAATAATAGGAACAAATATTAAAAAGAACAAACATGAATGTGAACAAAAATAACAGCATTTGTAGGAACTTGTTATTCTCCTAACTTGTTGTCGAAAATTATGTCTTTTGTAATTTATTCTTGCGAATCATAGGAACCGTAGAGAGGTAAGTTAAATTTAAAAATAAAATAAATAAATTTTGCAGTTTTATAATGTATTATGCGAAATCCGGGAGGTAAACTATTACATGCGAGACCTCTTAAGATTTCATACAGACGTTACGAAGCCCGACATTTTTGCCGCATGATACTACTCAGCAGATGCTATCACTGCAGTTCTTCTGTCAACGCTACGAGACCCATTAGCATTTTTTATAAATTTTGTGTTTATGATTTTTTATATGCAGGATTTTTTGTTATCGCTTACTATGAAAAGCCGATCAGATTTAATTTTTAGTTTAATAAAAACTGGGAAGTTTATTATTCATACATATTTAAAATAATACGTACGAATAATAAGTGCCGAATCTAAATATTTTGGTCTCATTTAGCAAAAACCATATAAGGTTTTTGAAAATAAATTAACTCTAACGAAATTTATAAGATTAAATTTTTAATAATTTTCTTTTTTTCTTTTTTTTCAACAACTTCATCCTAGAACGATTTTTATCATAAATTTTCTAAATACTGTTTTTTTGTGCTTCATCCGTTTAATCTATTTAATTTTTTTTTTTTATTTCATTGTCTCTGCGGTTATGTGGTTAAATCAAAGAAGGATTGAAAAGTATGCTAAGACATTAGTAAGGTGTTGGTTAAAGAGTTCACTAGTCAGCAATAATAAATTGAATTTTTACACTTGTATTAAAAAAGGAAATAAGTCTAAAATGTTCACTGATTTTGAAGATTTAAAAAAAAAAATATTTTCCTCACAATAGGAGAGGAGTCACAGTATTTAATTTACTGTTTAAACTAATTATGAGTTTTTGTTATTAAGCTTTAAACTGATGACTTTGTAAGTTAACAGTGAATACATTTTAACCACATATTAATTGCAATAATTTCTGGATAAATTTAATATTGGATTCTAATTAGCATAAATTTTTATAAAAATACATAAATAGTAAAGTAAAGTAAAGTAAGTCCCATACCGTTCACAGGGTGTCGGGGATTGTGAAGTTAAGGTTCACAATGAACTAAGCCCATTAATGAGAGTAGGGAGGGGCAATTCCTTTCTCTCGACCGCCTTTTGTCTGTGTGGAGTTGTGAAACATTTATCAAAAGATACATGTATGTTAAGTCGATTTTTTGAAATATTTTTGTGTATTGAAAAATTTTCAAACGTAATTAAAATTCTTAAATTTTGTTAAACCATCGCATTTTATTAACCGAGAAAAAATAAATATATTTCCAAAACTATTTTAATTAGCAATAATCGCACCTCAGGTGAACTGTTCATTGGTTACCACATTGCTTCCCTCGTCTGTCGGTCCATAGCTACTAAACTATTTTGCCTTCATTTCTCTCATCAGTCTTCTTCATTCTTTTCTAATCCGTTTTGTCTTGACTACATCTAGCTTTTATACACTATATCCTGATAATTCCTATTATGTTTATGACAGAGATTACATATTTTTTGAATATTCAGCCTATCCCTCGAACGTGATTTATTTAGTTCTCAACTTTTGACACTTGATCTTCCTGCTCTATATAATAATGCCTTTCATGTTCTTCCTTTACCTATCATCTCAGTTGTTTCTATTTTAGAAGTTTTCATTAATTCCACGTCAAACAAAAAAAAAATTATTTTCAACTTGTTTCGTCTATTTCATACATGTTGTTCGACCAATGCTCTCTATTGACAAAATTTTAAAGAAAATGAGAACTTGCGGTTCTGTTCCTAATTTCATATTATATTTATTTAAAATTTATTACCCGTTCTGTTTAAAAAATGACACAGTGTCACGAACCATTTTATTTCAGGTTAAGCCAAGATATTTATCAAACGTCTAAAGTGACCAAAGTCGGCCCGGAAAAAGGGGAACGAAGGAAAAAGTTTGATGAAACTGAAGTAACTGATGATTTAGAGGATAATGAAAACCGCTTTAAGTTTTACTTATTCTAATCCTAATTCCCATACGTTGTTGGGTTAATGTCCTTTCTAACAAGCTCAGTAATGAAAAAAAACAAGACCAAATTAAAAGTATAGAAAATAAATATAAAGTTCAGATACATGTAAGTAAATCCAAGTAATTGACAATATTGACCAAATTGATAAATTCCGGACAGGAAAAGGGTAAATATAAAATTTAATCAAGTCCAAATTTGATTTGTGTGAGAGTTTGTATATATTCAATGGTTAGTATTGTTTATTTAACTTCCATTACATTAACAGAAATATATCTTATTTTTAAATATTACAGAGGAATAAAATATTATTGTTCATTAATTTGCAAATGCAGTTTCAGCTTTGATTAATTACGCATCTTAATTATAAATATTTTGATCATAGTTACTTAGATCGAAATCAGAATAATTTATGAAAATTAAACACTGTGTCTAACTGCTCACTGGTATATTTTAAAAATATTATATTTTATAGTAAATATTATTAAAATTGAATTTTCAATCTTTTAAACCGTTATGATTCTTTAAAATAGTAAAATAATTTAAAACTTTACAATGTAGTTTATGTAATATTAATCAAGTCTACCGAATGATATCAGATGCGAATGTCACATGTTTAAATGATCACTCATTGGGTTTCGCAACATTCTTTACTCATCTTTATATTAATATATTTTTAAAATGACTTGGAAAAACGTTATAATAACTCGAGTTTGTTTCTATTTACAAATGCAGTGCTGCCACAGTGATACGCTTCACAAGAACTGTATGAAATCTAAATCACAAAGCAATTATACAATCTGTAAAGCGCTCTCTTCTTAATATCTGCCGAGCTAAATCTGTATATACATGGAAGTATATAGTCATTGTGAGATCCACACAAAAATTTACTAAAAAACACGTGGTAACCTGTACATCATGAAAAATCGGTCAAAAACAGTCATACGTCGTGAGACCCGAAACGAGTCTCACAATGTTTGGATGGGTCTCACAGCGTAAATTGGCTTTCTAGAAACGGTCCTGTCGGTTGGAAAATGTAGAGAATTCAATGTTACAGCGTACTTCTGTTTCATCAACTATAATAAATCATTTGACTGTGTCCTATGGAAGGAACTATGGAGACTATTAAATGCTCTGGGAGTTCCGCATCATTTAATCAGTCTTGTCAAATCGCTATACATGTCTATCGAAAGTAGGACAACAAACTAACGGACGAGTTTAAAACAGGAAAGGGAGTACGACAGGGTTGCATATTAAGTCCGATACTGTTCAACATTTATAGTGAGTGAATAATGCGAAGAACACTGGAAGAATGGGGAGATGGTATAAAAATCGCAAGAAAACCAATTAATAACCTGGAATTATCGTTTCCTCGAAACAAAAACTGATTTGCTTTCTCGAAAAAATGGAAAATGCAAGTAAAGAATATGGTTTACTAATAAATAAAAGTAAAACTAAAATAATTATCATAGATAGCAACAGCCCGGCACAGAGTCCACGAAGGCTAGGCGGCCTGCAAGTGGTCGATAGATTCATATACTTGGGAACGCTGATTACGAAAGATGGTAGAGCAACTGAAGAAATTAAACGCTGAATAGCGATAGCAAAGCTGCCATTATCACAGCTAACAAAAATATGGAAGAGTCACGACATAACAATCAGCACAAAAGTATGTCTTATTAATACACTGGGGTTCTCGGTTTTCTTATACGTGTCCGAATGCTGGACCTTAAAGAAGAGTGACATTAAGTGCACTGATGCATTTGAAATGCACTCTTAGAGGTGTATGCTAAGGGTCCCATGGACTGCGAAAAGAAAGAACTTGTCGATAATACAAGAAGCCAATGTGGAGCACAGGTTGCAGCATGCTGTACAGAGACGGATAGCGACCTTCTTTGCCCACATTATACTACAGGAAGCGCTCGAAATGTTGGTTATGACTAGAATGGTAGAGGGTCGCCGGGAAAGAGGAAGATCCCAACCAGATACATAGATGGAGTCAAAAAGATAGTTGGCATCAGATCATTGCGTGAGATGATTCATTGGGCAATAGACAGGACCTCGTGTCAGCTGAACACACGTTACGATGATCCATAGTGTCACGATGCTCGAAACGAGCAACCGACGATGATGATGATACAAATATATATGTATATATATATATATATATATATATATATATAATATGTATTGTTTAGATTACAATTGCAGTTTTCGTAATTTGTTTATTTACTTTAGTTTACTTAATTTTTTTGTTCCATTTTATTGTATGTTACATTATTTGATCTTTATTTTCGTTTACTTTTTTATAATTTTTATGTATAAATTTTAATAGCCAGCGATATTTTTTGTGTAGATATAGCTTTCGTCTTTTTCTTTCCACCAAGGTGATGCCGTATTTCTTTTCCTTTTTTTTTTGTGTTATTGTTGTGTTAACTTTTATCCGTATCCGAAGTGAGTTGTTTTGTAAACGAACATTTTTTTTATTTAATTTTATTAATCCGAAATTGCGATCTACTGTATGAAATAGTCCTTTTCAGGACTTTAGCTAGAATTTATCTAATTATTACATATTTTCTTTTGGTTTATCTACATGCTGTAATTTCTATCATTAACGGCGATCTAACAATAACATGTATGTATGTATATATAATTAACGAGCGTGCCATTCCTATGTCTATTGACCGTTTGCTAGGGTTGCCTAATAAATTTAAAACAATAAATAAATAAAAAATAAAATGCTTTTTTACAAAAAATAAATACCGACTTCAAGGTTTATTATACAAATTTAAAAATGCACTAAAAAGTAAAAAATAATTACTCCCGATAAAAAATATATATCAGAGTGATATAACTTAAGGTGATATCGTAATTCTTATACAACATTAAAACCTTAATTAGAGTCGGCATCAAATTCATGTTATAATATCTAGGAACAATTTAATGAACATTTAACGCAGTTTTTAATTACTATTTTAATATGAATTTGATGCCGACTCTAATTAAGGTACTAATGTTGTATAAGAATTACGATATCACCACATAAGTGTTATATCAGTCTGATATATATTTTTTATGGGGAGTAATTATTTTTTACTTTTTAGTGAATTTTTAAATTTTTATAATAAACCTTGAAGTCGGTATTTATTTTTTGTAAAAATGCATTTTATTTTTTACTTTTTAGTGCATTTTTATTCAATTAAATTAAAACATTTTAATAAGAACCGATATTTCCACGGTAAAAACATCAAAAGCTACATTTCCATGGTAATTTGACAAATTTATAGTATTTTAAGTCAATAAATCTAACCGGACGGTGAAAACAATCATCATTTTCTTCTATAAATATAGCACATTTGCTACAATGGTCAGTACAAGATGATTTGTACTTTAGTGATCACTTTCCCATTAGTATTTGCATGCCATTTCAAACCCAAAACCAAACTCCACGTAAACAACCCAAATGGCAAATAAATAAAGCAAATTGGAACCTTTATAGAGACTTATTTCAACAATCAAAGTTTTCAAACGAAACTCCTGAATTTTTTGAGGTGAACGAGGTCGAAACTATTGTCAAAATGTTTACTGATTCCGTTATAAAAACAGCCCAAGATAGCATTCCAAAATCATCCAATAAAACTCCAAAAAAAAACAGTACCATGGTGGTGCGATGAACTAAAAATAGCAATTAATGACAGGAAAAAAGCTTTACGTAAGTTTAAAAGAAATCCCTCTCAAGAAAATTTAATAAACTTTAAGATAAAACGCGCCCGTGCACGCCAAATAAATTTACTCAAACAAAGAGAAAGCTGGACAAATTTGATGAAGTCAATTGTACAATAAAATTAATCTGACGTAGAAAAAAAAATACGTATTTTCAAAGGTTCCTTCACATCTTTAAATATCCCATATATCCAACTGGAAAACAATATTTTAACTAGTACAAATGATATTGTAAACCACCTGGCACAAAATTTTGCGAAAGCTTCCGCGACAAATTCATACCATCCCACATTCCAACATCTCAAATCGTCCATAGAATCAAGTCCATTAAATTTTCAGTCAAATAACTCAGAAGAATACAATGCTGCCTTTTCTATTGAAGAACTTAACCAGGTATTAAATCACAACATCAAAAACTACTCTCCCGGGCCAGACGACATCCACCCGTTCATGCTAAAACATCTGTCAGACCAATCGAAAATAAACCTTTTAAAATAAAATCTGGACGTCTGATTCCTTCCCTTTCTCTTGGAGAATAGTTACAATAATTCCGATCCTGAAACCTGGAAAAAATAACTCCCTTGCGTCTAGTTATCGTCCAATATCCCTAACACCAGTTCCGTGCAAAATATTAGAAAAAATGGTTAGTAAACGTCTAATCTGGTACATCGACAAAAATAAAGCGTTAAGCACCTGCCAAAGTGGTTTTAGGAAAAACAGGTCAACCGTAGATCATCTATTCAGCCTCCAAAACGAAGTCCTGAATGCATTCCACAACAAACAAAGCGTACTGTCTATCTTCTTCGACCTCGAAAAAGCCTATGACAAAGCTTGGCGTTTCAAAATTATTCAAAAACTTCATCTTATTGGAATAAGAGGACACCTCGAATTCTTCATTATAAACTTTCTCACTGACCGAACGTTTAGAGTAAGAGTTAATAATACATATTCCCACTTACACACTATTGAAAACGGTGTTCCACAAGGATCAGTGTTAAGCACTATCTTATTCATATTACTTATAGACAGCATAAAAGAAATTGTCCGACGTCCAGTGTCATTAAGAATTTTTTCCGACGACATAAACATCTCAATATGTACAAATAACTTAAACATTGCTCAAAAAGTTATACAAGACACCTTAGATCTCCTCCAAAAATGGACGGATATAAATGGATTAGTCTTCTCAGAATCTAAAACCCACTGTGTTTTATTTACTAGAAAGTATAAATCCCAAAAACCAACTCTTAAATTCAATGGCCGTACTCTCGAAGTCAAACCATGTACTAACAGTAAATTATCTTGGACTCTTCACTATCTAGGACTTAAAAAAGACTTAATGAAAACCCTCAATATAATTAAAACTATTAATAAGCCCAAATACGATCCATCCAGAAAATTACTAATGCAATTACATAGATCTCTCATTCGGAGTAAAATCGAATATGGATATCCAGCTCTCAATAACGTATCCGACAAAACATTGACCATCATAAAACCAATACAAAACGCAGCCATACGAATGTGTATTGGAGCTTTACCATCCTCACCAATAGATAGTATTTTCTGCGAAGCAGCTGAACTTCCCCCACAATTTAGGAAAAATTTGATCACAAACAGGTTAGATTAAAAAGCGAAAGAAAAAAGCAAAAATTATCTAATCCAAAGCGACTCAGTAAGCTCACTAACATATATCCTGAACATTTTTTCAACAGACAAATTTGTCCAAGATATTCACCAACAACTAAACAAGCTAAAATCTCGAAATATTAATATCAAATTAATGTATATACTCAGTCATATCGGAATCCGGGGAAACGAAATAGTAGATAACCTGGCCAAAACCGCCTCTACACCCTCTCTTGTAACCACCACCACAGCCATGGACATCAAACATTTACTAAATCAAACGGAAATATCTAATTGGCAAACATCATGGAACACAAAATCCCATAACAAATTATTTCAACACAAAAAATCCGTACAACCTTGGAAAAACCTTTCCCAACTAAATCGTCAAGAAGAATTAATAATCACCAGGCTTAGAATTGGACATACGAAACTCACCCATAATTACCTCTTCCAAAAAGTCGATAAATCCCCTTGTCAGTTCTGCAACTCCACCCCCATCACAGTCAAACACCTTCTTTAAGAATGCCCTAATATTAATCAAATGCGTCTAGAACTAAAAATCCCTTTAAATAATACAACCATCCCTGACAACCAAGACGAAATTTAAAAAATTCTTACCTTGATTAGAAAACTAAACTTAACAACCAGCATTTAAAATACCTACCTGACACTGGGTGTAATAATCATAGCAATTAAAAACACCCAGTATAAAAATAATAATAATAATAAAAAAAAAAAATCATGAATGAAAAGCATCCAAAAAGCTTCAATCTCCCGTATTATTAAGGATAACTCAAAAACTACCGGTTAGATCTTGATCAAATTTAAATAGGACCACATGAGAAACACCACCTTTCAAATAAAAGAAGAATCATCAAAATCGGTTTATCTTGAAGAAAGTTCTTTGGTAACACACATAAAAAAAATAAATAAAAATACAGTCGAATTGAATACCTCCCCCTTTTTTGAAGTCGATTAAAAAGAAGATGGCTTTAAAAATTAAATTAGAAGAGGTTAATTACAACAGGTGTTACAGCCGAGCTGCTTGCTATTGATAAAGCTTGTAACTTTATACTGGAGTCATTGGACGTTGAGAGAAAAACCTTAATATGCTCAGAAAGCCTTAGCAGCCTCTTAGTGCTCAGTTACAGTAGTTTTATATCACTATCACCCAATGATCTACGATATTAAGTTAAAATACACACAAGTTATAGATAAAGGAGGTACCGTAAAGTTCTGTTGGATTCCTGGTCATTGCGGAATCATTCTCAATGATGTAGCTGACCAAGTATACCCCTTTATACCATCCACGGACCTTTTCGACATGTTTAGAAGGAACCGTACTGATTGGAAGAAGTTCGTTAATAGTTCGCCTAGTTTAGGCAAGACATACGAAATTGTCCAATCATCTCTACCAAGTATGCCTTGGTATATTACTTCTATCCCGGCTAACTTAATTCGGCGTTTTGTCACTACTATTTGCAAACTTCGTTTAGGTCATACTAGAGTGCGGCCTCATTTTTTCGATGGAAACCACTTTCATTCAAATTATAGCGATCTTGTAAGCACAGCGTATCGCGGGGATATCAACCACTTGTTATTCAGTTGTGAGGCCCTACCCACGGATAGAGTCCTCCTTTTTGAACAGCTGATGTTCTGTGGTTTATATCCTCCATTCTGCATTTTTCAACTACTTGTTTCTGGTGATCATACGTTGTTTATCCTTTTTTCATTTATTAAAAGAAATGGAATTGTAATTTAAAAATCCAATCAATGTCCGGATTATTGATTTTTTTTTTTTTATTTGTCTACTCCGAGTCGAGTAATTACTCCCTTTCACGTGGCGTTATTATTGATTATCGAGTTTGTTTCATCAAGCATTGTGGGCGCTGCTCTGCAGTTGTGGCCATATTGCGAGATGTGATCATATTATCTTTTTCTTTCTGTTTCCTTAAATTTCTTCTGAGCATTGTGGGCACTGCTCTGCAGTTGCGGCCATATTGCAGGATGAAGTTTCTTTCTTTATGCATACTATCTAGTAGTATAAGTAGTGTTTAAACAGTTAGATAAATTAAATCGATTAATCTTTTTCATCCGTTTTCGTTTATTTCCACATAGAAAACAAATAAATAAATAAATGCAAAAACGGAAAAATTAATTTGGTACTGTCCGAGCGAATTTTTTCATTCCAATCTCCCATTATAAAAGTTAAAAAACTTTCTCGAAACTTTGTTTTGTTTCCGTGAATTCAGTATGATTTGAACGTTAACCTGCTGGCCAAATGAACTATATATTGTTCAGACCAAAAAAAAAAGAAAAAAAAAAAGCAAAGTATCTACAAAAGTAAAATGACTACAGTATAAAATGAAAATGTTGTATAAAGATAGATTTTAATCGTATTTTATAATGGCAACTCAAATAATAAATCTTTTTGTTGCAAAGACTAAGATTTAAAACAAAAAAAAAAAATTGAAGTTCGAAACAAAGTTAAGATTTTAAATAGAATTAAATAAAAAATCGATTGCACATTTTTTTTAAAAATAGTATCAAGGTTTTTTTTTTTTTTTTTTATGGCCCGGCTTTAGTAAACTATCAAGCCATTTAGCCACCAATCATTTAATATAAGAATACTGCCAACTAATGAAGGATACATAATATTTAATTAGGAAAAAGGTTATAAACAGACAACCATGGCCGTAAATGTTCAACATCACCCACGGAGCCTGAATAAAATCTTTAGGAAGGAGAAATTAGCCAGGCTGAGTCCAAGGTACATTACCTGAACTTGCCTAACCAGAAAATTAATAAAATAGGAATTATAATCATCATACACAATAATTGTAACAAACAATCATGGCTACAAATGCTTCAGCATAGTCCACGATGTCTGCACAAAATCATAACAAAGGAAAAACTACCCAGGTCGAGTTCGAGAAGCGTTGGGTTTCCCGAACATGACAGAGCATCAAGAATTAGGATAATGGATCATGTATCATCAAGAGTTGCATAGAATAATTAGATAATAAAATAAATAAGCGTATGCTGTTAAATTTGGATGTCGTTTAATAAAATAAATTTAAACAGAATATACAGGACCTGGTTGTTCTGGCACAGAAGACTATAAATGGTATACGGAGGAAAGAACCCAAAAGACATTAATTGTTCACAAAACGGTCTACGGTAATGTTCATATTTATTACAATTAAACAGTAAATGATTAATGCCCTCCAAGAAATTTGATGCGTGATGATCACTGCATAGTACACCGTCACTTCGGTCAGAAAAATTCAGAACTATCCGCGAATGATCCATACGCAGTCGGCAAATAGTAACCGCATATTTACGAATAAGTCGATCGGGGATAGATTCCGGAATGGAGTAATACCAAGGGCTAGAGGAGAGCTCTGACTGAACCAAGTGGTAGTATTTGCCTTGGTTCTGACTATTAATAAACTCAATCCATTCCGCCTTACTATCAACTTTAACCTTAGAATAAAGGTCTGATGAAGGAATAAATGGTGATAACTCACCCTCCAATGCAGCAACCTTCGCTGCGGCATCGACAGCCTCATTCATTCCAACACCACAATGTCCAGGCACCCAGCAGAAACTTACTTGTACACTTTTGGTGAGTAGATTTGCACATTTATATTTGATTTCGTATATGAAGGGATGCCATTTATAATTAAAGTCACTGTTACCCAACGTCTTAAGCGAACTTAAACTGTCGGTACATACTAAATACTTTTGCCCTGTAATACATGTGTTGAGTATAGTTCCTAATGCTTCATCGATAGCCAGCAGCTCGGCCGTGAAAACCGACGACATAGGCGGAAGCCTAAATTTTTTAATAAACCCCCGGCAAATAGTAATGCAGCATCAACCGGTCCGTTGTACACCTGAGCTTTAGAACCATCTGTAAATATCTGGATAAAGTCACTATACTGTCTAGATACTAAATTGCCAAACCATGCATTCATTAAACCCGGAGAAAACTGTGCATCTCGCGGTTGTTTGAAAAGAGAATCATCAATGTCCAATTTCAAATAATTAATTTCATAGGGTAAATTGAAATAACAAGCTGGAACTATTGGAATAAGTGCTGGGCTATATCTGTAATATAAGGATAATCGCTTAGCCAGGACAGGCAGTTTAGAAGAAACAAACCTCCACTGCGTAGTAATTCTATTTAGATCAGTGACTAATGCGGGAAAGCGATAATTACAAAATTTCAATAAAAATCTATCAGCCAAAAATTTCTTCTAATAAATAAAGGGCAAATGTTAGTCTCCATTTGGAGACAAGAAACAGGGGAAGAAATGAAATTTCCAGTAATATATCTTAGACAAATGTTTTGTAAGACTTCTAGTTTTGATAAGTTGCTCTTGAAGGCAGAACCATAAAAAAATGCGCCATAATCTAATCTAGAACGAATTAAGGACTTAAAAAGTAACTCTAGAACAAACGGGTCTCCACCCCACGAATTGCTACTTATCGATTTAAAGGAATTGAGTATTTTTAATATTTTTACTTGTAGAATCTGTATATGTTTTGCCCAAGTCAGTCTAGAGTCTAAGTAAAGTCCTAAATATTTAACGTATGATTTTAGAGGAATATTTTCATTTCCTATCTGAATATATGAAACCTGGGAGGTAAAGGGTCTAGCAGAATAAATGGAAGAAGTTGATTTAGTGACCTCAATGTCAAGTCCAATGTTAGAAAGAGTTTCGGTGTAAATAGAAATCGCATTCTGATTCTCACGAAAACAATTCGTTAAATTCTTATTTTTATTATAAACTACCAGATCATCCGCATACGATAAAATGCATGAATTATCAGGAGTTGTTAAATTAAAAAGAGGAATAATATACACATTAAATAGCAAAGGACTTAAAACAGAACCTTGTGCTAAGCCTTTATATGCAATTCTCATCGTAGCCAAATTTGAAATCGGGTCTATAAAGTTTAAAACTCTATTTGTAAATAAATTACATATAAATTCGCTTAACGGTGCTGGAACACCTATCTTAATTAACTGATCTAACAAAAGCGCCAATCGGACATTATCAAACGCCTCTCTAACATCCAAGAAGGTAGCCAATAAATAATCTTTTTTGATAAACGATAAGTATACATCATTGGTGAAATGAGCAATACAGTCAAGCGACCCCAAGCCAGGCCTAAACCCATACATACCATCCGGCAAGATTTTCCGATTCTCAAGCCACCATAGGAGCCTGTTCTTAAGTACAATTTCTAATGCTTTTCTAAGACATGATGCCAATGAAATGGGTCTGTACGAAGACGCTTGTAACTGAAGCTTGCCAGCCTTTAGTATTGGGATGACTAAAAAATTTAACCAGTGCTCGGGAATAACTCTATCGTAAATCAAATCATTTAAAATAGACACAAACGTTGACCTAGAATTATCTCCCAGATTCGATAAAACAGAATAAGATATGCCATCCATGCCAGGAGCAGTATCTCTTTTTGTTAGTAAAGGAGTAAATAGCTCGTCCACAGTGATTGGCTTAGTTAAGAAGTGCGAACTATCACCAACCGTGGAAGACCTAAGACCGCTGATTTCGTCAAAGGACGGTACGTAAGGAGGAGCGACTAACTGGGTAAACTCTTCAAACCAACTGCCAGCCTTCGTGGGTGCCATGTAGCTATTTTTGTTCTTAAATCGTTTCGCTAATGCCCATATCTCACGAATCGGGGTGTGTCTGTTGAACCTACTACAGAAATTTATCCACGAATTCCTTTTGGCTGTTTCTAAAAATCTGCGTGTTTCAGCTGCAATTTTCCTGTAGGAAAGGAAGGCTTCCATTGATCCTGTTAATCTAAAATTTCTTAAGGCAGCATTTCTTTTATTGATTTTTTCTTTGCACGCACTGTTCCACCAAGAGTTTGGATGTTTTTTACCTTTATATGGAGTGGCAACAGACATTGACCGATCTAAGGCTGAAATCAACGTGTTATAGAATATGTTATATTTATCTAAGGATGTATTTGCTGAGTGGACTCTACTTATACCCTCTCCATAAGATCCCTAAATAAATTCCAGTTGCCCTCTCTGAACTTCCAATGTTTTAGATTTGAAGAGTATAGAGTAGAAGAATTCGAGTTCGGCGATGATTTATTAATTTCTACCATAACAGGTAAATGGTCACTACCTAGTGAGCAAGGCAGAACAAACCACGAACATAACAAGGAGATATCAGCTGAAACCAACGTCAAATCGACGGGATTAGCAAACTGATATGGATGACTAATTTTAGTTGGAGAACCATCATTTAAGATACACATGTTGGTCTCGTGAAGAACTTGTAACATGGCATCTCCTTTATGATCATTTCTATTTGAGCGCGTTGAAATCTCCACCAAATATCACTGGAAAGTTATTCAATCTGTTTAATTCATTTGAAATGAGAGTAGGATCAATAACATGCCCGGGAGGAGAGTAATAAGAAATAAAATACCCGGAGAAGTTTTTTAAATGAACTAATACGCAGACCACATTAGATCTGCAGTTGTTATTTAGGTTACTAAGATTAGTTTGTATACAGTTATACTGCAAACCATTTTTAACCAAAATAGCCGCTCCTCCGTAACCATCCTCCCTGTCGTCTTTAAAACACGTATAATTATTTATACAAAATTGTCTTTGTACGCTCAGCCATGTTTCAGAGAGAAGGACGACATCTACTTCATGACTTGACAGAAAAGCTTCCAGGTCGCATTTATTGGAAACTACACTTCTAGCATTCCACTGTAAAATACGAATCAAAATATGTTGAATTTAATAAGTTTTATAGTTTTGTAAACGATCGAGTCAAGATGATTAGTTTAACTAATTTTAACTCGCGCCAGTTGGTATAATTATTTACTTAACTTGCTACAGCACACGAGACTTAATAACGAAAAGATTTATTCTGAATAAATAAAAGCATAATAATAACAATAGACCGAGAGGTAAAGAGCGTAAAAATAACAAAAAGGGAAATATAATTAGTATAAATTACATAATTATTGTAACCCTAAATTACCCTTGCTCTCGTACTATTATAGGAATATAAAATAAAATTAAACTAGTTCGGGAAAAAAAAAAAATAAATAAATAAAATAAATAAATAAAATATATATGTATCAAACAAGCATGCATAGATAAGGGAACAATAAAATATCTGAACTAAGTTTTAATTTCCTTTGCATTACTCTTATTATTGTTTTTATTAGTACTTTTATTATTAGGATACTGTTTCAAACTAACGTTCTTACTTACTATTTTATCCGCGTCTTTTTTGTTAATAATATTAGTATTATTTTTGAGGATAGGTGGTCCAGGTTTAGGTGTATCAATTTTCTTGACAAGGTTATTATTATTCGATTTGGAAAAATTATATGGCCCTGTAAATTTTTTATAACCCTTGCTGGGTGAATTTTTTCCTTCATCGGATGCAACAAATGACACCGTACGTTTTAATGTATATTCACGGTTGGAAGTTAATTGATTTAGGTCATAATAACCTGTTTTTTTTAAAGGCTTAAATGGTTTTATATTGTATTGTTCTTCACTAGTTTGCGGTAGGGGTGGGAAACAATCTTCTTCTGTAAGCAGCGAGAATCGATTTCTAGTCAGCGTGTTCGAATAAAGATGTTCTTGACGATATACAGCTGGTATTTCTAACGCCGCCTCCTGAAAGTTAAGATTATGTGTTGCCATTATCTCATTAATACGACCTTGTCGTTTCCGCTCTGGACAGGAACTGTCCGTGGCTTTGTGTTGGTTCTTACAAAAGACACATACAAGAGTAGGGCTTCCGCATGATTCCTCTGCGTGTCCACTCTCACCGCACTTAAGGCATCTGGATTTACCCTTACACTGTTTCGAAAGGTGTCCATATCGTAAGCATCTATAGCACTGACGAACTCGCCGGACGAAAGGTTCGCATTCAAATCTTACACTCCATAAGTAAATATGGCTTGGTAAAGATTGTCCTTCAAAGGAAATAAGAATGGAAGGGCTCGGTATAAATTTAACTTCATATTTGTAAATGACGCGTCTATTCAACCTTTTGACGTGATTAACTTGAAAGGGATGACAATCTATCATTTCCAGGATATCTTCCTCCGTATATTCGACATCGACGCCTTTAATTACTCCTTGACGAGCGATAAGATGCGTCGGGATGTATAACCATTAGATGAAAAAAAGGAACTAGTGACGACGATATTATTTGCTGTAGACGGTGACGATAAATGAATAATAACCCGATTACGGGCGACTTTTTTAATTTCGATAATATTTTTGGCCATATTATTTTTTCGTAAAATTTCGGCAACTTTTAAAGCACTAATCGAAACCCTGATTTCTTCATCGTAGTGTTTTTCGACAAATATTTTAAATCGATCGTTATTGTTACAGTTGCCGGCAGTCGGATAAAGATCAATCACTTTCTTCATCGAATGATAATTATTATTATGATTATTATTATCGACGTTTGATGTATTGTAGTATTATTATTCGGCTCAGTATTACTTTTAGTGCTTTGATTGTTACACTCATTCTTCTTACTGCTAACACAGCTACTAGTATTATTATTATTACTACTATTATTATTGTTCTGGTTGGACGTGTTTGCTTTTCTCTGCGATCAAGGTCTTTTATACAAAGTTTATTAAAAGTATCATTTGTTAAATTACAATATTCATATCTGTCTTTCTAAGCGGTTTTCAAATACGTAATTACTGCCTGGATAACTGTACTGTCACTCGAGTAATCAAAGAAAACAGTAAGTAAATTTTTGTGCGTTCATTTGAAACATTTTCGTTAGTAAAATATTAAAGATGGTGTCGTGTCGAAAATGTGACGAAGCGCTACCTGCAGCAGGAGATTATGCGGTGTGTGGTGCCTGTTCTGCTCAGTTACACTTTCAGTGCAGTGGTGTAGCAGCGTCGGCAGCCAGAAGAAAAGCGCGTGGAAGTGTCCTGAGTGCCGTGGCGAAACTACGAAAGGAGGCAGCAGTGATAAAGATGAGTGCAGCAGTAGCAAGCCGAGCACAGAGCAACTGTTGCTGACTATTCGGAGCGAGATAGCCGCGTTGCACGATAAGCTCGAGAGTGTGCACTTGTCGGTAGATCAGTTGCGCACCGAGAACGGACAGCTCCGTCAACTAGTCGAATCGCTGCGCGCCGAAAACGACCAGCTCCAGCTGACGAACGGACTGCTGCGTGATCGTGTCGCAGGACTAGAGCAGTACACGCGCAAGGATAATCTAATAATACGCAACGTGCCGCAGTTGCCCAACGAAAACTTATACGACATCGTCGCGAAGATCGCCACAGCTGCTGGCACTGAGCTGATAAATAGTGACCTGAGTGTGTGCCACCGACTGCCCAAGTTTAGCGGCCAGTCGCATGCAAGTGTTGTGGTTAAATTTACCCGCCGCGTGACCAAGCTCTCATTTCTAAAAGCATGTCGAACTAAGCGTCCGATATTGAAAGATATCGGATTCACCGAGCCGGCCTCCCTGGCAATCCAAAACATTTACGTTAACGAGCACCTGTCATCAGAAAACAGTAAACTGTTCCTTGCGGCCCGCGGTTTAAAAAAAAAAGGATGGAAGTTTATCTGGACTAGAGATGGGAAGATATTTGGCAGGCGGGACGAAGAGGCGCCAACTATTCTTCTTAAATCGTATGAGCAAATCGAGTCCTTTGATAGCAATAGTTGCTGACTATTAATATTCTTTACAGCTTGCAAAAAACGATTTATTTACGTATTAATTCCGTTTTATTTCTATCGTTCGTATATGGTGGCGTGTGTGTGTTTGTGTGCTCTCTTTAAAGTAAGTACTGAAATGTGTAGTGTGACGTGTTTTCGAAAATTGTATTCGTACAGCAGGAGTAATAACCATTCTAATCTTACCTCTAATCTTAATTTATTCTTATCAGTATTATTTTTATTTTCCTTATTTCTATTTTCCCAAGCTATTATTACTGGTACTTTATATTCTAACATTATGACATATTCTCGTAATAGATTATCAATATCTAGCTGATAGTAATGTTACATTTAAACCTACCTTTATCTTTATCGTTACTATTTATGGATAATTCTAAACGTCCATATGATTTATTTTTGTTTCCGTATTAAATTTAAAATTATTCTCTTTAATAATACACAATTAAACCCGATTGCATAAATAAAATTTTCAATATATAAATAAATTGATGGGACTAAAAATCAAAAATCAAAAATTAACGAATTTCATATACATTACTTTTCTTATAAATAAATGAAATTAGACATTTTTAATATATTTGTTTTGAATATTCGAAGCCTTCGTAAACATTTTGATGACCTCATTGTTTTACTAAAAAATAATACAGACTACCATTTCATCATTTTAACTGAAACATGGTTGTACACTGAGGAAGTAATTCGATACCGTATCCCAGGTTACATAGCTATTGACCAGTGTAATAATGAGAAAAGATCAGGAGGGGTAGTTATTTATGTTGTAGAATGGCTTCGATTTACAAACGTTAGATTAACTAGTATAACTAGTAACTTTGTTGGACTATGCATTTATGTTGAAAATGTAGGGAATATTACACTTATTGGTTGCTACAGGAACTGCGAGTCAAAGTATAAAGATTTTATTAATGATTTAAGCAAGATAATTGATAACTCATCTAGAAATTGTATTATAGCCGGTGACATGAATATAAATCTTTTAGAAAATCTAAGTTGCGGAGATTACCTAGGATTATTAAATTCAAAGGGATTTGATAGTATAATTAACCAACCTACCTATAGACGCCCCAGGGATTTGTACGTATCATGTCTCGATCACGTATTTGTCCGTGGGATTAATAAGGATATTTTTGACTCTAAGTACGAATATGATATAATAGACACCGACTTTTCAGATCACTCTGCTATAAGTGTTAAACTTTCATTAAAATCACATATACGTATAAAAGCGAATGATCGTGCAAAGTGCTTTTTTAATAAACAACTGTTTCGAGAAGAATTATATAAACTTAATATTTCACCATTATATATTAGTTCCGCGACGGTAAAGGAGAAATTTGACTGGTTTATTAATAAAATTACGGGATTAATAAGTCAATGTAACAAATTTAAAAAATGTAAACCGAAAGAAAATAAACGATCACCGTGGGTAAATAACGAAATTCTTCATTTAACCAAGATCAAGAGTGAAGCTTATAAATTATCTAAGCTTTCCCCAAATAATACTGTCTTATTAAATAACTATAAAGCTGCGGCAAAAAGGGCTCAACAAACTGTTAGGAAAACCAAAAAACAATATTACACACGCCTCTTAGACAAGTGCAAATCAAATCAAAAAGACTACTGGTGCGTTGTGAAAAATGCAATTGGACAGAATGTGAGAGGAATTGAAGAAATAAATATTAATAATACGAAAATAGCGGTAAAGTCTAACGAATATTTGGTAGCGCAACATTTCAACACATATTTCGAAAATAGTGCGAAACAGATATCCGTCAACGAAAGCAATGTAGGTACAGTATCAGACGACTTGACACCACATCCACAATTGAATTCTTTTGCTTTTTTCGATTTCACGTTGGATGATATTAAGGGGGCTATTCTATCACTACCGAATAAATCTTCCTTTGGTTTGGATAATATATCAATTAAACTAATCAAAGATAATCTGAGCTATTTCATAAAACCTCTATGCTTCTTATTTAATGAATCTGTGAAAACTGGAATTTTTCCTGACATACTAAAAACAGGTATAATTACTCCAGTGTACAAAAGCGGGAGTAAAAATGAAGTATCTAACTACAGGCCAATATGTATTACTTCCACAATTTCTAAAATTTTTGAAAGATGTGTAAAGAAATTAGTAATAAATTTTCTAGATGATCAAAAATTTTTCAGTCCCAATCAATATGGCTTTTTACCGGATAAAGGAACTGACTTAGCAGTTTTTGAACACATTACATATATAACTAGGCATCTAGAAGAAGGCAGATCTGTGGTAGCTGTGTATTTCGATATAAGGAAAGCTTTCGATACGGTAAATCACCAAATTTTACTAAAGAAATTATACGCCTGCGGTTTTCGGGGTAATATTTATAACTGGTTCAGAACATACTTAACTAGTAGGAAAAATGTAACTAAAATTAATGGTGTCTTTAGCGACAGTACTATACAGGAAACTGGGGTTCCTCAGGGTAGTATCTTAGGTCCTTATCTATTTCTGGTATATATAAACGATCTGTGTAATTTGTCTGTAAATGGAAAAATATTTACCTATGCTGACGATACTGCACTAGTGCTGAATTCCCGCTTCCCAGAAAAATTGCATTCACCCATGCAAGAAGATATACAAAAAATCTGTACATGGTTACAACATAACAAATTATCCCTAAATGAAAATAAGACTAAATTTATGATTTACAGTTATCAGGATCAAAGGCTTTGGGACAGATTTTGTATTTCCTACGGTGGTAACATTTCAATTGAAAGGGTTTATGAAATAAAATACTTAGGTTTAATGCTGGACAGTAAACTTGCGTGGAATAAACATACCATATACTTGGCAAAAAAACTAAGAAAACTAAATTACATCTTTTACTACCCACGTGACTATTTCACAGCTCAGCATTTACGCAGATTATATTTAGGCCTATATCAGCCAGTACTTGGATATGGAATCATCTATTGGGGAGGTGCAGCAGTAACTCATATAAGTCCCGTCGAAATATTACAGAGAGCAGTGAAACGGGCCATTGATCCGTCGCCAAATAATGCTATTTTATCAGTTACAGAGTTATACACTTCACAAATACTAAATTTCGTTTTTAAATATAAGGATAGATTCAATATTTCAGTTGGCCATGGGAAAACAAGGTCTGCAAATGTAGAAATTGCCCCTGTTCCGAAATTTTCACACACGTATACAAGCAGTTTATAAAAGATCTATTATTTTAAACTCTATACTGTCCAGCTTAAAAGTACACTTATTAAATTATAAAAAGAGACACAAACACCTACTTCAATACATCACGGGTAATGGGACTCAATAAATGTTGTTATCGCAGATATGATAAACCCTTTCTTATACTCCGGCATTAATTACAATCTTCATTTTCATTCTGAGTATTTGTTTATTACTGTTGTTAAGTGTCGTTGTTATTTACTCTCATTGCTGTTACTTATTACTATTACTATTATTATTACTATTACTATTATTTAATATAACTGTCATAAATATTATAATTGTATATATGGGTCATGTAGTTTCTTCGGCACAATTGAATCGTTATGTTTCTAATCTTTCAAACCTGATTCTGTTGATAATAATTATTACGATAACCATTATTAGTAAATATGTCTACGCCACTTGCATGATTATTATTGTTACTGGTTTTATCCTCATTTTTATTACTGTATTATTAATATTATTACCATTATTATTTTTAAAGATGTCAAGTGAAATTTTCTTAGTCAAATATATCTGCCGGGATGTTTCGTAAATTGAGACTGCTTCTCCAAAATATGCTGGGGGTTATATGGATGACTGCAGGCTACATTAATACATGTTTTCTCAAATGGCATCTCATTTAGGCCCCTTTGTTAAACGAGACTGTATCATTTAATATAAATACTTATAAATTTAATGTGTTATCATTTAAGTACCAGCTTCTATAAATACTACTCAATAGGTTACATTACTCTTACTATTACGTTATATTTACATATTTTATATATTTTATATTTAGTTATCTTATTTATATTTTTATTCTATTTAGTTCATTACTTAATTTATATCTTTTATCTATTTACGTATATCTTTACATTTTATTCATTTACCTAGCTTTATATTTATTTTATTTTGGTTATTACATTTGCAGTACACGTCAGAGTTGAAATATTGTGGGAATATGTTGAGCTTGGCTGGTGATAGGTTATATAAATAATTTATATGCTTAAATTGTAGATTTAATTTTCAGATGGATTCAATTTTGTTAGTTTTTAAAATAGCATTATTTTTTTATTTTTTATTTAATCATTTATATACTTTTCTCCTGTTTTCAACATATTTATACAAACAATTTTTATTTTGTTTCAATTCAACTGATTATTATATGTATTTTTATCATTACTTCATTTAATTTCATGCATTTATCGCTATATTTCGCACTTCATTTGTAATCCGTATATGTTATTTTTAATTTTCGTATTTATTATTATCTCATTTATTTCATGCTTTTATCGCTATATTCGCACTTCATTGTAATTCGAAGATATTATGTTTAATTTTACTTTTTGTTTTTCACTATTCGCGCTACTTAGCGCATTTATGAAATTTTGTAATAATAATAATAATAATAAATAAATTGAATTGAATTGAATTGAACTATCATCGCAACTGTTATCAGCAATTTGTACATTATTCTCGTTATTTACCTCTATTATCATCGAGCAATTATCGGAAGAGATGTCTCCGACCGAGCAGGTACGAGACTGTATACTATTTATATTCTGTGCATTATCTATGTGCACGTTGTAATCAGAAGAAGGGGGGCGGCTAATGCCGCCCTCGTCGTTATACATAGATGATAAAAATAAATGATATTAGGCGATATACCACCTCCGCCGAAATGCGTGTACTGTGTGGTGAGTTGTATATGTAAGTGTGTGTGTGTCAACGAGGGTAAATGTAAAATGTAAGTGTGCGTAGAAGCTTCGATCGATGGCGCGAAATGGACAACCGAATGAAACAATACTAACGCGGAAACAAACCTGTACGCAAATCACTATCGACGTACAAAACTAGTATCAAGGTTAATTTCATATTATCTTTTTTTTTTTTATTCGATAAATTTCAACTACCGGATTTGAACAAGAAATAAAATTTTCTTACTTTGTTTCCCCCTAATTTTCTTAATACCTTAAAAAAGAAAATATGTGTAAATTAAAAACAGAACTAGGAACTAGAACTCAAAATTAGAGATATAACCTGGAATCAGACATAATAATTAATCTTAAAAATGGAGGACGGATCTCAATTTCCACAGAATGAAAGTTGGGCACTAATACTTAATCGCAGTCATAGTTAATCGGGTCAGGGTATAATTAAAAACGGTAGAGGCCAATTAGAGAAAACTTTAGATATCACACTCCATGTGCGGGATTACGAAAAGTGTGAAATATTCGGAAGGTCTTCTAAAATAGTGCATTTAGCGACCGGCTCCGTTGTCACACTGTACATGGTATTGTTATTACAGACAATACTTGGCAGGTTGCTCTGTAGGCAGATATTGAATCACTGTAGCATGTGATTTTCAGGGCGCGCTGATGTGAAACTTACTTATTGATAGTTTAGTATAAATGATAGTAATATAAAGATTTTTAATAAAATCCGGAAAAAATTTAAATAAACCGGGAAAACTGGCCAGGAAGCCCGAAAAAAGAAAAGGAAAAATCGGTAGTATTTTGAGCACACGCGCGAAATTGTCTCGATATATTCAATACCGATAAAGTCGATTCACCACTGAAATCGATTTTTGAATATTAGCGATCAAAATCAGTCGGCTAATTGAACACCGAAAATGTTTTAAAAATTAGCATTGCCATTTTATAAAAACGCCCCATCTACAAACTGTTCGGTGCAAAATCCCCGCAGCCATAAAGAACTCATTAAAAGCCGTATCGTCTACCAGATAAGCAAACGATCAAATGTGTTTCCTTGAAATCAGTTAGCGTATATTTAAATACAACGCTGCCCTCTTGTGTTCGATACTAGTATCGAATTAGTCGAAAGAAGCAAGTCCGGAATAAATATTTTCCATCTTGTTTCGCTAAGCGAGCGAGTTTTATTTTGAAAAACACATCTCACACATATTCCATAATGTTTCTTATTAAATATTTCGTTTTTAATTTTTTTCCCCCTTACCATGAGCCGTGTATAACTGCATAGGTCATTATGGCATACGGCAATTACTAGAGTTTAAATGACTGAATCAATTTGATTTGTTTTAATATTTTTCTGGTGTTTAGTTTATTGGTTGTTGGAAGTCGTCTTCTGATGTGTATTCACCTTCTGGTGCCAACGTGCTTAATTTTTCGATAATTCGCGAACAGCGGTTTTTAATTTTCTAACCTTCTAAGAGAGGCTTAAAAGCTGAATAAACCCTCCTTGTCAGTTGTTGCTTCTGCAACATAATTAATGAAGTCGGGTTTTGTAACTATGTTATTAATCAAATCATTAAATTCGTTGTATTCTAATGAGAAAAGTTGCAGTTCAACATCAAACAGGTGTTTACACTTCTCGGTTAAGTTTGTGGAAGGCTGGGGTGTTTAAAGAGGAGACGGTTCATTTTTGGATATAGTCACCTGTGTTTTCGGTTTGGTTTACGATTGCTTCTCCATTCGCTGCAGTAGACATTAGAGATTTTTTAATCTGCGGTTGTGTTGGGAAAGTTGGTTTTTCGTTACAAGTCGGGATGCTTGGTGTTGCAGGATGTGGCCGTTTTGGTTTGTATTTTGCTGATCGACTTCTGTTTCCATTTGGACCTCAGGAGTTGGATTACTCAATTTCAGCTGTTTCACTTCTGTTAGGTTAGTTTTAGTACAGTTGGAACATACATGGTCTTCTAGTTGCAAGAAGATGCGATGGGCATGTTCATTATGCTTTATAAGGAATGATTCTGGTAGATTGGAACAATTAATTTGTTCAATATACAGTTGTCTTCTTCAACTGATTATATGACCAAATTCTTCATCGGATGGGTTAATTCGTAATATAGACACTGGAGATACTATTTTTAAGGAAACGCAAACGCATTATGCTGGCAACAACAAAGCGAGGAAGCGAAGAAAATAGAAGGAATCATGGATTAGAAGGAAGACTAGGTTGAACAAACAAATAAAAGGAGTGACTATTAGAAAAGGAGAAAATGTATACATCCGACCAAAATTTGAGATGGAAATTTTTACACAGTGGCAAGAGATTAAAAGATGGGATTCTTTTGAAGAAGAAGTAGCAGCCCGAGTCAAAGAATAAGCCGTCTCATTACCCGAGATGCCAGAATGGCCAGGAACCCATAACAAGTCAATTCCTATACAGAGAAGAAAGAGTCCGAATGAGAGAACGTATACGAAGAATAATAAAGTCCAGGAACGATCAGGAAGAAGAGAGGAGATGGCCTGAAGGTGTCTTAGTGATATTGGCCAATGGCGGAGGTAACGACAGAAGTCAGTGGCGGGTGCGCTCTAATGAAAGCTATGCCGAAGAACATCGAATGAAGGAACGATTTTGTAAATTCTACTAAAGACACAACGGTCGACCTGTATATTGCACTTTCGATTGACTTGTTTGTTCGGTGTCACTGCTTAATTGTGCTAGTCTGAGATAGTGATGTGTAAAGTAACGAGGAACATAACTAGAAACTTTTATTCCATTTCAATCGGTAACATATTTACGTTATTTCGTTTCTCCTGTCCCTTTTGTGTCCTGGAAATGAGAGGTAACCATTGTAACTAAAAGAACTGACTGGAACTATGTAACTAGTGTCTTAGAATCAGATTAACAAAAGAAACGATTCAGACGGTGATCAGAGGGAATTGAAGTACGTCATCACTTGTACAGTTCGTATGTTATTTCCCACGCTGCTTGCTCTGTGTCACAACTCCTAGCCCATTACACCGCGATTAGTACGATCAGATGATAAATAAAACAACACCGTTCTGCTGTAACTGGCTGGGAACGAAGTTCTTCTTCACTTACAAATTTAGTTACAATAACTAAATAACGTATAATGGTACCCCTACTGGCCAAACTGTCGCTGTGTGTGTGCGCGTTATCAGCCGGAAACAACGTTATTCATGTAATTCAGTTAAATCTGTGTATTTTAATAAGCAGAGCACATTACACTTTATGTACACCATACTGTGATGATGATCGTACATAATATACTTTGATGTTGACTGGCACGCGGCGATTAACAACTCTGAAATTTTACACTATCATCAAAAATTTTAACAGCGGTTTTTATCAAAAAGCAGTACTGATTTGTTTACATTTTTTAATGCAGATATAAATTCCAGATCTACTTCATTTTATTTTGATGTCTATTTGTCACATTTTGCTGTTTTTCGAGATATTAAGATGGAACTGTCATCTCCTGGCGGCTTCAAATTGTTTTAGCTCTTAAACGTTATTTTATTAACCTCTGTTTTGTTTGTTGTTTTTTTTATAATTACGTTTTATAATATATTTAAATTTATTTCCATATTGATTACATAAGTTACTTTTTTGGTTACACGGTTTGTAATTTTGTAACTAAGTTCCTGCTACATTCCCGATCATTAGGAACTTGCAACGTGACATTCCAAAATATTTGGAATTTTACCCATCACTAGTCTGAACCGCGTTACACGTTTCATTTTTCGATTTGGAATCGCGCCACACTGTCATTTAAACGGCTATTTTCTTTGTATATTTTTGTTTTTCTTAATTTTTTATGTATTTCTAGTCACGGAGTGTAGTCGGTTAAGTAATAAACTTCGTCGTAAAGATAAGGCGGTCATTGTCGTAACAGAAATACACGTGTATAAGTTATTAACGTTTCACTGTTGCCGAAATAATTCGTTTTAAAACAGTTCGCATATTTTTCTGGGAAATAGTAACACCCGGGCCCGCGTCGGCGATGAGATTCCTCGAGGGGAATTTTTGCGTCCGCTTCGTGCGGGGTTTTCATTCGGTAATTCCGATGGTCACCCAATGTGCTTCTTTGTAGTAGTTTTTTTTGAAAAAACCTAATTACTAAAAGACAAAAGTCCTGAAATCGGTGTAACCAACAAATTCCGTTTTAAAAATTAACAATAGTATTGAATGTTTCGACTTACAGCCCCGCTAATAGTTTTCAAAGATTTTTTTTCAAAAAAAAAAAAAACGTGAAAATCGTAATATTAAACCATTTATAAATACGAATTATTCCGGGTTTATATCAACGCACACTATACGTCGTATTTTGTATGTAACCGAAAATCTGGATAACCGAATAATGCCAGACTATTTTGAGCTCCGCAATAACAGAGCAGATCGCAGCGACATTTCCAGTTGACCAAAAACGTTTGCAAGACGCCAATATATGTATATGTTAAGCAGATGGGCCCGCTATAGAAACATAACAATAAATAATATAAAGTTGAGGATCATGTATGTAAGAACTCCTAGCAAATGCGGAAACTAGGTCCGAAAAATTCTACTTCACTCTACGCAATGTTTACATATGAATGACACAAATACGCAGAGTTGTTTGTGTAAATCTGTCACGAAATATATATAGATATCTCGGATTAAAACATTAACGTGGAAAAATCATACTGAAGAAATATCCAGTAAAAACAAAACTATTCCGGCTCTATGTAGATTAAACTTAATATAAAACTGTACGGCTACTTTTTAATTTCATAATTATGATTATAATGCGGGTATGGGGAGAAGCAAAAAAAGGCGAATCAAAAAAAAAACAAGCAAAGTGCAACATGACGATGCTTAAACGAAATTTTGCTTCATTGACGACCAGGTAAAAATGACTTTGGTGGAGGGAAGCTTCTTTATTTTAGACTTTATGAACACAAATTGTATAAAATACATATCTATTTAACTTAACAAGAAATTCTGAAGGTATATGTATTTCATATGGTCTTACGGAGTAAACAGTAAATTCGAAAATGTCGACGAGCTGTTCTCATGAAATTAATAAAAGTCATACCGCAGGATAAACAAGAGGAAAGAGAAATAGGATTGTGTAGAGCAAAGTGCCTCGCGGGGCAAATGGCTGTGTGGCTAGAGTAAATTCTCTAGGAAGTAGTCACCAGTCTCACTTACGATGGTAGGACACGAATTAGACAACCGGGGGAGTCCTGCGCGTCCACGTCGTGCAGGGTGGTAATTTCTTGTTCGGCAAGCTCGGCGCTGATCAAAGAAGCGAAAGCATAGCTTTTCACCAGCTAATGGTTTAGGTGGCGGGACTGTTTCTGCCAAATACAGCTCTCATTTAATACCACCTCTCGTATCTAGACTGCGTAAGAATGGTAGACCACTAACAATTCTGGGCCCTGGGCAAGTTTCATCACTTGGAGTGGATAGGCGAGTGTCCAGTCTCTCAAAAGTGGGCTCGGCCGGCGGAAGGCAAGGAGAAACCACCGCTGTATTCTTCTCAAATATCTACAACGGAAAGCAAGAATAGATGAACGGCTCTTGGTCCGGGACACCCCTTGAGTTGAGCGAGGGTGCTAAGAATATCCCCCCGATGCTTCCCGGTGTAGTCAAGAAACAACATCATGATTGCTTAAATCTGTTCCGTAACTCAGTTCAAATTGCAACATGGAATGTCCGCAACCTATTGCAAGCAGGAAAATTTGCAAACACGGCCAGTGAAATGAAGAGGCTGAACATCGATATACTTGGCATCAGTGAAGTCAGATGGCCAGAATCCGGAGTCCTAAAATCAGAAAGCGGTTCAGATGTATTACTCTGGGAGTTTTGATGGTTCAAGCAAAAATGGGGTTGCAGTTCTGGTCTCAGAAAAATTAGCAAAGTCTGTTGTCGATTTTTTACCAATCACCAACCGTATTGCTGTTCTTATTGCCGGATGAATAACGTTCCAGTTTATGCTCCAACAGCGGATAAGACCGATGACGAAATTGAAGATTTTTATAGCAATCTACAAGCTGCTTTAGACCTAACCAAAGCTGGTGAAATTACAATACTCATGGGAGATTTCAATGCCAAAATTGGTGAAGGAGAAGAAGGAGAATTCGTTGGAAAATATGGTCTTGGTAACAGAAATGAAATAGGAGACCGTTTATCACAATTCTGTACCCTAAATAGAATTAATGATTACCAACACTTTTGTAAAACACCATCCCCGTAGACTGTATACGTAGAAGTCTCCAGCCGATACTAAGGATAATATTTCACGCAATAAAATCGATTATATTCTCTTACACCGTCCATTCTGGAGATACGTACATTCAGTTCAAAAACATATCTCGGAGCCGACATTAATTCCGATCATAACCCAGTCGTCATGAAGTTAAAAATGGAACGGAAATTCGTCAGAATAAAGAAGAAGTGGAAAGGAAGAGTAGACGTGAATAAACTGAAGAGTAAAACATTCAAATCTGAAATAGGAAACATAATGAACGAAAAAATTGAACTCCAAGAGGAAAACAACATGAGCAGCTGGGATGACATTAGCAAAGTGATATTAGATGTTCAGAAGATTTCATGAATTGTACATTGATAACACAATTTCGTGAAATGTACAAAATTTTAAACAATCCATGTAGCGCGGCTTTTGCTAATTGCATCGTATAAATTCGTGTAATTAAAGAAACAGAAATGTAAAATAAATTTTTAAACGTCGCTTAAAACATATCGCATTAGCCGGAAGATAACGAGAATAGGTAGAATTAATAAGGTAATGAACGATATTTTATAAGTTGTATGAACACTGTGCAAAATTATATGAATATTTCATGAAATTTTCTTGTTCATTTATAAAGATTTCTGGATTCAAAAAAAAAAAAAAAAAAAAAAAAACGTAGCAGATACGAGTTAAACAATTTATTACTTCTGGTTTTGTACGTAACAAGTGACGTGGTTGCAGAAGCTTTCGAGAACCTATAAAAAATGTGTTATATTTTGTTGATAAAAAAATGCAAAAGCTCGTACTAGCCACTTATCGGTAGGTGATTTAAAGCCGTCTCCGAAGAACACGTTTATGCAATAAACGCAGATTATCGAAGAATATTATTTATTTCCCGTTGAAGAAAATGTTTTGAAAATTTCCCATTTAAAAACATGGAAACTTTTCAGAGCACAGCCATTGTCCAAGAAGTAGTCAAGAGGAACACCATACTCGCATATATCGGCCACTAATATGGGTTCCAAGGCATTCCGTAAATTATTCGCCTTTGCGCTTCTAATGTGCGCTTTGATCAACATGTCCGTGAACATTGAAGGTATTTGTTTTGTTTTTTTCCTTCTAGGTTTCATTTTAAACTGTTACCTCTAGATTTTATTGTCGACTTTTTTTTTCCTACCCTGGGCGCGCCAGCGGCCTTGGCCCAACAACATGAAAAATTAAGAGTTATAACTAAATAGCGGTCAGAAATGGAAAAGGCAAAGGACAGCAGCAATGGAATAACTGAAGGCAATGGGAAGGAAAGAATATAGGTAGCGCTAAAGGGAGTAGGAAGACCCAAAACTAAAAGTTGCGCGTAAAGAAAGGATCGTTCGTTCGAGAGTGCAGAACATTCGAATAGGATGTGATTTGAATCACAAATACAAGAAGGCTCAGAAGTGTGAAGAGAGCAGAAAGGAGAAAGAGCTAAAGAAAAACGAATGCGAGAAGAAGGGAGTAGAGAATGATTGATTCTAAGCCTAATTAAGGAAACAACAGTGGAACGACGACAGGTAGGAATAGATTGAAACCAAGGTAGGAAACGAGGAACCGGTTGAATAAGACGGCACTGTGAAAAGCGATTTATTGTCGACTTTATTTGGTAATGAATTACTCGGCCACGGTGAAGGTTGAAAGAAACACGTTTATTTTGTTTTATTTATTTACTTTTTTTTTTCTATGGGTACGCCAACGAAGAGCAACAGCCTTAGCTCAAAAGGAGAATAACACATTAGATTTCAATTTGGTGCGAGATTGAATGAATGGAAGAAGCTAGAATAGGAACGACTGACAAGGAAGGAAATGAGAGAACATAAGAGTCATTGTATGGAGTAGGAAAACGAAGATCCAAAAGCCGAGAATAGAAGAGAGAACGTTCTGAAGAGAGTGAAGAACATTATTCGAAGAAGACGTGATTGATATCACACAGAAAAAAGGAATCCTCTAGGTGAATAGGGCACCGCGGAGAACAGACGAGGGAAAAACGAAAAAATAACAAAGGGAGAAAGGTATGACCGAAACGAAGACGACATATAGCAGCGATCAGAGGACGACAAAGGGAAGGAAACATGTCGAACCATCTGGTCAAAGAAGGAAAGGGCTGAATGGAAAGAAAAGAAGGAATTCTGATTTGAGAAAAGAGAAAAATAAATATCTTTCCATAATCTAAGGTGAAACAACACGTTTATTAATTAACAGTTAAAGTATCGTATAGTAAGTGCGCAAGCTATTAATTAAAGCAAAAAGATCATCTGGTCAATAAGCAGTCAAAACCGTTCCCGCTATAATGTAGTAAATAAATAAAAAAAAAAACAACAAACAAAACGATAGCGACAAAAAAAATAATATTCTTCTAATATTACATTGGCACTAAACAGAAATTAATTACGCGCAAAACCAAAAATACGTTTATAAACCAGTTTATCCTTTTTGCTGACGTACATGGCATTATGGAAAATGTTTCGATTAAGTTTTATACTTCGGCAGAACTGACTTCCTTTTACCTATATATATATATATATATACATTGGCGTCGCCAGCGGATGGCAGGGGGACAGCTGCCCCCCCCTGGAGCCTTGAAATTTTTTAATCAACTGGCCATGATGAGTATTCATAGGCGCGTAATCATGGACAATTTGGAAGACTTTTATAATAAAGTAGTAGAACAATTTGCCAGAAACCCACGAAAATTATGTTTTAATTAAGATTTCATTCTTGTTTAATAAAATATTAAGCCTTTACAAATTATACATATTTTATTTTTTCTATAATCATATCCTCTTTCTACCATCTTGCTCCCCCGGCTCATCGGCTGGCGACGCCCTTGTATATTAATTACAACGTAATTCTTAGGCTACCCCCCCATTCGAAAAAATGTCCTAATTTTATGTAACGCTAAATGTCCCAGGAAAATGTCCCAATTTTATGTAGCGCAAAATGTCCTAAAAAAATGTCACAATTTTATGTAATGAAATATGTAATGAAAAATGTAACGAAAAAATTTCTTAATTTTATATAATGAAAGTTAAATGTTAGAATAGGACTTTTGTGGTTATGTTACTTTTTTTTGTGTTGATGCCAGTAAGAATTACGTTGTAAATTTTGATAATTTTATATAAAGTATAGAAAAGAAAGAGACAGAAATGAAAGCAAGAGGGGTCAAGGGACACAGGCCCTTGCGAGGCCAAAATGGCCGAGTTTATATATATATATATATATATATATATATATGTGTGTGTGTGTGTATGTATATATATATTTGAAAATAAATGAATATTTTAATTTAAGAAAATAGAATTCGGCTAAAAAATGTCTAATTTTGTTATAAATCAAATTACTCGGAATACCTGTATTTCGACCAATTCGAATTGGTTTAGTCTCCTTAATTGATATGCATTTAAATGAGATTAATTACAGCAGTAACTAATACACTTTCAGAGCTGAACAAATCTAAAGTTTTATTGTTTTCTATACGGTCAGCCACATTTATATTCGGTCACGGCGTTGCGGAATAGGTGGAAATAATTTGTAATTTTTTTAACGAAATAACACAACGAAAAACCTCCTAAGTATATTACAAACAAAAAAATAAAATCATAAACGAAAAACTACCACAGTTCCGGTAACAGCGAACGGAAAAAGTCGAAATTGGAGGGCGCCCATTAATTGCGTCTCATTTAAAAGAATGCAGTCCTAATTACACAATTTTAGCATCGACGCGAAATATACATATACATATGTATATGCAAAATAAACGTATTATCGTAATAATTTTAAATCTGCGAGAAATTTTACTTTAAAATTAATTCCTAATAAAAAAACAAACAAATATTAAAACCACCACGGGACACTGACATATTTCGGAGCGACTCTACTCTCGAGATCTGGAAAGTAGTCGCTCCGAAACATGTCGTGCCCGTGATTTTAATATTTACTTTTATTTTAATTGTATAATAAGAGAAACGGTAATTACTTATAATATATTGAATTTTAGTAAATTTAGTTATCATTTTAGTTTTATTTACCTATTTAATGATTTTTATAATTATCAAACAACAACTAAACTCGATATGCCCGGTTTCGGGTCACTGAGATTCTCCTTCTGTCGCAGGAACTAATCTGTTAAAGCTGTAAAGAATGGAAGCGGAATAGAAATAAATAATTCGAAAGAAATAACAGAACGGACACGACCTATAAAGAGTGTCGCGTATTCAGCCGAAGAAGTAGGGAAAGATGAGTTGGAACAGAAGTTGGAATGCAATTATCGTGTTGCATCCTACAGTAAAACAAGACGCACGCAGTTAATATTAGAGGAGAATAACTCTGAACGGGCGAGTAACAGGCAAACGAGTCAACCTAATCAGAGGCAATTTAAATGGCGTCCGACTACAGTCGACACGTATCTACAACTCTGACCCAGAAAATACTAAATTAATGAATGTTCACATGGAAGGTAAAATATATAGACCTTGAATAGAGAAGAATAGACCGTCTGTCCTTTATCACGTTTTCCATATGGAATGAGAATATCTGATCAAAAGTGTGCCAGATGATCAGCTAGAAAAGTGAAAAACGATGACATCCGGATAATTAGAAAGAAACTTTACTGTTTTTTCTGCCATCACAACTTCTTTTCTATGATTATCTATTTTGCAATTTCCTTCTCTCATTCTAACATATGCAAGCTCTAACCTAATAACACTGGTGTTACGTCGACAACCAGTGCGAATTAGTGCCTGGGTGTGTACTATGCATACAAATGTCGGATCTATATAGGTCGTCCGAAATGGATACATATCGAGAATACAGTTCTCGAGGCTGTTATTCAGTTTCTGATCCGTAAAAAATTTACTTACCCATTGCTATTTCTGTAGTCTGATAGAAGAACAGTGGCAGGACGATTTTTGAGTCGAGGGAATTCACCTATATCGCGATTAAAATGCAGCGAAGAGGACAAAAAGCAGCTGAATTAATGCGGCGCGGAGAAGGAAGTTTGAAAGATCCGGAAGAGAGTTGAGAGACAAACGGAGCTTCCGGAAGATCGGCAGTTGTAACTGCGGCGTAAAAGAGCCATTTATTAATTTAATTCGTCGATTATAACTTCAATACCAAAATCGAAGTGTGTAAAGGGGTGAAATTACGAAAATGGTACAAAATATCTGGGATCAATTTTTAACGGATAATTCGAAATCGCACTTTATTTTTATCCTCCCAGCTTTCTGCCTTTGAACCGGTTTATTTCTTTTTCGCTATTTGTTGGGAGGTAGAATACTGCAGTTTTTTAAATTTTTTCCTTGGTTCTTGCGTACACTGTTCCAAAGTATTAGATTTTTTATGAATTTTTTTCTTAACTTCACAATCCGCGACGCCTTGTCAAGGGTATATATGGGACTTGCTTTACTTTTTAAACACGGTTATGCACTTCACATTATGAAATATCATATGTTTTGCAAGGTCCTCGCTTTTCTGCATTCACACTTACTATATATGTAGTTGTATTCTTCATCTATGGACGTAGCACATTGGCTGGCATCACCGCGAAGGAAGCGCACAGCGAATTAAACGCACACAAGGAAATAATATTCTGAGTATACTTTAAGATTTTAGACCTCAGGATTTTGTAGGGAAGATTCATTTTTTAAATTTTCAAGCTGCATGATAAAATCTCCTTAGTAGGGTGCTCCGCATAAGTGATCAGTTTCTTCTTAAACCTCGGCATTTGCTTGATCTTTCGATATCGCCAAACCATCGTGCCACCTTTGTTTCTTCTACATTCCCTATAAGCGTATCCGTTATAATGCGCTGCAGGCTCACCGTTGTTAGCTTTATTAAGAATTCCATTGAAACATTTATAAACCAAGAAAACTCGCAAAACTTGAATAAGACAGTTAAGATTATCGATAAACCACAGTTAACTGAACGACTGCGAGAACAGAAATGACACTGGAGAGGGACACTAGGAAATGGGAGGACATGGTTGTAACCGGTTTTCAGTGGTGGGGGTTAAGCATGGTTCAACTCATGATTTTCGACTAATTGTGCGCTTATTTCACACAGTTCTATGTGTGCGCCTTTTTTCACACAATCCATCTGGAAAATCTTTTTAAACTATCTGCTATTTTGTCCATCTATCCGTGTATACGTGATTCTTATGCGCCTATTATAAATGTAAACAATTTAAATTGACCGTTAACATTCGGTTACTGATGTTATATTTTTTATATTACACACGAACGACATATATGACATCAGTAACCAAATGTTAACGGTCAATTTAAATTGTTTACATTCATAATGTAGCGTGGTTTACGGCAGAAAAATACTTATAATAATCTTTTCTTTTTTCTTTTTTTTTTAATTTTTTGAGCTCGTCAACCAAGGACTTTTACCCAGAAACAAAAGGTAAGGAAAGAAGTCGGTTATATTTTGATCCGATCAGAAATTTTAACTAAAAAGGAACAAATAGCAGGAATAATTAGTGGGGAAGGAAAGGACAGGATATAGGAGCACAATAAGGGGTAGGAAGTCCAAGCTTAAGCAAATAAGAATATAAGGCAGAACGCTCCACGGAGAGGGATGAACACTGGAAGAACTCATGATCGGCGTTGCAAATAATTGCATCATCCGGATGGAGAGGACAGTGTGGAGAAGAAATCAAGGAGAAACGAAATCTGGAGGAAGGCAGCAAAGAATGACCAAAGCGCATGCGAACAATGGAAACAACATCAGAATGTCGAAGAAGAGAGGGATGCAAAAGAAACCATGAATATGCAGGAAGAGCAGGCTGGACTGACAGGTAAAAGGAACAACTGTTGGAAAAAGAAGAAACATAGGTATCCGACCAAAATCGGATATGAAAGCTTTTACAAATTAATAGTAGGTTAACGGATGGAATTTTTTTAAAAAAAAGACGAGAGGAAGCAGCAGCAGCCCGAGCCAAGGAATCAGCCGCTTCATTGCCAAATATGCCCGAGTGGCCAGGTACCCACAGCAGATCAATATTGACTGAATGGAGATAGTAAAGATTGTGAATGAGTGAACGTATACGGAGGATAACAAAGTCACACGAATGATCAGGAAGGGGAGAGGATATGGCCTGAAGGGCGCTCAAAGAGTCAGAGATAATTAAAAATTTAGAGGAAAATTGATTCGAGGAAATGAAAATAATAGAGCGAAGGATGGTCAATAATTCGTTTATGAATATGGAACAGAAATAAGGAAGTCGAAAAGATTCTGAGAGGTTAAAATCAGGAAGGATGAAAGAAGCACCAACACCACCAGGCCCCCTCGAACCATCCGTATAAATGGTAACATGAGAGGGAAATAGGGAATTGATAGTGCTGTGAAATACCTGTTTAATTACGGCTTGGGGGAGATTTTTTGCAAATGAGGAGAAGATAAATACCTTAGGAGGATGACGGATGTCAGCGAAGTCGAAGGAAAAATAAGGGAGATTATTGAACGAGATAATATACGGCCAAAATGAACCGAGACGATGTGAAATAAAAGCCAGAATAGGGGTTTTGCTAGGAGTGAAGCGCCAGCTGTTATAAATCGAAAGGTAAGACTGAACAAGGGTAGAGGATGCGAGAGGAAGACGTTTAACAAGGAAACGATAGCCTAAATAAGATCTACGAATGGATAGGGGTGACGAATTGGATTCAGCAAGAATAGCAGTGGTTGGAGAGGATTTAAGAGCGCCAAGACAGAGACGAAGGCAAGAATTCTGAATTACATCTAGTTTGGAAAGACGTGTCTTGGACGCACTACCATAAATAAAAGAACAATAATCAAATTTGGAACGGATAATAGATTTGTAAAGAGAAATAAGAATATAGGGATCGCCACCCCATTTCGTTGGCGACAGGGCTTTCAGCAAGTTTAACCTTTTGATAGTGGAAGCAGAAAGATATTTGATGTGTTCAGAGAAGGACAAACGACTATCAAGAAAGACACCGAGATAACAAAAGCAATTAACACGGGAAAGAGATACATTGTTTAAGGATAGGTTTACCAAAGCAGGGTTATAGGGACGGAGGGTAAAAATAGTATAAGAAGACTTAGAGGGAGAAATTGAAAGATTAATTAAGGAGAGAGATTGTTTCAGCACAATGAGCGACGAACTGAGTGCTTCATAGGCTGCTAAAACATCCTCAGACGAGGAAAACAGGAGAATATCGTCCGCAAAGAATAAAGAATACCTTATGCACCTCTCAGAATAATTTTACGGTAAATAAACGAAAAAGAAAACATCTACAACCGGATTATCGCGACACTGTAATAAAGGTATCAACCGAAGATAAGTTGATATTTTTCATATTGTAATTTTTAGTACTCCGTACGTTGAATATAGATAGTGTATTAAGGGGGTATTTTAGTCTAGAGGCCACGAATTTAGGAAGTTTTTTAAGCTCAATAAAAAAAAAAAAAATAAATATTTTTATCCATTTTTTTACCATTTTTTTACTGTTTTTTTACCATTTATTTATTCATGTTTTAAGAATACACAAAAAAATTATCAAAAAAAAAAAAAAAATTCAAAATTTACATAAAGTGAAGAGGTAAAAAAAGGGTTTGTCCTGGTTGACACGATTCTAACTCTTCCAGTCATCTAAAACAAAAAAAAAAAAAAAAGGATCATAATTAGTAAGGATGTGGTTATAGTCTCTACCTCAGAGAAGAAAAAATTTTTTCCCCCGTAAAATGGGGACTGTTTAAAAAAAAGTCGATTTTTTACCTGTTTTTTGACTTTTCTAAATTTTTTAAAAACAGTAAAAATCAAAATTCCGACTTTATTCTGGTAGCGGCTATAGAGGAATATATAAAGAAGATCTATACCTTTTTTTTTTTTTTTTTTTTTTCTTTTGGGCGCGCCAGCGGCTTTGACCCAACAACTACAGAAATGCAGAAATTATGGAAAGGGTTAAATAGGGATACGATTAGAAATAGAGCTTAGGAAAGATTAGAGTGCAGGGATTATATCTGAAGATGGAAAAGAAAGAACAAAGGAAGAATTAATTGTACGGAGAAGGAAGACCCCATGCCAAGATTTTGGAGTACAAAACAGAGCGCTTAGAATCAAGGGCAGGGCATTCAAAGAAAATGTGGTTTGCATCGCATATGAGAGGAGAGATGGAACTATGAAGGGGACAATCGGGAAAGGAGGACATGGAAAAACGAAAACGTGAAGAGGGTAGAAGGGAGTGGTTAAAACGCAGTCTGATTAAGGAAACGATCGCGGAGCGTTGATAAGAATTAGATTAAAACCACAGCTGAGAACAGGGAACCGACTGAATTTGAAGATAATGAGAGGCGGGACTAGAAAATCAGAGAAGGATAGATGTCCGACCATAGTCCGCAATGATTAGCTGAGGAAATAAAGAGGATGTCCGAGGTAGGAAAATTACAGAGTAAAGGGGGCTAAAAAATCTGCTAACTCGTTGCCCTCGATGCCAGAATGGCTAGGAACCCACAAAAGGTCAATAGTAATCGAACGGAATGAGAGTAGATTGGATATGAGAAAACGAATTAAGAGAATAATAGCATTGGAGGAATGAGAAGGAAGAAGATCCATACCCAATTTCAAGTAAATCAGTTTATTAGAACTTGAGATATCATGTCAACCGTGTTGAAAAAAGTAGTTTCGAGAAAAACGCATTTCAGGTTTTGAAAGATTCAAGTAAAGTTTCAGGCAGTCTAATTCATAGAACAATGGTACGTTATATTTACAGTTTCTTAATCGGCGATTCCTGCTTCATAGAAGGTGGAGGACCTTCTTCTACTTCAAATTGTACATTTTCTGAAGTTCTAAAACTAGACGAGCAGTCCTAAGTTCCTTTGAAGCATCAGAAGCTCGGATTTCAGAGCGTTCAATCCGAATTGCGCCCTGCTTGTCAGTCTAAGTGTTCTTTTTTTTTTTTTTGTCTATCTGGACGTACAGCACTTCCTTTATTACTTTTTTTATCCATTTTACACTTAATAAAAAGAAAATATTCACTCAAAATTTTACATTTTTGGACTGTACACAGAGTACGCATATTTGCGTTGCTTGAAGATTGAAATGAAATTGACCTGAACTGAACACTAAACAAGAAAAGATTTCAACAAAATACGTTACAATGGCCTCGATTTTTAAATATATATATATATATATATATATATCTTATATATATAAAAAAATGTTAAGTTGGTTTGTGTATGCTTCATAAACTCAAGCTCAAATTTTGACACGATATACAACCCGCTCCAAAGATTGTTTATATCTATTTCTCATGTACCAGCAACCGCGCCTTCTGCCGGAAGCGAGGGGGACACTCGCCATACTAGCTAATGACAACCGCAGTCACATGTGAAACATCACCTGTTCCAAAATTACATTGTTTATTAACAAAAAAAAAAAAACGTATCCACTTGCATCCCATTCAGATTATTATACAATTTGAATTAAATATTCACCTTAATCGATTAAGGGACTTTTGTGTAATCGTGTGGTGATTGAGTTAAATTTTCAGAAAAAATTAAAATTTATTAAAAATTTCTGGCTTATGATATTTGAATTTTTTAAATTTAATAGTGAATAGAGAATAATTCGTTTATTTACACACTATGTTAAATAGAAAATTGAAGTCTTGCGACGAAATAAATGCGTTAACGATATTTACATGGAACGATTTTTAGTACATTGAGGAAACTAAAATACACATTTAGAATTGAAAAATACGGTGGCGCCCCCGTATGCAGCCGTAATATTTCTATTTAAATCGTGTGGTGATTGAGCTGCGCCATTCGCTAAATCGTAAGTAAAGGTTATGTTTCGTATGAGAGATGGACAGAAAAAATATTAATTTTTTATAATTATTATTTAACTAATATTTTATTTATTGCCCTATCTCTCGTGATTTTCAACCTAGAGCTGTGAGAGCCATAAGAGGTTATAATCTTATCCCTTCCGTCTGTTCCAGTGAAAACCGAAATAATGCCTCGCAGAAAAACGAATTTGGGTCGTCGTACTCGCCACACAGAAGGATCGAGAACACGGCTTTTGCAGGTTGTATATCGTGTCAAAATTTGAGCTCAATCAGTGCAGAACTTTTTGAGTTTATGAAGCCGTACACAAACCATCTTAACATTTTTCACCTGTTCCCAATTACATTGTTTATTAACAAAAATATAACTCTTGCTTCCAAATGACGTTATTTGGTGCAGAAATTGTGACTGCTCAATTCATGCCAACTTTTAAAATTAAAGGACAAACATATCACAACGAGCTAACTCCCTGCTCCCGTTCACAGATAGTGACCATAAATTCCTTCAAATGTACTTTATCGGTGATGATAGAGATGAAGTCGATGCGCGTTTGTGAAATACAAATCTCGCTAAGAAGATCCATCATTTCGCAACTACAGGAGAGCTCCGTTACGAAAGGAACAATTTGGTGCGTTTGTTCAAAACAGCAATTGATATGATGCCATCAGATACCCACAAGATTGTCATTCACGCAGACAAAACGCCCGCTGGAGAACATGTCCGGAGATATAATGCTCCAACTATAGACGAAGTAGCAATTGTCATAGTCGGAGATCAGTTCCAACCTAGAGATATTGTTCTCCATCGAAGAAACGATCAGTTGATAAAATGTTGCAGAAACTCACCGTTGTTACGATGCTTTGCAATATCCAGTTATCTTCTGGGATGGTGCCGATGGATATCATTTCAATGTGAAGATGATAAATCCAACGAATGGTGCAGAAATCAATAAAAAGTGCAGCGCAATGAACTTTTACACGCATACCGCTCAATGATTCGGAGGAATGGCGATAATTATATTTTGAAATGCCGTCAGTTGTTTCACCAGTACATTGTGCATACTCGTATGTATGCGAAAGTTGAAACGGAACGTTTGCTGTTCCTTCGTTTGAATCAAACCAAACTCCGCTTCTCCGAAGAATACATTCATTTGCCAGCGAATTCACCATGCATTTTTAACGGGGCCTTTCAAAGGTGAAATCGTCCTCATTCCTCGAATTCCCATGATCCCGACCGATACACCATTTCAATTTAAAAGATTGCAATTCCCCATTCGATTGGCGTTCGCAATCACAATCAATAAAGCTCAAGGTCAATCTTTAGAATTGTGTGCTTTAGATTTAGACGCGGGGATTGCTTCTCACATGGACAACTGTATGTTGCGTGCTCCCGTGTCGGCAAACCAGACAGCCTTTATATCTACGCAGATAATGGAAAAACAAAAAATATTGGGCAAACTGTTATATTCAGGGCACCAGTTCATTTTGCGCTGTTATAGTTCATATACCTCGTCACTACCTTTTAGTTCATTTCAACTTATTTCATATTTCTATGCAAATTAAAGAAAAATATTAATTTATTTCAAAATAATTCAAATTAATTTTTTTTTATTTACTTTTATTTATTGGCTGCTACTTTTTTCTACTCTCTCGGACTGTTGGTTTGGTTTGGTGGCTTGTTTATTTTTTCTTTTTAATTATATTTCTATTTACTGGCTGCCACTTTCTACTGTTCTCGTCTGACTGCTTTTATATTCTCTCATTTGCATTTTATATATCTCCGTTATTATGCCTAACACCGCCGCTCAGATGTATCCAGCATATTAGGGTATGTAATTTTATCTATTAAATATATCGCCTTTTTTACTACGATAATTTTTAATTTTTACTACTTTCTGTTAAACAAGTATTGCAAATTTAACCATTTCTCATCCATGCAACCACAACGTGCCACAGCGAAGCGTGGCAGGGTACAGCTAGTAACGTATAAAAGAGTTTGAATTTTTTTTTTCCATTAATGCCATCATCATGGAGTACGTATCTCCGAAATATGTCGGCTTTTTTTAACATTTTAAAATATAATTTTCTGTAGTACGTGTTTTATAATATTTTTAATAAAGTAATAACAGAAAATGGACATTACTATTTACAACTTAAATATCCTTAGGTAGTCGAAGAATGTCTGCCGTATATTGTTTGATCCACTCCTTGTTCTTCTTCTTCTTCTCGTGTCATACGCAGATATGTGCGCGTTAACGATCATTTGTTGGCGAAATATCATATTTCATGTTTGGCCGCTGCGTAAGCCACTCATTGTTATTTTATCGGTCCATATGTTATCGATCCACGTCGTCTTTCTTCTTCCTCACCCTCTTTTTCCGATAATCTTTCCTTGTATAATTAGGCGTAATAATTAGGCGTGTTACTTTCCTCTGATAACGTGTGAATAGCTGGATTTTCTTCGTATTATTTCATCACAGATTTGTCTCTTTGTGTTTGCCATTTGACTGGGCCGATTTAGTTGCCGCATAACGAAAATATCTATAACGCCGTAAATAATTTTTTAATTTTGAAAAATCTTTCTAGAGACATATTCTTAAATGTTTAAACTATCAGAATATGTAAAAAAAAAAAAAAATCGATTTTTTCATATTTTTATACTAGAATTCCCTCTTAATACGATTTCGAAAACCTAAAAAAAAAAAAAAACAAGCAAAATTCAATAACTCTATGTATAAAATTTGAAATTGCCCACATAAATCACGGATAAAATGCTCCTCTCCTAAAAAATGTGTAACCTTCGAATAACTGATCATTAGGAATCCTCTCAGAAAACGGCAAAACATGCACGTTAAAAAAAAATTTCAACTAATTTCTAACTTCTGAGTTGGAGTTTTGGGAATCACGAAAAAAAAAAATAAACAACAAAGAAAACAATTCAAGTATGTTGTATATTGATGGTAAGCTCGCTGCTTAGTAATAGCAAACGCATATTTTGATTGTTTTAACGAAATTTTTGAAAGTTCTTGCGTAAAGTTCAAAAAGAAAGTGTTTTAAGCGTTGCGTATCTTTTCGTCTTAGCAACACGAGTATTGTACTACTTTGAAAATTTAGAACAGCTCTTAAATATGCAAAGCGGAATGAAATTACAGGAAAAATATAGCAGATGTTACAACGTAAAATTTGCACCTTCGAGATCGTCGAAAAAAACATCGAAGATGGAGAATTATTTTAATTTCGGATAGGTTACGCAGCGATGGAAAACTTGCTATTCAGAGGTGACAAAATCGTATTTCGATTTATTGACAGAACTTTAAAAATTTGCAAGAGTGAGAAGTAGGGTGCATCCTAATTTCGTGAAACGAAAGTTGCACGCTAGTTATGTAATAAAGTTTCTGATAAACGTGCTTATAATCGGAAATTTCTGTAATTAAGCCATAACCTAAATTTCAGCTTTTAATTTGAAACTTCAAAGCTCCGATAATTTGTTGTAAGATTTGAAAAAATTAAACAAAAAAAAAAAAGAGAAAGACAATATATTCGATATTGAAACCAGAGAAATAATCGCTATGAATACACGAGCCTTTCACTCTCCAATATAGCGCCACGTATTCGTATTCGTCAGTAAATCTGTATTTTGTATACTTTCTTAAATTGTTCCGTTACGGCAAATTCATATTACCTTAAACATAATGGCTATTATGCACCTTTGCTTGGACCAGTTAGTGTTTCAAAAAAAGCGAAATTCTCTAAAATTTTAATTTTACTTTTGCCTTAAACTAGATACTTCTAAGTAATACGAGTACAGAGCCAAGTGAAAGACCGAACGTTGTAGTTGAACATCAAAGGTATTTCGTAAAACCAGAGCGGAAATGTCTGCCGACCGATTGTACTTTGAAGTGGAAAAAACTATCGGCTATTTTCTCGTATACTATTCGTTTGTATTTTTGTTAAAAACATCATTTCATTAGTATCACTACCTAAATCATGAATTCCCATTGATAATTTAAAAACGAATAAAGAATCATTCCGGACCAATCTCATTTGTGGTTTTTTCGATAGTTACGTCGATAAACGGCTCATTACAAAAAAAAAAACAAAAAACCTTTAAACTAAGCGATAGATGGGATGCGCTATTTAAACTAATCCCGCATTTGAAGCCAGTAGGCTTGTCTAGAAAATTGATTAGAAAATAAATAATCGGACCCGTTTAAATCGACTAAATGTCAAAAAATAGTAAATTTAAAAAAAAAATCAATATTATACTTTACGTTATATACGTATTAAAGCACACTCGCAAAATTGAGACGAGTGTAATTCAGAAAAATTTACGAACAACTAACAATTTATCCAGATCAAATTTAAAGGAAAATACACATTATTTTCGTACATATATAAATATATATTGTGTCGGATTCAGTACCTCTAGCAAGATCACTTAGAGCAGTGTTCGAATTATAAAAATATTCTCTCTGGTAAAATCATAAATTCGTGGTCTATTGAACACCGTTTTATGCGGCGTTATAGCGAGTTACGGGTATCGGGGATGCTTTTCGGCTAAAGTCAAGATTCCCGCGGGTAGTCGAACGGACAGATGTGTCGGAGTTGAGACTGTGTGCGTGTGTATTGTTGGTGGCGGCCGCTAACGGAGGTAACTACACGCGCAAGAGCTGTGCCGAGCATCATCGAGCCGAGGGAAGTGTTGTAAAAGCCAGTAAAAGCCCGTAAAAGTCAGGCAGGGCAGTTAACGCGGTGTTATTCGGAAGATGTTCGAGCAACATCGATATAAAATTATCACTGTTATCGCTTTTAATTGTTATTCGATTATTCTCGGTTTTACTCGGCAGTTTTAATTTGATAATGACATTGTTCTAGTCGATCGTCAATCGTCAATCGCCAATCGCCAATCGTCAATCGCCAATCGCCAATCGCCAATCGCCAATCGTCAATCGTCAATCGCCAATCGCCAATCGCCAATCGCCAATCGCCAATCGTCAATCGCCAATCGCCAATCGCCACCGTGGCAGCGTTAAATTTTGTTCTAGTCTGTGTTGTCGTGTATAATGTACTTTTTTTCAAAGATCATGCCGTCTAGTGAATCGTTTTTGTGTAAGATTTAATGTTTTTCTAGTCGCGAACTGTGTTTCTTTTTGTTTGGATGTTAATTTGGTTCTATCTCCGTCAAAAATACACGTGTTCTTCGATAATTTCATCGTTTCTTCTGTCACGAACAACTGGTGAAAATCCATCGTGAGATCTCCTATGTGGGGAGGTGTCGCAGTACAAAAGTTTTTTTCGTTTCATCAAAAAGCCTAACCTCTACCGGAGAGAGCGTTTGAAATTGTGACACTATGTGTGTCGGTGTTTTGGTTATTTTGTCGTAAATCTGGGGTCCTTTACAATATTTATTTTCTAAACTCAAAAAATGGCTGTATTTAATTAGAAAATTAGTCAATTTAGGGGAGATTGGTCTCATTTTCTTATCTTTACCTTATTTAAATTCCGCATAAGAGAAGTTCTTAATAAAAGCTTCTATTTTTCTTTCTTTTCAAGCAAGCTAAACACGCGGCTATTTTATTTTCCCGAAGAAAACGCTTGAATACGGTTCGTCTAGAAAATGAGACCTTAAATACCAACCGAGAAAATAATATTTAAATTCGCGCCTAATTGTAAAAAAATCAGTTGAACAAAATTCATTAAACACACTTAGATAAATATAATAATAAAGTGATTAAATGGAATTGCATGCAAGTCAAGTTAAAAAGTACATTCGTTTAACGTAATTTTGCTGCACTATTTATTTCCATTGAATGCTTTTTTTTAATTTTTACTTTTTTTCTTTTTTTGTTTTTGTTTGCGATTTGTTAATTACTATTGCAAAAAAGAAAGTAACAGAAAGTCAAGCTGTTAGGAGTTCTCGTTGAAAGCTCACTGATTCGATTTAAAAATAACTCATCGGATTTTCAGTTCATCGCTAGAAATTTTTTTTTTTCTTCCTTGCACATGTACCAAATTAAAGATTATTATTATGGTGCAATAAATTTATGTGATTAAGAGTGCAGTTGCGTGTTACCGCGTTCGTCTTTGTTATCTTATCTTATCGCTCGCGTTATTAACCGAGACGCTGATCTTCTATAAGTAAGTGCTTTTATCATTGTACTATCAATTAACTAACCGAACGTAATTTCTAGAATATCAGCAATCGGCTTAGTCCGATTGCAAAATGGCTCAAATTCTTTCTCCGCCGAACTTATCGTTAAAACCTACTCTCACTTCAACGCTATCGTACTCCCAGGTCACAAAAAACAAAATTACACCATTAACCACGTTCAAATACCCTACAGAAGAACAAGGTCTCGTTTTCAACTGCATATTAGATTATAAACTTCGCGATTACCTTATCGCCATCAAAGATCTCGTTGGAGGTCCCCTTAATATTATTGCAGCTGCTAAAGTAAGCCGCAACAGAATCATTATTCACCTTAAAGATTCATCTTTAGTAGAGGCATTTATGAACGAACATGGCGGATTCAAAATCGAGGACAATTTCATTAAATGCAGAAGACAAAAGACTCCAGCTAAACGAATCATTTTTTCTAATGTGCCGTCAACGCTTCCGAATGAAATTTTACAAGATTACGTTGTAAATAATCTAAAACTAGAAATTACATCCGATATCGCCATTCTAAGAATTAATCCTCACGACCAACTGTTTGGCCATATCATTAGCTGGTGAAGACAGGTTTATACTACTACCAATATAGAAGAAGCAAATCTACCTGGATCATTTGTACTGGACCACGCAAATGTTTCTCACAGGATTTTCGTCACATTCGACGACTTTACCTGTTTCAAGTGTAAATCAAAAGGTCATCGAGCCGAAGACTGCACTATCGAGGCTGATAATTCCCAGAAAACGCCGTTGAACGAGAAATCGGCACTCCAAATATTCAAATAGAAAACACCGGGAAATCTTTAGCTGATCACTTTCCATTGCTTACCTCGAAAAGATCACTTCCATCTACTTCGTCTTCATTAGGTAATTCTTCAACGCCGATGGAAATTTGTGCTACTCCACCCATATCTACGGAAGCTAGAGAACAAACGAAGAAAAAAGGAACAAAAAAGCAAAAACTCAAAAACTTTACTGATCTACCAGATGAATCCCATGGTCTCTCATCGGACTCAGGAACTGAAACGGAGGAATCTCCAAACTCTCTTAAAGAAGTTTTAAAACATCTTGAGATTTCAATTAACGAAAAATTCAAAGCAAGCGAATATCCACTGTCCTCCACTAATTTTGCAGTATTCGTGGACATGGCTAAAGGAAAGTCCGCCCTGGAAATCGAATCAATTCTTTCCGAAGAGTTCAAAGTTTCCAGAGACTCAATTATTAGAATGATAACGGAACTTCACCCTTTCATAAAGGATAGATCAACAAAAGTGCACCTAACTAAGATTCAGAAAAATCTGAAAGGACTGCAGGCCTCCAGCCACCCTACCATCGGAACCAACCCATCCCCCTAGTGAGGTTTATTTTACAAACTCGAAAGACATATGGATAGTTTACAAACATACATCAGCTGGAACTGTAACGGAATTTTCAAACATCTAGAAGATCTCAAATTAATACAATCTATTTATGATCCAACATTAATCTGTCTACAAGAAACTCACCTTAAAAATAATCAATCCTTATATCTTCCAAACTACAATATTATATCCGTAAATTGTTCTTCAAACTGGGCATCCGGAGGAGTCAGCTTGGCCGTTAAAAACTACATTAATTTTAATCAGCTACAACTAAAGACAACTCTACAAGCTATTGCAGCTACTATATACCTCTCAACACCACTTACTATTTGCTCAATATATTTACCTCCAGGAGATAATATCACTCAAGAAGACATCAGTGAACTTATTTCGATCCGTCCACATCCTTTTCTCATATGTGGAGATCTGAACGCTCATTCTCCATCCTGGGGAGGATCATCAGGCTACAACTCTAGAGGCAGAATCATTGAAGATGCTATTTCGAGACGTAACCTCGCTCTGCTCCATCCGGCGGAACCTACGCACTATAACTTTTCTTATAAGAAATGGTCAATGCTGGATCTAATTATTATCACCCCGTCCATTCTCAGCGCCATTGAAATCTTCAATCATGTTGATCTCGCTGGAAGTGACCATACTCCCATAATTGTTCACCATAAACAGAGCAAAACTACATCCCTACCTCAAGACATAAAATACAATTACCGTAAAACAGATTGGAAAACATATGGATCGACCTTTCCATCAGTCTCCGACCTTGAAGTTAATTTATTCTCAGATTCCTGGAAATCTCGTGCAATCATTCACAAATATTATTGTAAACCATGCCAATTCCGTAACTCCCAAAAGTTCACATCGACGTACAAACGCTGTCCCTTGGTTGACCCCGCATTGTTCTGCCGCTATACATAACAGAAGAAAAGCCCTGAAAAAATTAAAAGCCGCTCCATCTCTGGAAAATCATATTACCTTTCGAAAACTTCGTGCTAAAGTAAGATACGCATTAAAACAGGCCAAAAGGAACTCATGGCAGCAATATGTTCAAACTATAAACTATTACACCTCATCAACTATAGTCTGGAGGAAAATTCGAGCACTTGATAGGAAAAATTTTTCACCAACTCCCACCAGCATCAAATTTGATAACTACATTTACACAGACTTAACCGAAACAACATCATTGTTTGCGAAATTTATAGCTCTACAGTCCAGCAACTCCAACTTCTCAACAGAAGCGCTCAATCATAAAAGAAACCTCGCCTCCATAAATCTTGACTTTCAATCTAACAACGAAGAACCGTACAACAGTCCTATTACGCTCGAGGAACTTCAACGAGGCATCAAACAACTGAAACCAGCCGCAGTTGGACCGGATAGCATTCATGTTTACATGCTCCAAAATGCCCTTGAACCAGTTATTATTTCTACTACTATCAATTTTTAACCACATCTGGACAACAAATACATTCCCAGATTCATGGAGAACCGCTGAAATCATCCCGATCCCGAAACCAAACAAAAATCCAATGTTGCTAGACATTTACCGACCTATCTCACTCACTAGCGTTCTGTGCAAACTCATGGAACGAATTACAAACGCACGATTGCAATGGTTCATCGAATCCAACAATCATCTGACCGATTCGCAATGTGGTTTTCGAGCAAGGAGATCAACGATTGATCAATTAATTTTCCTCAAGCAATCCATTCAGACATCATTTATTCGCAAAAACCATCTGATGGCTGTATTTTTCGACATGTCCAAAGCATTTGACAATACCTGGAAAGAAAAAATTTTAAAAACTCTCCACGGTTGGGGAGTTCGCGGTCACCTGGCGTACTTCGTTAAAAATTTCGTATCGAACCGCAAATTTCATATACGGCTAGGCTCGGTTAAATCAACTTCCCACGATCTTCAGAATGGTATTCCTCAGGGTTCCGTCCTGAGCCCCACCCTCTTTAACGTGGCCATAAACGACATTTCGGACCAAATCTGCCTTCCTGTCAAGTGTTTCTTATTTGCGGATGATCTAGCCATCTTCATATCCTGCTCGGACCCAGCCCTCGGAACGTCAGCACTACAGGAAACGATCGACAAATTACAAATCTGGTCAGTTCAAAACGGCTTCAACTTTTCCAACACGAAAACTAGCGCTATACATTTCTGTAGAGTTCGTCGTTGCAACCATGGAATCTCAGTTCAGATGAACAACACAACTATACCATCCTCAAATACTGTGAAATTTCTAGGAATCAATTTGGATGAGAAACTTACATGGAAATCATATATCAATCAACTAAAAACAGACTGCACCAAAAAATTAAACTTAATTCGTAAATTGGCTAGCACATCATATGGCTCGGATCGTTCCTCCTTATTAAAATTATATCAGGCACTAATTAAGTCGAGGCTCGACTACGGCGCTGTAATATACTCTTCAGCAAATCAAAGCAGTATCAATACACTTAACACGATTCATCGCACTGCGACGAGACTCGCTATTGGCGCTTTTCCTACTTCTCCATCCATTAGCGTTCTTTGTAAAGCTGGTATTCCTCCTCTCAATATTTGCAGAAATCGGAGCCGTCTAAACACATGGATACGACTCAAATCGTCGGACAGCCTTCCTTCGCTAAATTCTCTTCTTCCAACACCACATACATCGGTGCTTAATCTTTACAATCAAGTAACTGAAATCTTGGACACGATGCAAATCATGTTACCACCGACATATAAACTTACTATGGCATCAACACCTCCATGGACGAATTTACAACTCAACATAGATCTTCAGCTTCAGCAATTCCCAAAGAAAGGATCAGCATCCAGTACTCTATGCTCCGCGTTTCAGAGCATGGTTAACAAATATAATAGCTGTAAAATAGTTTTTACTGATGGGTTCAAAACACCTCAAGGAACAGGTTGTGGAGTAGCATCTGATACAGAAATTATTCTTCGGTACTCCCTTCCGGCTCCATTTTCAACACTTTCGGCGGAACTAATGGCCATAAAACTGGCTACAGAAAATATAACAACTTTTGATCCCGATTCCTCATACCTTATATGTACAGATTCACTAAACTCAATTACATCTCTTCAAAAATACAATTCCCCTCATCAGCATCCAATAGCCAAAGAAATTATTCGCGCCCTATGCAGTACAAGTGTTCACATCTCGTTCGCATGGATCCCATCTCACGTTGGAATCAACGGAAATTCACTTGCGGATACTGCGGCGAAAGAAGGCTCATTATTCTTTCCAGTTCCAAATATCGAAATACCACCGATGGACCTCAAAGCTTATATTGCATGGAAATCACTACAAATATGGCAAGAACAATGGACCAGCACCCCAAACTCGAACAAGCTTCGCTCAATTCGTGACACCATTCATCTATGGAAAACTTCACTATCAACAAATCGAAGGAACGAAATAGTTGTCACAAGACTCCGTCTAGACCACACCAAAATCACGCACAGTCACCTCCTGTCCAGACAACCCATCCCACTATGTTCCAATTGCAATTCTCCCATCACAGTCCAACACTTACTCATCAACTGTCCTACTTACAATACATGCCGAACACAAACTCTCCGGTCGTCTAACCTTTCCAAAATCTTATCTGATCATCACGACGAAGTGGAACATCTCCTCCTTTTCCTCAAAATTACCAACTTATTCCATACCATCTAACTTCTGACTTATCAGTGCCTCTGGCCTAGGCGGCAGTACATGGCACGTTAATCAAAGAAGAATAAGAAGAAGAAGAAGAAAAACTTTAAAATTCTATAATTTTTGTAATGATGGAACAGGGGGAAAACCTTGACGTCTCACTCTAGATCATTTCACCCTGGTCCCCTACTTCAAAGTACATTTAGTTTAGCATTAGTGGTTTTCCAGTTCTTTTTCTTTTCTAAATTAATATTATGTTTAAGGCGTAAAATAATTAGGAATCCGAAAAAAAAATATTATATCTACTCATTTCGCTATTTTCCATTTTTGATTCTATGATTATTTTACGAAATTAAAGAAACACTAATGATATTAAATTCGTTAATAAACAACGAATCGTGTTTCTTTTTTTTTTTTTTTTTCAGCCGAACAAAAAACTTTTGCAATTAAGTAAAATAAACAGTTTTTGGCTTAAAACTCGCCTATTATAAAATGTCCGAGATCATATTCATCGTGTCTTTTCGATCAGTCCTGACGAACTCGAAGTAAACTGTCAAAGGTTGAGTTAGACAACAAAAAGTAAAAAAAAAAAAATATATATATATAAATTCATATTTTTCTAAAAAAATGTTGAAATAAAAACTGGTTGTGTTTGCCATTGCAAACAGCTTCACTTATAACAAGTGGACAAAGAAATTGGTTTGACGTTTACTTTCCGAAATTCAGGTGACGCTACAATATACGTAAAGAGAAATGAAAGAAAATATAACACAATGACAGTTAACCGATAAGCAATTCTCGAGAAATATTTAATCACGCCCATAATTAGGTCCATTTTATATTTATAAATAGCGTATATAAAAAGAGAAACAAAAAAAAAAAAAAAAGAAAAAAAAGTGCCAAGTAAAAGAAAAAAGAACGGTTCTTCTAAGAGTTTAAGACTGCGTTAATACTATAACATAAAATAATGTTGGCACACATTGTTTTAAGTATAGCCATTATTTATTATAATATTAATAATTTTAAATATATTTTAAACTATAAATTTTGTCAAAAGCAAAATATACTCGTTACCATTATTACTTATGCCACAACAAACTGGGAATTAAATATTTTTTCGCAATAAACAGAAAAAAAAGTTCACTTGTATATTTTTAATAACACAAATCGATTACGATATTTCCATAAAATTCATATTCTCGTACATACATATGTAGGTATATATTTTTAGGTGCTGTTTTATGTCTCAGGAGTGTTCATCACAGCGACCAACATTTACCTTTTTTTTTAAGTAACGACGTATGATGGATGTTACAAAAATTTATACCTTTGTGAAAGCCGAATAGTTGTTTAAAAATCGGAAAATTTTTATGAATATATTTTGTTGATTTTATTAAATTTTATGACTAAGCGAGGTGCATTATTGAAATTTTCGCATGGTTCAAAAGTAACTTACTCTAATTTGTGTGTGTCAAATTTCACACTAATAAGATGTGCGTTTCAAATACAAAGAAATACTGCGACAGTTAAATATGCACAGCTTAGTTGGACGAAGAATGCAATTAGCACTTCGTTCTCTGCACAATTTAATGCACGGTAAGATTAACTGTGCCACTCTTTTAGAGAAAATTCGTATTAGAGTTCCGATTATGCCCGCTCAAACTTGTACACTGAATGTTCCATTTGCGAACACTCAGCAGTGTACCCCCTCTACGTTCTTTATTCATATTGTATAACAACTTGGAGAAAGATCATCGCGGTCTAGACATTTTTAATAGTCACGGTGGTGAGTTCTTAAAAGCTGTTCCGGATTTAACGATGTGAGGCTGTGTTGTACTGACTTCCCTAAGTGTTTCTTTGAGTGAGCATGGAGTGTGTACGTGTGAGAGTGTACGTATGCGTGCATGTTGCAGGTGTGAGATGCGTTTAGAAGTAAAATGAGTAATGTTAGATAAAATCGTTATGTACGTACGGGTACGATTTATACACTGCATAATTTCGTAATTCTTTTTTCCTATTGTTTGATTGTACCTGTGTACTTGTATATTTCTAATGAATTGTTTTATTATATTGTGCTGTGCAGAAATTGTCGTAAGCTGTTGCATGGGCGGATTGTATAAATAAAAAATAAATAAATAACACGGTTTTCATGTATAGCCTAGCTCTTGAATATATTTTAATATTTCAGATAACACTGCATCGCGGAGAAAAATTTTAAATATTAGAAAAATACTAAAAGATAATTATTACAGCTTTAAACCAGTCGAGTATGATATATCAAATATCAGTGATTCTATATAAGTTATGAACTACTTTAATTTAAATTTATATAATGTAAATTTGAAAAAATATTTCCGACAAATTTTTTATTTAATTCATTTTTTCTAACCTTAAAAATCGTCCGGACTTTGAGGTTTCGAATAGAAAGCTGAAAATTTTAGTTACTGCTTAATTACAGAGAATTCATACCTAGATAATCCTTGTTTCCCAAAATGGTATGTGGAACTTTTTATACACACTTTTAAACGTTTTCATTTAAAAAATCGAGATACGGTTTTGTTACCTTCAAAGACAAAGGCGAGCCCAACAAAAAAAAAAAAAAAAAAAAAAAAAAAAGCGAGTTTACCATCGTTGCAAAATACATTTGAAATTACAATAATTCTCCAATCTGAAACATTTTTAGGGTCTGGAAGGTCCCCAAGGTCCAAATTTTAAAGTATCCGCTGTATTTCTTCTTTAAATATTTTTAAATACATGTATATCTCTATAAGTTGTTCCAAAATTTCAAAATAGGATACTCGCGCTGCTGAGGCGAAGAGACACACTACGTTTAACACTTTATTGAACTCCTGGAAAACTTCTAAAGTTTTTTTTTTTTTTTTGATAAAAAGTCAACATTGTGCGCCCGGAAGGGGGAATTTTACCCCTCCTACTCTTATTTACATACTACGAATATAAGTACGAGTATAAAAATACGAGCTCTTACTCACATTGAATCACCCCTACTTTTCAATCTATAATTTAGAATAATTTAGAATTCTATAATTTAGAGCTTCAGAATATCTCTGAAGCTTCTGCAGTCGATCGTTCAAATGTTCATTGTGAAATGCGTGATTTCAGCGTTATTTGTCTGCATTCTGATACGCCGTGAAAAATAGTGCCAGTGTCGCAACACCCGGTATAGAGGAGAGGCATGTATATTTGTTCGCATTTTTTGTCTTGTACTTTTTTCGTCCAATTGGCCACCGCTACTACTCTCATTGGTGCTGTTGGACTTGGTACATTGTGAATCTTAACTTCAGAATCCATGATACCTTATCAACCACATATGGGACTTACTTTACTTTAATATTCTTTTAGGTCACTGCAAGAGAATTTAACGTGACGAAATCAAAAATATACCTTTGTTATTACTAAGCAGCGAACACTTTCCATCCATATAGAACACGGCTAAAAAAGAAATGTACTTTTTTTTTTTTTTTTAAATCTCGAAACTCCCACTTGACAATTAGAAATTTTGGTCATGTTTAAGCGATAAAATTTCTTTTAATACATATTTAATTTTTTTGGGGTTCGTCAAAGTATATGCTAATATAAGAAACTTTAAATCTAAACAAATAGATATTAACTAATCAATTAGTAGAAATAAGGGAACGGAGAATTTTGAGAAAGATTCTAGGAGTTAAATGAAATGATGAATAGTTTAAATGGGTTTCGAACAATAAATTTTATAGTAAAATTGAACCATGGTCTATATCAATAAGGAAAAGAATTATTATTTTACGGGCATATTACCAGAATGCAGGAGGACAGGTTAACTAAGAGAATTTATGAAAACGAAGAAAATAAGACCTGCATGGTTCGATGAGTGTGAAAAGGATATGAAATTAATGAATGTTACTGAAACACAAATATTTAATAAAGAATGGTTTCATAAAGCAGTTGCAACGTCAATCTTTAAAATAGAACAAGTAAATCGAAATAGATCGCTTTCGATAATCCATAAAAATGCTTTGATGGAAAGTCTCAAGAAAAGGATGTTAAGGAAAGAAAAAGGACAAGATGTAAAATGAAGACTTAGTTGTTTAGCGTAGTCCACAGAGGCTGAAACCAAAAAAAAACAAAAAAAAAACCTTAGCATAAGAAGTTAGAAAAGGAAGAGAGGTGGTATCAAATGTTTGTACGAACAAATCATACAGGGTTAAAAAGGACCCGAATGCTGGAACAACTGAAGGAGACGGTAAAGAGGAAATAAAGGACGCGCAATAAGGAGTTTGAAAGCCGACTGATAATAAATGCGAAGAGTGTAAAAAGGAACGTTCGAAAGTGATATAGAGGCATTCGAATAAAATCAATTAGAGGAAGGGTGTAGAGGACAGAGTGAAGGGGAAACTAGGTAGAAACGGAAAGAGGCGATGCACGAAGCGAGCCGTGTCCAAGAACTAGATGACACAGATTGCAGAAAGATTTCAAGGCCGCATAGAGACGAAATCGTAAAATCAGAGATCGGTAGATTAGGCTGAATAGGGAGATTAGAGGAATCAGGATTTGAGAGGGGGAGGAATATAAACTGTAGTTTAGAGTGATTATTTGCAGAGAGGGGAGTAACATTGCAGAATGAAATTTACATGTAGAGATGATAGGGCTAATATACCGGCTGAGACCTTCGATTGCAAGAATTCACAATTGAGGTAGGTTTGGATAGAATAAGAAAGGGAAATGCTGTGGATGAGAAAACTTATCAGACGGAGAGATCATGTAATCAGTAGAAAAAGAGACTGCTGATAACCGGGTTTCCGCGGCAGTCTTCACTTTTCTTCTCAAAACCACCTCAATAAAAGTTCAAGGCGACAAAACAGTTTTCCGAAATTTTCCTCAGTTGTAGTTGCTCGCGCATGTCCATAATTTCCCTCTATCGCAGCAGTCTGTCGGTAGACTTTTCTCATTAAAATTAAACTTTCCAGCTCAGTCCGGTTCCGTTACGGCTCGTACCTACGAACGTAATAATATACGCCGAAAAATTTCATTCCGCTTACGAACCGTGCCACATTCTATATCAACACAATAATGTGCGCTGTTCAATGAAAAGCACGACGAAACGTCACGCTATATGATAACTTTTAATTCGAACCCTGCGAGCGTGAAAAATCACGCGAAATACCTGACTACTAATAAATAGCGTGACATCGATATTTCAAGTTAAACATTTCTGTTCTTTACTACGTTGTGTGTTACGCTTTTTTTTACACATGTTTGATTTTCATGTTTCAGGTCTTACGAATCCACTACATGGCATTAGCGCAGATATGCAGCTGCCAGCACTACTTTAATGGTTGAAATATTTTTTAATATTTCATTACTTTTTTCTTTTCCGAAAAATATCGGCAACGGTTTTACACGATTACAATACTACCGGAAAATTCATTATTCGATCTCGAATTTTACAACCAGATAAAAGTGAACGAAGATGATTTCTGTATTCATTAAAAAATTGGCAAATAGAAGCGAATAGCAAACATTTCGTTGTTCATTTATTTTTTCGTTATTTTTAAGTAATTCTCTCGTGCACGCTATTGCGACGATACTTATCTTCCGCTTAGCAAAAGAATAATCCTGAAGTAAAGAATAAGAACCATCGACGCACTCTCGTTGGTAACGTGTAATGTAAACTTTCCCTGGTCGTTCGAATTGTTTAGCATTTTAAAATCGGTATTATCCTCGGAGCAGGTCGCTGGTGATTTTTTTTCCAAAAAAAAGGCTAACTTTTTATTCCGTCCCAGCTTTGTGCAGATTGATTGGTCTTTGGTAGCTTCCCATTTTGCCTAATTCCAATTTCGTCTAAATTTAGGATTTCGCTTACTCAGCAGATACAAAAAACACAAAAAGCAGCCAAGCGTACGAATGATTTTGTATTGGCAACAACGCGTTATAATTGTTGAAATTCAGACTGAAGTGCCTAAAACGTAATTCTTTTTTTTTTTTTTTTTTTCTATTGTGTGGGCGCGCCAGCGGCATTGATCCAACACGGCAGGAAAATCTAAGTTAAAAAACTAAATAGCTAGGCGGTCCGAAATGGTCGCAACAAAGGACAGCAGTTCAGGCACCACAGAAGAAGAAGGAAAGGAGAGGATAAAGGGAAGCGTTATAAGAAGTAGGGAGACCCAATGACAAGAGCTGGCCGCATAAAAGGAAGCGTTCATTACGAGAAAAACAGGACACTCGAAGAAAACGTGATCAGCATCATCTATACGAGGAGGATCACAATCGTGAAGAGAAGCGAGAGGAGGGGATCCGGAGACGAATTAGGGAGACAATAGAAGAGCGACAACCCCGAAAGGAATAGAATGGAACTAAGACAGGGAACGAGGAATCGGCTGAATAAAACGGTAACGCGAATGACGATTAGAAGAAAATCGGGAGGAGAATAAATATCCCGGCCAAAGTCTGGCGTGATTGGAGGAGGTGGATAAGGAAAGAATATCTGAAGAGGGGAAATAGTTGAGGAATGAATCAAAAAGTAATTCTTAGTTGGGTTCCAGGGTGATTAACAGTAGGGAGATATATATATATATATAAAAGACTGGACGCAGCACTCTTTCATGATATTTGATTTTTTCGCGGTTAAAGATTATTTTTTCTATTCGGAAAACAACGAAAACGTTTATATGAAATAGTCCAATCAAATTAAACAAAAAATACGGAAAGTTGGTTAATAAAAGTTTTTCACCGCGATAATTTATAGAAAAAAGTACGAAAGACAGACACACTTCTCCCACTATGCCGTACGTTCTCCATCGCGTGCTGACGCGGCCGCCCGAAGCGCAAAATTACACCCTTTTCAGCACCGTTTTTGAACTACGTAACTTGCAATTAAAATTTTGTTTTCATAAAAAGTCGCTTCTTCCAGAACAAAATGGATTTTGAAATTTTCGCTCTAGAACTACTATTAACAAATTGGGGGCCGGATTTCGACAACCTCTTAATGTTATTTCCAATCCGGCAAAAACTTACCGAATATCAAGAAGCCAAATTTTTATGGTAGTTAGGCCTCTCGAATACCTAGAATTTAAATAAAAAGTTCGACACTATTAATTTTTCAAAATTCGCTATTTTTTGCAGTTTTTATTTTTTTCTTTGCGAAAACTTATTAAATAAAAAGGCGTTTGTTGGAATTTTAAAGATCTATAACGAGGTGTATTTTTTTTTTTTTTTTTTTATTATCAATTATTTTTTTCTAATAGAAAAAGGCGAAAAACTCCGTAGAATTTGGTGTCCAACCGATAACAATTTTGTTCCTGACATTTTTTTTATAAACTATCGCGGTGAAAAATTCTTATTAACCGACTTTTTAAAAATCGACCTGCTAAAATTTGACAATTTGACTGGACTAAAAATCAGAAGTGAAAAATACTGTTAAAAATGTTTAATGTAAATATATACGAAATGACGACTCCGATAAGGGGAATATTCGTAAGTTATTCCATTCGAAGTTCAGTGCTCTATAAATTCCGTGGTCTTATCAGACAGTGTATATGTTCTGAGCCTTTTTGGTATTTAGTGTGAGACATGTACATTAAAACTTGGAGTTGCAGAAAAATAATTTAGATAAAAAGTTGTTAGCGAACAAATGATATTATTACAAATTGAAAACAACGCTCATGTACGCATCTAAATTCCTCATTAAAGAACAAATAGAGAATAATTTTTTTTTTTTTTTTTTAGGGTTAGGAATTTTTTTTTGTAATATTCCCTTTTTTTTTTTTAATTTTTAAAAAAGAAGCAGAAAGTGTATTTACAAGGTTAAACGAAAAGTAAAGCTAATATGCAGATTTATTAAGTAGAAATAACTTATTAATTGAAGGTTTTATAAGTCAATAAACTTATCTTTGATTTTTAATTTTTAGTTTTTTTTTTCTTTTGTTTTTGGGATAAAAGTAGAAAAACGGTTGCTTTAAGTTTACTCATAACATCATTTTTATAAAGAAATTAAAAATTACATCGTATGATATTATAGCGAATATTTATTTAGTGTAATTCGCAAATAAATATATTCAAAAGGGAGGATCCAGACATTTTTTCTGGGAGGGGTACAAGCGGAAAACGAGGAAAAAGTGTTTCCATTTTTGCGATTAACAAACAACACGTAACAATAACTGTAAGAAATAAACTTGTAATATATTAATATAAAGAGGTTTATTAATATCAAAACAACAGAAAATTACATGTTTCATAGAGATCGTTTTCGTTTATGTTTCCTGCTGAAGATATCCCCGGAGTAGGATTCATTTTTGTCGCAATGTCTCGATGAATATGCATTAAAGCCAGTCCATTCAAACTATCTTCTGTCATCCTGTTGCGACGATATGTCTTTAATCGGCGTAAGGTGGAGAAAGATCGCTTACTGCTAGTAGTCATAGGAAATGTGCACAACAATTGACAGAGAGTTCTAATATTTGGCAACACTATTGCTCTTTCGTAGGCATCTGTTGGAGGCTTTGGGATATTTTGTCTCATCTGTTTTTCCGAATTATTAAGCCTCCCTTCAAAGCTAACAAACAAAGAAGGACCTCTTTGTATATTTCAGTACTTTGTAAAACATCCTCCATATCTACGTCGCTGAAGTCACGGGACACCAATTTCTGTAACTGTCTGATTCTTTGCATCGGTGCGCTAGGGAACCCGGATGACATTTCACTTAACAAATAATCCCGAAAAGGAATATGTACACTGAATGTCGGTAATACTCTCCAATAGATTGAGTCTGAATTCAACACCGATTCGTTTTGAAGGCTGGTGATTCTGCGCGCACCGTGATTTCTGTACCAATTTCGTTAGCGAGGGTCTCAGCCTCATTAAAAAGTTTTTTGAATGCGTCCGTGTTGATTTCAAGTAGTATCCTCTGCAGACTTGCTGTGGTCGTATTGTCAAGCTGAACTGCAAAGAGTATATCAATTTCAATGGCTTGTAGTGATCGAGGTAAGGACACAACGTGATTTCTAAATTATCAGTGAGGATTACCAAACTTACAAGAAATTCCGATGACATCATAGCTTAGAGCAATGAAAATACAAGTGTGTAGTACTTCTGTTTCCTTGATTAGCTATTTTTTGCGAAATTCCAAGAAGCCATGGCAAGAGACGTCCAAGAATGTCAAAACCGCTTCATGTCTTCCCACCCGTGCATTTGTTTTCTCATTGGCAGGTGAGCTTGCATTTCTTCTTTTAAGAGATGTGTTCGTTGAGCTGGCTCACAAAAGAAAGTTGCTACACTTGAAATAATCCCCATGGCATTTCTTATGCTGAGTACGGTGCAAGCTGTACCGATAGCTGAGTCGGTGGATCGTACAATGGGGGTAAAAAAAAAAGGCTGAATGCTGGATGTGCATGCTTGAACAGCTTTTATTTTACCGTTCATGTCGGCTCCTCCGACATATGCTTAATCTCGGCGCAATGTAATATGCAAGTTAAGTTTTTTCCCAACGCCTTCAGAATATGGCGAGTAATACTTTTACCAATAAACTTAACAATTTTGACAAACATAAGAAAGTTATTTTTGATTTCATTTGTATCTACATCGAAATAGCGAATACAAATTACCAGCTGCTCGCAAAAAGAACCATCCGCGGTAATCGTAAAATATTTAGCCTTTTTAATTTTGTTCGCTATTTTGTTTGTGATTACTTCCTCGCAGCATTCAATCAAGTGCCAATTTGTGTCGACTTGCCAATGTAAGAAGCGTTTTTAGCACACATTTTTACGTGATCATCCAACATCAATTCGGAACTTTGACGACGCTCCGAAGTTGCCTTCCCCGTAAAAACTTCCCGGTTCTAAATTACCGTCATCCCTGCGACCTCTTAATGGTATGTTTTGCGTTCCACACGATATAACTGTTTTTAAGATGGGTACAAACTTTTTACGATTCTCTTCAATAGTTTTCATTTCCTAGCATCTCATTTGGACAGGAAAGTTCGCAATACACAAAAAAAAAAACAAAAAAAAAAAACAAACAATACGAATGTGATTATAACGCGACCGCATTAAACTCCTTGCTCTTTGTCTATTTTTAATCGTCTGGAGGGGAGGCACGTGCCCCCGTGCCCCTCCCTTAAATCCACCTATGAATATGATCAAAGCATAATAACAGTGTATTCATTGATAAAAAAAAAAAAAAAGGAACTTATGATAATGTAAACTTAAATTAGGGTCGAACGTATAGATGATCAAAAAAAAACATCGGAAGGAAACAAAAAGATTTAAGTAACATTTAAAGAACAATCCGCTTTCGCGAATTTGATGCGCTAGATATTTAAGCTTTTGGTTATCATCGATGTCTTCTATTAGTTGTGTTTTTGATTTATTCAAACTTTTTAGCACATCCGTGTTACTAATGTGGTCTCTCCAGGATATGTTCGGAAGTCTACGATAGCTCCACATCTCATAACTTTGTATTCTTTTCTTACATTCTGCGCTTATTGTCCACGTTTCGGAGCAACATTTCAGGATAATCCAAGCATCTCATAATTCTGATTCGTGTCTTTATATTCATATTTCTATTATCAAGCACCTTATGTAAATTGTTGAAAGCTGTTTTTGCCATGCCGATTCTTATTTTTATTTCTTCACTATCTCTTCCGTCGTTAAGGATCAACGCTCCTAGATATCTAAATTTCATCACATTCTTCATCTTTCCCCTATCAACTTTTATGCGAGTTTCCTTATAATCGTTTCTTGTAAATTTAATACTCTTTGTTTTTCCGATGTTGAATTTTCATTCCGTATTTACGTCCTATTTCATTTATTTTGTCTATCATCTTCTGCATTTGGAACTCTAATTCAGCGATGATCACCTTATCATCAGCCGAGCTTATTTCATTGAATGTATGGCCGTCTATTTTGATACTCATTTTCTCGATTTTCGCTTCTTTTATGATTTCTAGTACACTTGCCTGCCGAATATCTACCATTTATCTTCATATTTGCGCTCTGGTTCCAATATAAATTCTTCATCATGTGCAACAAAATTCATATTTAAAATCAAGGTATGAAAACATAGCGCCAGTATGATTAGATACGATATTAGCAAACGTGGGTTTATGTCAGCAACCAGCTATTGATTTGTTCGATAAAAATGAACATAAAACATTATGATCGATGATCCCGTATGCATGACAGAAATGCCCTTGCTGCTTTCTTAGTATTTGTGTTTTAAATTTACACTACTCCCACTTTTATTGTAACTGTTTTCACAGAGGCGTCATTTCCGTTTTTGCTTATGCGAGGTAAAATTTTTTAAAGAAGACCAAGGTCGATGTTTGCAATTATCGGCCTGAAATAAACCATATGAACTATTTATTATGTCATTATAGTTTACATCAGTAATTATTAAGATATGTGTATTAAACAAAATCATTCGCTATTATGAAACAATCGTGCTAAGTAAATAAACCGGCTCCATAATAATGGGTGAAGCTGTGTCTTGAAAACGTGTCGGCTTATTTATATGATTTGACTGTTTTAATAAAATAGGTGATTTTGGGTAAAACTTATTTATTTTTGTATTTCCATTGATAAGCATAATTTTCTTAAATACCTCTCTACACGTTTGTTTACGTAATTTTGTACATATCACTTTAATACTAAATTGTAAGCATAAGTACAATAAAAAGAAGAAGTGATGTAAAATTAAAAGGTTTTAATCACTAAAAATTTAAAGCTTTTTCACAGTGATTACTCATGATGAGGTTTTAATCACGTTAAGAAAACCCAACTTGACAGAAAATTTAGGTACAATAGACCTAATCATCGATAATTAAATAACGCCATTGCTTCTTCGGTACGAGCATTTTTTTTCTATTTAAATTCTACGTGACTATATATGATATACACTAGTAGGCTTCGTCCCTGCCAACCTTCAGATTGTAATAAGAAATTTAAATAAAAAATAATTTATTGTAAAACTTGTTTAAATACATTATTATGAATTCCTTTACTTTCTAGTTTATATTAAATTTCAATACCTAATCGACACTTCTATATCTCAATGTCTTCCAAAATATAACGCCACCTAGGTAAAATTATACACAATTATAAGTATTTTTTTCGAATAATTTTTTTGAGCATTTTATTGTAAAAAATTATTTTATATAACAGGAGCTCGTATATATGAAATTAGCAATGTTTTATTCTCCAAAGCCACTTATTTGCTCAGGAACAGCCCATGTACATAATGACTGTCCTTGGTGACCGGTATATATTTTTATTAATATTATTATTAGCAGTAGTAGTATTTATTATTATTATTATTATTATTATTATTATTTATTATTATTATTAATATTATTAAACTAATACCTGATCCGGCGAACTTCGTACCGCCTCATGATCAATAAATGTTTTCGTCTTATTAGCTAAATTAGATGCAGGTTTTAACCGACTTCAAAAAAGGAGGAGCCATTCAATTCGACTGTATTTTTATTTATTTATTTATTTTTTTTATGTGTGTTACCTCAGAACTTTTCTTTAGGTGAACTGATTTTGATGATTCTTCTTTTACTTAAAAGCTGATGCTTCTCATGTGGTTCCATTTAAATTTGATCAAGATCTGACCGATAGTTTTGGAGTTATCCTTAATAATGCGGGATTTGGATGCTTTTCATTCATGATTGGTTTCACCGTCGGGTTAAATTTATTGACTTAAAATACTATAAATTTGCCAAATTACTATGGAAATGTAGCTTTTGATGTTTTTACCGTGGAAAAGCAGTTCAAAATAAAGAAATCGATTTTTTTAAAGTATAAAGTATGGAGAATAATGTGAAAAAAAATTGTTTTTTAACAAGAAAAAAATTCAATTATAACGCTAAAAATTGTAAAATAAAATGCTTTTTGTACAAAAAATAAATACCGACTTCGAGGTTTATTATAAAAATTTAAAAATGCACTAAAAAGTAAAAAAAAATTACTCCCTATCAAAAACATATATCAGAGTGATATAACTAAAGGTGATATCGTAATTCTTATACAATATTAACTTTTTGGAGTTGGCATCAAATTCATATTAAAATAATAATTAAAAACTGCATTAAATGTTCATTAAATTGTTCCTAGATATTGTAACATGAATTTGATGCTGACTCTGATTAAGGTATTAATGTTGTATAAGAATTACGATATCACCATAAGTTATACCATCACTGTGATATATATTTTTTATCGGGAGTAATTATTTTTTACTTTTTAGTGCATTTTCAAATTTTTATAATAAACCTTGAAGTCGGTATTTATTTTTTGTAAAAAAGCATTTTTTTATTAAAATAAAAGTAATACTTAAAATGAATTAAGTTCGATAAATGTACAAAAACCAAAATGAAAAGTATTTTAATTGCATTGAAATGAATGTAATTCACATGGCAGCAAGGCATTATTTCTCTTAATAATAAAAATCAGTATAAATTTACTTTAAAAAATTAAAGTAAATATTCCAGGCCATGCTGGTATAGAAGGAAATTAAATAGTTGATCAGTTGTCTTGTGGTGCAGCTGTTAATGGACTCCCCATTAATAAATTCACCGTTAATAATTTACTTGCATTATCTAAAAAATTCCATTAGAGGTTTTGGTCAGACTCATACCCTTCCTCCTTTTCTAACCAATTTTCCTCTTAAATTTTTCTATTCAGCCGTATCTTCCAGTTAATTCTTGATTTCATGAATTTCGGTCTTTGCAGCGCTATTTTATTTCCTCTTTATGTCGATTGCGTTTCAATCATAACTTCCTTCATCTCGCTATCGAGTTTCACTGCCGGACGTTAATAAAAAAAACAAAACAACAATAGATGACTTCATTATAAAACATTTTGGGAATTCTGCTATAGTAGCTGATCAATTTAGTGACTACTTTATGCGTTCAGTAGAACAACATAGACACAAATGTTACATTCGGTTATTGAATACGAACTCTGATAATTTCATCTTGTCTTCCATTTATATTCCACCTGCTAATAAATCCCAAATAGAAATAATAATTAACGATCTAAAAGTATATAAGGCACCTGGATGGGATGAAATTAGGGTGCAAGATATTAAACATAACTCAAATATCTTTATTCCTATTTTGACTAACATGGTCAACTATTCCATAAAGGAAGCTAACACTCCAGACGGGCTTACCAAAGGTATTATTAGACCGATATATAAAAAAGGAGTGAAAAATCAATTTGAAAATTACCGACCAATAACAATAACATCTGTAATAGCTAAAATCTTAGAACACTGTAATTAATACACATTTAAGAAATTATGTGGAAAAAAACAACTTACTATATGAAAATCAACACGGTTTTAGAGAAAAAAGATCCACGATAATATTATTGAGAACGATTGTAAATAATATTAATACAGGACTATCGATGGGGAATCAGTTTTTAATTACATTTATTGACCAATCCAAAGCGTTTGATTTAGTTGATCATGAATTATTGATCAAGGACCTAGAAAGTCTGGGCATTAAAAATAATCAACTTAAGTGGTTTCGAAATTATATAACAAATAGAAAAAACATGGTCAAAATTGCAGGGAATAAAAGTAATGAAAAAACTATTCAATATGGCATAGGTCAGGATACCGTATTGGCTCCTATGCTTTTTCTCATTTATACTAACTCGTTATGCAAGCATATTAAAAATGCGAAGGTATTATATGTTTTTGCTGATGATATTGCTTTATTAATTGAGCACAAAAATTTAGAGATTATGGAAAAATTATTACAAGAGGATGTAGAGATAATTTGAGTAAATGGGCACATGATAGGAAGTTATGTATAAATATAAACAAATCAAAAGTATTACACGTTCGGAATAATTCTAAACATAACACACGCGACCCGCGAATTGTCCTTCATAATAACGATTGCCTTCATGAGCTTCATAAAAATATCAGTACACATCTATGTCCTTGTCCACCATTAGAGAACGTTCATGACATTAAATATCTAGGTATATATATTGATAAATCCTTGAACTGGAAAAAACACATTCAAAGTTTAAACTCGAAATTAAGACAGACAATTCCAGCTTTATATAAAATAAAGCAGGTACTATCACATCGAACTCTACGTATATTACTATAATTCAATAATAATGTCTAGAATATTATATGGAATTCAAATATATTATGTGAGGCTAAGAAAACTGAAATAAATAAAATAAGTAAAATACAGAAGAGGTGTTTGAAACTCATACTATATCCTACTGGAAGCAAAACGACTTTAGATCAATTATGTGTGGAAGGAAAATGATGAAATGTCTCCCAAGATGTACTATTTCTATTATAGATTACTAGAATTTAATGTCAATAATATAAAATTACCATCCAGGGAAAAAATTCGGTTAACAAGAAACCAAAGTAATACATATTACATCTATCCCCGGGGAGTAAATTTACGAATTGACAACACTGATGACTCAGTGCTAATCAAATTAATAAGTACAATCCCTAATCATATACTAGAGGAAAAAAAAATTGATGCGTGGAAAAAAGAGGTGCAAAAATGGTTGAAGGAATGGTGCAAAGACTGAAGATCCAAGTCTCGTACTTTATCTCATTACTATTTGATGGTTCTTTTCTGTTTACGGTTTTGTTAGTTTTTGACTTTGTCGTGTCCTTCCTGGATTTTAGGCTCTCACTGATCATGCTTTATTTCGATTATAAATATTAAGCTGTCTGCATATATTGGTATTCAGATGGATATTACGCGGCATTTTTTATTTTTTTGCCATACATATATATGCTATTACTTTAATATAAATAATGCTAAGTCTGTTATTATTGTTAGTTTCGAAATAATTTAAGTTAGTTTTAATTTATTGTACTATATACCTATTATAATAAACGTTGATAAGAGTGTTGGGCACTCACACAACGGGCATATTTGCCCTGTGAGACCTACAACTTATTCTATAAAAAAAAAAAAAAAAAAAAAAAAAGTTCTAACCACATTCTTTTCGAATGTTCCACACTGTCGTCTGAACGTTTACTTCTCTACTCTCAACTTGTGAGACTTAATATTCCTGTTCCCTATAGTGCTGCGTCTGTTCTCTCCTTTCCTTCGTTAACTGTTGTCACTTCCCTTGTATCCTTCATTGATGCGATATCTGACTGCATACGAATCTAAATAATTAATTCAGCAATACTTTTCTTTCTTATCGAACATGGGTTAATGTTTTTTGTCAGAGAGCCCAAATATAAAAAAAAAAAAAAAAAAAATACCTTGGAAAAATGTTTCTCGGGCTATATCATCAGCTAACAACACAGAGTCACACTCAATTTATATACTTTTTAATAAAGTGTGCACTTTGTGCAGGATATACACGAAAAAACGTGTTTCTAACGTAATTTAATTTTTTTAAGTAAATTTATACCGGTTTTTACAATTTCGTACGCATATAATAATGTACGGAATAAATCCCAATAAGATGGTTCAGAAGCCACAAAAATATTCAGTTATACAATAGCTCGGAAACGGTTCGATTTATCAGAATTGTATTATAAATTACAATTAAACTTTGACAATTTACAACTTTAAGCTGAGCAATTACCCCGAGCGGCAAGAAACCGTCTAGAATATATAATATGGAATTTAGAACGACCCCAAAAATCACCACCCTTAAAAAAACCCTTTAAAAGCGAAATTTAAAATATAAAACAAAACACAGAAGCCCTTTCATAAAATCCAAAAATTACGGTTAAAAAATGATTTAAACCCCTCTTTTGGGCCAAAAATAGCAAAAAGAAAAAAAAAGAATTTTCTTCATAAATTTTTTTAAATTTCGTATTCTGCTATTCGGGGCGGAAACAAATCCAACAAATCAAAGATCATAAAAATCAGTCCAGCCGTTCTTCAGTTATAATTGGTGCCGACTTCGTTTTATAATATATAGATTTATGTAGATAAAAAATCTAAACCAAGCAATAGCTGCTTTTCACTCTGTGCAATTGGAAGATAATTCATTTACGAAATTTTCTGAGTCAATTAATTAAGATTCGGCCGTTTCAAATTGATTAAGACTGAGCATTGACCTCAAGTCAAATTGTTTCTGATTAAGGATTTTAAAATCAATTAATGGAACAGAAGATATATCATTCGTGAAACTTTCAAGTTATTGTGCAATGAATTTTTTCGATACAGCTTCTTCCCCGTCGCTACTTAAAAAGAGAGAAAAAAAACCCAAGTATTACGATCAGTTTAACGAAGTCTTGTTCCTTAAAAATTTACGAAACTTTAAAGTGCACACCGTGATCAGATGTGGACCAATGTAAATTTCGAACGCGCCAGTAGGAGTACTTTATGAAGCCTGTCAAGCTGTTTCGACGTCGCCGATTATTTTAGATTCACACAGAAAATTATAATAGCGCTTCCTATTCGCTTCGAACCTAGTTAAAAATTAACTCGATCCTAATTTCTGTTGCACAACGAAACCCCGCTGAAATATATTAGTCTCTGCACTTATAGGGAACGAACCGTTGAAGAGACAACGGAGAAAAACTTTCGCAATAACTCATTTAAAAGGCACGTGTCGGCACCAGTTCTTCTCGTTTACTTTTTTATGAACGTTCGTGTTTGAGAACAACAGGCGCATTTGAGCAGTGGGCGGTTGTGGCAGGGACCTCGGAAGCGGTTTGGCGGATTCGCGCGAAATTAGTCGGAGCGAAGAGAATAAAAGACGAATAATAGTAGACACACTGCCGGGCCAACGGTTGATGGAGTTGGCGGTAAAGGAAATAAAGGAAGTGCCCGGCCTCAGTGCATCCCTGATCCTCAGCATGCCGAAGGATGTGACCGCTCTCTGTCTTGGCATAATTCATTCTTTTTGGCTGTTCGCGAGTACGCCTGAATTTTTCTTCCTTTCGATTTTTTATCGGTACAGATTCATTGTGTCTTCATTTGACGCGATAAAACGATGGACAATGCCTCTTTAGGCCGACGGCCTCTCGTTGATTGCGGTGGGCGTTTTTTCGTAGCTCCACTTTAGCCTGATGACGTTTTTTACCGCTTGGCCGAGGCCAGCGCAGTAAAAAATTACCTCGACAGCCGCACGATAAACTGCCAAATTCGCCGTGTCAATATTTTGACAATTGACGAACGGCCGACACGTGACCTGGCCGCGGATAATAGGCGTCGCTGCTGTGCACACGCTGCCGATTGACGGACGTTGCTCGCGCCTTCAACATGCAACTTTTAACTTCTATTTTCTGCGTCCAACCGTTACAAATAATCAGGTACTATTTTCTACTTGTCAGAAATCGCGAAACCGGTTGAAAGATTTTTTACATTTCGCTCGACGCTTAGTCCCATGTCTTCGATGAATTTCACTTCGGGAAAGCCACCTCATATTGTCCACGATTCGTGCCATATCGGCTTCTGATCAGACTTATGTGGTTTAAAACGCCAAAGATGGAGTCACGCTGGAAAAAAAGTAAACTAGAAAATAACGTCTTCGAGCTGATCTCTTAGTTTGCTACCCAGCGTAACTAGCTATTTACACGATAATTTCTTTTCTTTTTTTTTTTTTTAAGGAAAAGAACAAAGAATATTATCTTCAAATAAGTAAAATCGCTACGAGCTCTTTTTTTTTTAACGCATATACCGCTAATTGCTCCACTAAATTACAAATATGTACGTAGACTACCAAAATCTATTTATAAATGTCGATTACAAATATTGATCTTTTTTCAATTTTCCGACGACTCGTCGGTATTATAGCAGTTATATTACTTAAATTTTTTTGCAAAAACTTGAAAGTATCGTATAAATGATTAAAAGAATAGAATTCCGAAACTATCTCAGAATTCTTAAAGTTATCAGATGTATTGTGTCTAGTAAATCTTTCGGTGGAAAATTAAAAGAACTAAAACTCAAACTGATCTTAAGGAAACACCTTTCTCCTTTAACGCCATATCGGCACGTTTCTGAGTCTTGCAAGTGTTTATACTAATATAGAATAATAATAGTCCATTACAAAGATATAATATTTAATCATTTTAAGTAGGTTGGAAATTTACATACAAGTTCTGTATGGTGCCAAGTAGTATCAAAATCTCGTTAACCGTAATCATTTATTACCATTTATAAAACCGTTAGTTATAGATTTAGTTATTTCGGGACCATTTGTCGAGTAGGTTTGCATGTCTCCTGGAGGCAAATAACGCAGTCAGATTGAATTCTAATCCGAAAGAGCTATTCTAGAACATACCGTGAGAAAATACAGCGCTGAGATTACACCACCCCCGCCGTGTAAATCACAGGGAGTGTCTCGGAAAAAAACGATGGCTATACAAAGAACAAGTGAAGCTGAAGTTAAGAGAACTGTAATGCTGCGAAGAAATCGTATGAAAATAAGGTTCGGAGTGTAGGTAAAACTTGAGAAGGCAAAAGCAAAAAAAAAAAAAATATATATCAAAAGCTTAAAAAAAATGTAAAAAGTCATTTGCGGAAGGAAAATCATCGAGACTGCAGGACTGAACGGGAAAGGCAAAAAAAAAGAATTAGTGCACAAGAACAAAAAAGTTCATCATCGCCGTCGCCACGATAAAAACAGGTAACTCCACCCGGAAAATTACAGAAATTAAACAACTCGGAGATATATTTTTCTCAAAGGAAAAAAAACAGAAGTTTTTTTCTCAATATCTGTTGAAAAAAAAAAAATTGAGGAATATTGACGCAAAAAGAGAAAATTAAGGATGCTTAAAAAAAACTATTGCGAAGAGTTTACGGCGAAGAATGGTGATATTACGAAGATCCAATAAACCCTCCAATGAATTTTTATTGGCTCTGAGACTACGACAATTCCATTGTAGTAGATTGAACACAGCCGGCATTATGGAGCTAAAGAAGTTTTAGAAGCGAAAGAGGTAAGAAGGATGAAACGGGGAACAATAGGAAGGCATAACAAAAGTGAAAAGCATGTATAATAAAAAAAAACTAAGATAAGTAGACACAGAAGAAAAGAATACTCGACCATAATGATTAGAATTAAGAAGGAAGTGAGTCAGGGCAGCTAAATTATATAGGAATTCGAAGAGAGTAATTCTAAGAGAGATGCTAAAAAGCACATTTGTGAGCGGAGATGAAGGGAATATACAGAGATTTTGGGAAAACGGGAAAGAGATATGAAAACGTCTAAATAAATACAATAATGTCATTTTGTTTTTAGGAAACAAGAGATAATATTTCTCTCCGTCTTAGTTCGTCTTAGCCGTACACAATTTCGTTTAATAGTCTTCCCTATTTCCCCTTTAACTTCAGTGATCTTTGCCATCCTCCTCGCATAGTATTTATTTTGCCTGCACTTTCAAAATCTCTTCCTCCAGCAGTAATTAAATAGGAATTCTACAGTACCGTTAATTCACTCTTTCCTTCTCATGTAAACATTTTCACTAAGGGCCTGATGGTGTTGGTGCTTCTTCTATTCTTCCAGATTATAAATTCTCTGAATCTTTTTGTCTTCCTTCTTCCTGTTCCATATTTACCACCGAGCTGATGGCGATTTTACGTTCTATTATTTTTATCTCCTCTAATCGTTTTTCTTCCCAATTTCTGATCATTTCCGACTCCACGAGAGTGCTCTTTAAACCATCTCCTCTCCTCTTCCTGATCATTCCTGTGACTTTATTATTCTCCGTATACGTTCTCTCATTCGGACTCTTTCTTCTCTGTATGGGATCCATATTGACTATATGGGTTCCTGGCCTTTCTGGCATCTCGGGTAATGATACGGCTGATTCTTTGACTCGGGCTGCTACTTCTTCTTCAAAAAATTCCCATCTTCTAATCTCTTGCCATTGTGTAAAAATTTCCATCTCAGATTTTGGTCGAATGTATACATTTCCTCCTTTTCTAATAGTCACTCCTTGTATTTGTCTGTTCAACCTAGTCTTCCTTCTAATCCATGGTTCCTTATGTTTCCTTCACTTCCTCGCTTTGTTGTTGTCAACATAATGCGTTTGCGTTTTAATCATTTCTTGTTGACTTCCTCCCACTTTCGCTTTTCGTTAGTCTCTTCCTCATATTGTCTTTTCCATTCAAATGATGCGGTTGTTTGTGACGCCGATCACGTGTTTTTTTGAATGTCAAACTATTTCGCTAGATCGTTCGGCTCTGTACTCCCGCTTGCTTAGGCTTGGACTTCCTACTTTGTTTTGTTCCCGCTGTATCCTGTCTTTTTTTTCTTCACTTATTATCCCTCCCATTGTTACCTTCCTATTAACGATATCTGATTGTCTTATTATATAACTTTCCTTTTCCTCTAATTGTCTCTGGGTGAAGGTTCTTAGTTGTCGAGCCCAATTTTATTTTTTATTCTTTTTTTTTTCTTAACCAAAAAAAAATAAAAAAATAAATAATACGAGTATTTGAATAAATTAAACTTGCCGACTGTGCCGTTGCTTTAGTAACAGGTGACTAGTCGAAAATCCGGTTAGCGAAAGTAAAGGCAGCTTTGAAGAAATTGAAACAAGTTAGCACTAACGCCAATGCAGCCGAAACGCTACTAGTAACCGAGAAAGAAAGTTTGAAAGTTATTCAAGACTTGAAAAGGAGTCGAGAGTGCATCTTTAGCATTTTCATACGGCAAAACGACGATAAATCGTGGAGAATCGACGAGAAGAAAAATTCAAAACTGCGACATGTCGATGATACCGCAGTACCGAAGGCGACTGGATGAGAATGCTGGACAAAGTTAGCGAAATTAGCGCAAGCAGTGAGCTAAAAATAAACAAGCCCAATACGAAGGTAATAATCATCGATAGAGAAGCAATAACAAACCCGATTTGAACGTAATTCAAGTACAAATGTGTATAGAAACGAAAAATTTCCGGACTCGCTACTAACCGTTTTTAACTGTAACTTCGAAATATTGACGTCGCTTCGGCTAACTTTTAAGTTATCGAATTATTAAAAAAACGAAAAATGTAATAAAATCAGATTAAATCGTAAACAAACGGGAATAATTAATCACTTCGTAAAGTATATTTTATGAATAAACATATTACAACGCTGCACGGAAATAACTAGATACTGAGAACTTAAAAATTGCCCGAACCATAAAATGATCCCGTTTGAAAACTTAAAGTCACAGTTAGCAACAGACTAGCGTGAGTTCAGCCTGTTTTCTGATAATAAATGAGTCTTCAACGTAAAGTAAAGAAGTTAACAATTTTAATAAAAGTCGGAAATAATGAAGTGCAGGAGGACCCTATCTGAGGGAGGGTTTTAGGGTTTTAGGGTTCAACCCCCTACCCCCTAAAAATGTCTTTGAAATAATAAATACTTGAATTAAATGGACCGAAATTTAGAATAAATTTCTTTTCAATTTTTGACAAAAGAAAAGAAAATTGAAATGTTTATGAATTTTATGGAAACGATTGTTTTTTATTTGTTTTTATTATAGTGTTCAAATATTGCACATACAATAATTGATTACAAGGTTTTAGCGTACTATTTATAAATAAATATATTTCATGATAATACACACATGCATATATATATTTACAAAAATATTTTTGTAACCCCTCCCGAAATTTTGGTCTAGATATGGCCCTGATGAAGTAGTATTAATGATAGTTTATAATTTCATAATTAAGATACTTAATCCAAAAAAATTATTATCCGAAGGAAAATGGGAAAGATTACCACGAATTTTTCATGTAAAATATGAAATACAGTTCGACTTAAGATAATCATAATTCTCTACAAATGTCAATATACACAATTATACATATATGTACAAGTTCCGCTTATGTTAGTCCAGCAAAACGAATTTTCTTTTTTCGTAAAAATTTAATTGTGGACATTGAATATCGTAGTATGCCGCTCCATGCAGTCCGGATACATTCTTTCAAAATCCTTCGAAGGTATTTCCGATGTGTTTCCAATTCGGCATAGTGCACAGCACCAGTTAAACCTCAGAGAAGACATGAAGGTGTAGCGCCGATTTTTCCGCGCTAAGCAAATTTCCATAACTATACCCGAAAATCTACACTAACAGTAGATTTGTGAACGGTAATATGTATTAACTTGTACGCCACTATTTGCGATACTACCGTGCGGTTACCGCGTACGTTGTTCCATCTTATCGGTCCCCCGGTGTGATTGTTTCGTTTTATCTAACAATTAATTCGATTACCTTGTACATAATTTTACATTAACATTAAATGTTTTTGCTTTAAATTTTATTGTCACTTTCTATCACTCCCGTATTTCCTTCTTCTTTTTCTTTTTATATACAGTTACATTTCATTATATAGTTTATTGTAAGCACCCAGGCGTGTCGACTTCTTCTTGTAAACCAAGGAAAAATGAAGTGCTCTCTCCTACGAGCACCAGTTCCCTACCTTAGGAAGCCCAAGCTAAGGGTGATTCTCACACCTCTTTTAACCATACTAATGATAAACCTCTGACGATACTTTAATATTATTTCCATATCGATCCATTCACACACCTCTATTTCTATAATAATATTTCTCAATCTTACCTATCTTTTTAATCTTATATCTGTATTCTCCCCTTACGTAATCTGGAAGATGCATTTATTGACATTTCTTGACCTTCTTTCTCACCCATTCCATCTTCAGTAGAGATTGAAACGTCCGTTCTTCTGTCTGAGGTAATTCATCTATAGACAGGTGTTGATCACATTCATGCAAGCACTACGGTCAGACTGTAATTTCGCTATCCCTAATAATGGTTCACTTACTTATCTTAAAGTACCTTCAGAGCTATTGATGTGACTTTTTCTTCTCCCAACTGAAGCTTGAAGTGTTCTTGGAGAATCGTTAATGGGTACCTTTGGTAGTGACCACAAGTTCCTACTGTCATTTCCATTCTTGCAATTCCTCTATCACCATCAATGACATACCCTTCTTTGTGGAATTTCTCAAAAAATAATCGGTCTAAATTCCGTTTCTTCCACAACTCGGTATCTTTTAATTTCAATTCTTTCCTTAATTTTTATTTTCAATTGAAGATTTTATCCAATTAATATCTTCTGTATTATCTTTGTTCTTTTCCCTTAGACCCGCCCAAGCAGAGCCAATAGACACGCATTTATGCTGTTTCCTCATGGTGAAACCCGACTGTTCAATGGCGCATACAAAACCAGTCTATCTACCTTAGAACGTTCCCTACTAATCCGTCATTATCAAATTTTTTAGCTCACAAATAGGTCAATGTTAAAGCACGATTTATTCTGAAGAAAAGTTCTGAAAAACCTCCTAGGCTACTTTCTGTTCTTCCTTTTTTAGATCTACTCCCTTGTTCCACATTCGAATAAGTTGGCTAAAGTCTTCCAACATCTTATTCCATACGACCGTCTAGTGTTTATCTTTCAACAGATAAACTTTCCTCTTTTGTTGATTCCGTAGTTCCTATAAGGACGTTGAAAAAAAAGAAGAAATTTAGGAAGATCTTTTTCACTAGCGAATAAATCTGATGCTTTAGATATTTAAAATAGTTTATTTCGATAAATTTTTCTCATCTCCTATAAAGTCTCATCTCTTAATAATAAAATAATTTTTATCCAGCGTTTCGTTCTAAAAATTTACGTTATTTGGCTGAGTTTGCAAATTAATTAACAAATGCCAGTAGGTATGTAGGTATATATAGATTGTGATCGTATTTATAAGTTTAGTGTACCTGCTTGTATGCGAAAGAGTATTAATATATGTATATTTTCTTGTATTAATGTGTGCAAGTGAATATATATTAATTACAACGTAATTCTTAGACTAGCCCCCATTAGAAGAAATGTCCCAAAAAAATGTCGCAATTTTATGTAACGTTTGTTATATTTTATAGGATTTTTGTTATTGTTATTTATAGAATGTCACAATTTTATCTAACGAAATATATAATGAAAAATGTAACGAAAAAATGTCTTAATTTTATATAATTTTTTGTGGTTATGTTATTTTATTTTTTTTTTGTGTTGATGCCAGTAAAAATAAAGTCGTAAATTTTGATCATTTTAGGTAAAATATAGAAGAGAAAGAGACAGAAATGAAATCAAGAGGGGTCAAGGGGCGCAGCCCCTTGCGAGGCCAAAATGGCCGAGTTTATATATATATATATATCGATATGCTTCTTTTTATTTTTATATCTCATTCTGCTTATATATATATATATGTACGCCAGATTATGTTTCTTTTTCTATTTTTTAGATTTCATTATAATTTCTGTATTCTTGGTTCCACTATTCACGCTATACAGCACGTTTGTGGGGTTTTTTATTTGATTTTAGCACACTCTTAATTCTACTTTACTATATTTTTCAATTTTCGAATTAACAAACTCCCTTTTAAATGCTTAAACTGTTTTTAAACACGATATTTTCACACAAGTTAAACCCCCCGAAAAGCATTTTTGTAAACGGCTATACAATAGTTTAACATCGACGGATACGGCGATCACTTCATCTCTGAACAGCAGATACCGTTATGCTATGAACGCTATGAACATATCAGGTTGGCGAGATTTGTAATAAATTCGTGAAAATTTTTAAAAATCTTCGATTTGTCGCATTTTACTTTGCTCTTTGTTCCACCGAAATAGAAAGAAATCGAACATTTTAAGTTTTCGAATATTTCGTAACTAGGGCGCCATCTGTTGACAAGAGTGAACAGATTCAGGGCGTAGTGTAGAACGTTTGAGGGAAATATATATTGATTAGTAACTGGGGCACAGTAGGGAAAGGCTGAAAAATAAGCGTTCTACCTAATCGATAATAAGAAACAGATGGTTAACGTTTGCACTAAACACGCTGCACGATTTAAAACGAATTCAATAGACCAGTTCAAAATTAAGTGTATATTTCATTTCTTGCGTTATTTCACTGAACATATACACATTAATGTTGCGGTTTGCTGCTCGCAGTATTAAGACGAACGTAAGTATTGAATATTTTGATATTTTTTTTAAAACAAATTGCAACATTTTGCACAACCTTCATCGATATAAAGTAAATTAGATAAAATGAACGCAGCTCCTGTCGTTTAACGGGATATTTTAAAGTTAATACATTTCTAATTATTTCACAACGAGAACCGATTACAGATATTAACAATATTAGAATTACTCCAGATGGCCGTATTTTTGCTAAGGCCCTGTGAAAATAAATTTCAGCAAATCAATTTATACTTTTATGTACATTATCAGATAATCAAATTTTTAAAAATGTATGCGCAAATTAAAGCTTAACCGCGAAAAATCAAAATAATTTTCAAAACGGTAAACTTAAAAAATTAAATTTCTATAACGCGCATATATTAAGTAATATAGAATACATAAAAAATACGGAATGGAACGAGCGAGAAAACATTTATAATTACAGCTAAAGGACGTTACACCGAAAAAAAAAAAAAAAAAAAAAAGTTCAACAAGCTTAATAAGCGTTTCCTCCCTTAATTTACCATAGTAATTTTATGTCGTTCCATTTCATAACTGTGTTGGTACTTTTGATATTTTATAGTCTGTTTCCTCACAATTTCCCCCTTCGTCGGTGAAAATAAACATTGAGAGTATTACAATTTTAATAGACGCCGGCTCTACGAGTAAGAATGATGTAGTCAATTGAAAAATATTTTTTTAAAAAAAAAGTTAGAAAAAAGATTCAGAGTCAAGGGACTTGCTCCCTCACGAGTCGCCAAGGGTAGAGTTTACACATATATATATATATATATATATTAATTACAACGTAATTCTTAGGCTACCTCCCATTAGAAAAAATGTCTGAAAAAAATGTCGCAATTTTATGTAACGTTTGTTATATTTTATAGGATTTTTGTTATTGTTATTTATAGAATGTCACAATTGTATGTAATGAAATATGTAACGAAAAATGTAACGAAAAAATGTCTTAATTTTATATAATGAAAGTTAAATGTTAGAATAGGATTTTTGAGGTTAAGTTATTTTTTTTTGTGTGTTAATGCCAGTAAGAATTACGTTGTAAATTTTGATCATTTTATACAAAGCCTAGAAGAGAAAGAGTCAGAAATGAAAGCAAGAGTGGTCAAGGGGCGCAGCCCCTTGCGAGACCAAAATGGCCGAGTTTATATATAAATATATACATGCATACACACACACACACACATATATATATATATACATACATACATTACATACATATTTACACATATGATCGTCGCGATAGCTTAGTTGCTAGAGCGCTTGACTTCCAATATGGAGGTCACGGGTTCGATCTCGAGCGACAGCGAACTTTTATTACAAGAATTAAATAAATAAATAATCACGCGGAAGGCAATGGCAAACCACCACGTGCAACATCATATGCGCGCTAGGTCAGTACACAGTAGACCCACGCGGGACTGCACTGGTAGCGTGATAATAAGCGGCTACTATCAGTTCCGAATGTAGTCTTGCGTGTGTACACATTCGTACTGCATATAATAATTGCCTAGTACACTACTTATATCTGTACAGCAGAGATGTACGAATAGGTAGTACCCACCAACCATTACATATATATATATATATATATATATATATATATATATATACACATATTTATACATAATTTTATTAGATTATTAATTTCTCTTAAATATTTTTAATGTATTTTCGTTTACACTGATAAGATACGAAATCATAATAAGATTCAGAAACGACAAAAATTCAACGGGATGACTCATGAACTTCATAATCGAAAGATACGAGTAAATCACAATTAAAATTTGAAGAAAATCGATGGAGTAATTGATTATGCTGGACGGAAAAAGAAGAGAAAAAAGGAAAAAAGAACGGTCAAGAATACATGATATGGAATTTAAAATGATCTCATAAGTCACCATTAAAAAATTCATAACTCGCCGTCAGATAAACATTCGAAGGTGAAAGCGAAAAATTAAAACAAAAAACGGAAACATTCATAAATAAAAAAGCTACCGATAAAAAATTATTGGGCAAAAAACAACAAAATATGTTCATGTAACAGTTTGATTACTCTTATTTCATGACATTTTAGAATTAAATCTACTTATTTATACGCACTATTCTGTTAGTCTAGCTTATTTGTAGAAGTTGTTGGTGGCCAGATGGTTTCTCGCCGTGCCAAAAAAAAAAAAAACAAAAAAAAAACAGCTTGAGTGAAAAAATTGAAAAAGACAAAATATATTTCAGACATGTACACATAAAAGATCATTTTGGAGGAAAGAAATATAGCTGCACTTACAAATTCATACTTAGATACTCAGGGCGCCGAAATTACAAATTGTGTAAAACAGTTTCTTTTTTGTTTTTTTTTGTTTCGCGTGATATGCCGGCGGAAAGATATACGAGACTATCATTACTGTTCTTAAAATGTTATCTTTACCACTCATAAATGTACTTCTATCGTGACACATAAATATAAAACAGGGGTTAATAAATAGAGGGTTTGTCAGTCGTTATTATGTTTGTCTTTTTTTTCTTTTTTTTTTTTTTATAGAAACAAAAATCAAAATAAGGGGCACTAGAGCTAATGATATTCGAAATATGATCATTACAAAACAAATGAACTATTATCGCGAAGATTTTTTGTTTTTTAAATAATGGAATGTTTTAGGAAGACGGTGATTCAACTAAACATTAGAAAGCAAGCACAAATGCAAGAGGAGGTAGAGGTAAATGAACAGAGCCAGAAAGAGATAATGATAATCCGCTGTTGTAAACAGAAACCTGTCTTGCACTATCGCTCGATGTTCCTTTGAAACAACAATTTCGGTGTGAAACACAAATAGGCTTTTGCGACAGTAAGGTGAAGATGATTAATATTACTAAATTGCCCGGTGACTTCTGTTTTTTTTTTTTTTGTTTTGGTAATATGCAGTCAGTCATATTTAAAAAATTATAAACTAGTTAGCTCTCCCTCATTTAGAACGTAACATAAATGAACTGAATTTGGTTCTAATACATATTCGTTATTTTATCGTTATCATTTGTTACATAGCAAGTTCACGTCGTGACACGTTCCTTTCGGTATCTTCTGTTATCTACAGTTTTAATTATAATCTGGCTTAATTTATTAAACGGCGAGCGAAACGGCACACATATCATTACTCAAAGTTCGTAAACTCGTCATCTATCAGTTAAGCTAGGAACAGGGCGATTAAAAATACACATACAGATTATCTGCGCTTTTTTTGCTATTATTTTGCATTCATCGTAGCAGTTTAATTTATCTATTTTTACTTCGCATAATATACTAACAATTAGCAAGAGTAACGAGTGTAACCTTTTTCCGATATAATCAGATAAAATCCTGTTCTAAAGAGCAAGTCTTTTCGATCTTATTTCTGCAACAACAATAGTAAATTAAGAACGAGCTGATCGCACAGCGATTTACCATCACCGGTAAAATGCGCAGTTACTGGAAAATAATTTTGTTCGAACAACAAAAGACACCCTCTGCTTCAGTAACCTCTAGCGAAAACATCTGAAAAAGAAAGGCTAAATTTGTTTCTTAATATATTAAGAGACGCTTTTCGAAAATAGTGCGCGGGAAAAAAAAAATATTTAATTGAGAAATGTAATTACGACGGGCGCGGGTAAATCTAAATGGAATTTTACGGTTTTTTCAGACTCATTTCGAAAAAGATAATAACGGTAACACACAAAATTTTGGTACTGTAATTTTCGTGAAAAAAAAACAAAAAACAAATCCTAAATAAAAAGGAAAAACAATATATATATATACATACATATATATATATATATATATATATATATATGTACAATCACCGGAGGATATAATTAAAATAAATAAAAACATATAATTCATTGACTAATAGTAGCGTTTCGGGAAAAAATTATTATAGTAAAATAAACGTATAGAGTGAAGTTTTAATTAATTATAATGATTAAAAAACAACGGAAAAAAGGTAATTAAAAAAATGCACGAAAAACGGACAAAAAAGAGAAACGTATAATTAAAGGTCTAAAAATAAAACTAAAAATTTGTATACTTTATATATATATTATAATCATTTTAATCGGCAGGTATAGAAGGAACTGGGCTAGGATAGGCGTGCTGATGACAAAGGAAGCAGCAGAAATAATTGTTTATTGACTTTCGGGGATAGTGATAGTAGTAGTCCGTTTCGAACGAGCAGTGTAAAACCGCTAACGCGTAATAATAAGAGGTGGGATTAGACGAAAAATAATAGAACAGTGACAAATGTTGCGGCGTTACCCCGAGTATGTCACAATCTAGGAAATCTAAACAAACATATGGGTGGTAGTGGCGAAGTGAACTAAATATATACGGTGTGCGCGATGAAAGAAGAACTGGATGGACAGGGCGTAATGATATATTAAATATTCCGTTAACATATGGGCCATTACAAGTCCATAACGGGCGGCGACCCGGGCCACCGGAGCAAAGCCCATTTATACCCGGGGTGTCCATATTAAGTACTCTCCTCATCGAGTGTGTACAACTTGACATACCTTTGAATTGCTTTATGCCTCTCCTCGCACCCCCAAAGCACGCGGCTAACCCTCCGAAGAGCGGATTCACTTTTCCGTCGCCCTCGCTTTCTTTGCCACCCTTTCCGTCAACAGAGCACTACTCCAGACGAACGCCTTTTTCCATCATATCGGCGACGACAAAACGACAAAACGACAAAAAGCTACACATATGGCAACAAGAAAATCGAGCAGCAGACCTTTAAATAATAATTCGCGAAATGACATGACCGGTAGTACTGTACCCTTGCAGCGGCGATGTGTACGCGCCGATATCACTCTAAAGTACACCAGCAAGCCCTGGTACATACTGTGTTACACTCTCCGAACGGTCTCCCAACAAATCTTTTTTCTATTATGTACACCGCAGCCGCATGCGCACCTCTCTCTACTACATGCGCTACGTTATTTATTTTTACAAACCCATTACCCGCTCCAGATATACATATATAGATATATATGTGTATATATTTACATCTATTGTTTTCATTAGAAACTGTTGTTACATTCAACCCTCGCCAGCTCTATTTACTTGTTAAATACTACGCGTAGAGTAGTAATACGATATACTGAATATTTGTGTTTTTAAAACAGTTTCGGATTTTCCGCTAGCCCCCGCTTTCGATTAAGCTAAATTTAACGATGACGTTGGTGACAATAGGAGACCATAGGAGGAGACCTCCACGGCTAAGTCTGAGGAGCAAAAAATTAGCGCCTGCTTGTTTCTTTCTGTCCGTTGCTAAACGTACATATGTAATTACGTGGAGTGCGCGTATTTTATATTTCACCGAAATCATCGCCGGCTTTTGACTAATAGGATGGTTATTTTTTATCTGAACAAAGGGAATTCTACTATTAAATGTTATTGGTTTTTGTTTATGTAACGGGGGCCGATTATTTTTATCGCAACCTTAATCAGTATAACTCGGTGATTTTTGATTAATTGTCGCAAATTTTTTTTTTTTTTTTTTTTTTTTTTTCGTTTTAATTCTAAAACTGTTTAATAATCCACCTTTCGCGTTTATTCAAAATACGTCGTGGATGTGTATAACTGTGTACGTAAATTATTAAATTGCTAATGACGGTATGATTCTTACGATACGTGGCAGTTTTTGTTGCTCCGGATTTTACTTTTCGGCTAAGAATGTGTTTTTGTGGGACTTGTGAAAAAGTTTTTGACCGTTCGCACCAGTTTCTCGGTATATTTTTATAAAAAAAGAAAAACAAACAAAAAACCAAATGCAAAAAATTCCTTTCGGTGAGAATTTTTTAGGCATTGGCTCGCCACCCACACTTACGCGACAAAATATCTCGCCAGGCAATTTTCATTAAATAGGAATATCGCGCATGAGACAAATTATTTCAGACGGAACTGAATGCGTGTAAGTTGTTGGTTATAAAAATAAATTAAAGATGATAGAGAGATTCGAATCAGACTTAGACGATATATCGTCGCGAGCTATATTCCTGAAAGAAAATATTCCCTATTATATTTGACAATTAGCGTCAATCTAAATGCCGTTACTGTGTTGAATTAATTTTAACCATACATATTTTCTTCTTCTTTATACGATGTGTGTCTAAACACTTTAATTTAAACTGCGAAAGAATTCCTTTTTAAAGTTTTCCTCGTTACCGAGATATTGACCCGAATGATAGAACGGATGTTACGGCGAAAAAAGTCGCCCTGAACGTTTTACCACTCTTCCACACTTTTATTCCATCTTCGAAGTTACTGGTATAAGATTGAAACAGAGAATTAGACAAACCAACACAACTTTTTATTATATTAACTAAGAAAAAGCACAGAATGACAGAACATTTTCACATTCTTGCGGTATGTTTTTTTATAAAATACGTTGAAAGAAAATAACCGACTTCAAAAAGAAAAAAGAAAAAAAGGAAGCTATATATGTCGCCGCTATGTTCTTTTTGAATCGATTTTACGTTTTTTTTTAATCGATTTTATGTTTTTTTTAATCGATTTTACGTTTTTTTTTAATCGATTTTACGTTTTTCTTTACGCATAACTTTTACCTGGGTGTATCGATTACAACGGATCTCTGCGCTCATTTGAAAGTGTACGGGCCAATGGCGTCATATAATTACCCGATGAGTACCGATGAGGCTAAAATAAACATTAAAACAGGGGGTCTAAAGAATTTTTTATTAATATAATAATGACCTTTGACGCTTAAAGTATTATGTCACTTAACAATATGAAAACATAAATTGGAAAGAAAATTCATTTTTAATAGTAGCCAGTAAAATATTATCCGTGTTGAAATTACCACAGATAAATGTGGACTTACTATTCTCCATACTCGCTCACTTATCCATGTTCTGTCTTCTCTCTCCATTTTACTTGTATTGATATTTATTACGAGCTCCTAGCCATTATCTTTGGTAATGAAATGACGGATTCTTTGACATTCGCTTCTTCCCACTTTCATTCTTAAGAAAAATCACATCTTCTAATCTTCTTCTTTCGCTGTGTAAAAGTTTTCATTTCAGATTTTGGTACCGGATATATTCGCTCTTTTCCTAACAATCGTTCTTTCCATCTGTCTGTTCAACCTGGTCTTCCTGCTAATCCGTGGTTTTCTCTGTTTCCTCCACTTCGTTGTTCTGTTTTAAACCCATTATCATCTTCCTCCTGTTTTCGTTTTTCGTCGGTTTCCTCTCTGTATTGTCCTCTCCACTCAAACGAAGAGCATGTTTGTGATGCTGATGATGTGTTTAAAACGTAACACTAATCTTTAAACGTACTAAGGTACTAAGGTTTTCGGGGAAAAAAACAAAAAAATAAAGAATAGACATTGTCCTAGCTTAATTGCTTTCTTAATCTTTTTTTTTTCTTTTCTTTTAGTATTTTTTGAGTTTGCTAACGGAGAGCATTAGCCCAGCAAAATGGAAGAGGAGATTTCTGAAACAGAGTGGAAGCTATATTTTTATTTTATCGGCAAATAGAACGAAGGAACACTTTTTCAAAACAGGAACAACTGAGAGTATAGGTAGAAAAACAACATAGGATGCGTTGAAAGGAGCAGGAAGACCGAGCTTCAAAAGTTGAGAATAAAGTAAGTCACGCTCGCGAGAAGAAAACTCGAAGAACACGTGGGGTGATCTGCGTTACAAACGTAATAGGAACCTTCAGGATCCAATCGACAAAAGAGGATGTAGCCAAGGAGGAAAAAGAAGGAAACTGTGCGAGTAACGAAGGCGAGTTAGTGATTATAGACCGGCACAAACCAGGGAAGTAATAGTTTCCTTAAAAATGAAAATGTACGACGTAGAAATGCTTTTTTAGTTAAATACAGTCTAATGTGGCCGTATGTAATCAGCAAAAAGTACTTCGCATTTATCGCGCGCAGTACTATCTGCAATGGTATATTTTATTTCACCGTTTAGAAAAATAATAAAAAGAATTGTATAAAACTACCTCAATTATTTTTTAATAACTCCGATATTTTTTTTTTTTTTTTTTTTTTTTTTCTATTATATATAACACTTTAGCTTGGGCGAAAAGGATTAAGGTCAGAATCTACCATTATGGTTTATAAAAAGAAGCTTGCAACATTTTTCATAAAAAATTTTTAATAAGATTTTAGTACGAATACAATTCGTATGGCTATAATAATAGTGCTCTTATCATCATTACGCATACGCGTACTATAATGAGCGCATAGGCTTTTTTTCGCATTTCATCATTACGACTACTCCCTACCAGCGTCCAACACATAAACACGTGTAATACATGAAATTGATCGATTCCTGTCGGGTATGTTTAAATATTTAGATAAACAAACCGCGACGCTATACAAAATCCTACATCAAATAAAAATACTAAAACAAAAACATAAAATAAAACCCTTATTTACATTATTCCGAATGGTAATAAATACGGAAACCGAGTAAACAAATTTAAGATACGAAAAAAAAAAGTTGCGATTAAAAGAAAAGAAAAAACAACAAATTACAATTTTACAGGTCAAAACAAAACTACTATATACATATAGGTATGTGTACACGTACACAGATAATTGGCGGCAAAAGAAATAATATACATTGTCATTATTTTAAATTTAAACCAAAACCTTTAAAATTTTAATTCATCCTGACGCATACTGATCTACTTTTCTTGTAGTCTTTATAATTTTTACTTTGTATCCTCAAAGCTTAGCGGTTAAAAATATCTTCAAGTGTTAAGTGTAATAATAAAAAAAAGAACAACGGTAAAAAAATTAAACAGCCTGTAATTTAAAAAATCATCAACTTCCCCCTTCACTCTAATAAATATTGTCTAACAAGTTCTCAAGTTAACTTTTTCGTCTTTGTGGAAGCTTTATTCTTTCTACTAATAAAGAAACTTTTTATGTACTAAAAATAATAATCCGTTTTCAGATTTTTAATAATTATATTCAAAAAGAAAAAAAATGAATTACATAACCGTAAAGCTTGATTTTAATTTCACTTTTTTATTCTTTTCCTTTTTCGATAACATTAATGTTCTAAACAGCTTCAAAAATTCACTTAATAACAAAACCCGCCCTACCAACATAATATTCTTCGTGCAAAATTAAATTCGTTAAATTCTAATTGCTTAAATGTCACCTTAAAAACGATTAATTGTTTATTTTAAATTGTATTAGCATTTCTAAAAGAGTATAGATATTATTTTTTCCAGATCTATATAAAATATTCTTCAACGATTCGTTTCCAAAATCTGCGATTTTATCTCGTTTTTAGGACAAGAATAAGAAGATGTTGGGAAACATTTTTTAGTGATGTGAGAAGAGAAAAAATACATATCGGACGTCCACATGCATTACTCAACATACGGAGTTCAAAATCGAATTTCCATCATTACAAAGTTCCGTGATTTCGTTTTGATTTATTATTTCTGGCATAGCAAATAATATCATGAATATATATATATATATATATATATATATATATATTTACATTTACATTGCTCACTTCTCTCTTTCCAAAAAACAAAATATGACATAATTATCACAGCCATCTTGCAAGTCCTCTGACTTTACTGTAGTTGTAATGTATTTAAGAAACACGTTATTTATTTATTTTTTTTTTTTTTTTTAAAGTTTTTTCCATTAATACGGTAATTTATTGTGTCGCGTGTCACTTATTTTATTTCACTTAATCGGAAACAGTGTAAGTACACATCTTTAATTCTTTTTATTATCGAACGCAACTAGTAACACAACAAGTTCAACGAAGTATTTGGTAATTGTGGTGCGGCGAGTGATTCTAAATTCGACTGTAGGATACAATGCGTATCTACAAATGTCATCAGTATCATGCGGAGTAAATCTGCAGGGGCCTATTGTAAATATCACTCTTCCGTGATGCACGTACTGGTTCAGAAAAATGTGACGCACACACACGACTACATACGCGCAGTAGGTCGCATCAACACTCGCACACAGAGAAAGCCAAGTAATACACTACGGGTTGCGTTTATGCGGTAGTTCGAAAATTTGTCCCCGATTAAATGAGAGGCAAGGCATATGACGAAGGATCTGAAGGTAATTACGGCGAGTCTTTGAACGAGTCTCGGACAAATGTAGCACAGGATAGGCATGTGTGAGTGCATTATTACTATCTGATAATCCGTTCTTCATTATATTCAATGAAGTGGTTTTTATTTTGTTCCTTATCTAGGGGGATGAACACCCCTCAAAAAAGCTAAGCAACGCCCTCATCCCTCTCTCTATCTCGCTGTAACGCCGACGCCGCTTCATTGACTCTTCCACACATTTAAATTTTTATACCCTCCAGAGAGAAAAGACCGCACTAAAGGAAAACCGTAATCGAATTTTCCTTTCTTTTACAATTCTGTCAAAGGCAATTTTTCGCGTATCTGTCTTCTCATTAATGCGTACACATCGCTGCCCGTCTAACTGAACAGATTTTATGAAAGTAGCGATGAAAATCGTTTCGTTCTTCCTAATAACGATACTCTTTCGGAAAAATAAGAAAAATTTCTCGGCATTCCGAGAGTTTTTATAACAAATTCCCCCCTCCCACACGCGTAAGTTTTATCACCTCTAAGAATTAATAATGTAGAAATAATTTTCAACTACCGTAGAGCAGATAATGCATAGTTAAAACAAGTTTGCTATGATAGCTTGAAACCTTTAGCGCAAAAATCATTTTTGTATTGTGATATTTAAAGGGATTCATGAGTTTCACATACATTTAGAAATACAACAACAATACACGCCTGCAATACGAAACTTACAATTGTGTAAAGCTCTATTTTTCAATTTTTAAATTGTGCATTTTAATTCACGTAATATTTTGAAATCGCGCTCCATATAAATATGTATAATATCGTGTACAAATTTGTTTCATCGCGAAATTTCAATTTTCCATTCAACACGGCCAATAAGCGCATTGTTAAACTTCTCATTAAAACCAAAATACAAAATTTTCATTCTCAAAACATTTCGTAGAACAATCGATTATTTCGAGACCTTAAACCTCCTACTACTAATTTGTGAACTTTATCAAAATCCTTACAATCACTTCCAAAGCTAATTGCAAAATGTATTAACGAAAGTTGCCCCTATAATAATATACATACGAGTACGTTAACCGGATTTTGCTTAGATGCGAACTTAGAAATCGATCAACGGATTAATAAGTTTCACAAGCAGTCAAACATTTAGCGTGTACATGAAAGCTCTATATATTCGTATACATTGCAATATTCTCGTTTTGACGTTGAAATATCCTCGATTTAAAAACGATAAAAACAAATATTCATGAGCCAGAAATAACGTTTACAAATTATCATTCGTATAACTCCATAATGACGTCACGTAGTATGTTTATTTTTGGGTATTGACGTAATATTTAAATACGTTTGTAAAGCTTATATTTTATCACGAAACAAGGATATTATGCCTCTTTTTTCTATTTTTAATTAACACAATGTAAATAAATTATTATTTTTTACATCATGATTAAATAAGCGTTTCGCTTAATTTTTAATAAACCCTAAACATATGATAATCATTAAAACGAGCATTGGTTTCTCCCCCTCCCCCTTCTTAAATTGCTTGTCACCAATTTCTAAAACCTAAAAAAACTCCCAATTCGTGAATTTCATCGAAATCGTTAGATCCGTTATATAAAAATAAATAAGTTTCATATACCCTTGACAGGGAACCGGTGTTCTATAAGCTTTCTTCCATATTGTACTAAGTCTAATAGATCTGAAGAGAATATTACGGTCGGTGCCTTTCTCGCACCTACCTTTATTTTCCTAAATTTCTTTTAGTACCCAATTATTATATCAGACTGGGAAAACTGGGAGTGACTAGGGGATCCGGAACAAAACACGAACCCCCATGACATTTGATTTAATAGCCGAACATTTCAACTACTATGCTACCGCGGTGCCATATACACACACACACATATATAATATATACGAGTTAAAAGTTTGTACGAATAATTGCTCATCACTATATTACGTACTGCATTATTTTCTTACATTTTTTACACCGATAACTAAATGTTTTTAAACTCATTGTAGAGTGTTTTGTCGTTGTGTTCTTAGTCGGTTTTTTTGTAAATTTATTTCTTTTATTTCATTAGAGAAAATAAAGTTTATTGCTCTGTTCTCATACGGAATAAGGTACATATCATTTATGCGCATTATACTGAATGAGCACGTATGTAGGTGCAAAAGAAATATACAATATGTTTTCAAAGTTGTATATGGCCACCCTATTGGAAACATTGCGATTAACTGTCGTATTTTACGGAATGAAAAATTGTGAAATTTCGGAAATTTTAAATAAAATTATTTTAGATTCAGATGTTAATGATGAAAAAAATAAAGTAAACAGTTTGAAATAGATTTGAATGATAGATCTATGGATTTAATTAATAGAGATCAGTACATTATTATTTTTCCACATATATATATATATATATATAGGTGTATTGTATTTTGCAAAAAAATAATTTTTTTAGTACGTGTGATGTTTAGGCAGATGGATGATAATGGAACGAAAACGATGGGAGACAAATTAAAACTGAAGTAACAGATAATTGGATTAATAGTACAAATATAGAAGAATTAGATATGTATTTATATGCAGCTATTAAGCTGACAAATACATGTGATATTAAATAGTAGAAAAATATCTCTTTTGAGGGTGTCATTCTACCACCCTTTTCTTAAAAATAAAGCGCCATCCCGAATTCTTTTATCAATCAATAACCTTAATAAATATATTTTAGAAGATCTGCTAAACTTTTTTGTATTCATATGGTTGCAGAGCAGATGATATCAAATTTAAACTGTCACCAAAAAAATTAAGTAATTTTTTGACTTAAACATGATTACGACAACCACGTGTCAAGATGTAGATAGAGTGCTCTTCACACTACTTTATTTAAAGAAACAATGACGCTTAATCGTTTTTTTCTTTAAACTGACAATAGACAGCTGTAAGAATGCAATGGAAAATGAAGATTGTGGAAAGTGACTTTTTCATATACCAAGAGAAAACTGCAGTTATATTTTATGTACTTCAGTAATTTGCTTTTATCAGTTCCTTAAACTGTAATTTTATGTATAATTATAAGAGTTCAAATTTTCATTAATAAAAAAATCTAAAAAGTTTTATTAAATACTTTTGTTTGATCCCAATTGGGTACAGGTACATCTCAGAACTTAGGAGCCAAGATGAATAAAATTAATTAACTTTGACTGTAATTAATTTATAGCTTTAGTAGTGATTTTTTTTTTTTTTTTTTTTATGATAAATCGAAAAAAGTATACTGCAACAGTCATACCATAATATATCGATATTTTTTTAAGAACAAGTTGATAAAACTCTTTTCCTTTGATTTCCACTACTTCAGAAATACTAAAAACCAAAAAAGGTTAGAGTTACGTTATCAATTTTTACTTGAAACATTGAAAATTCGAAAAACTTTTTATTGAAGTATTCTTTCGCAAGTTCGAAATTAATCAGCCGGAAATATATCCTACAACGACCCGCCATTAAATTTTAATTGGCGCGATATTACAAATCGCCCCGTATAAATCGCAAACAAATACATTTCATCACAAAACAAAAATATTATACCGATGGATTTATCGCTGTAAATAAGCGTATCTTTCAGTTTTACTTACCTTTTAATATACCCTACACATAAATGATCACTAAAACGAACACTGATCGTCTTTGACGAATTCCGTGGTTGTTGTTAAAATACACCACTAATAATAGCTTGATCTATCGATTTTTATTACCCCCTTCGAAACATCCAATCCGTGAATTTCATTAAAATCGCCGGCCTAATAATATTCGACATACGTGTGTGTGTAGGAAGAAGATGTGAACGTGTTATGCGGACATAATATATCCAAATGTAAACCCCCCGCGCAAAGTTAATTACTTTAAAATAATCATAAGTTATTCCACATTACGCTTATTACAATGATGTAAAACACGAATTACTGAATTCATTTGCATATTAGTACGCATATTACATAGAGGGTGGTCTCGAGCAAATACTTTAGATATAAAGTTAAACGCAATACTATCGGCACCATAGATATAAAGTATAAGTCCCATAAACCCTTATAACAATGCATTGTGAAGTTAAGATTTACAGTGTAGTAAGTCAACGGCACTAATGGGAGTAGGGGGGCAGTTCCTTTCTTTCGGCCCCCCCTAACTTTCCCAGATTTCTCTGGTTATCAGACTGGGTAACTCTGGGAGCGATTCGGATCCGGAACGAGACAAGTCTCGAATCCGTGTCCACTGAGATTTAGTAGCCAAGCACCTTAACCACTAGGCTACGGCGCTACCATACCAGAGATATACATTTCACAATATTATGCTAAACACCGAAAAAATTAAACATAAAACATACAAATAATATTAAAAAATGTTTGAAAAAAAAAAATAAATAAAAAGGTTTCAACGAATTACCGTTATTATCAAGATGTTGAAGTTATAATTAACTAACATTTTGACAATGACGGTAGTTCGTCGAAACTAGTCGATATTTTTGTAATATTTTTTAATACGATTTGTATGTTTTTTGTGTACAATTTTTTATGATAATTTTATTATTTATGTTCGGCATAATATTATGAATTGATTATTTTGTGAAATATATAAATATTTTAAAATCAAGATAAACGAAATTGAAAATAACAATAAGCATCGACTTTTACCGGGGAAGGAATGTAAATAGATTTTTTGAAATATAGACTAGTAACATTGGAGGCTCTCGCTTTACCGTCGAATTATTTTGCCGCGAGCATCGAGTAAATATTTGTGCATTTTCTCTTTTTTCTTGGATTTTTCTCCCAATGTATTTTTTTTTTTGTATTGAAAGAAATTTAAAGGACAAAGTAATGCAATTCGCAATCTCACCGTTTCTTAAAGGAATGCGTCAGATATCGGTTTTGATGGTACACACGTTATTTCTGATCTATTGTGGGATCGACAATTATAACGCTAAAGGTCCCCATCCGCCGATGGTAACTAGACATTACCACCCGAAACCATCTAGGCATGTTAAATTAACAACGGACACTAAAGTTCTGCACGACATTAAGTAAGTAATACGTTATTTTTTTCTCTTAATTCTGCTTGAAAATAAAGGAAAAAATGTCAGTTTTATCAGTTTTAAAAAAGGCTTTATTTTCATAATTTCGACCTAGTCACCCGAGGTTTGTGGCGGAAACAATTAATTAAAATTTTCTTTCAGCTCGTTACCGAAAAAAAGAAAAAAAAAGAAAAAAAATACTTCATTCGGTGGGCTTCTGCATTTCTTTTTTTTTTGCAACATCTCAGCCCGTTTTGCTTCTTATTCATAAGATCTTCGGTAGTTGTCATTTTCTTCTTTTTTAGCTGCCCGAACGTTTTTTATAAGATATGATGTGATGCTCGTAGTAATATTCGGTGAAACAATACGATTATTAGCCTATAGTTTACGGTACTGATGCTGCTAAAATAAAATCCCGCACAACTATACAGACATATAAATAGAAGATTAAAACTGATGTTTAGGACCTCCCGGGAGATCTAAGAAAAGGTTAATATTTGTATCTTTATTTTCGAAAATCTGTCCGCCGTTGGAGTTGTTGATAATACGCATAATAACCACAAACAGCGTCCTATTAATTCTGATAACACATATACATACGTAAAACAATATATACATATATGTATAAAATAGTATAAGTAGAAGTTCCGATTCATTTTACAGACATCTGGAAGAAGATATGGAAAAACAGTCGTACAATATGGATTTCGAAAAAATGGACGACGAAGAATTAGAATTTAATTATTTCAAGTAAGCGTTAATAATTTCAGTAATTACACTTTTTAATATATCCTGTCTACATACGTACTTTTATTTTTTTATTGCGTTCACTGTATCATAAAATCCAATTGCGTATTAAATTTTACCCGTATTTTATTTATATGATCGCAGGCTTACCTCGTTCGTTTTACATAAATGTTTACAGTACCGTCGTTTTTATTTTCTGTCTGCGAAATTACTATGTCTTATATGAAATCGAGTAGATATCGTTTATAAGGTTCGTCAAGGAGTATCCAATTACTTCAAATCGCTTAACAAAATAAAATATTAACAATGACACCAAACAGAAAAATTTAAAAATTTTCATATTTTACACACGCACGTAATTAATCACATTAACTAGCAGGGAAAGCGTCGTTTAATTTATTTTTCGTTTTATTATTACCACATTCGTTAAAACAAGAACCCGGCGTCATTCTCTTTGCTTTATATCCTTTAGTTCATACTATAATTTTCTTCAACTAGTTCAGTTGACGGAAGAATTCTGATACCGAATCCGAAAATTTCCTACGGGTTCGAAAAAGAGAGAGAAAAAAAAAATAGGATACAAAAAACTTTTCGTCACTTACGAAACTTTGAATAAAAACGTCGGACTTGCTTCGTTTCTCATAACCGATTGTTTTCTCCTCCTTCTTCTTTTTGCTGCTAAAGATCCATATCATTTGATAGTAAAATGTATCGAGCTTAAGAGATGATGCTAGCTAAAGAAAATAGGCCGCAGCTAGAATGCACTCCAAAAAAAAAAAAAAACTCCACGAGGTATGATGGCTTCTTATTAAAGAATTAGAGACTGCAAACCAACTAGAAAATTCAAGTGTGCATCTATAAATGTAGTAACAAAATAGGGAACTTCTGCTTTAAAGTCGAAAAAGATATGCTGTAAGAAACAATGATTGCTACCAAAATCCATTCACTAATGAGAAAATAGCCGTTGTCTTGGAATCGCTAAAAAAGTAAAAAAAAATCGCCATTACTTATGTCGTACAGGTCGAACAATTTGAACCAAAAACAAAAAACGATTTCCATAAGAACACTCCCAAGACCGGCCAAAGATGTAGCATCTGAAAAGTGATCGCTTCATTCCGCTATTACATCACTCAATAATTGATATATTACTTTGCGCCAAAGAAAAATTCGAAATTAATTAAATTCCGCAGCATCCAAGCCGCAAATCTTGATGGACATGTCAGAAAGACTATTCTCCAAAATCGGAGGACACGGTTCCTGTAAACCTAACTATCGCATATAATGCGGTAAACTGCGAAGCGAATATCCCCGCCCCCTAAGAGAATATGTAGATGTAAAGACTTCAAGTTTACGCAATTGATTAGAAGTAAACGGAGCAATCTCTCTTCTTTCCTTTCCTTTTGCCCTCTAGGGGGCACAGTGATATTATGAAAACGACGTCAACTATAGTTCTCCAGGCCGTTCTATCCTGGACTGTCAATACCGACTCTCGTGTAGATTCAATCCAGTTATTGCTCCTAATTGATCAACCCAGTGTGTCCGTGGTCTACCTCTTGGTCTTTTTCGATTAATTTTTGCCCAGCATTATGTGGCGTCCGAGGGAATCTACACCCTGAACTATATGTCCAAAGAAGCTGAGGAACCTCTGTCTCATTATTTCGGACAGGCGCAGCTCTATGCCTGATTTGTTAACTATGTAATCATTTGTAATTCGGTCCTTCCATGAAATCCTCATCATTCTTCTGTATGACGACCACATTTTAAACGTATTTATTCTGCTGAGGTTAGATGCTGTAAGTGCCCAAGTTTCACCTGCGCGAGTCGCGATTGAGAGGACTAAGCTTCTCAGCAGATTTAATTTCGTATTCGTTGAAAGACTCGTGTCTTTCCAAATTCTTGTTAATCCGATAACTCGCATTACGTGCCATGGCTAATCCCGCGTTTAATATCCATTGTTGGTGATCACTGACCCGAGTTAATGGGCGCGCGCTTATCCGAATCCTTGACTGAGCAAAATGGTCAAAGACAACAGCAAAAAGCAGACTAGATTCGAGCGACTCTTGCCATTTAACATTTACCCAAAAACGTGCAACCGATTAAAAACAGAAAACTTCAACAGTCGATAAAGAAGCATATTCTGGGTGGTTCAAACTCTCGAGATTTCATGCACACTTTCAATAAACACAGGTCATTTGCGCGTTTAATTTAAAACTTCAAAGTGAGAAGTGCGTGCAGGCTGGTAGCAATTAGAGTGCTGGCTCGAAGAACTTTGTGGTAACACTAAACTGTACTCTTACCTGTGAAATTTAGAGAAGTTGAAAGTGAAAAATAACCTTTTACGTAAGCTAGTATCGTTATGTGATGACGCAAACAACCGAACTGTTCAGCACAGTGGTCACATTGAAAAACGGGTGCAGGGTCTCAGTCCACGCAGAGGATTAATGTAGCTTTAGATAATAAGATCTGGACAGCATCTACGGAGATAGTAGTTTTCTAAGATTCTTATAGAAGAGTTAGTTTTAATTGGCTAAATTAATTTTTTTGCAAAACAAAATATTTTATAAGCTACCATAAAAAAGGGTTACAGATTAAACGTTACATGATTTTTCATATTAGCCCCGGCGTAATAAAGTTACTCAGTGAGGATTATCGTGTCCGTGAACAAGTGAAAACTTGTAATAAACCTGCTTTCGATCGGACTCATTGTTTTATAAAAACCCGGCTTGAGTCTCCCCTCCTCCCTTAACAGTATCAAATTACAATGAAGGAAAGAAAAATAATGCGCAACTTTTTTCGTTTTTTTTTTTTTTTTCCAGTAAAGCTTTCTCTGATACACAGTGAAAAAAAGTAATGTACATATTGACAGATTGTAAGAGAATTTTAAAAATTCACAAAAAAAAGAACTTAAAAAGCATAAATATTTAGTCAAAACTGTACTCAAAGAAAAAGTGCGACATTACGGACAAAGTAGAGACGAGTAAAATAATGTCAGCGTCAAGTAGAATGAGAACAGAAACATAACTCGTCATAAAGATAACTAACTGCACTAAAGAATCGGAACCATCGGGTTACGAATTGTTCATCCTTTGAGAACAGAATTATACGAACAAATATGATATCCATTAAGTATACGAAAGTTATTATGCGTTAAACTTTATCTAAGTTCATGTGGCTTCTAGGTATCACAGTTCGTAAAATCCCAACATCTTAAACATGTTCATCTTTTTTTATATTACGCTACATAATAATAATAATAATAATAATGTTAATAATAGTAATTAAAAACTCAGTAACTACACCGATTCCATATTGATATAAAACAAATTCAATTTCTAAACAAAAACATCTAAAAATTATGAACACGGGTTCGTCTTTCGTATATAAACCAGTGTGAATCATTGACGAATGGGCATCGTTTGAAAGCAAGTCAGTTTCTGACTGAACAAATCAAATTTTTTTTCGAGAAAAATAAAATTATATTTTCGAAATAAAACATAAAGCTCCATAAGTATGAAGCCGGTCGTCTCGAAAAATAAAATTATTCATACGGAGAAGTTGGCGTTTTCACGAGCGACTCCGTCGATTGGAAAAATCTCGAAATCTCTTTATGTTCCTATTGAGAACGTTTACGTTCTGTTGTTCTTCAGCAGCAGATACAATATTAGAGTATTCAATCTTATTTATAATGTACTTAATATGAAAGTGAGGAATGTTTAAATTGAAGTTTATGACACTATTTGTAATAAGGTACACTTGATATTGTAATAGAAGAAATAGATTATGTGTTTAACAAACTTAAACATGTGCAGCGATCTTATAACCAAGTAATGTATTGTTTATAAAAAACTTATTCAAAAAAGGTACCGAGAGAATAAGCGTGTTTCAGTGTTGAAAAAGATTTTGGACACTTCTTTGTCTGTAATATCTGAAGTGTTCCTGGCCATAAAACCCGGCCATGTTACGTAATACAAATAACAAGTTTAAATATTTCGCATTTACAACGTTGTGAAACCGAAAAAAACTTTAAACAGACAAATTGATAATTTACACTACTTGATTTTATTTACTTATTCAGTAAAATAATTTACGCTAAAACAATACACGTGCGAAGCGTGTACAGGACAGGACAAATATACTTTCTTTTTCTTCTTTCGGTTATTTATTTAGCCAGTGATAACAGGATGTTAATTTTATTTAATCATTTATATTAAATGCCCCAGCTCTAGAATTAATAATGATGTAAAATGTTGACAATATAAACATATATATGTTTACTACGAGAAAAGCCCGTTTAACGAACGACATTTTTCTCTAAATTTCTTACGATGTAAGAAAGTGAGGTAAATGTATTCAAAAATTTAGCAAATATTTGTTGAAAAGAAATATCGTACATAAAGTTGAACGTAATCAATGTTAAACTTTTAATAAACACTGAACAGTACACTATACAGAATTTCATACCGATTACATGTCAGATTCCCGCCAAAATGAATATGATAATCTAAACTTTTTTCATAATACAACTAGGCGCGTATCTGGAGTTAAAAGTTTGAGGGAGGTGAGAGATTGAAATTTCTCAAACCCTCTACACTGCATATTATAAATAATAAAAAGAGAAATATATTTTCTTACAATAATTCAGAAAAGTAGTGATAGGGTAAAATAAATTGAAAGATAATTATATAGCTCGGAAAAAAACAAAATATAATATCTTTAAACGAGCAATTTTTGTATATATATATATATATATATATATATATATATATATATATATAAGTTTATTTTGAGTATCTCGGAAACAGCTCTAACGATTTGTATGAAATTTGCACACTAGGGGTATTTTGGGCCAATAAATCGATCTTTTGAGGTCTAATCCATGGCAAAATTCGGTTTCGCGAGTTTTAAATGGGTTTTAATGTTTTCAGTATGATATAAATCAGGGTTGGTGGCGCGATCTTTCGTCGACGATCTAATAGATAATTTGTTCTGTATTTAGTATTATTTTTTGATTTTCGAACGTCGTCGATTATTAGCTCTGGTAGTGTCTTTGTGTACGAGGGGTCAGTGGCGTCAATACTGGTAGTACAAAGGTTGTTTCATAAAGACAGAGACCAACGCTGGCGTCGCGCCGTCGCGCACCGCATCGACTTGGCGAATATATTGGCATCTAGATCAATCTTTTGACTATAAAATGAGACTAGTTTGAAATCTGTAACTCAAAAATTGTCCAAGTTACGGGAATTTTACGCGCCCTACATTGCTCTGACCCTACAGAGTTATTGAATGCACGCGCGTGTTTTTTTTTGACATTTTCATTATTATTATTATTATTATTATAGAGAATTTAATTGGCTACAAAATGGGCGCTCGGTGAAGTCTGTAAGTCAAAAATTGAATGAATTATGACGATTTTACTGAAGTGAAATGAAGATGAAAACTTGATTTTTTTACACCTTTTATTTCAAGAAGTACAAAATCATACAAAATCGGAAAAAAATCAATCGCTACCGCTATTGCAATCGCGTAAACCTAAACCACGTTCGAAATAACGTCCTTCGTTCTTGATACATTGGCGCGCATTCGATCCTGCACTTCAGTTATCGTTATTCTGAATTCTTCTTCGGGCGTTGTTCTAAGGACGCGAGGAAGTGCTTATGCCACCTCAAATTGTACTCCGGCCTAAAACATCATCTTTAAACACTTCCTTAAGTTCTCGGAGAGTTTCCATGTCGGATAAACCACGCCAAACACAATACTTGATCGCGTAACATTGCTACGTTTCAACACTCGCGTTACTTATATTCACATACGTAAAAAACCTGTATGGTTAGCACGTACACGTCTTCTTTAAACTCGCACTGTGCGACGACTACTGAACGGATTCCGTTACTTATTGTTGCTATAGTGAGAGAAATGAATCCTCTGCACGATGGCATAGGTTCCAAGTCGATTCAATGAGCGACGGCGCGACGCCAGCGTTGGTCTCTGTCTTTTTGAGACAACCTTTGTATAAAGCAATAAAACATGGTAGACAAAACAGGCGAGTGGATAATTCCAGGTACCTGGAAACGGCGAGGAACGAATAGGCAAAAAAAGGCATCGATCTTGGTTCTCAGCCGATCAGCGGGCGGTTCGAAAATGATGCGCTACGCATGCAGTAAATATATATATATATATATATGTATAACAAAAAAAAAAAAAACATAAACGAATCGAAAATATCGTAACGAGCAGTTCATTTTTTATTTTTTTTTGTATTAATTTTATATTAAAGTAAAAAAAAACAAAAAAAAAAAACGCTTTTTTTATAGCTAGTAAACCAAAAAGGAAAAAGAAAATCGGTTAATAAATAAAGAAAGACTTTGCCTATTTATATGCAGATATTAAATGTTTTGCGTATTTATATATTTGTTTGTGAAAGTGAATTACTGAGAATATGTTGTGCACATTTTAAAAACCCCTTATGTGCAGTATACCCTTATTACATGAAATTTTTTCCAATTAGTTGAAAAACAGCTGATCACAGGTAAAATTACAAAACGCTTCTTATTTGTTTTTGTAACGAATAGATAAAGCTGATGACGACCCTATATACCTAAAATACAATTTTTCTAATAAAAAACGTACAGAAATATATTCATAACAATCAACGTGTGCAGTCATTGAAAACATTTTCCAACCATCCAGAAAGCAAATTCGAACGAGCTGTAAATTTTTGTTGCGTTCAGTATTGAAAAGTAAAGTTGTATGGGAAGAGGCTTTAAATTCCTAAATGTGTTCATAAATTAGTTTAAAATATTTTATGTTTTGTGAATATGTTTAAGATTAAAATAAAGTTAAGAAGTGTGTGATTCGTATCTAAGTATATCTTCCGAAAAAACACGATTTTACAAAACAAAAATTCCGGGCAAAGCTCCGTCGCCCAGGTACTGTATACATTAAAAACTTTATATAATGTTAAATGATAAATTATAATCTTCTATTCTCTGTTTTTGCGAGTGACAAAATTTTTTTAACTTTCCTGCATTAGTAAAAAATTTTATTTTCTTAAAATTTGTAATAAATTATAAATGAAAAATATTTCTAGTTAAAAAATTTGCATTATTTCAATTACGTAATTATAAAAAAGTATTAATTTTGAAAAAAAAATTATAATTATTCTTAAGAAATTTTCAAATTAAAAATTTGAATAAAGAAAACCAGATTTCATAATTAATTAAATATTAGAATGATCAATTTTTTCAACTAAAAATAAAATATTATTTTTTAAGCGCAAATAATATTTTATTAAAATAATATCATTCAAAATTATGTTGAATAATTGATTAAACTTACATTAAATAAACCGTAATTATTAATAACTAATTCAAGAATATTTGCGTTACTCATTAATTGATAAAGATTAATTAAACAACAATATTTTTTCAGAAGTATTAAATAAAACTCTGATCTTCATTCACACCATTCTTTCATATCAGTGTAAGATTTGAGTAAGAAGCAAAGTTTTAATTTAAAAAAAAAAGTTGCACTCAGTTTGTGCTGGTCGTGAACTCTATGACCTTCCCCCTAGATCCGCGCTTGAATACAACGCTAGCGAGTATAAGAACTGTAGAGTATTTTATATGTAATGCTTAACGATTCAAAAAAATCATCGTTCAAAAAAGCTCCTCCACCTATACTAGTGGCCGTTTTCAATTTTCCAGATTATTTGTCTTTTTTTTATCATATCAAAAACATAACATAAACGGAAGAAGAAAAAAATGAGGCTTAGAAAAGACATTTGCTAAGTTGTAATAATCAATAAACTCTTTATTCCCACAATGATCCACTCAGAATAGACAGACTTTAAAGTATAGATACATGTCCTGTTTTTTTTTTGTTTTTTTTACAGAATACACGATACCGATAACAATAATCAATTAGATGGGCTCGAAATTTATCATGCAATCTTACACGGTATGAAACCAAAAGACTGGAATATGGATCAACAAGAAATTACGCAAGAAATGGAGGATGAAATTTCCGGTATAACGAAATGCTTGTAAAATACGCTACCATTAATAATAAATTCTATAATAAATCGAAGACAAAAGAATACCTCAAATACTAACTGCCATTTTTAATAGTGTAAGAAACTTTCATTTAAAATTTTTCATCGTTCAGCGAAAATTACATATGTTGCTAATTCTCTGTTCAGAAATGGTAGATAGAGTCCTGGAAGCTGATGACTTCAACAAAGATGGATATCTCAGTTACGTAGAATACATTTCAGGTCGAAAATCGGAACGTCAGAAACAAAATCAACATCAGGCTGACTTGTAGTACGAAGGAACATGTAAAGATTAATATGATTTGAAACCGGCTACCAAGAGTTGCCCTTCAACAATTTCATTTAAGTGTAAGCACCGTGAAAAAAGGAGGTATCGAAGCCGGCGTCCTAAACAGGCCGATTATAAACACACGTATTGCGGAGTATATAAATACCCATTCGCGCATAAATGTCCGTATTACAAAGGCGTATATATAATTTTTCGAAAATTCCTCTGCACCGCTAGATTAATGTTTATAATTATGAATAAGCGCCGATACTTTTAACATTACTCAACCAGCTACTTTTACACGTCAAATGCATATTTTATAAGCTTAGAATGAGTGCGTGAGTAATGCGTTCGTTTCGCTAGTAATTTAAAAAATTTCCTTTTTCTGATTAGTTACCCTAAAAACATTACGGCGGTACCCCACATTGGTTACTGCGTAGGTTTGACGATGGTAGTCCAGAAAGCCCGTATTACTCTAATCTTCTTTTTGACCCGGTTCTACTTACTCGGTTAGTTTATTTTGCGCTAATTATTTAGTTCGTTGCGCGATAAATTTTGGCGAATTTTCGATTTACCAATTTTAATGAATGTAAAATATTGTAGCTGTTCAGACTGACCTTCCCTGTCGATACACGTAGTTTTCTCTTTGACACATCCTTTTTACTAAGGTCGCATTCGTGAAAATAATATAATAACAAGATTAAATATAAATCTAAAAGTATTAAATTCAGTCGACACTCGCAGTTGAGATGACGGCAGAACACACCTTTGAAGTATCATAGAGTTCTATATAGAACTGAGTATAACCGCATCATCAATAGTTCAAGTATAGAATCGTGTAAACGTGCGATTGGACCGCTTTTATCGCATAGCATATAATCACATTACTACCGACCGGTTTAATCTTTTTCTTTTTTTATGTATTTAAATTTTTTAAATATGGGGATTAATTTTCGATTAATTATCACAAATAAAATAATCCGGAGTAGCGTAATTGAGAAGGACGGACGATAGCGCAAACAGAACAAAAATCAGTGTGTTTTAATCAAAAACTGGAAAAGATAAAAATGCTAATACTTTAAAATGATATTCGGTACGATCAATATACATTCAATAACAATAAATATAATAAATGAGCAGAAACAGTTTAAAGTAACATCGAATAGATAAAAGCATCTTGGTTGTATTTTCCATATATGCCGTACAATTTTTCATTAAGTATATTTTAATTAAAATTAACAACGATAAAACGCAATTTACAAACCAACATGTAATGCGATTGTTATTAATATAATTGAATGATACTGTGTTATTTAATTTTTTATTACCTCTAAGAAAAAGTACAACATTTGGAATAATTTATTATGTTTGTTTCTTCGATTTTATAATAATGTTTGATAGAGTTTGCTCGTATTACCAAAAATAAAATATCCTGTATTCAAACCGACGACAGTTGTATCGACAAAAATTTAAGAGATTCGAAATGCGTGTGCCAATGCAGCAAGGGAAAAAAACAGCTTGCGTACAAGTCTGCAACACAGTGAGACATTTTCATGTTTTCCCGTAAAAGTAGGCTTTTTACAGCCATTCAGGCGTTTTGTACATATCATATCGCAACGTATAAAGCGCTTTGAGATTGAACCTACGTACCGCACCTCTAATTTCCTTTATACATACTATATCGCAACGTATGCGCAAAAATATATATTATCGCAGTTCCGTCGGAACTGTTCCAATAAAACTGCGATAAATTTTTTTCTTTTAGTATCTTGTTTCTTTTTATTTATTTATTTATTTTTGCTAAACGTAAATTTAGAAGAATTGCCTAGTCGGCCGAGAACCTCTCACATCCACGCTTATTCAATAAGGTTGTTTCGTAATTATTATTATTTCTTTTTATTCTAAATCGCCGCACAATATCGAGAAGGAAATGCAGCTGCACCAAAAAGACAAATAAACCGCAAATACAAATGCACGAAACAAATAACACAAATTACTACTCACACATAAATTAAAACATACATATTCTACACCGAAATAATCACAACATTAAGTAAAATATAAAAATCTGGCCTGTTTAATCCTTGTGGCTTCCAAGATCTTCACCGCTTCGGACGATGTTGTCCTTCGATCGTTTCCGCTACCCGTACGCCTTCGATGATTCGCCTCCGGTAGATCTTGATCAACGTCCTTAATTCCGGCAGTTTTTAAGCCGTTGTATTTTTTTTTTATGGTAGGTCGTGTGAAGACTAGGGTTTTTTGACTGGACTAGATTCTTCGCAGTGTTATTAAAATAATTATATAATTTTTTTTTTTTTTATTAGTTTATTTTGCTCTGAGTAGCTTAATTTAAACACGAGCCGTGGCACATACGTAAAATAACAAAATTAATGATAATATAACGACTCTTACGAAATGACGCGATTTTGAACCAGCGTGAACGTTATCTGTTTCGATACTGCTCTCGGCCGAAGCACAGGCTTCCCTCGATCTCTTATCATTCTGACAAGTCATTGTCCGCGACACTTTGAAAATTCCCTTTTTACCGCTAATTCCGACTTTAATACTATTAATAATAACCATTTCTGTTCTCTTTCTTAATTTTAATTCATCTCGCAATTCCCCGGCTTATGCATTACCTGTCGACTCGTATTTGGAATTTATTTAATGAATATACATACTTTCCGTTTTTAACCTTCTAAATATTCCCACCGAATTACGCAATACTTTACGGCTTTACGAAATAATTTATTATTGAATTTCTTTCAGCCCAGTTATGGCTATAACGCCATAATATTTAACAACTAACTACCGCTAGTACAAGGTTCCTTATTTACATCATTATCGTCAGACAATGGCCGATGGTGAGAAAAGTTCAACACGTAAGCTAACGTACGTTCGATACGTTTCGAGTAAAGATTCCGTCGATGCACGTCATATTTGTCGAGAGGTACACCAAATTATTCAGCTCACAACCGAACGTTTCACTCATGAATTGACGGAATCGCAATCCTTCGTCCAAACGGAAATCGATGTTGAAATCACCACAAACTACCATCGATAAATCGTACAGCTTTATTTCATCGATAACGAGAAACAGACCTTTCAGTTTGATCGAGTACGGCAGTAGGTAACGCCCGAAGAACTTGATCTTATCATTCAACATTGTCCCGTGTGAGAGGTACGTCGAAAAAAGTAACAGACGCTCTCTATCGATCGTCGTTTCGGCTTTGCATATATCACGGACGTCATTTTCGCGGGAAACGTTGGAATGGAGGAACGTAGTGTACACGCCGCACCAGTTTACACGAGATTAAAGTTACATTTAATTTATAATTACTACGGTAATTGTTTTGTGCGTTCAGCAAATGTAAACAAGGAAATGACGTGTGAAATACACAATCCTAGGATCTTCACAGGTCTTTACAAGCCGTTATAGGAAACACTTCTCCATTCCGCGACGATTTTCGAGTTTATGTGCCAAAGTAAAAACATGGAAATATTAGTAATCAGTCGTATCACAGTAAGGACATGAAATTTTCGTAACGCTTTTCGAGTTTACGTGCCAAAGTAAAGACATAAAAATGTCGAAAAAGGAACAAAAAAACAAACCTCAATTCTACAACTGTAAAATTCTAATGGTTTTCTATACAGTATATGTTAAAGTAAAAATTAATTAAAAGGCATCATTCAGAAATATAGATTGAATTGATGAAAATCTGGAAAATAGCTCGGGCGCTGATGCCGCCAAAAAGATTCGGGTACGTCTGCTACCTCAAATTTGCATTAGTGATAAAGTTTTACCATTCTAATATTTCCTATTCTAAACCGTATAACCGCACCTTGCAACCTTCCTGCGATAATTATACTGACCAGTAGAATAGAATTTAACGTAAATATATATTTTAAATAATGACAATGATAATTTTCGCGACTTAAAAGAAATTCTAAATTTTAATGTACGTCCTTAATTAGTTCAAAATTTGATAAAAAAAAAGCAACAAAAAAACGAATTGTTCTGTAGCCCATTAATTTACTTAAAATTTGATATTATTATTGGATTTTATCTCTCCTGAGGTGTGACTGCAAAATTAAATATTAAACAGAATTAAAAAAAAGAAAAAAAATGATCTAATTGCATCGTTCTAGAGATCTTTTTTTTTTTTTTTTTCTGCAGATAAAGATGTATCTCGTTTGAAGAGCCAAATATGGATTTTTCACACACGATTAACAGAACTGCTGATACACTTTAAAATAAATCAAATAAACGTGTTTGTTAATAAAGCGGCATATATGACACATATGTACACTGTAAATTTATGATTAAACATACATTTTGGAAACTACAAACTTCCACTTCCGCATACTGATAAGCCAAGTTTAATTTGTTCTACTGCTATTCCTTTCGTTGTTGTGTATTAAATCGGCCAATAAAAGTAAAGCGAGTACAGAGTACCGGAGCTGCCTGGCAGTAAAGCAGAGAACCCAGTTTTTCTTCATCAAAAAAAAAAAAAAAACAGAAATAAAGAATTTTTTTGAGGACAGTTTAAAATACTGCTCTAATTTTCTGACTTTATACACTATTCGACATAATCCACCTTATAACTCTTTGATCTTGTTCCTTTAAAATCTGATATAATTTCATCAAAAATACTTTTATTAAAAGAAAAAGAATAAAATTACAGTTTAACTGCACACCGCGCAGATATTAAATTTCGCGCGTTGCAAAATAATATGAAATAATGATTAAAAGTCAACAAATTCGAATTATTTTTTATTTTTAACGGTATAATCATTAATATTTTAAAACTTACACAAAATAATGGTCTTCATTCACAAAGCGGAGCGGACGTAAGAAGTATATTCAGTTCCCAAAGATCACTGACAAGTTTTAACTGAAATACAATTTGAACAAAAAAATGATAACATATGTCATTATTAAAAGTTAAAGCTCTCTTAAAAATAACGCAACTTTTCCGAAATAAGGAACCTATATGTATTCGTAGATCAATGATAAATTTAATCTGTGTGAACTGAAACATTTATTAGTACACTGTTATAAAGCAAAGTAAGTATATAAAATTTGATCACTATTACGTTCGCAAATTAAATAATCTGATAATGTATAGTAGATGGTAAAGTATAAATTTTTAATGTGCAAGTTTTTCCATGAACGACAAATACTACGTTTTATTTTAATTTTGTTTCTTGTTTACATGGAGGTCATATGCGAGATTTTTTATTTTAAGAAACTTAGTTAACTCCCCAAAAATGAACGCGAATATTTCGATGTTATCAACTGATTGTTAATTATCATTACTTCGATTGTCCATTGATCAGTTATACATTCGGTAGAGAACAGTAAGCAAAAGAATTAAAAAATCAATTTCGAAATTAATTTTTTTAAAAAAGTATATGCCGACACTGCATCTCTGTTTTACTATTCTTACGGTTAACTGTGGAATTCAAGTACCAAATGTTCTTCACCTCACCACTTGTGCAACACCATCGGTCGCTGATAAAATTGTCGACGACCAAGATACACATCTGCAGCTCAATTTCATCAAGAATCTCGAAATCTTAATTTTGTTTTGTCATAACTGCAACATTTCATGTACTGCCCCCCCAAAAAAAAGAGGCGGAGTCCCGATCACTGCCGCGTAAAACAGAGCGGGCGGAAAACTTTTGTCGCAACAAAACAGTCATCCGCAGTATTTCAAATCTAGTGTCAGATGGAACCAAAAAAAAAAAAAAAAAATCTCAGTCTTACAAGTATAGAACCGATAGATGTATTTTCTACTAAAATTATCTATATATATAAAAATGAATCGCTATTTCCCTTGGTCACGCCATAACTTGAGAACGACTGCACCAAATTGGATAATTTTTGTTTATTATGTTCGTTATTGTCAGAGGAAGGTTTTTATTTTAAAAAAATTTATGAAAATCGTACGGAAAACTTTTTAAAGTGTCATAATATGAAAAGTGTGTGAGAGAGTGTATGTATATACGAATACCTGTAGACGACCGACAGAGAAAGGTAGATGATATTTAGAAGAGTAATTTCAGCCGTTTACACAGTTTTCGATATTTGGAAATAATTTACTGGCCCATATGATTTGTAACGAAATAGTTTTTCCTCAATCATTCATCATTCATTTAATTTGATAAGTACAATTATGCATTTATTTACTTATTTAAATTAATTTCTCAGTGATTATTATTATATACGATACAATATCATAAAAAAAATTATCTTCGATTCAGTATTACAAATCAAAGTTTATTCGTACGAATATATACGCAAATTTATTTCTTTTCACGAATTACTTTTTGATTTCCTAAAATAATTATTATTAACGATTTATTAATAATCTTTATATATATATATAACTCTAGCTGACCCAAGGAAATTCGTACCGCCTTAGAAAATAAATGTTGTGTTAACTCATTAGCTGAATTAAATTCAGTTTTTTATTAAGATAAAATTAATACTCAAAATTAATTAAGTGCAATAAATGTACAAAAATCAAAATGAAAAGTATTTTAATTACATTGAAATGAATGTAATTCACGTGGTAGCAAGGCATTATTCCTCTTAATAACAAAAATCAGTATAAATTTACTTTAAAAAATTAAAGTAAATTACTTTGAAAACAAGTTTTTTCGGGCTATACCATCAGTTAACAACACACAGAGTACACATACTTTTTAATAAAGTCTGTACTCTGTGCTGTTAGCTGATGATGGGCTATGCACGAAAAAATGGGTTTCTAATGTAATTTAATTTCATGAAGTAAATTTATACCGATTTTTACGATTTCGTACACATATAATGTCCGTCTAAAATATATAATACGGAATTTAAAACAAAATTTATGAAAAAAATTTATTTTATTTTTTTTGTTGTTTTTAGTCCCAAAGACGGGTTTAAATAATTTTTTAACTATAATTTTTAGATTTTATTAAAGGGTTTCTGTGTTTTGTTTTATATTTTGAATTTCGCTTTTAAAGGGTTATCTGGTGATGAGTTATGAATTTTTTAAAGGTGATTTTTGAGGTCGTTCTAAATTCCATATTATATATTTTAGACGGACATTACATGTATAAGAAATCGAAAACCCCGGTATAAATTTACTTTAAGAAATTAAATTACGTTAGAAATCCGTTTTTTCGTAGCCCATCATCAACTAAGAGCACAGAGTACACACTTTATTAAAAAGTATATAAATTGAGTGTGTACTCTGTATTGTTAGCTGATGATATAGCCCGAAAAAACATGTTTTCAAAGTAATTTACTTTAATTTTTCAAAATAAATTTATACTGATTTTTGTTATTAAGAGGAATAATGTCTCGTTGCCGCTACGTGGATTACATTCATTTCAATGTAATTAAAATACTTTTCATTTTGATTTTTGTACATTTATTGAACTTAATTAATTTTGAGTATTAATTTTATCTTAATAAAAAAACTGAATTTAATTCAGCTAATAAGTTAACACAACATTTATTGATTCTAAGGTGGTACGAAGTTCGCCGGGCCAGCTAGTACATATATAAAATCGAATAGATCATCACTTTCGACACGTATACTAAAAACGTTTAAATACAATAAAAACAAGTTACCTTTTCATCCAAATCAGAATGAGGCAGAGTTCGTATCGGAACGAATATCGCGTATTGTCTTATGAGATATTGAACACATTTGACCATATGATTCGGAATTATGGCAAAGTTTGCATCCTGACCTTGGTACTCTTTCAAATTTTGAGTTGTGTAATATAATCTGTACTCGACGGTGGACTTACCGATTCGAAAATTCAATGATTTTGTTAACCTACACAAATATTTTACGATGTAATAATTACAAAAACACATAACGCACTGGACATGTTAACCCACAACAACATAAATCGACGTTACAAATTTCCTTTTTATACTTGTATGAAAAGTCTATTTACCTGCAAGCATAACGACTAATAAGTTTAACTTCGCTATCAATGTTCAATTGAACCAGTTTCAACTCTCCGTTTTTTAAAATTCTAGTACCGCCTTCTAACTGCGAACGTAATTTTTCTTCTGCAATAAAATAAAAATTTGACTTCGCAATTATTATCAGTCCACTATTAAAAATAATAGTGTATCACGAGTAATCGTTATTACAAATCAATTTTGTATCAGTTCGCTACGGTCTCGGTGCTTAATGCAATTACATATCGGCAGAGTAATTTAAAACCAAATTAAAAGTTATTCTGTTTATCCGTATTTTTAATTCACTTGACCCTTGCAGTTTTACAAGTAAGTCGAGCTATAAACGTACAGGGTAACGAATAAATTACGTTCTTTAATATAAGAAATTTTTAAGTATTACGTTATTTAAAAACTCCAAGTTGGGCGATCGTCTGTAAACAGTTAAAAATAAAAAAATTACAAATGTAAAATGAATAAAAATACGGCACAACAGACTACTTAAAATAAAATATTATTATTTAAAAACATACTCCTAGAAAACAGAAATAAGCTTCGAATTATTGCTAATTTTTTCAATAGTTTTTCACACCCTAATCTGAAGCTGACGGAGCCTCGGTAAAACTTAAAATTACGATGTAAAGTTACTTACAACGGAGATGTTTGTCAAATAATTTTCCCGAAATTACAAATGCTTCGTAATCGGTGTGCACTTTATCAATTACTAAAATAGCGATTCGTAAATATGTGCTTTTAATCTATGTCGGACGCTAATACGACAATTTTCGATAGATACACATATTCCTCCCCTTTACGATAGTCAATAAAGTGCTTTGCAAAATAGATAGTGCCTAAATCTAATATGACACTATTATAACGCAAATCAATGATGCTCTTTTAACGGTATCGCAGGTACCACCGTTAATATAATCAGCTTTTCGACGTCGTTCTATCATTCAATTCAAATCGTTAATCAGCTGATTCGACCGATAACTCGTTTCCATATTATTCGCAACAATCATTATAACTACTTAATCGTGCAGTAGATACTCATTTTGCTCGAACCGTTTATACAACAAAGTACCGTCGCCAATTATTTGTTGTACTGTACTTCACAACGACGCACAGTAATTGTAAAGTGCTCCGGATGCATAGTGGTAACACTATCAGCCGATAATTAAACACCTTCGGTATTATCTCCGTCTCACACGACACACTTATTAACCTTATCGTATTTTACCGACATCTAGTATGGTTATAATAAAATTCGGATACAATAATTGTGTGGCTATTCTACGCGATGATTATTCCTTTCTAAGATTTCTTTCTCAATTTTATCAGCAGAATGTCTTTTAACACTTACTTTCCATTGCGCACAACTCTGCATAATGATAACGACTTGTTTCGAAAATTTTCGTACCATCAAATTGTTCACGTTTATTTCTCATTGGTGATGTAAAATTCTATCTATCTCGTTTTCTGAACTATACAATTTTAAGAAGAACTTGCTAATTACATTCGTCAACTCGATTTTAATATCTGCGATCAATTTGTGTCTGTTCCGTTACCTCTGATCATTTTCGTCATATCAACAGTGGAAATCATATTTAGTAAGGTGTATCATTCGCAGCAACCATAGCCGTTTTTAATTTATCGTTCGCAAACACTTTCACCGATAGCAAAAAAAGCATTCGGCAACAGTAAATAATAATTACGGTGTCACGAAAAAATAATTTGTCAACGTTACAAATATTCAAAATCATTTCTTTATCGAATATTAAAGTGTAAATAATAAATTAAAGATATTAAAAAACAGTTATATGTATAAATTATTGAAATACCTAGCAAGGAAATTTTGTAATTACACGATAATTAATGGTCGATTAAAAATAATAGATTTCATTTCAGTATTTTATAATTTTTAATTAAAATTTATTCTAAATCCCATTCGTATAATTTATATTAGTAATTTGACGAAGACAGAACGTTTTAAACGTTTACCGATAAAAATAACAATATTTAATATTATAAAATACGCAAAGTATTTAATGATTGTAATTATTATTTACGTTAATAACGTTATAGTATTTCATTTTTTAAAATTTGCTTTTTATTTTTAGCGTGCAAAATTTTAAGGGTTGACTAACTAAAAATGCTGTTTGCATGAAAACTAGTCGAAATAAAAGAACAACGGGAAACAAAACAGTCAGTTTATCAAAAGTTACTGAATAAAAAAAAAAAAAAAAAGTTTCGATCTAAGCAAATATCTCGATTATAAATAAACGAAAGGATAAACAAGTTAAAGAAACTTTTCCAGCAAAAACGCATAGATTAAATGTTATCTATAATTTATAACCGTTTAAAAAAAGGGCAATGTGAACGGAGGCTGAGTTTGTCACGTGATCGTTTGGACGGGGAGTTCGTTGAGCAACGAGAGCATCGTATTATCCTCAAATGAATATTTAGAAAATGAAAATTTGGATGAAAAAACAAAACGATAGAAAAATTTATGACATTTCTAAAAAGCATTATTCCTCAAAAAAAAAAAAAAAGATTTTTCAAGACTATAAACATATTTGCTAATGTAACATATTTAGTGTACAGAAAATTATTGTGCCCAAAAAAACGTTGTAATCTTATAACAATGCCCTTAGCCAATCTGATACTAAATGATTTACTAAAAATAGGTGATATTATAGTACGTTCCCGTTATTCTATCTGAAGAAACAGAAAGTTCCTTTTCGAACTTTTAGGAAATGGAAGTTTTAAGAGTAAATTGTACTTTACCGGTACTGCATTACATTCCAGGTACCTCACGCGTCCATTTTAAGGTATTACAATACTGACAGTACCTGCAATGAGAAACGCCAAAAAATAACTAAGATGTGCAACAGACACCTGACTGTACTTTTAGAACGGGATTATTTCAAGTTACTTCCGTTCGCGAAATAAATATTATTAACAACTACTGCTGCACTAATTAAATAATTTCATGCTTTTATGTAAAAAATTTAAGCAACCAGAAGTTCACCTTTTTCCATTCTTTAATACTTACAATGTAACTTTCACTGCTTTCTAAAACAAAATATTCATAATATAAGCACAGTATCTTCATTTAAATTTGTTACCCCTTGGACTCCCGAATTCTTATTGCGTCTCTTACATCGTATCCATTTCCTCCTTGATGGTATCACAGTTATTGGTTCCTTCATTCAATCAGTTGCTATCCAAAACAATATTTTACTGACTCTTTCCCTTCTAATCGTTTCTGAGTGGAAGTCCCATATCGATGTGCTCCCTCGCGAAGAAAAAAAAAGATAATTAACGCTGACACAGAGATGTACAATGTCACGGATGTTCAATTTTTGTTAAACAGCAAAATAACCAATATTTATCCGCCATTATAAAAAAAAAATATTATATACTTCAACAAAAAAACGCAAAACAAAGCATTATCTACGGTTTGTGTAATATTATTTTATAACTCGTGCGTTCAATCTTTTTACAGAAAAAAAAAAAAACACCGAATCGATTTTTCACTCGTGCATGTATTCAAAATCTTATGGATCCACATTTTATAAAGTATAAAACTCCGTAATCGGACCAGTAAAAATGGAATAATTTGGTTCATTACCATTTTTTACACTCTGAATATAAATTCGATCCAATACCTATGTGAATATTTACTCTTAATAAACTCTCTGGCCAATGAAATTGCTTGACTTTTTTTGGTTTTCCAAAGAATAGCCACTTCGTAATATAAACGACGGAAAATTAAATCATTTAATGATCGATTTTTTTTTTCTAAATTATTACATTAATTTTCTCAACATGAATATAGTATTATTTTCAAACGCAATCTGAACATTTCTTCGAAAAAAGTTAATGAATACAAAAGAATACTAAATAAACTAAAAATATGATGAATAAAAGTCGACAGAAGATAAATGAGATAAAACTGCTTTAAACATCAACCATTCCACTTTTTAACTAATTTCGATTAAAGCATTATTTTAAAGTACCTGGCGTAAGAAATGGTGGCAATGAGCAATGTATAAAGTGCACACCGAGTTCATCGACTGCATCATCAATATTGATGTAATCCGTTAGCTTATTGATCAGTGTTTTCATTGTATTAATCATGTGAGTTCGAGTTTTGCTTAATTTCTTATCGTGAGAAAAACCAGCTGCTTCTAAAAAATTTAAAGGTAATCCTCTCCTATATTCTACATCATTCTGAGAAGCACTTTTTAAAGCAGCAGGAATTACCTAAATTTAAATAGTAAGATAAACAAATATATCGCAAAAATTTAGAAAACATTACGCTTATAATTACAATTGTTAGAGCAAAAATGTATACGTCTCTCTCTCTCTCTTTCTTTCTCTACGTCTATATATATATATATATATATAGCTAATTTGCATAAAACAAAGAAAGTTAAAAGATTAAGATTAAGTATCTACCTTTTCCAGTAAATCAACGTAAGCGTTACGCTGATAAACTGAAACGGTGATATGAAGAGAATGATTTTCTGAATCGGTGCACGCTTGGTGAATATAGCCGCGAGGTAAATACAGAAGATCTCCGGGAACTAATTCCACTTCCATCATCGGGGTACCAATATCTTTAACATTAAAATTAGGACTTGAGTAACGGGGCAATACTTCCGCTTCTGTTCTATTAATAATAATGCAATATATAGATTTATTAAAAACATAAACCCTACAAAATTAAATAGCATTTGCCAATAAAGTAACATCCGCGGAGTAATTATCGAAAAAAATTGCGATACAATTAAACGACAGACAAAAGTAATCCCTTCGGTACATGTATTATTTAAAAAAAATTCAGCATAAACCTTTACAACAGCCCAAAAAAACTCGAAATATACTTTAGCAAAATGAATTGAAACAAACATTCTAATTATTACATCAAACCAAAGATGTTTCTCATTAGTAATTCTATTTAAGTTTAGACTGGTCGTAGAATATTAATATCATGCAAAAAAAAAATAATAAAATTCTATTTATTTAAAGGAAATTATCGAATAAATTCTTCCTCGAAAACAAAGTATTTTGCAATCTAGTACCAATCAACCCCAAATCTTTTTTTTGTTTCTTTTGTTATTTCAAAATCAATCGACTATTAGAGATGGCATAAATCTGTACGTATTAGAATTCTTCCACTTCTGTCAGTACAAGACATAAAAAAGTATTTTTAATAATTCCAAAAACACTTTTTAGTTTTCCACTTTCTCTTTATTAACTTTTCAGTGTTTCTTCGTATGTTTTAGCTATTCTTACAGTCCAAAGGTTATGTCACCAAAGATGCACTTTTACAATCCACTTGTAGCGCTAATAAATGTATCACGGTAATACAGGATATTTCGAACAGTGTCGCGAGAAATCATCATTTGTCTGTATGTTAATTTTCTACTTATATATATATATATATATATATATATATATATACGATCCGATATATTTAAAAAATCTAGAAGAATATCAAGACGTCAGCTGTTAGTGAAAAAAAAACAAAGTACGTATGATATAAAAAAATTAGACCCAAAATGTAAGATAATGGAAAAAAATTGTAGCTAACTTGCATGTATCTCAAGTTAAATTATGTCGTATTCACAGAATTCCTCCTATAATGATGAATAATAGTACAGAATTAGTTGTAGATAAAAAAATCCTTGAAGTATAACTTATCTTTTCCATGCCTAAATAGTAATATTTGAAGACTATAGAAATAAAAAGTGTGAAATAATATAAATCTGCAAGTATTTAATGAACAAATGGAAGCTCTCGGAATCGGAACTGTGTAGCTGTGGCGAGACTTAAACGATGCCGCACTTTGTTACCTTGTGTGAAGTATACAGTTTCAACAAAGGATTGACTGGGTTACATTCTCTCGAGGAAGGTGCAGTAGAATGGCTGACAATTGTTAATTTATAAATAGACGATATATTGTTTTTGCAATTTTGTATTTTTAATCTAAAGTTTTACTTTGATAAGCGCGTAACTGATACGATAATAATAATAGCGCAAGAAGGGTATTCGTGAAACAAAAAATCTTATCAAAAATAATTCGTTGAAGGGTCGCAAGCAAATTCTCATAAGTAGAATTTCGAAAATTCTAATGATTTGAAGATCCTACTATAGTTTCAAAAGTATAGCAGGTGTTAATAATACGATTAAACTGTATTTTGCAGATTTTATCGTGCAGTCAAGACGTTACAATACAGCCTAGAAATTTATGTATAAATGAATACAAGTATTACTGTACATTTCAAAGCATAAATATTTTAATTATTATAAAGTATTCTAATATTACGTTATCAATAGAAATTCCAAAAAATACACGCATCAAGGATGCACCACATTATTAATATATCCAGAACGAGTGACTATAAAAGTGACAAAGAAATAAATTCTGTGGACGCTCTCAAGTCATTACAAACCACAGCTAACTGATTATAAAAGTAGTAATGAGTTACAAAATTTAAAAATTACGAAAAGAATTTAAGAAATATTTTTAAATTAGATTAAAAGATCTTCGTAACAGACACATATTTTTAGTTCTTTGTTCAAAATTTTAGGAATAACTTAACAATTCGACTTTTATTTCTCTTTACCGTTTTTTTTGGTTTGAAAAACCATTGTATTTTTCCGATACAATATTTGTGATGTTTTTTTTTACACTGAAAGTCGTAGCTTTTAGTTATGTATTTTAATCTCATACTACTGTCAGCTCCATTGATTCCTTAAATTAAAATTCAATTTTATTAATTATATAAAATGATTGCTAGAAGTGAAGAACATTTATTTAATGCTAAAAAGATATGCGCTTAAATATCATTTCATTAGATTGAATAATAAAGTGCAAGTGGAGCAATTATTAATTTTGAAAAAATAATTTAGCGAACATGTAACTGCTGTATTCTGTATTGGGTAGGGATGGTTCACGAACAAGCTACAGCAATATATCATTAGCAAGATCAAGAATATAATCTTTTACTTACCCACTTTCGCAGTGTAATTATAATTTTAATTTATTCACCGTCTTCTATCCTCTAAAATTTCGAATCATTCGTATTATTGTTTAATCTTTTTTTCTTTAAATATATATATATATATATGTCTTCTTAAAAATTCGACTATTCTTTTTTATCAACTTTGGTGCATAATAAAATACTCTTTTTCCTATATACATATACTCGAAAACCGCTTTTATTTGTTTTAATAACTGAGGAAAAATGATATAACGTTACAGTCTGTTTGCCCGCAATAAAAAAAAATCATTCACTGTCTACAGTGAGAATAATTTTTATTTATTAGAAAAATTCTTGAAAAATACAAGAAAAGACAATTCAGCGAAATATAAACAACAGATATATTCATCAATTATTTTCGCTGATAAATTATACAGAACGTGTAGAAGAATGTTGATACAAAAAATCAAGTTTAGGTCGAAATGTAATTGCTGTGAAATATCCGTTCATTTATAGTAGCATTTACTAGTTTTATCTGAAAAGTTCAATTAGAATAAATAACAGCATCTAATTTTAAAAAATGAGCGAATTGTTATTTATATAAACAAGAAAAATTTATCCGAATTACCTTGGTTCATACACCTTCCAGTACTTCTTCCCTTCCAATTGTAAAATAAATGCTTCTATATCATCGTAATGTGGGGCAAACCCTTGCGAATCGGGTGGTGTAAGATACGTGTTGGATCCGACGTAACTTCCGAAATAGTCCTGAAGCGTAACATTTAAGAAATGCACATTGTCTAAATATAATTGAGGATTTAATAATCTTACACTGCATTGCTGTGCATAAAAGTCCCATACAACGTGTGGTTCGGCTCGACCGTCTGGATTCAACGTTTCACGTTCACCGTCCACATATAATGTAACATCCAAGTTGTCTGTGTAATAAACGTTATTATTCCTCAATATACAATCAATATCTTCCGTAGTTAATAAACCCGAATAATACGTTTCCATTTCACGTTTGATATACAACGGTTTCTTTTCCCAAAAATTACTAAATTATAAAATAAAAATTACACAATTTCATATGGTAAGCATTAATTTGTTCGGCAGTATTTACAAAATACAAATATTAAATAAAATACGGTTAAATATGATAAACTGATTCACACTCTTACAAGATATTTAATGCGGGAAAAAAAATCATTAATTTTAATGCTAATAAATTTCATGTTTAAAGGATTTTTTTTAAGTATACATTTAAATATACATTTACTTCCAAAAAATTAATCATTTTTAAATATTACTAATACATACCTCATAAAGTAATCTGCTTCAAACGGATGCAGTATGTAAGACAGTAAATGTAAGCCATTATTAAGTTTGTTGGGGAAAACGCTAAATTTATTCTGTACGTTTGTTTTATGATTTTGATTTAGCAACTGATTGTCCTTTACCAGTGCAATTTCGGAATGATTGCATTCTACTAGTTCCGATCTTTCAGATTTCATGAAAAGATTATTACTTTTCATCTTCAGCGGTTTTTTAGATTTTCCACTATTTTTTTTTTTTTTTTTATTATCCGTCGCGAAGGCTAACTCCTTATTTTTAATTTTCAATTTATTAAGTTTATTTTTTTTCCTCTTCAGTTGATTCTTTTTCGATAATTTTGAGTAGACAGAAAATGCAGATTCAAGTGAAATATCCATTTTGTAGTTAAAAAATCAATCTTAACAACGAAAAGAAGAGAAGTATAGTTAATTATATTTTCCTTTATTCAAAGTCATAAAATGATTTTTTCGTTTAATAAAAGGATATCAGCACGTTTATTAAAATCAAAACTCAGCTAATTTTAAAATAGTGCAAGCACGACACACGGAAATTTCAATACACCGCGGAGAAAACATATAACAAACGGTAACCTAACTTATTAAACAACGAAGCTGGAGTATCGCCATGCAAAAAAATCCATTTGCAATAAGACACGATCGTACTGTTTTATGAATGCAATCGGAACATCATAAGATACGTAGTTGACGTCATGTAAAGTTTGTTTATCATTAAAAGTTACGCTGATATGATGTCATTACCAGAGTGGTTATTTCAAAAGTCAATAAACGTCTTAGTCACACGATTTTTTGATAGTGTGTTATTGATTAATTCGTTATTCGATTTTTTCTTTTTCATTCATATTTATTCAGTTAATTTTGTGATATTTTTTTCAAAGTTTCTTTTATTTCATTCAAATAAAAATACAGTGGTTTCACAAAGCACGTCGGAGTAACGTCACATCTCCTAAAAATGGAGTGATTGTGATGCAGGTTCCCAGTGAAAAAGTCTACATTGAACGTCTCGTCAACTGAGAATGTACTGGTAGTTAGGACTGTTGATATTTTTTCAAATATCGGATTTTCGATATATCGATATTTTTTAATACATCAATATCGGAGTTGATATATCGAAAAAATATCGATACTACGATATATCGATATTTTAGGAACAGTACTATCAAGAAACACTTCTTGTATCAACTTTTTTAAAATACGTGCACACAATGGAAGAATTTGTCGAAGAAGACATATTTTGACATTAAACTATTTCTATGTAATTAGATATTAAATAAATTAATATGAATAAACAAGTGTTTTTCCGCTGCATTATAAGAAAACGGTAATTTTTTATAACCTCTCTTTAACTTCGCTCACTGTTAACTACAGACTAAATAGGGGTAGAGATGCTAAGCTGTTAACGCTGACAGTGACAAGTAACAACAACAGTAAGTAAAATAGGTACTAGGTATTATAGTATTTTTTTTTTTATACTACAGAGGTATATCTATTCTTCTTCTTCGGGTGCCATGTTCGTTGTCAAACTTAGGCAATCATCTGGATGACATTTCTATAGGCCTCCCTGTCGACGGCGAGTCGGAAAAGTTCCTCAACACTCCTATCGGTCCGCTGCCGTATATTGCACAGCCATGATAATCTTTTACGGTCGATGCGGCGCTTTCCTTCAATTTTACCCTGTATGATCGTTTGCGCCATTCTGTACTTTGGTCCTCTCAGTATATGTCCGAAATATTCTAATTTTCGTTGCTTGATCGTTTTCAAGATTTCCCCCCGTTTTTTTTGGAACTCTTGTAGTACTGTTTCGTTGGTAATGTGCGCAATATATGGGATTTTTAACATTCTTCGTAAACACCACATCTCAAAGGCCTCTATACGGTTCATAGTTTTGACTTTGAGCGTCCAGGCTTCACAGTCATAGGCCAGTATAGACCAGACGTAACAACGAAGCATCCTTAACCTCAGTGTTTTGTTTAGGTGATGACTGCATAGCGTTTTTTGAATTTTAATGAACGCGCTTCGTGCTATTTCAATTCGGGTTTTAATTTCTTCGTCCGCATCTACTTTCTCATTCAGCCAGGCTCCTAGGTATTTGAAGTGCGTTACTCTTTCTATTTCCTCACCTTGTATGTACAGTTTCGCTTGCCCGACATCCTCTCGGCTTACTATCATCAACTTTGTCTTCGATGTGTTTATTCCGATTCCTTTCTGTATACAAGCAGCATTTATGGCGTCCACTAATTCTTGCAGATCTTCTATCTTCTCCGCTAACATTGCGGTGTCGTCTGTGTATCTGATATTGTTAATAATCTCACCGCCAATTCGAACTCCTTTTGCTCGTCCTTCTAAGGCTTCTGCGAAAATCACTTCCGCATATATATTGAATAGTGTTGGCGACAGTACACAGCCCTGACGTACTCCCCGACGGACAGAGATGTCTCCTGTTTGCGAATTGTTCCCAACTTGTACTACAGCGGTTTGACACGTATATAGATTTCTCAAAAGGCGCATGTCTCGGTCGTCTAAACCTATCCGCTCTAATATTTTAAATAGTTCGTCATGACGCACTTTGTCAAACGCCTTTTCGAAATCGATGAAACAAACGAATACTGTTTTCTGAAATTCCCTACATTTCTGAAGTAATACATGCATACAGTATAAGGCGTCTCTGGTGCCGAATTCGCTGCGAAAACCGAACTGTTCGCTGCCCATCATACTTTCGCATTTATGTTGAATCCGATTTTTGACTATTCGTAAAAGTATCTTCAAAGTATGGCTCATCAGTCTAATAAGTCGGTAATCTCCGCACGAGGCCGGTTTGTTCTTTTTTGGTATTGGGACGAAGGTGGACTGAAGCCAATCTCTCGGAAATCTTCCTATCGATATTTCTAAATAATAATATCGATATTTCGATTTTTATTTACAGTACTACTGGCAGTGTACATTAGAATTTGGACAAAATCCTTTCCTTATCACTTATTGAATATTATAACAAAAATTATAATATTGGGTATAAACTGAAGTATTATAATTTCTTAACGTCCAAGATTTACTGTTAGTGAACAATCACTTTATTATGAAATATTTCATGACAACTTTTCATTAATTAAACAAATATTATTTATTTGTAATCATAGCTATACATTTGTTTTTAGTAAATTCAAAAACACAAAAACAGATCCTTTTTTACACATGAAAATCTAAACTAATGTAAAGCAAAAGTTAAAAAAGAAAAAATTCCTACATAACTGGCAGCAGTTCAGTTTTTTCTTACTTTTGAAGAAATTTATAATTTTCTATTTTTTATTATAACGAGATGAGTAGCAATCTTTTTATAATATTTCTTTAAATAACCTGTAGATTGTTATCAGTTTCATTAAGTTTACAATAAGCATCTAATATGTCATGCTAACGGCATAACCACACAAAAAAAAAAAAAAATATTATTTACTTCATTTGGGAAAATTTTTGTTTTTATAAGCTCGTTACGTGCTGTTTTGAGTTTCAGTGGTTGAGTGTAACTGTACATTTGGGTAGATGTGGCGGCAAAGTGTGTCAGGTAGTAAGTAAAGTTGTAATAGTGTGTAGCTGCATATGGTCTTTCGCTCTTTTTGGTAATACTTTGGTGTACAGTGTAAAGGAGAGGTGCAGGTATATGGAGCAGTTTTGTTTTAGATAAGAGATAATTTTCAGTGAACACTAATAAAATGTGCAGTGGCTGAGTCAGGGACGTATTTTTATTTTAAAAAATTTCTTTCAGTGATGGAAGATCTGCTGTTAAACGATAATGTGGTCAGTTCTCCTGTTACAGATATGTGGTACAATAAGTAAATATGATGTTCTATGTATATATGATTCTTGGTGTGATCATTTGTAAAAGGTATATAAATGTTAGGAAGGGTGTAGATATTGACTTAAATGTGTATGGTGTAACGGTATATAATTTGGTAGGTAGTTATCTGAGCTAATACATCATACATTTTGTTCATACCTAAATAATTTTTACACCACTGAAGAAAACGTGAATTCTCTATTTTCTGTATATATATGGAGATTACTTTCCTTTTCTTTTTACACATATAAAATAAAAAGAAATTTTTGCAGTCATTATTTCGCGCTGTATATAAATTTAAAAAATGAAAGTATTATATATACAAATAGCTGGAAATAATTGAAAATTGATCAATTAAAATTTGAGAGCACCAGACATTATAAAAAAATTATTCAATAAAGAAATCTCTCTCTATATAAAATAAACTATTTACAGTTATTTATTTACATTGCTTTTTAAAAAATTCGATAATGCATATAAAAAATTCAGAAAAATGAGAAACTAAATTTATAATATGGGCTGATCGGTGCATTCTCATAAATAGAACAAAAAAGAAAATGATAGGGGAAAAATCAATAAAACTAAAAACTGTTCATTTTAATATTCATGATTTTGACTTTAAATGTAGCTATTATAATGCTTTAAGTTTTAAACCGAAAAATACATAATTGACTGATATTTACTGTAAATTATATCAGGTTTTGATATGGATCAAAGAAAAAGTGAAATTAAAATACAATGTAATGCAGCAAAACATGCTTTGAAAAAAAGCTTTATTATAATTTTATTTTTCAAAAATTGCTTTAAAAAAAATTTGAATCCATAACTTAAAAACCCTTGGTTTTTAAAGTGACATGGTTCACAGTGTAATGAACAGAATCTGCAAAAGTAACATAACATTTTCTTAATAAATTTTTGATAATTGACCATTTTACTATTCTTCCTTTTAGCAAAATAAATAAATAAAAATGTTAACCAAACTTTTATGTTAAAAATGTCTTAAAAAATTTTTTGCTTACAATAAACCTTTAGTTGTGCCATTGGCTACAGAACGATGAAAATTATTTTCTTAATAAATTTCAAATTTAAAACAATGAATATAATGATTAAAATAATATAGTGATCATTATAAAGTTCTGTAAGATCAGTAACAATTGAATTATTTTTATTACTTTTAACAGACAAAAAGAATGAATTGTCAACTATCATTGCCAGCTGTATTTACACTTTTCAATTTCAAAAAGATATTGATCGGTGTATTAATAAAAATTATAACTAAAAAGGTTAATTTTTAAAAAATTTGCGGATTCCTTTTGTAAGCACAAAATGAAATTTAGAATTTAGAAAAGTTGCTTTCTTCAATTTCCTTAGCTTATTTACTTTGAAAGCTCTGGTTATGTATTCTGCTATTTATTTTTTAAAACTTTTACTTTTCAAATAATTTGTAGTGTTTAAGCCAAAGCAAAAATTCCAGTGCTCCTGGGTACGAGTACTACGTAGCAAATTTTTTTATGGTGCTTAGCACTGCATACAAACATAAATAAATATTTGTAGTAACACTAAAATATTTGGAATCGTGAATGATAATATGAATATAATACACTATAAGCTACTGAAGGCAGATCTGTAGCTAAAGAAAGAAACATAATAGTTTACATCCCATCCACTTCATCAAAAAAAAAAAAAAAAAAAAAAATTGAAATTTACTACTGAAAGGACAGTAAGTGAAATAGAATTTACACTACATGGAACCAACAAAAAAATGTTACGAACAATTTTAGGATTCATTTTCGTTTTTCTCATTTATGACAAAATGATTTAAAATTTTTAATTAAAAAAAAAATCAAACCCAATATAATAGGAAACCTCATTGTTTTAGCCTATATTAGGATTATTTAAATTCTTTCGTTTTTTGAAACCCTGAAACCTCTAATGTGGATTATTAAATTACTCCCATTATTATGTATAATAACTTGTTGATTTTTAAAGAGTTTTGATGATGAATTTTTGTTTTAAAATTATTGCTCAGTTTATTGATGTGTTAGAATAAAACCACTGAAAATAATTTTATTTTTTCAATTTAAACTTATTCAGTACTGAAATTACTAAAAGTTGAACCGAGGACCAATGTAAGAATTTTCAGAATTATTATGATGATCAAATTAATCGAAGTCTTAATAGATATTTGATAACAATTTAAGAAAGTCAAACGAATGGCGAAATAAATGCATAGAACAGCGTTTGAATGATTCAAATGCAATTTTTCAGCCATATTAAATATTATACCGTTGATATAAAGATAAAATGTAATTTTAATTAAGCAATGGTATTGAAGATTTTTTTTCCCCATCACTCCGGTTCTAGGACTACAATTGGCGTTGCTATTTAGTTAACTAAATCTTGACTTTTTCTATGTTAAGTAAATACTTCCTCATGTCTCTTCTCATTAGAAAAATACATGATTTTTAACTAATATACTAATAACTTACTATCATTTTACGTTACACACAATAAACAATATTAATCACAGGAAAAAAAAAAAAACAACTTTCGCGAATTAAGTACGTTTTATAGCATTGTTCAACACAAATTAGATTTGAGCAAGGATATTGTTGTAATTTGCTCAGGGTTATCCGGGTAAAGGTCGATTTATTGACTTAACAGTAAAGTACACGGGACGTGGCCGAGACGTACGTCGGCCAATAGGGACTAAAACATAGGCGTGCGCAGACTTTATCCTTGGGGGTTACCGTGGATGAAAAAAAGTATACGAAATGGTCTTTCAAGTCAACTATATACTTTAAAATATTATTATTGTGAAGTTCAAAATTCATTATAACAATATTTATAGAAAAGCTAAAAAAATCCTTAATAACACAATAGAGGATTACATTATTTTAAAATATTTTTTTTCAATTTTCTCATCAAAATCATACATTTATTCATACTTATATTATTCATGTGTTTGCAACTTGATTTTTTGACGAAAACGCGAACTGTTTTTCTAACTCCAACTGAACAAAATATGATTATCTTCCAGCTAGACTAAAAATAAAAAAACCGTACAATTTTTATGAATTATAATAAACAGTTTTGAAGTTGTTCAAATCCCTGATTATCATAAATTAAGTATAAAGTAGCAATATCATAATATTTTTAATTTTTTTACATATTGTATTTTTTTTGACAAAGTCAAATTTTCCAGACTCTTTGGGGTTGCCGCAGTAATCCCTAAATGCACGCCTTTATACAAGTGATTTGAATTCACACCGGTTAACGAGTTTTACTCGTGCAGTGATCGTGTTACATACAATGGCAAATTTTTCAGATGACGAACTTATTATGATTGCTTTAATTTTAGATAAAGACGAAGAGGAAGTGAAACGTAAAAGAAGGTTCATGAAGGATGGAAAAAAAGGGAGTAGAAGGGGAATTCGTAACTTTGTATAAAGAGTTGGCAGAAGATGGATCAAAATTTCACGAATATTTTCGAATGACGGAAAATTCATTCAATTTATTGTTGAGTAAATTGGAAGATCACCTTAAAAAAGAAGATACACACTGGAGAAGAGCTATCTCTTCTACAGAAAGACTTATTGTGTGTTTAAAAGAAGAGTTCTCAATAATTATGATGTAGATACTCAACATAAGTTAATGTAGATTCCCTCAAGTTTTGAACCTATTTTTAATAGATTTTGTAATTTAATATTTTTTAAAAAAATCTGCTGATAGTGTAAGAGACACAATTATTCCGCTGCTTTTCCGTTGAATAGCGTATTTACCGAAAATTTTCATTTAATATAACGGGCGCCAATGGCACATCACGGCGTACCACGACCAGAATAACTCTGCCGCGCAGAGCAATTAGGTTTTTTACACGTATGTCTTCATGCGAAATTACAATTAAAACCTTTTCCACCAAAAAAATAACACTTTGTGTATTTTTGTTTAACAGCTTTTAACCCCTTTCCACCCCTTAAAATCTGAATTTTCAAAACAGCATTTTTATATGACATCCTCAGTATATATACTGTATTCACATGAAATGACACACGATAATCACGATTTTTAGTGTTAGTGTGATTTTTGGTTTCCGAAAAAATGAATTTCTGCCCTTTTTCTCCCTTAAAATTTTGGGGATGAAAAAAAGTTTTGCACACTTTTAGTACACCACATAAGGTATCTTCATGCGAAATAACAATTATGTACACCCATTTTTTCCAAAACTATAACGGTTTGTCTACTTTTCGGAAACAGTTTTTAGCCCTTTTTCACCCTTTAAAGTTTGAATTTTCAAAAATGCGTTTTTATTGTTCATCTTCAGTACATAAGTAATGTTCATGTAAAATTTCAATTATCTGGCATAAATGGTTTCAGTAGTAGCGTGATTTTTGATTTTTTAAAAGTCGATTTTCTGACTTTTAACTCCCTTTTCGCCCCGAAAAAATTCGAATTTTTTAATGCGTTTTTAGATGATGTCAGTACATAGTACGGTTGTATTAAGTGCCAATTTTCAGCTTCATAGACTTGATAGTTGCAACGATATGTTAAGCAGAAGAAGCAACTCGTTGCGCAACACGAACACAAAAAATTCCGCTGTATTCACGTCGTGAAAACGTAAAAGTATCGTCTCGAATCACTGTGAGATCACATCACGTTTTATGACCAGAGTACTTGCTGGCGCCGTTCCGGTCGCGCGCCGGACGTCTGTGAATAGCGCTATTTAACTTTTATTATTAAATTAAATTAAATTTTACGTGCCATGTGCAGCAACTATGGCTAGAGACACGGGAGGAGAAGGAGGATTAGATCAGTGAGTAAAGTCCGGACTTAAGAAGGAAAAGGATTAAACTGGATAATGAAGAGGAGTTGTCTTTTAGGATGAGGGGAAGAGAGGAAGGTAGGTTGAAAAATTTCTTTTCAAAGGAATATAAAGGGCATTCGGTGAGGATATGGTGAATGGTGAGGGAAACACTGCACATGGTACACTGAGGAGCCTCGGTTCCATTTAGTAAGTATTCGTGGGTGAGGCGTGTGTGACCCAATCGAAGTCTGGTGATGATTACGTCATCTCTTCGATTTGGAAGTGATATGTTCCAAGGTGATATTGACGGCTTGATTACGCGAAGCTTATTCGTTTGTGATGTTTTCTGCCATTTCCTCTGCCATAGGGTTTTTAAGCTATGTTTTATATGAATTTTAAGATCGGTTGCTGGAACAGGAATGTTTGGCACCGGCAGAGTAACAGCAGCCTGCTTTGCAGTCGTGTCTGCCAATTCGTTCCATTGAATACCAGCGTGGACAGGAATCCGCATGAACGTTACTGCCCGATCTAGTCTTGACGATACTAATTTGATAATTTCTTTGGCTACTGGATGTTGATCGTGTCTGAACACGTTGGACAAGGCGTTGAGTGCTGAGGGAGAATCTGAACATACTACGGACGATTGATGTGAGTCAGATCTCATGAGGAAATCGACAGCAAGCCAGAGAGCATATAATTCGGCAGATAGGATGATTTAACTTTGCAACGAGAAATGTAGTTTTCCGCCGCTTCGAATCTTGTTGCGCACACGTTACTGTTACGTCACGAATGTGTGTGAATCGACCTTAATGCGTTTTTGCACCAGTATCTAGAGGAGTTAATTAAAGTACCACACTTCTAACATTCAAACAATTTTTTTTAAATGTGTACTTCTAAGGAAATAAAAGCGCATATTAGTTACACCTTAAACTACTTGTTTCTTTTTCTTTTTTTTTTTTTTTTTTTTTTTTATAGTAACATAAATACAAAAGTTCAATGAAAAATATTTCTTTTTTTTCCAATGGGTTCGTCAACATGAACATTGGCCCAAGAACTAGGAAAAGGAGAAGAAAGAGAATCAGACTTTAAGCGACGTGAAATATCCAACAAGAATGTATCAAGCACTTAGACGACAGAAGAAGAAGGAAGGAAAATAATAAATACAACGCTGTAAGGAGTAAGAACATTGCTTGTCAACAGAGAGGAGTACAAAGAAGATCACTTTTGTTTGTATTGCAATTAAAAATTCCTTTTTTATGGGCGAAAGGCAGGTCAGCTATGGACACGTCCAGAAATAGAGAGAAAGAAGAGACGCTGATTTAATTTATTACCACATATAAGAACGAAGAGCATGTTGGACAGACTCCTAACATCGACAGAAATGATATTCATCTTTAGCGGATCTGTTTCCTACTAATATCCGAAGTCTTCTTGCCACCCAAAATTTAACAATATACAAATTATTATATAATTCCATCCGAGTCGCAAAGGTATCAAACATAAATGGCTAATACAAATTGATGGGTTATGTTATCGGACCTCAGGGGAAAAAAAACGGAAACTAAAAAAAGTCCATATCTCCTTGAGACCATTTACAAATCAATATATAATATATAAAATAAAATAAAATAAAAATATGTTAATATTAAAAAGAAAAAAAAAACATTACCTCTATATCAAGAAATACATTATTGTAAAAAAAAGTCCAAAGCCCGTTTTATGGCAACCTTATAGTTGATTTATTTTTTCTGAAATATTTTCGTTATCAGAATACAGGAAAAATTAAAACCATCAAATTGTAGAATTTCCGAGTAAAAATTTGAAAATGATTGGAGCAATTATTGCTTACGTTCTGGGAAAGAAAACGAATTTGACCATTGCAATGTAAATTTAGTGAAATAAATATTGTCGATATCTTGTTAAAATAGTTACACATTGCTTTCACATATATTACGATATTCAGGATTTTAGTTTTTGAGATATTTTAATCCAAATGCACACACACGTACACTCAAATATACAATACAAAATAACATATATTTAAAAAAATATTATTCATCATTTTATGTATGTTCTCGAGAATTGCATTTATTTCAGTATATACTCTCATATATTATAAAGAAAAAAAAAGTTTAAATTCTCGCAGTTTGGATGAAAATGAAAAATTAAGGAAGTATAATAAATATCCATACATATCAACTTATTAGAGCAACAATTCGTGGTCATTCGAAAAAAAAAAAAAATATATATATATATATGTACATATGTGTAATTACATAATATTAAATATTAAATTTAATAATGAATAAAAATACTAATAATATTAAAATTAACAATATAAAATAAATAAGGAACATAAGGCAATTATTTTATCTCAAATTACTGATTTTAAATATTTAAAAGATTAGGATCGTAACCGTCTTGTTGCATTTTCAATTTTACAGCAGCAATAGGTACACCAACCTGACACATTTTCCGGTATTTGATCAATTCAGGAGCTACTTCATCTTCATTATTAGTTTCATTATTAGTTTCATTATTAGTTTCTTCATTAATTTCATCCTCACCGCCAATTGTACTATTTTTTATCTGTTAAGAAATAGAAATTAATTTAGCAAAGGTTACTTACTGATAAAGAAAGAGAAATTTATTTAGTAAAAGCTACGTAATAAGTAAGGATTAATAAATATAATTTACTTAACAAACCTTCTTGGTTAACGGTAAATTTTCATGACATCTATATTATCATAGGTTAGTAAAAACATTCGAAAGTACCTCTATTAGTGGCAAAATTATATCGCAATGTTCTAATCGTATTTTCTTTTACTTTCCATTTCACTTTTATTTTATCGATTACTATTATGAAATATCAAAATTTCAATATAATAATAATACACGACGAATATTTGCTTTCCTCTAGCTAACTCTGTAGGTATTTTTATTCAGTATGTATCCGTATTTCAATTAACATATGATAGAAATTTATGTCTGCGCAATTCCACGATTTTTAGGATTCCGTATACATATAATGTACGGAATTCTTATAAGATCGTACACAAATGACAAAAATATCAAATAAAAATCAATAATTCACGAACGGCTTGACTTATAAACTTCAAATTTGGAACATAAATTACAATTAAAATTATCTTTAAAACGATCTATAACTTGAAGATGACCGATTACCCTGGGCGGCAAAAAATCCAAAAAACCGTCAAGAATATATAATATGGTACATAAAACGACCTCAAAAATCACTTAAAAAATCATAACTCGTCACTAGATAAACTTATAACGCTTAAATTCAAAATATAAACTACAATGCAGGAGTACTTTCATAAAATCAAAAAATTACGTTACAAAAGTTATGTAAAGTTGCCCAAAAGTTCAAAAAATGACGTGCCCCCCTAGCGCCGCGAGTATTGTAGTTAAAAATTTTGAACGCGGCTAAAAATACGCGCATCCCTGTATATTTCTCTAGTTTGAAACATCCGGATTTCCAACTTTAAAACTGGACCCCAGGGGCGACGAAAGCTCGAAATTTTGTAAAAAAATATTTTTTTTTTACAGGCACGCGATATATCATTAGAAAGATCGCTATTTGTCGGGAACGGAACCGTATTTCATTTTCTTTACCAAAAAATTCAAAGGTGCCGTAAAGTTCAAAAAAGCGCGAAAAATTACGTGCCCCCCCTAGTGCCGCGAATATTACCGATAAAAATTTTGAACACGGTTAAAAATATATGCTTCCACGTATATTTCTCTAGTTTGGAACATCCGAGTTTCCAGCTTTCAAATTGGACCCTCGGGATGCCGAAAGCTCGAGATTTTGGAAAAAAATATTTTTTTTCTTGGGCTTGTGATATATCATTAGAAAGATCTCTATATGTCGGGAACGAAACCGTATTTATTTTTCTTAACAAAACTTTGAAAGTTGACGTAAAGTTCAAAAAAGCGTGACCTCCAATTTGCAGCCCCCTCCTTGCGACGCGAGTATTATAGCTATAAATTTGAAACATGGTAGAAACTACGCGACTCTACGTATATTTCTCTGATTTAAAACAACCGGCTCCCCTACTTCAGAATGAGACCTGCGGGGCATCAAAAATTCAAAATTTTGAAAAAAAATATTTTTTTTCTTGGGTTTGTGATATATCATTAGAAATATCGCTATTTATCGGGAACGAAAACGTATTTCATTTTCTTAACGAAATTTTAAAAGTTGCAGAGGAATGTTCAAAAAAGCGCGAGCTCTAATTTGTAGCCCCCTCTTTACGACGCGAGTATTATGGCTATAAATTTGGAACAAGGTAGAAAATATGCAACTTCACGTATATTTCTCTAGTTTTGAACATCCAGGTTTCCAGCTTTAAAATAAAACCCTTAGGGCGCCGAAAGCTCAAAATTTTTAAAAAACACATTTTTTTGCCCGAGCTTATTGCTAGTAAATAAATAAAAAAAAAAATTTAATAATGGTCTAACTTATTGATAGAGTCGAAAGAAAAAACCGAATTGTTAAAAAATCATCTCAGTAGAACGACAGTCTTTGTCACATCGCGGAACTATATCGACCTTTTTTAGTAAAGTAACCAGTTCGTCTTGTAACTGAAGGAAGTTTGATAACAAAGTAACCAAATCGCCTCGAAATTCGGTTTTCAAATTAGTGACATTTACAAAATTCGTAAATAATAATTTCGATTACCCTGTCTCTCCCTCCCATTCGCCGAGAATCCAGGATGTAATCACCAACGTACACCAACCTGCCCATAAAACCTTAATATTAGTATTATTAAATCTAAACCAATAATTTAAAAAAATAAATAAAAATTAAATAAAGAAAAAAAGGATTTAATTAATTTTTCTTCATAACCGTTACATTGCACTTCAAATTAGTCTAAGTCTTCGATTCAAATTAGTATTTTGCTTTACTTTTTAAAATTATTATTAGAAAAGATCTCTGAAATTTATTAAGATATTAAATTAATATAGTAAAATAAAAATAGAAGTTTATTCAAACAAATTTTCTTACATACTAAATAATTATAATTATTGTTAACTTTCATACGGAATCCTCAGCGCATGAAACCTCGTGCTTGACTGAACTTGTTTTATATTAAATTAATGTTCCTTATTCTAGACATCATTTAAAAATTTAAATTCATTAATTTTAAATTGCAAATATTGACAAGATTAATCTCGTACAAAAATTACTGCATAACGGATAAAAAAAAATGAAAAATAAAAAAAATTATAATCAAAGTGCAATTTACTAATTATATTTAACTCTTTTCATATTGATTAGTAAAATGTTTAGGCAGTTAAACTTACTAATAACAAAAAACATTTTGTTTTTTAAACTGCAAGTAAAGAAGCATAAGAAATAAATTATTTAAGGGAAATTTCATAAAAGTAAAGTAAAAATATAATGCTCCCATTTAATACCATATACATAATATAGAAAATCCAATTTATTAGTCCAAAAAATTGTCACTTTAATTAATTTTCATCTATTAATTATTGAAAAAAAAAATACTTAAGTCTATACATTTAATAAAATTAATAAGAAAATGCTATCACACATGATGTTGCTCTATAATTTGTTCTTAAAAATTCGGTCCCTTTTACTTTCAAAAGCCGATTGAATATTTAACCTTTATGTTAATACCCAACTTTACCAATGTTGTTTATCACCCGGGGTACCCAGGTATCCACGTACTGTTATGTTATAATTTTTGATATTTCAGTGAATTTCCTATTTATTCGATCAACCATTACAGCTCCAGCTCCCCAGTAGGCCATTCTCTTCAAAAGAGGTATATAATTGTTTACAAAATATTCCGCACAACAAGGCACTTGGCGATGATAAAATAAACGGCAAAGTGATATCCCAACTTACCAAACAAAGCTGCAATTCTACTATGTTACATATTCAATGCCATAATAAGATTAGGCTACTTTCTGAAAACTTGGAAAAAGTCCTCAATTGTCATGAACTTTCACAGTAAAAGTGAGCAATGCAATATCTAGTGAGAGAAGCATTTTGGTCTCAGTTCCGCAAGGTAGTCTCCTGGGGCCCGTCTTATATCCCATATACACCGCAGATATACCTACCTCTAACCAGACTATCTTACCCTCTTTTACGGACGATATAGCCCTACTGGTTTCCTCCGCAAATGCCAACTATGCAAGTTTAGCTATTCAACAGCATATAAACAAAATTCAGACATGGGCAGATAAATAGAGAATTAAAATCAATGAAGTGAAATGTCAGCAGGTCGTATTTACAAATAGATTGATTACGTGCCTCGGAATAAAAATAAATAATAGGGAAATCAAGCAATCAGATTCTGTGAGATATTTGGGAACGTATCTCGATCGTAGACTCACCTGGAGATATCATGTTGCTCAGATCTGTCAAAAAATTGTCACTCGAGCTAGGATACTATTATACCCTCTATTAGGCAGATCTTCTACTCTAAGCCTAAGTTTAAAAAGATCCATCTATCTAACCATCATAGCGCCAATATGAAGGTATGGACTGGAGATATATGAATGCACTTGTGCCAGTAAATTATTAAAAATCCAAACCCAGCAGTCCAAAATTCTCCGAACAATCGCAGCTGCTCCTAAATACGTCTCTAATGTGACCTTGCGCACTAATTTAAATATCCCCTTTGTTAGTGAAGTCTATACCACACAATATAACAAATTTTTTGAAAAATTAAAATTAAATCCAAATCCTTATATACATAAAATGTACACTAAAACACTGCCGGGCATTCCTAAAAGGAGGTTAAAAAGAAGAAAATGGTGCCATGACGATCTTCCAATAACATAATAAATACAATTAGTGCGGAACGCATAATTCATGTATATATATTCATTTTATAACGCTATATGCCAGTATTATAGCGGACGTTAAAATACTGTTAATATCCACTTCACAGTACTAGCAGGATTCCATGGGCCTTACTTCACTGTATAGGTTGCCATGTTATCCTGCTGATTCTATGAAACACGCCTTATCAATAACATAAGTACAATTACTGCTAAATGAATAATTCATATATATATATATATATCGTCGTCTATATTAGATTTCGAGTATGAGATTATCTTCTAATTCGGAAGAGAATTAAAAGATAGATAGCTGCGCAACTGATAACACACGTAAGCAGAAGCGCAACCTAGACCTCCGGATCGGAAGTCAAGCGCTCTAGCCACTAGGCCAAACGCGACGATATATATATATATATATATATATACATACACACACATATATATATAATATTCATTTTATGAAGTTATACGCTAATATTCTAAAAGACACATATAGCTGGCATTAAATAACTTATTAATATTCTCAAATTCTTCCTATAGTACTGACGGGACTCTATGGGCCATACTTCACTGTATAGGTTGATTATAAAACATGCTTATTCCTATTACAATTCTATTATTATCTCCGACTCAATCCTTCATTGGTAGGATGGGTTGACTATTATACGCTTAATAAATATAAGGAAGAGAAGTCACGAGCACTGTTTATGGTTCTTGCCGGTACAATGGAAAAGAGGGGAAAAAAATTGTGGTTAATTTTTCTAAATGATTCATTCTACATTGATACTTAAAATTAAATTAAACAAATAAAAACAAAAAAAAAAATTCTGCGACAAATTTATATTTTTGTAGGCCATTCTATTATTTTAATTCTCTTTACTTTTAATCTTTTCACGCAACATTCATTTTATTGAATCACCATACTTTTGTGATCCTAAAGATATGTTTTTGTGAGAATGTTAGAATTATGTACATCTTTAAAATATCCTAGAAAATGCATAAGAATATTTGGCAGCATATTGCGATATTAATTCGTGCGCTGTAGCCCATTCTTTAGGATAATAAATAAAAATAAATTATAAACAAGTATGTTGAAATGAATATTAAAAAAATCTCAAAATTATTTCAGTTTTTACACAAGCTATATTTTTATATAGTTACATACCTGAATTGCGGGAATTTCAATGTCTTCATTTAAAGCTACTTTTTCAGGCTGTGTTATCTGCGGTAAATTTGGAATTGAATTTAGCTAAAAACAGATAATAAAAAAATAATACTTCGCATTAGTTTTAATATTAAATTCACTGCTTTGCGAAAATTTTAAAATTGGACTACTTGAAACTCGTCAGAACTTGATGGAGTTATAAATTGTTAAACAACGGATTCATTACTTCTTATTTATATTAACAATGGATAAACCATGTGATAATTTAAAAAAGAACATGTATATTGTATTTTAGTGCATTTATATGTTTATTAATGTTTCGGATATGTAAAAAACAAATTAAAAGAAAATATACGATATAAAAATGAAAATTTGAAAATCAACTGTTTGACATAGTAATTTTGTCGCAGGCCGTAGCTCCAACTAAAACAGACTGATCTTTTAAAAGGAGCAGTAATTTTTTAAATAAGCAGAATTTGTGACAAATATTGAAGATTCACACTGATATCTAAGATAAAAAGAACTAAAAAATCTACACTTAGACGAAATAACTCAACAAAACGGTTTAGATGAAGATACACTTAATATGGGAATAACAAAAATAGAAATGAAATGGCATTCCAATTAACACGAAATGCATACAATACAAAATCAATATCAGTAAATACTAAAATAAGACTCTATAATATGTACAATGATTAAGTAGAAATGTTCACATGCAACCGAATGCTTTGATCTAAACAATATAGGACGAATTGAACTTTCAGAAAAAGAGAAGCAAAAAATCATAAGAGGAAAATTCTTGGTCTAAGGAAAGTAAAAGACGACTTTAGATTAAGACCAAATAAAGAACTTTATAGAAAAATTGAAAAACTGTCCGATACAACGAAGAAGAGAAGATTCGTGTTCTATGCATATATCGAAAGAATGAATAAGACTCAATTAATAAAAAGAATCTTACAACATTTCAATAAACTAAAAAAGGGTCCAAGATAGTTCTCAAATACGAAAAAAGGAAGGAATGAAGCAAAAATCAATATACTAACTATTGAAAGAAGAACGGGATTTAAAAAAAAGTTTTAAAAAATTTAAAGGTTTTGAAGAAATTAAAAACAAAACAAAAAAAAAAAAACAAAAAAAAAAAAACTGGGACAAAATGAAAGAGAAAAACGGAACATAGTGAAATGATGAAAACGTACTGGAAGAAGCGAAAAATAGAAAAGTATCTGTTTTTACGTGGTCATAAACGGCCGAATTCAGAGAGAAGAATTAATTATTTATAAATCAAAAAAGTTAGTTAACTGTCAGGTAATGGAGATTTATCTTGCATAAATAAAATAATTTTAGTTTTAATTGAAAGATTTTCTACAAGAGGGACTACTAGCTGATTGTGCAAAGTTGTAGGTTTTAAATACATTCATTTTATATTCGTTATTATTATTATTATTACATATTAGGTATTGGTGCGTGATTTGTGAAATCGTTGAGGTATTAAAATTAACCAATTATTCGCGGCCAATATGAAAATACTCTATTGCACTTGAGTATTCATTGATGTTAACCAGAGAAATAACTCTAATAATGTAAGATTAATTTAACAGGACCGTGGGACAATCATTGTTTGTGGATACGGTTGAAGATCAGTGGAATGAGCTGTAAAAACAGAGATGTTCAATCACAAAAAAAGGTTCCCTCGTCGAAAAATAACAAATGTTGATTTTGCTTTCACGGAATTCGGTTATTTAAACGAATTGTAAAAACAACTGAAAGACGTCAATAAATAAAAAAAACTTTCCTACGATGTAAGACGAGAGGCGGTATGTTCAATTATAAATCAATAAGTAGGGAAAAAATACATTGGTAAAAAAAAAAAAAATGCTTTAAAGTAATATACTATTAAATTTGGACAAATTTTAGTCAGATGTTACAATTGAAGCAAGTCTGAGAAATAAATTGACCACATAGAAAGATGTGTATAAATAGCAACAAGGGCTCATCATTCAACTTCATGATCGTAATTACGGAGAACAGTGCTTGCAAACCTCCACGAAAAACGAAAATAGAATGAAAGACTCACCATCAACACTATCGCTTCCCTGAGTTATATAAACCATGAAATGATCGAGAACAATGCATAAGAAACAATGAATAGATTTTTGGGATCGAAATGGGTATTTTTTATATGCCGCGGATTCAACTGTAGAATGTCCTCAAAACTGTTTCTAGCATATTTATTTAATTTGTTATTTATGGAATTTAAATTTCTTTTTTTTCTTCCGTTTATCTCATTTTCATAATAGATGAAATCTTTTGAGACTCCGTATACTGCACTCTTTTTTAATACAAATACTTCTCCGAATTTTTTATTGTTATAGTTTAACTCCCTTTTTTAAGAGTATCTATAACGGAAAAAAAAAAATGTAATTACGCTTTCTATGACGAAATTAAAAATATATAACCATTTAATACAACGATATAAATTAATTTGACCTTTTCTTTCTTGTATCACCCGGTTTCCTGAAACTCGTTACAAATAATACTCGATATTAAATTATATTTTTCTGACTATCGTCGCTGCAGATTGTCTGCTGTAAATTAATTTACTAATCTAAATGAAGTTCCTTTCGCCTAATGATCAAAATTAATTGTAATCTGACCAAGATGCATAAATAAATATATTCGAAACTAATTTCAATAACATATATATATATATATATATATATATTATACGATAAATGTATATAATCTGATTGTAATCGGGAACGCAATTATAGAAACAATATTAGTTCTCAATTCTAGAAAATTAATTATTACACATATATATATATTTTTTTTAATAACGTTAAGCTAACAGAAATCGTAATAATAAAAATTAGAATACGACGAGTTCAGTAGTATAAAAAATAATAAGCCAGTAATAATAATCAAATTCGCATCATATCAAGAAAAAAAACGCAAGAGAGAAATAATAATAATAAAATTCAAATTATTCGATACATACAGCCGCCTCTCAGCTGATAAATGAAACAGCCTGTGATCGAAAGTAACCTTAAATTATTTCGAAATCGATCAACACGATTCGTAAAGTAACTATCCTTAATACTAAGAATGTGTACCATTACATTATCTAATCCATTTTTATTCAAAAAATCTGTATTTATAGAATAATATACACTTCATTGTCGAATAGTAGAATGGTATCTAGTTAAAAAGTCGCTTTAACAAAACCAAACATCTGATTTTGTTCATATTATGCTTATTACGGATTCATTTTTACATATTCGGATGCCAACATAATGAAAACATCACATCATGTTTCACCGTACAGCATATGAAGCTGCTAACATTTTGACGATGTCTCGATGTCTTACTTCAATGAGTAGTCCCTTTCTCATACTACGTCTGTAGAAGTTTTAGTATTTGGGTTATTTTAATTAAAAATGTTGAAAATTCGATTAAAAAAAAAAAAAAATGACAAAATACGAAAAATTATATTAAAAAACAAAAAATGCACAGTAGGAGAAAACAGTTTAGTTACGGTGAGATTATTCCTTTAATTCTTCACATTTTGCGATTTTTTTTTTATATCGAATTTTCAGAAATTTGAGTGAAATTAATTCAAAGACTAAAACGGTTAGAAAAATAGTATAAGCAAGGAAAATGTTCTATTAAATCTGTAGATTTTTTATATTTGAGTGCCTTTAAAAAAATAAAAAAATACCACATCGTTCAACTAGTTTGAATTTTCGGGTCTTCATATGAAATTTTTCATGATTTATGATGTATTTATTAAATTAGTTCGATGTAAAAAAAACAACAAACAAAAACTATATACATATAAAAAGCATACTGAAATGCTTACAACTCAGCTGAAACTAATCGAGAAATAAGGATAGCCGCGTGCTGAAAGGAACAAGTTGTAGGAAAAAATGGTCAAAATCAGCCTATTAGGAAAACCTAGGTAACCATCTAAAGATTTGATAAATTCTTTTAATAAATAAGATTATGACTTGTATTTAAATAATTTTAATTATTAAATACATTACTAAATAACTTCTTAATACTGAAAAGCCATATGTATATAATATGTATAAGTGGCAAATCCACGGGAAGGGAAATAGGGGACGGACATTTCCTCCCCAAAAAACCAAAAAAATCGATGAAAAATTTTGTTATAACAGAAAAACGTAATTCATACTGTAACAGATTTGTATAAATGTTACCTATGGATTTAATTATAACTAATATTTGATACTGTTTTCTAGTAAAATTATTAATGTTCCCTTTTGATTCTATTTTAAATGCAATTGTCGTCGATTTTTTGTCTTTTTTTATGTTTTTTAAATTTTTATTTTGCAATGTAAATGAAAACAGTTCAATGAGAAATGTATGTATATTTTTTTCTTGCTCACAGACAATAAATTCGGATCGGATTAATAACAAAAATAAAAAAGAAATAAAGTCAAATCAAAATACTATCGTTCTATACTTTCTAGTAATTTACTGTTTCTAAACTACCATTTTAGCTACAATTTCATAATTTTTTTATTTTTCATCTAAAAATAAAACAAAATTTTAATTAAATTGTAAAAATTATGTACTTTTAAAACATTTTTAAATTTCTAAGGAGGCTGCTATTTGATTTTCTTTATGAAATAAGGTATTTCTCAAACCTACTGCTTACCGCATAAGATATTATGTAATTATATAATTTTCCTCCCAAAATTTCTCTCCGGATCCGCCCCTGTATATATATATATATATATATATCAAACCTGGTTAACATGATGAACTAAGATCATTTATTGTATAGTAAATCATATTTTTAGTAAATATTTGTGAGTTGTTTATAAATCTTGGAATTCTGTGTAACGCAATTTATTTTTTAAGTTACTGAGAAAAGTTAAATTAAAAAAATTATTTGATTTTTTATTATAATTTTATTATAAATAATTAAAATAAAATTTTCGAAAACTATTACTTATGTGTACATCATTTTTATAGAAACAGCTGAAGAACTATTAGAATGCAAGTAAACAGATAATCAAATGCTGTTTCTAACGTTATTACTCATTGCACTAATAAGTGGTTTTCAATATACCGTAGAGGGTAGAACATTTCAGTTCATTTGTTACCGCTTTTATTTTATTAAATCGAAAAAGTTCAACTTCAATGAAATGTAAAAGATGGCGAGTGACCGAACTCAAATCATCGAAAATAGCAAATAAAACGAAAAATGAAGTAGTCATCTCAATATACGGGATGCATTTTGGCGATGAGCTCGTGAACCCGTTATATATGCTTATTTTCAGAAAATAATTTTAATAAGGTAAAATTTAGCTCTATAATTGAGCCTTGCGATTTGATGCGACTCGTAACAGCATCCTTACCTGGGCCAACATTCGTCATAGAATAGTTAACAGTTTTAAATGAATAAAATTACCATAAATCGCTAATGTGGAATACTGAATGCATTATGAAACGGTAAGAGCAACAGAAAACAAAATTTACAGCAAGTAAAGAACATTTGATAAAAACCAATAAAACAAAAGAAAAATGCACACAACGAGCGAGTAAGTACGTCGAAACTGTATAACGAACAAGATAACCACGCTACATAAACATTGAACCAAAAATTCGTCATTCAAAAAGTACAGTGACAGCAAAAGTGAAACTTTAAAACTAACGCTATTTTAAATCCAACGGAACATTTCTAACTAGAATTACAGTAGCTTATCAATTTAAGTAACCAAAAGTTATAATATAAGAAATCAATTATCAGGTTTGTGCGAGTTACGGGAGAATTCTGCACTGAACATTATCTCCTACAGTACATTGTTATAAGATGTAGGGTATACATACTCACGGAGTGTGAAATGTGTACTCTGGCAGGACGTAAGGACATTAGCGGTTAAGTGATGTAAGTGATTAAAATTTAATATAGAAACTAGTGATAAGGATCGGTAAAATAAAAAATTTAATTTAATGATACGCCATATTTAAATTAGCCGTATATAATAATTTGCAATCACTGAAACATTCAAGATAATATATCTGCATTACAAAAATTACGTAGAGTCTTGAAGTTTAAAAGTATTTATAATTGCTAAAAACAATTAAGTGATTTTATAATAGACATTTAATACTTCTGATTGAATAATTAAAAAAATACTTTTATTAAAATTAAATATACACACACACATATATATAAACCGAGTGTTAAAAAAATAAAACTGAAAATAAACTATGAAGAGTTTACCAGAAAGTGTTTTAAAAATCTACTGATATCTAAAACATAATTACAAATATAACATTTTAGTTCACATTATTATTATTTCAGTTAACTTTCACAACTTCTGTCAATAGAATAAATTATAAAAATATGAAATAGTTCTAAAACAGAATACAAACTTTAGTTTCCAACAAGCAAATAGTAGCTTCTAATGTTTCCATTCTTCGATCTAATTTTGATAAAGTACTTTCACAAGTATTTACAAATTTATTTAAAAACGATACCGTAGTAACAACGAAATGATTAACAAATGTTATAATCCGCTTTTGATGTATAGGAGGGATCTGTAACATTATTAAAACAAAGTATTCACATTTGCTTCAATAATTTACGAATTGTTAAAAACTGAAACAAATGTCCGTGTTACAATTTACAAATTGAAAAAAAAGTTAAATAGCATTATTTCACAATATTTCTAATTTACCGCACAAATTAATAAAATGAGAAAATTCAGATGAAACCGATAAGCTGAATAGATGTTCTATATAGAAATATTACAATTATGATGAATACAAAAACAAAAAAATATATAAATTCAATTGAATAAACCTTAATTTGCGTAATTTAAAATAGTAAATTACTAAATATTTACATAACTTTAATTTTTACCTTTTGCATATCCATTGTATTTTAATTACAGTGTATCTTCTGGTTGACGTATAAATTTGTAACCATAATATTAAAGCTATATTCTAGTTTCAATTATTTTACTTCCTAAAAATGAATTTCTGGCCTTTTTCTGTTTGTCCGCTAAAAATTAAAAACTAAGATTATGTCTGTTGTTTTATTAGATATATTATTTTACGAAGAACCAAAATCAAGAAATAAGTAAACAATTCCCGATGCAATTCTGATTCGCTATCACGGTAGCCGGATTTGTTAGCTCGACTTGAATTGTAATTCTAAAACTAGCTATTTGCAACGTGACACGATCGCACTATTTGTACGTACAATACTATATATTATAATAATTTAAACTTACCTTAGAAATGGAATGGTAGTATAAAAGTAATGACTGAGGCCAAATGCTTGTAATATTTATTGAAGTACACGAATTATAAGTCAAAACTAGCATTGAGGCTAACTTTTTATTTTAAAATATTTAAACAAATATTACATATTTTATATTAGAAAAATTTTCTTAGTTTTATAATAAATTATATAGACAGTGTTCGTTGTTATTTTAAACGATATGAAATATTTTGTATACAGTTACTATTAACTTTAACTCGAAATTATTTAAAATAAGTACGTGCAGAATAAAAATTGTAAAAATAAAACTAGTTTATTATAATTATGTAAAAATAACAAAGGTTACTGAAAAAATGTGAAGTGCAAGGAAAAGCAAAGCCGTAATTTCAACTAAAGTGAACATAAATTTAATAAATATTTCCTCGGGAAGAAAATGATTTTAAAAAATTTATTTATATGAACAATTTCTGCAGAGGTTAGCCATCGAAACTCATGTAACGTTTTATTAAAATTGTCAATACTTTGCGAGTTTTTATTTACCTACTTGTTTATTCTTTTTATAAAAAAAAAAAAAACACATCTTTATCATAATTGTACATCAACTTATATTTGCATCATTCTGTCAGAGGCGGCCCTGAGGTAGAGCGAGAGGAGTGGTCGCTCCAAGCGCCAAAATGCCAAATGCAAAAAATAATTTCGAGCAAAAAATAAAATTTAAATTCAATAAAAGTTAATTTTTGAAATAAAACTTGATTTTTGAAAAAAGTTAATAGGTTATTATTCATTTAACATAAACTAAATACAATTTGTGGTGTAAAAGTGTCGACCAAAGGGTGCCAAAAGACAATCTTGCTCTACCCTGATCACAGGCTAGGGCCGTCGCTGCATTCTGTTCTTGTATTTGCATATTTAAATATGTATTTAATGATAATGGTAAATAGACAACTATTAACCGAATTTAATTGTAAAAATTATGCAAAAATCGGTTATCATAAAAAATTTTTTAAAGCGTCTTAAGTACTTCAAAAATCCTATATACCTTAGTTCATATTGTATTTTTTTAATATAATAATAAACAACACTTTTTCTATGTTCGAGAGTGTAATTATGGTTTTTCAGATTATTATTGGTTGAATAATTTGTTGTATTCTCGTAAGATTTCTTCTAAAATTCATTTCCCTTTAATTCTTTATTTCATTCATAACAATTATTTATGATTCAATTGTGTAAAGTTTTGTTTTCCGTGTTCTTTTATCAGCTATCAGTGGACAACGTTATCAGCGATCGCTGTTAAACCGGCCGGTAAGTTCGTTCCATTTATACGTATCATTATTAACTGTTTATCTTCTTGCTTATCAACCTTGTATCTGCGGCACACGCGCGCGCGCGCTCGCCTCCGATTCCGTAGGGGTAGCCGCGTTCAGCATACCGCCTGCACCGCTAAACTAGTCGTTACTGTCGATCAGCGCGCGTTTCGCGTGCGAGCATATACGCTTCAACTATGTTCCGTTCGCCTCCGCCTCAGCGCAGGTATTTATCTCCGCAAACTACCGAAATCAGCGACCAGCGTCATTTGCCATCATCCGCATCGGAGTTGCCTAGCAGCAACAATGTCGTCGCTCAAGCAGCTACCAACGGCGGACATTACGTCCAACCCTTAAAAATACGTAAAGAGGGCGATGGTCAGTACGCCATTAAACGGCAAATGTCTAATACATCCACCACTACTGATAGTGAGGATACTACTTGGCACTTGCCTAAACGTACTAGTAAGCAGCCGAAGAAACCAACTCTTTTGCAAAACACCTCCTCTAAGCGTAATATCTTCGAATTTTTAAATCATGAAGGGGAGAGCGTTAACGATCAAGAGATGGTGCTAACAGAAGATAGCCTTAACAATACATCTGTAGCCGCGGCGAATACGAACGCCCTAACTAGTAAACTAAGCAATTCTCAAAATAGTAAAGATAATTCATATAAAATTAAAAAGCCCCCACCAATCATGGTCAAAAACATTTCCAACTATAATGAATTCAGAAAATTTCTTTCGGCAATCCCAGATACGCAATTCATGTTAAAAACAACTTTAATCGGGGTAACCGTTAAACCAGATAACGCGCCCAGCTATAGAAGTATTATACGTAATTTGAAAGAACACAACTACTGCTATTATACCTACTCCTTATCCGAGGATAAACCATTCAGAGTAGTTCTAAAAAATCTACACGCCACCACAGAGTTAGGTGAAATAAAAGATGCTTTAGAACCGCTCGGTTTTCAGGTAATAAGAATAACCAATATACTAAGGCACACAACCAAGGAACCGCTGCCCATGTTCTTCGTCGATCTTGCAACAGCAGGAAACAACACCGAGGTCTTCAACATCAGACACTTGTTGAACACGATGGTAGTTTTTGAGGAACCAAAGAGAGGCTCTAATTTAAAACAATGTAAAAGGTGCCAACTCCTCGGCCATACCGCAAATTACTGCAATTTGCCCACACGGTGTGTCAAGTGTGCTGGCAGGCATGACACAAAAGCGTGCACTAAAAATAACACTGTTCCGGCAAAATGTGCACTGTGCGATGGCGACCATCCGGCAAGCTTCAAAGGCTGCCCCGTGTACAAACAGCAGTCGCAATTTCCCAAGAACTGGATGTCCACTGCCCAGCATCGGGTGGGTAGTGAAGCGCCACATAAAATGCAACACCCCGACCATCAGCACGCTAACAATACTCGTCCGACCTACGCAAATATCACCGCAGTGGGCAACGCGAATAACTACGAAATACCTGCCACGAACAATAGTGGTACGAACTCTACTGCAATAGGTAATGCAGGTATTAAGGGAGCGCCTACCGTTAGTAACTCTCTACCTCGTGATCAGGAAAACTTCAGCATCAACTATGGTAGGAACAATAATATAGAAAACATCTCCATAATGCTGAGTTCTTTCTTAAGCGAATTTAAAACACTAATAAACCCTCTAATATCGCTGTTAACAAAAGTCATCGACAGATTACTCCCATAAATGATATACAATGCAAAAACAGTCACTCAAAACTCCCTGGTGGTAATGCTGTGGAATGCGAACGGTGTCTCTGGTAAGAAAAACAACTTGGAAATTTTCCTTCATCAGAATGTGGTTGATGTCGCTTTGATCACTGAAACTCACCTAATACACGCGCATAGTATGAAGATGAACGGCTATACCGTATATACAGCGCATCATCCTGACGGTACGGCTCATGGAGGCACCATGGTCATGGTAAAAAGCTCATATTGCTAATATAAAAGATTTTCTAAAAGTAACTATGCGTACCAAATTGTAGCAGTCACCATCCAGACAGGTCGCGAGGATCTCACAGTGGCCGCAACCTACTGTCATCCTGGATTCTACATACCGCAAATGGACTTCAATGCAATGTTCAGAGAGCTCGGGAATGCATTCATATGCGGTGGAGATTACAATGCCAAATCCTCTACGTGGGGTTCGAGAACAACTAACGCGCCAGGACGTCGACTAGCTCGAGTTCTCTGCAACAACTCGCTCGGCGTTCTTACACCTATGTCACCCACGTATTGGCCAAATCACGCTAACAGAGTACCCGATGTGCTAGATTTCTTTGCAACGCGGGGACTACACCAGTATCAAAATAAACAGTGCAAAACTGTAATTGATCTTCCTTCGGACCACATTCCAGTGATTGCCATACTGGACACCAAGGCTAAATCACTTTGCAAATAGAGGCATCTTAGTAGCAGACACACAGATTGGAACTCTTTCGCCAGCTTAGTGGAAAACGATGTAAACTTGAATATTAGGCTGAAGTGTGAAGACGACATAGATAGGGCGGTGCAGAATCTAACGGAAATAATTCAAAACGCATGCAAAAGTTCCACTCGCACAAGCAGCGGCCAAAGAAATGAGGACCTGTACGTTCCCATACGGTTAAGAATACTGATAAGAGAAACCCGATCTGCTAGAAAAAAATGGCAGCGCAATCGCTACCCTTCATCCAAGAACTTATACAATGAGCTGCAAAGAAGATTAAAAAAAGAAATTAATGACTATAAAAATCATTTATTCAATCATCAACTACAGTCGCTGAATGGGAACAACAAATCCTTATGGGCCAAAACGAGGAAGTTGCTACATCCAACTACTGAGCCGTTCAATATTAAATTAAACACTGGTCAGTGGGCGAAGACAGACAAGCAGAAAGCTGATGCATTTGCCTTATGTCTTAGCAATACATTCAAACCTAATCCTGATGCAAACAGTGATCACTCAGAATTTGTGGAAGATGCTTTACGTAAACAACCAACGTCGCAGGGAACCATAAAATACTTCTCGCCGAAAGAAGTACTGCAATCTATTCTATCGGCCCCGCAAAAAAAGGCGCCAGGTCTGGACGGGATAACTACAGATATCTTATCACACCTGCCAAAGAAGGCAATTGTGCTCGTGTGTTATATTTTTAACAGCATAATGAGGCTGGGATACTTTCCAAAGAATTGGAAAAAGTCGGTCATCATCATGTTACATAAATCAGGCAAGCCGCAAACTGCAACAACTTCCTACCGTCCGATCAGTCTTCTTCCCTCGCTTTCAAAAACTCTGGAAAGGCTAGTGTCAAAACGCGTTGAATCGCTTATTCAAGAGATCAATCTAATCCCGAATCACCAGTTCGGGTTTCGTAATGCGCACTCAACAATACAACAGTGTCACAGGCTGGTCGACGGGATATCGGCTGCACTCGAAAAAGAAGAAATATGCTCTGCGGTCTTCTTAGACGTCTCCCAAGCGTTTGACAGGGTCTGGCACCCAGGTCTGCTCTTCAAGTTACGTCAGTTTCTCCCCGAAAAACTCTATGCGTTCTTTAAAGCGTATTTGTCCGGTCGTTCATATTTTGTAAGAATAAACGAGACGCTGTCGGAGGAGTTCAGTATCGCATCATCCGTGCCGCAGGGTAGTATAGTTGGTCCGTTGCTCTACTCCATCTTCACCGCCGACATACCCATATCAAGTCAAACCATCCTGGCGACATTAGCGGACGACATAGCCATTCTCGCGGCTAACAGTAACCCGTTCCACGGCAATTTAGCAGCGCAGATTCATTTAAATAGAATATTGGAATGGGCTCGGAACTGGCGTATAGTATTTAACCCGTCAAAAAGTCAGCATATCACGTTCACCACCAAGCAGGTTACGTGTCCTAGTTTAAAACTGCACGAGGCGGAAATTCCGCAGACAGATGTTGTCAAGTACCTCGGCTTATATATGGATAGACGGCTGACGTGGCGGTATCATGTAGCTCAAACTAGAAAAAAGATAATAGCTTGCACTAGACTACTTTACCCTCTGCTGTCTGCAAAATCAACACTGCACCTTAAATCTAAGCGGAACATCTATCTTTCAATTGTGGCGCCAATTTGGAAATATGGCATAGAATTATACGGTAGCACGTGTAAAAGCAACCTCCTAAGGATCCCGCAGCAGCAGTCCAAGATACTGCGCTCTATCGCATCTGCTCCAAAATACATCTCGAATTCAACGCTTCATACCGACTTACAAATACCATACGTCAAAGAAGGGTACGTCCAGCAATACCAACGGTTTTTCGACAAGTTGCAGTTCAGTTCAAATCCAAATATAAACCGAATGCACACGCGCAGCCTACCAGGAAATCCTCCCAGGAGATTTAAAAAACGGTAGTGGTGTCGGGACGCCCTGCCGATCACCTGATGAAATGGGCGTAATCAGCCTGTTGGCACTACATTGGTATTATGCAATTTCAAGGCAACTGCTCCAGATGTTTTCACCCTCATCGCTGCTACTTAAACTCATTGGAGTTTTTAGACGCATTAACTTTTTATCTCCCTCTATTCCTCTCTTCTCTCCTTCCTTTCCTTCCCTTCTCTGTTTTCCTCCTCTACTTCCTTTCTAATCATCATCGCTGGTTATGGCACTCGGTGCTGGTATAGTGTAAGGTAAAAAAAAAAAATAAAAAAAAAACAACAATTATTTCCGTTCATCGTTATTATTACAAAATGTATCTTAAAAAAATTCTTAAATATATGGATATATTAAATAATAATTGTATAATGGTTTAACTATGGATTTATTTATCGAGAACTTCTTTTTCAGGGTTGTGCCAAGGTTCCTTAGTCCGGTGCTTTTTAATATTTATGTACTGAAACTGATAAAAGTTAATACTGATAATATCCGAATCTTGTCATTTGCGGTTGATAGGGTGCTGTTTAGTTGTCATCGGAATTTAAGAGAGGCTTACTAGATGCTAAACGATAGTTTGGCGAGAATCCATGATATCTTAACAAAGTTGAATCTTATTATCTCGGCAGAAAAATGTGTTAATACGGTTGCCTGCGAAACATGAGTGATGACGGAGCAAGATAAAAGGAAACTGGAAGCAGTGGAAATGTGGATTTGGAGAATATTACGTATTAGCTGGACAGAAAAAAAGAGAAATTCGGAAGTACTTGAACAGATAGGAATGAAGAAAACACTTCTGAGTACAATTAAAATAAGAAGTGGGAAAATGGTTAGTCATCATTCATTCCTAACGAACATAATTGAAGGAGGAATTAATAGTAGGAAAGGAAAAGGTCGACCGAGGAAGATGTTTGTGGGACAAATGATCGAAATGGCTGGTTGCAACACATATTCAGATATGAAGAGGATGACAATGGAAAGAGAGGAATGGAAATTAAAATTCACACCGACAAGGCTAAGCCTTTAGAACAAAGAAGAAGAAGAAGAAGATGGTTTTCGCTTATAAAATTATTGACCCAGGTTTAAGTAATATTGTAATAGACAGAGTGGTTATTCCTCTACGTCGTGAAAAATAATATATTAGTCAAACAGGTGGAATAACTAAACACAGGTACGAAATCATTCAATAGTAATAAAATTGAAAAATCTACATGCATCGAAGGGGCAGCTGCCACTCCCTGGAGCCTTGAAACTTTTTAATAAACTGATGATGAGGAGTATTTACAGGCGCGTAATCATAGACAATTAGGAAGACTTTTATAATAAAGTAGTAGAACAATTTGTCAGAAACCCACGAAAATTATGTTTTAATTAAGATTTTATTCTTGTTTAATAAAATATTAAGCCTTTACAACTTATAAATTTTATTTTTCCTATAACTCATATCCTCTTTCTATCACCTTGCCTCTACCCCCCTGGCTCGTCGGCTGGCGACACCCTTGCGAACATCTAAGAAAAAATAGTAACAGTCTCGGCTTCTAGTAATAGAGAGAACTTAACGAATACAGCTGAAAATTATTATATAAATAAATATGAAAATAATCTTTCAAACGATCAAAAACTGCCTTCTTTATAATATAAAAATTAACTCCTTCTCTGATAATTGTTCTGTTTATATTCTTAATATTTGTTTTGAAAATTTGTCCATTAAATTCGTTATTATTTTGTAAACAAAATTCCGCCCTTAATTTTTTATATATTTTATTGCCTTTGAGTTATTTTTCTGTCTTTGATTGTAGTTATACCATTATCCGCTTATTATGTACTTATACATATATACATATGTAGTCCTATTATTTCGCTGCAGTGTGTTTTTAGTTTTAATTAAGTGTACTTTGTGTTGTTAGCTAACGATGGGCTATGCCTCAAAACGTTTCTAAAATAAGGTGTTAATTTTGATTTATTAAAGTAAATTAATTTGTATTTATTTTTGTTTGTTAATAAGGAGAATTTATTTATTTTATATTTATAAATGTTAACAAACCGGTTATGGATTTATTTACATTTATCTGTCTCCAGCCTAATGTCGATCGTTTTCTTTCGGATAAGATATGAAATGGCGACTTTGGTATTGTTTCATTTTTAAATTTAGCGTGTAATCGTTTCCAACCTTAAGTCGATTTAACCTTTAGATTTTTAAATATTTGTTTAATCGGCACTATGAGTTCCGTTTTATTTATTGTTATTTACTATAATACCGGAATAAAATTGGTACAACTAGAGTGCAGAGTTAAAAAAAGAATAATAAGTTTCCAATCAGAATTTGAAGATTACTAATGTTTACCGTTTCCAAATCAACAATATGGCACATGATGCCGAAACATGTATTAAATAAATTTTTAATGTAAATTATATTTCCTGAAAAACAAGTTGTTTGTTTATTACTAAAAAATTACAGAATTTTAAGAGTAACATTTCCCTTTCCGCTATTAAAAAATACCTCCTCGATATTTAACCATTTTTCCGTTTACAAAAAAAACATGTTACACTAAAATTTGTAATCTATTTTAATTTTAGACAAAAAATATATTTGTACCCTTGTTTATATTTAATTTTTGTTTTGTTTCCCTTATTAATTAATATACGAAGTACAATTATTTATTCCTTTAGTTTTAAACTTTTGTTTAATATATATATATATATACACACATATACATGCATATATGTATTTATTAAAACAATCAAGGTACTAATTTAATGCGAAATATGACGCGGCAATTAACGTTACTATTACGACCATGGTAACCAGAGTATTGGCCAGCGAACAGATTCCATTGATGCGTTTCGAAGAACGAACGCATTCAGAGGTTACCGAACGACCGAGTTTGATCAAACATATTTCGTAGTCCAAATCAGATTTGACGTTACGAAATAAAAAATCGCCCTCTGTTCTGCAAATCGGACAATCTAGCCGATGATGGTGAAACCATTTCATTATACACGAGAAACAAAACGAATGACAGCAGTTCCCCAAGATCGCAACTGACCCGATTCGTTCTAAACAAATGGCACACGTGTTTTCTTCACATTCCTTTTTGTTGGACTGGCCATTGACGCTAGTTGGTTTTTCCATACTAATGGGATGATGGTATTTTTTTGATTGTTAGTTTCGAAACTTTAGATAAATGCTGTATATCCGACTAGTTTGCATTTCTACGATAAAGTCGCATCACATTTTTTTTCGTTCTTCTTTTTCGTTTCTTTTTTCATTAAATATTACCGCTAAAAATTACCGTTTCCGTGGTAGCGGAATAATCGAATAAATTAAATGATTTAAAGAAAAGAAAAAACTGAGAATAGATCATACGATATGAAGGGTAATGGTTTATTGAAAGGAGAGAAGTAGGGGATGACTGCGAAAGAGCGGGGAAGAAGATTAAAAATGTTGAATCTACATGCCTGAGTGACGCGAATTTCAAAACAGCAAACGTTCTAGAATAAGCCGGGCATTTAATCTTACCGTTATACTACGGTGTAATGATGATATAAAATTTACACCTAGTCTACGGGCAATTAGTATGGAAGTTCTTTTATACTAAACCACTCTCCGCTTCAACGATTTTCCCCGTAAAATGACGTTACGTTTGTATTGCCGCACGAATATGCTATTAGAAGCGCTTTCCGGATGGTTGGAAATTGTTTTCAATAACTGCACACGTTGATTTTTATGAATATATTTCTACGCGTTTTTTATTAGAAAAATTATAATTTAGGCATATATGTAGGGTCTTCATTAGCTTTATCTATCGGTTTATTCGTTATAAAAACAAATAAAAAGCGTCTTGTAATTTTATCTGTGATCAGCTGTTTTCCAAGCAATTGGAAAAAATTTCCGACTAAATTACTGCAAAATGTAATAAGGGAATAGTGCACATAAGGGGTTTTTTAAAATGTGCACAACATATTCTCAGTAATTCATTTTTACAAACAAATATATAAATACGCAAAACATTTAATATCTGCATATAAATAGGCAAAGTCTTTTTTTATTTATTAACCGATTTTCTTTTTCCTTTTTGGTTTAGTAGCTATAAAAATAACGTTTTTTTTTCTTATTTGAATATAAAATTAATACAAAAAAAATAAAAAATAAAAAATGAACTATTTATTACGATATTTCCGATTCGTTTATGTTTTTTGTTATACATATATTTTTACCGCATGATTTTTGAACCGCCATTATGTGACCGCCCGCTGATCTGCTGAGAGCCAAGATCGATGCCCTTTATTTATTATATAGAAAATTAGGAAAGGCACAATACAATTTTCAATGATAATTTTGTTAATTTCGTGGTACTTGTTTGACCTTGAGAAATTATTACTTATTATCTCGAATCTGCCACTTCTTTTAAACGTTATTCTAAAAATCTATTTTCTGACTCGTTAGACGTAAGATTTAAGAATAATTTTCTTTCGTTGCTTAAAGTTCTGTTATTTAATTACTTTACCGTGGTTCGTAAAAAAAGAACAGAAGCATTAGACTGTATTACATTTAACCTAAAGTAAAGTTTAATAAAACAAAAAGCGTGTAAAAAAAATGACTTAGCGACATCTACGAAATCAGTTTCGAACCATATCAAGTTTTTGATAAACAAAAGACACTGCACTTACTGATGATGTTTGTAACTTGTAGAAGAGGTTATTGTTTTTCTTTTTTTTCCTGATGATCCTGATCAGGGCATTAGGACAAAATTATGAAATTATTGAATTGTCATCTAAAATGAATACGTATGTAAATATTCACATTATTCAGACGACGAGAAGTCAGTGAAAATTGATTTGTAAAATTTCATTACACACTTACATACAGGTCAAGCTAATAAAAGCGTGTTAAAAAAAACACTTCCATTACATCTATTAAAAGAGGCTTGAATAAGCGTTCAGATTATTTACGTCGTATAAAAATATTTGCGTAATTTAAATAAAATTTCACGTATCACTTGATAGTTTGTGTCAAACATGCACGAATATATTTTTGTATACATATTTTATGAGACTTGAAATTTAATTATTTTTTTTTTTTTTTTTTTTTTACCTTACACTATACCAGCACCGAGTGCCATAACCAGCGATGATGATTAGAAAGGAAGTAGAGGAGGAAAACAGAGAAGGGAAGGAAAGGAAGGAGAGAAGAGAGGAATAGAGGGAGATAAAAAGTTAATGCGTCTAAAAACTCCAATGAGTTTAAGTAGCAGCGATGAGGGTGAAAACATCTGGAGCAGTTGCCTTGAAATTGCATAATACCAATGTAGTGCCAACAGGCTGATTACGCCCATTTCATCAGGTGATCGGCAGGGCGTCCCGACACCACTACCGTTTTTTAAATCTCCTGGGAGGATTTCCTGGTAGGCTGCGCGTGTGCATTCGGTTTATATTTGGATTTGAACTGAACTGCAACTTGTCGAAAAACCGTTGGTATTGCTGGACGTACCCTTCTTTGACGTATGGTATTTGTAAGTCGGTATGAAGCGTTGAATTCGAGATGTATTTTGGAGCAGATGCGATAGAGCGCAGTATCTTGGACTGCTGCTGCGGGATCCTTAGGAGGTTGCTTTTACACGTGCTACCGTATAATTCTATGCCATATTTCCAAATTGGCGCCACAATTGAAAGATAGATGTTCCGCTTAGATTTAAGGTGCAGTGTTGATTTTGCAGACAGCAGAGGGTAAAGTAGTCTAGTGCAAGCTATTATCTTTTTTCTAGTTTGAGCTACATGATACCGCCACGTCAGCCGTCTATCCATATATAAGCCGAGGTACTTGACAACATCTGTCTGCGGAATTTCCGCCTCGTGCAGTTTTAAACTAGGACACGTAACCTGCTTGGTGGTGAACGTGATATGCTGACTTTTTGACGGGTTAAATACTATACGCCAGTTCCGAGCCCATTCCAATATTCTATTTAAATGAATCTGCGCTGCTAAATTGCCGTGGAACGGGTTACTGTTAGCCGCGAGAATGGCTATGTCGTTCGCTAATGTCGCCAGGATGGTTTGACTTGATATGGGTATGTCGGCGGTGAAGATGGAGTAGAGCAACGGACCAACTATACTACCCTGCGGCACGGATGATGCGATACTGAACTCCTCCGACAGCGTCTCGTTTATTCTTACAAAATATGAACGACCGGACAAATACGCTTTAAAGAACGCATAGAGTTTTTCGGGGAGAAACTGACGTAACTTGAAGAGCAGACCTGGGTGCCAGACCCTGTCAAACGCTTGGGAGACGTCTAAGAAGACCGCAGAGCATATTTCTTCTTTTTCGAGTGCAGCCGATATCCCGTCGACCAGCCTGTGACACTGTTGTATTGTTGAGTGCGCATTACGAAACCCGAACTGGTGATTCGGGATTAGATTGATCTCTTGAATAAGCGATTCAACGCGTTTTGACACTAGCCTTTCCAGAGTTTTTGAAAGCGAGGGAAGAAGACTGATCGGACGGTAGGAAGTTGTTGCAGTTTGCGGCTTGCCTGATTTATGTAACATGATGATGACCGACTTTTTCCAATTCTTTGGAAAGTATCCCAGCCTCATTATGCTGTTAAAAATATAACACACGAGCACAATTGCCTTCTTTGGCAGGTGTGATAAGATATCTGTAGTTATCCCGTCCAGACCTGGCGCCTTTTTTTGCGGGGCCGATAGAATAGATTGCAGTACTTCTTTCGGCGAGAAGTATTTTATGGTTCCCTGCGACGTTGGTTGTTTACGTAAAGCATCTTCCACAAATTCTGAGTGATCACTGTTTGCATCAGGATTAGGTTTGAATGTATTGCTAAGACATAAGGCAAATGCATCAGCTTTCTGCTTGTCTGTCTTCGCCCACTGACCAGTGTTTAATTTAATATTGAACGGCTCAGTAGTTGGATGTAGCAACTTCCTCGTTTTGGCCCATAAGGATTTGTTGTTCCCATTCAGCGACTGTAGTTGATGATTGAATAAATGATTTTTATAGTCATTAATTTCTTTTTTTAATCTTCTTTGCAGCTCATTGTATAAGTTCTTGGATGAAGGGTAGCGATTGCGCTGCCATTTTTTTCTAGCAGATCGGGTTTCTCTTATCAGTATTCTTAACCGTATGGGAACGTACAGGTCCTCATTTCTTTGGCCGCTGCTTGTGCGAGTGGAACTTTTGCATGCGTTTTGAATTATTTCCGTTAGATTCTGCACCGCCCTATCTATGTCGTCTTCACACTTCAGCCTAATATTCAAGTTTACATCGTTTTCCACTAAGCTGGCGAAAGAGTTCCAATCTGTGTGTCTGCTACTAAGATGCCTCTATTTGCAAAGTGATTTAGCCTTGGTGTCCAGTATGGCAATCACTGGAATGTGGTCCGAAGGAAGATCAATTACAGTTTTGCACTGTTTATTTTGATACTGGTGTAGTCCCCGCGTTGCAAAGAAATCTAGCACATCGGGTACTCTGTTAGCGTGATTTGGCCAATACGTGGGTGACATAGGTGTAAGAACGCCGAGCGAGTTGTTGCAGAGAACTCGAGCTAGTCGACGTCCTGGCGCGTTAGTTGTTCTCGAACCCCACGTAGAGGATTTGGCATTGTAATCTCCACCGCATATGAATGCATTCCCGAGCTCTCTGAACATTGCATTGAAGTCCATTTGCGGTATGTAGAATCCAGGATGACAGTAGGTTGCGGCCACTGTGAGATCCTCGCGACCTGTCTGGATGGTGACTGCTACAATTTGGTACGCATAGTTACTTTTAGAAAATCTTTTATATTAGCAATATGAGCTTTTTACCATGACCATGGTGCCTCCATGAGCCGTACCGTCAGGATGATGCGCTGTATATACGGTATAGCCGTTCATCTTCATACTATGCGCGTGTATTAGGTGAGTTTCAGTGATCAAAGCGACATCAACCACATTCTGATGAAGGAAAATTTCCAAGTTGTTTTTCTTACCAGAGACACCGTTCGCATTCCACAGCATTACCACCAGGGAGTTTTGAGTGACTGTTTTTGCATTGTATATCATTTATGGGAGTAATCTGTCGATGACTTTTGTTAACAGCGATATTAGAGGGTTTATTAGTGTTTTAAATTCGCTTAAGAAAGAACTCAGCATTATGGAGATGTTTTCTATATTATTGTTCCTACCATAGTTGATGCTGAAGTTTTCCTGATCACGAGGTAGAGAGTTACTAACGGTAGGCGCTCCCTTAATACCTGCATTACCTATTGCAGTAGAGTTCGTACCACTATTGTTCGTGGCAGGTATTTCGTAGTTATTCGCGTTGCCCACTGCGGTGATATTTGCGTAGGTCGGACGAGTATTGTTAGCGTGCTGATGGTCGGGGTGTTGCATTTTATGTGGCGCTTCACTACCCACCCGATGCTGGGCAGTGGACATCCAGTTCTTGGGAAATTGCGACTGCTGTTTGTACACGGGGCAGCCTTTGAAGCTTGCCGGATGGTCGCCATCGCACAGTGCACATTTTGCCGGAACAGTGTTATTTTTAGTGCACGCTTTTGTGTCATGCCTGCCAGCACACTTGACACACCGTGTGGGCAAATTGCAGTAATTTGCGGTATGGCCGAGGAGTTGGCACCTTTTACATTGTTTTAAATTAGAGCCTCTCTTTGGTTCCTCAAAAACTACCATCGTGTTCAACAAGTGTCTGATGTTGAAGACCTCGGTGTTGTTTCCTGCTGTTGCAAGATCGACGAAGAACATGGGCAGTGGTTCCTTGGTTGTGTGCCTAAGTATATTGGTTATTCTTATTACCTGAAAACCGAGCGGTTCTAAAGCATCTTTTATTTCACCTAACTCTGTGGTGGCGTGTAGATTTTTTAGAACTACTCTGAATGGTTTATCCTCGGATAAGGAGTAGGTATAATAGTAGTAGTTGTGTTTCTTTCAAATTACGTATAATACTTAATTATTAAGTTAGTAATATTCGCAAATGAAAAGAAAAACTGAATAGAAGAAATAAATCTTTAGTGCGAAAAAAATTGAAGTTTTCATTCTTATAAAAGGAGAGAAAAAATTAGGGATTTAAACAAGATATTAAAATATTCAGTGGTGAAGTCGCGAGAAATAGCTAGCGGGTAAATAAGTGGACTATTTATAGAATAAGTGAATGATACGATGAAAATGATGAATAAGAAATATAAAAAAAAAACAACAAAAAACGGACGATCACAATGTGAGGAGTGACCTTTAGAAATAGTATTGAATTGACTATTATGAATATTTCGGCAAAGCACGTACACAAATTTAAAAAAGTGGAATAAAAGAAATGAACAAAAACAGAACTAGGATTTGCAATCCCAACAAAGAACAGTTACTCTGCGTTGATAGAAGAAGCAGTAGCAGATGTTCTATATAACAACGACAAAAACGAAAACTCCATTAATAACTACAACAACTCGGAATATTTTAGCGATAATATTCACATTGCCGGTAAAATTTACGCATGTTACTTTAGTAAATAATATAAATAAGTTACTAACACATAAAGTTAAAATAAAAATAAGTAGAAATAAGCATATCGCATACGTAAAGTCTATAGAAGATTATGATAAATTACTTAAATACCTAAATAAGGGAAATAAAGAGCATTATACGTATACTCCACCTCAGAGAAACCCGATAAAGTTAGTCCTAAAAGGGCTACCATCTACTTTAAATATTGAGAAGATAAAACAAAGCCTAAATAGTACAACAAAAACAGAAGGTATAAAACAATTTACTAAAAAATATCAAAAAACTAGTAATATGGATATAAAGTTGTTACCTGTATATTTAATCACCTTTCCGGCGAATACAGTAAAAACAGAAATATTTAAAATAAAAACCATCTGTTATTGTATGATCAGATGGAAAAAATATTATAATAAAGATAAAATTATGCAATGCTAATAAATACCAAGAATACGGCCACGTCTCCTACAATTGCTTTAAGGCCCCAACGTGTCTTAGATGCCGATGTGAACACTCGCACAAAGGCTGTAAAAATTCATATATTAAGTGTATAAATTGCCTCGACAATCACACAGCAAATTCTAAAGAATGCCATATATTTCAAAGTAAGATTAAAATATAAGAAAAGTATAGGTAAAAATAAATACTAATGAGGGAAATAACATGAATACAAATGGACTCGGAAATAATAAAAGCAACATAAATTGACAAGACAAATAAAAACAGATTAAGCTACGCCAGCATTGTTAAAAATCAAAAAAGCAAATGCTATAGCCAGCCTATAAACTTATCGCATATATTCTCAATATGCAAAGAAACAGGTTTAAGCAAAATTATAAACTGCGCAAAACCTATTCACCATAGAATAAGGAACACTAACAATACTGATTTATTCTCTATAATCACTATAGGTGTCGAAAATATAATTGAAAACTACGGTTAAATATGAGTAGTAATATATATACATATATATATGTGCATGTAATGCAAATTCGCTAAGACACAAGCAGTTAGAGTTGGAACTGTACCTAAATAGAAACAACATACATATAGCAGGTATTGCTGAAAAAAAAATCGATCAGAGGGTAAACAGAAATTCTAAATTCTAAAATTTTTCGATTGGATCTCCAAAATAATAAAGGCGGGGTAGCTTTACTAGTACGAAAAGACTTATTTTGTTAAAAAATTCCAACACCAAAGACAGAGCAAATTCAATCGCTAGGAGTATCAGTTAAAATAGGAAAAGAGCTGCTCTACATTTATGTAGTATATAAACCTCCTAAAAGACCGAAAAGCTTTAAAAATTAAGTTAAACAGCTACTAAATAAAATATGCAGGTTCTAATTATGGGAGATTTAAACGCGAAACACATTTCCTGGAACAACTTCAATTCTAAGATGGCGAGAAAAATACTACTAAACTTAGCAACAATATAAATAACCTACAAATAAGTTTCCTTTTGGCACCAACATTCTTTCCTAGAAATGCAGCAAATAAACCAAGTGTCCTTGATATAGTTTTGGCAAAAAATGTTAATAATTTTACAACCCCAAAATCGATAGGAAACTTGTCCTCTGATCACAATCCAATCACTTTTACAATAAATGATCAAGTGCATAACTATAAATAAAGCAAAATGGAAGGACTAAAAAAATCAAGTATAAACGCAAATAAAAATACCTATAACACTAAACACTACAAATGAAATAGATAAATATATTAAATATTTCAATTATATAATGCTGTCCGCGCTAAAAAATCACATACCGTTAAAAGCTCCGAATAAAGTAACAAGAGAAATATCGAGCAATATAGCAACCTTAATTAAAATTAAAAACTTTATTAGAAAGAAGAGTCAAAAAAGAAATAACATCTCAGTCATATATAAAACCATATACACAATCATTTATGTAAACTAGTTCGAAATAAATTAATTATAGAGAACCAGTGGAATAAATTTTTAAAAAGACCCTAACACCGAAGGATAACTCTTTGTGGAAACTGAATAAATATTTTCGTAGAAATCACACGGAACTGCCGCCGATTAAAATACCAAATACAAACAATGAATTATGATCCCGGGAGTAAGGAAAAAATTTTAGCAGAACATTTTAGCAAAATACAAAAAATAAAATATCAAAGATGATCTACTCATAATCATTTAATGAACATCAGAAGAACTATAAATAAGTACTTCGTGACAAAAGCAAATAACGCAATAAATAATTACATAACTAGCCCCAAGGAAGTTAATTTGCACTTATAAAAAGCCTAAAAAACAAAAATTCTGTAGCACATGATAAAATTAGCAATAAAATGATAAAGAACTTACCAACAAGAAAAAAAATGGTCCTCATGTGCTTATTCAACTCTCATGATTTAGGTTATGCTATTTTCCGTTACAATGGAAAGTCTCGCACACAATACCTATATACCTAAGCCCGGTAATATTATATGCAGTAATAATTTCGTCGTCTAGCAGTTAAATTATTTATCAAGAACTGCAAAGAATTCAAAATCATTGTCTACGAATATAGTATACTAAATAAACCACGATACACTCACATTAACACTATATGCGTGAATATGTAAAAATATCATACATTCAGGAGAAATAATTACAGAGAACACGCGGAAACTTTTTGAAACGTGCAGTGCACCTGACTTAATATTAATAAATAATATAGGTTGTTGTTCCTATGATTATCAAAGCCTAAAGCTTAGATACAAAAAACAGAAAACATAGAAGGATAAAGCCATACTACTAATACTTACAGGAATAATTCTATGAAACTCTTGTGTCTGGCGATTGCATAATGTCTAAGTTACACATTTTGTATTAATGTTAAGCAAGTTGCGGATTTCGATTTTTCGTATGTAATATTTGTTATAGATTAGTATAAATCTTCCTTTATTTTCTGAAAGGATTTACGTATATATGCAGGTTTTTTTTATTGTTTTTCCCGCAAACTTTAATTATGTACGACTAATAATAAGTAAATTTATAAGTCTCATGCTCCTATCCGGTAAAAAACACCTTCGCTTTCGGTACGAATAAAACAAAATCTAAATGTGTTATATTACTGTATAGAAGTGTACAAATATACGGTTGTTTATATTTATGTTTATGGAATAAAAGAAAGATATATTTTTTTATTATACTCGTAATATATATATATATAAATTCTGGATCATTTTCTTTTTTTTTTTTTTTTTTTTTGTTATTAATTTCAACACGCAAATTTAAACGGACAAAGCCGTGGGTAGCAATAGTGATAGAATAAAATCGTATTATTTGACATTTCAGTTTCGTTCAAATCCGGTTGTTGTTACGAAGGCGTTTTAATGAATTCTAGCACGAACGTAAAACAAGACAACAGCAAACCAAACATCAGTACGTAAAATATACCCTCCAACTCGGTTAGCGTTAACGGCTTCAAATCACCTAGCTCCAACAGCTTATTTTGGTCCGCTCTTTCTCTGATAGTTTCCGCGTAATGAATATCCGAATACCATTTTTGGTAAAGGCCGGCTTCGAATGCGGCCAGTTCCCTATTGCGGATTAGGTCAAAAAATAAATTACCCTTTCTGAAGAAGGTGTATTCCCGTACCGAGATCTGCACATTTGGAATCCAGTTAAGGTAGGTAAGATTATTCCGCATAACGTAACCGATCAAATTCGTATAGCCGATGATGACCGTGTCTTGCTGCGTGACAAACCGTCTTATATCCGCTTGCGGATCTTGACCAAAAAAGCGCGGATTTTTCCGCTTCAGCTGTTCGTCGTTCAGATCGATGATGTGGCCTACAGGCGGAAATTGCGGTATAATAAGTTGCTTAATGTCAGACGATGGAATGTCGGCAGGTGACTTTATTGGCTGATGATAGCGCGGCGTGGTTATCGAACTGAGTAAAAACGAGCTGTAGATAGAGTTCACGTTGTACACGTAAATCACCCAGGCGAAGAACAAAACTTTCACGCTCGGATTCGACCAACGGCGATCGATAACGCAAGAAACATTCAAAGAAGAGCTGAAAAAGATCAGAGCCCAATAGACTAGTAGGTCGTTCGAATAGTGACCGTCGCCGGATGTTATTATACGACAGCTGAACAGAACGCAGACCAAGTATCCGACGCCTATGAGCAACCAAATATCGGCCGAAAAAATATGAACCATGTTGTAACCGTAGGACAGCTTTCCCGGTAGCGGGATGAATATGGCCAGCTGACGAGTAGAATAAATCGGGAAGCTATCGAACATGGTGTAGCGTTCAACCGAACCCATGCCTCGAGCCATGTCCGCTTGCCCGGAACTAACGCGACCCATCATACCGCTCCACGTTCCATTCTCCCTCAGCAAGCCCCATCTTTCGATGTCGGTCACTACTTCATATTCCAGTCGCAATCCTTTCGCATCCGTTACAATCCGATTTTGCGTATCCTGACTGCCGCTTACGGAACCGGTTTTCGCATCTATAAAAAGCGACGGATGCCATTCGACCACTGCTAAGCGTATAGTACAGGGTCGCAACGAGCGCGGAACTTTGTTCGGGAACAGCAGTTGCGTTTCGGCCACAGTTTCGTCGCAGTTCCCGATCCAGTTCGCTCGTTTAACTACCGTTCCGCAGCCGTCGTTGAACGGAAACCAATTGTACATATCGATCAGCAAATCGGAGGAGGAGGACGATGATCGACGAACCAGCAGCACGACGAACTGGTATACGTTAGCGCGACCTAATTCCCGGATCACCGGTTTCATCTTGATCGCCGAATCGGTTTCCGTCGCGTCGTTCGTTATCAGCAGTACAAATTTAGATCTCGGGTGCCACGACTGATGACTGGCGTTGACCGTCTGCAATAGTTCTATCGCGGAATCGTAGCTCCGCGATAAAATCACGTACGCGGACGGTACGATCGTTCGCACCGCGTTGAATGTCGCATAATTCAGTTCGGTTAAAACGATAAGCGGCTGAATGGAATGCGCGTTCAATAGGCTGAAAAATTTCTCTTCGTCGAACGATGTTGAACCGTACTCGGACGGTTTCCTGAAACTGATCAGTAGTGCGACGTTGCTCCCTGCGCCGACAGTATGACTTCTGATAATATCTAGCACGCAACGAGAAAACCGAACTGTTATCGATTCCTCACCGCTGACTATGGCGAATCTCTCGGCCGCGAAAAATAGCGATACGATCGGTAACACCGTTACCAACAACATTCTCAAGGAACAAACACGCATTCATCAGTCGACCGATCACCTCCGAAAAAATACCATTAATTGCGTTACGCCAGCGGCGTACGATTATCGTGTGTGAGTATCTGCGTGTGTGTATGACGGTACAATTGATAACAATAAAACGCGGGAATTTATGTAATGACAATCGGTCTCCTTTAGAAAGCCCGCAGCAGTTGATGGGTTGTTTAAAATAACAATTTAAAAAACGATTTTGTATTCAATTTTCCCTTTTATTTTATACAATACAGTTTGTGAGACATTTTTTAGAAAATACGTCGGGTCTTAAATGTTTACTTAATTGTGGAAGTAGCAGAAGTTGAACCGCAAATGAATTTTTCATGGCAGCGCTTTGACAGCTGCCATCGGTATGTAACAATTACACTTCGAACGGCTTACAAAAAACGGAATTTTCACTTTCAGTAGCCCGGCGGAAATACGAAAAGACAAACTCCGTGATTACGAAGCCTTCGAAACGCGTTCGACTTATATTACATAAATATATTTCACTTTAATAAGTATAGAATATAATAAGTTATGACAAATACAAACATAACAAACAAATTTAAGAATAAAATGATATTGCTTACTTCGAAATGTTGTCGGGTATAACCCATCATCAGCTAAAAACACAACTGAGCCATCCAAAATCAGTTTACCGAAAACCCTATCATACAACGCATCCACCTAAAATTGGACCAGCTCCAATCACAGCATATACAGGTGAGCCGTGTGTGGACACCGGCGCATACAGGAATCCAAGGAAATGAATTGGCGGACCAAGCTGCAAGAACCGCGACGACACAAGAATGCCCGCCTGAAGTACTTATGACACCTCATGAAGCTAAAATGGTGATAAGCAACACAGTCAAAAACTACTGGAACACCCTTTGGCTCCAAACGCCGAGCAAACTCCACAAGTTTAGAAAAGATACCTACGAAATCATGCCAACTCTCAGTAGGCACGAGCAGTGTGTCCTAACTCGTATCCGCATTGGACACACAAATTTGACTCATTCGTTCCTCATATCTAAAAAACCGCCCAACATGTGTCAACGCTGCAACATGCCTATATCGGTGAGGCATCTTTTGATCGAGTGTAATCACTAAGACAACAAGCGGGTATTACCAACGGCCTTCCAGAGATGTTTTCAGACGCCGAGAAGTGTAAAAAAATCGTAGCCTTTCTCAAAGACATCGCAGTATTCCAACTTATCTAACTTCCTCAGCCTTTAGCTGGCTTTTTTGATTATATTGTTGTTTCGCGCATTTTCCGATATTCAACATAAAATGTTATAATTCTCTGTAAAACCGTAGTCGCTAATAAACTTGTAGTTCAAAAGCGACTTGTAAATACAATAAATAAATAAATAAATAAACAACTCAATATATGCGATCAAAAACAAATTCTAAATTTACTAACATCGGTATGTCTTATGGCGAGGCTCAACTGAATACGTAACACGTATTTATTCTTTTGTTATTAGTTGAATTTCAAGAGGTTTTTCTTCAGCCAAAAAAGCATGATTTTATATATTTTTTGACCTGTTCCACTTGTTCCACTCGTTCCAAAAATCAGAAAAAAAATTCAAGAAAACTCGCTATCTTCAAATACGTAACATATATATATGTATATATATATATATATATATATATATATATTCCGCTGTTATTAGTTGAATTTCAAGAGGGTTTTCAGCCAAAAATGCACGTTTTCATTTTTTTGAACCTTTTCCACCACTTTTAAAAATCTGAAAAAAATTTCTGTACATAGTTTACACTAAATTACACGTTATATATTTTTTTTCGTCGTTACTGAATTTTTTAAACATTTTTTATGACATTTTAAAAATTTTGAACGTTTCCAAAAAATTAGAATTTAGCATCTAAAAATCTGAAAAAATTCACCGTTATAGAACTTTCCATTATCTTTAACCTCTAACAAGAATCTTTTAAAATCGATCGAAAAATAGCTGAGATATCGTAAAAAAACCGAAAATCACAAAATGGTGACTGCAGCAGCCCCCTGTGGGACTAGGGGTCTGAAACTTTCAGCATCAACTACTTTTTCCATGCCCTAGATGTATATATTTCTTTTATAAAGTTTAGTTCGAAGACACTTTTACACCCCTTAACATATTTGTATTTGTTATAACTTACTATAATTGAATAAAATATTTACACTACGGTATAACATATATAAATAAGACACTTCCCTAGCTATCGATTGATTGTAAAAGAAAATCATTATAAATAGGGTGCTACTTCTTCGTGACAAGAAAATTTTCTTTGTGACAGAAAAAATTTCAATTGAGCCCCGCCATAAGATTCACGAAAATCATCTCTGGAAACGGAATACGTATGTTCTAAAGGGCACTCGTGAAAATCGAAATAATCGAATTTCACACGAATTACTATAAAATCTATAATGTACGGTCAATAGAACGATGTACATAAACACGAAATCTTAATAAAGCCGCACTAGTCACGAGATTACATCAGACGATGAAACCAGCACACAGAATCTTCACCGTGTATATTCTAGTTACCATGCTTGAGTGTGACTTCCGCTTTACCCTGCAGTCGGTCGGCTGGATGTTTAAATTACAAACGATTTTAACTACGATATTTTTCATTACCGAGTAAATGATTCGATTTCAACGAAAACACAATTAAAAAGCCTCGCATTGATTGTGTTACGCTTTTCAAGTGCTTTGTTAAACCTTTCATAAACGTGCCTCATTAATACACACGTGTGGTTCGAGTCGGATTTTGCGTGAAGAATACGATCGCAGAGGAAAATACGAATGGCTCTAGGTGATTATGTGTTTGAAATTCAAAAAAAAAAGAAAAGCGGGAAAACTTCTCTCAATATAAGTTTTTAGCGAAGCTGGCAGATATTCAATTTTATTAAACAAAAACTTTTAGAAGAAAACGAAAAATTAAAAGAAAAATAATACGAATAATATCTTGTTATGTAAACACACTTTGTATTGATTTTTGGTAATTAACGAAACATGAAATACGGAAAGAGACGAATACATTTAATTACTATATGTCAACTATGATTCATAGTTGAACTATTCGGAATTAATTACGACTACAAGACTAGATGTAATTTATTCATAACCAGAGTTGGACTTAATCGATTACTTTTTTTTTACTAATCAACTACCAAAAAATTATTCCTGCGCAATTGCGACTATTTAATGTAATAAATTACTTTAAAGTAATTATAACGTATAATTAATAATCGGCCATACGTCAAAGGAATCGAAAATTACTCTCCACCGAAATGAGTTCGACTGCACGAATACTTCAGGGGTACTTAAAAAATATCTGGACTATTGTTTTAATCTGTCAATATGTCAAAGTAGTATGCGTGTAATAACGACGAGCGCTAAGCTTATTGTTCTTTCATTTACGTATTACTTGTTTATTATTTAGAATATTTTTTTGGTTTAGTAATACATGCATGCTATTAAAATATTAAAACTAATGTCATTCGAATATTGAAATATTAAAATTACTTTGCATTCATGTAATAGTATTGATTAGCTGGAATCATCTCGATGAAGAATAATTTTCGATTCCCTTGACTGGTCCCCGATTAGGTACTTTGTACAATTACAATTATTCCAAAGTAAATCTCGACTATATTAAATAGTAGCAATTGTGTAAAAACCGTTTTTTTTTTTCTTTAATTGTCAAAAAGATCGATTTGAGAATAGACTGTACGTAATCTTGTGATCGATGCTAATTACAAACAGCCCGATCTGCTCTATGCACTACGCCAAAAATTGATTAGAAAAACGATACATATGTGCAAGTTTATTTGCTTAAATTTTGAATTTTAAATACGTACAAAAGTATCGCGATAAAACAAAAACTGCATGATTTCTTTGCTACATCTTTTTCTGTTCGTCGGAAATTCGGTCTTTCTTTTTTACGGCGATGTTTGTAAGTCGAGGAATTTTTTCAATCGTCCGAATTCTTTTTTTTTTTTGTTTTCAGTTTAATCGATTTTCCCGCTCATTTTGTGATTCATGACGCAATAAAGTAACGAAGACTTTTCAGAGACTAATGTATCCATTATATTAATTTTAAAAAAATAATTTATTTAACTCGAGGGACTATCATCGCCGGGTTTTCCCACCGGAGTTTGAAATTTGTAAATACAAATTTGTATTTCCTTAAACATTATATTACTTACGAGCGTGCATTTAATAGCGCACATTACGAATACACGGTAAATTATCTACGACATTAAAATATATAACACAAAAAAAAAAAAACGGTTGTTAAATGAATTAATACATTATAAGACGCTGTGGGATCTTTGGTCACTAAATTTTTAAAGACTGCCTTCGCAAATATCAGATTGCATAGTTGGTAATTTTATTTATTTATTTATTTATTTTTTTAAATAAACCACCCCTTAAGGGAGTGATCTAATTTATTGGAATCTTAAATTTTTACTTAAATAATCAATACTTATAAAAACTATGAATACATATCAATGTCGTGGAACTTGTCCATTGACTCTAATTCTCACTAATATTTAACAAAAATATTACTATAAATTGGGCGATAATGTTTTACGGATAGTTACATAACCAAATTGAGAGCTTAAGGCGCCTAGTGTCATTGTTGGTGTTAAGTAATGACCTCTATATTTAGGTGTTGGGTGACAAAGTCACGAATGACATCGTCAACCAGCTTTATGTCGAGATCACGATGGATATCCTTGTTACGCTGAAACCAACGAGCGTTTGTTATTGCACGAAGAATAATATTTTTTCGACGTTGGATGATATTTCTGTTTGATCGAGAAGTACATTCTCATAGCTGAATTCCGTATGTCCAAACTGGACGCGGGATCGCTTGATACAAAAGACGTTTATTGCATAGACTAAATGGCGACTTTTTGCCAATTAGCCGGTACCTCTGACTAAGCTAGTGCTTCAGTTGTAGCTATTTGTGCTCGTTGTGCGTCTTGAATCTAGATTCAATCCAAGATGACTGAAGTATTTGGATACCGTTAATTTTAGTCTGGTGCTGTAATAAGTCGACTGGGTGTAGTGTATATGTAACGTGGACTGCTTTCTGCTCATTGATCTTCCAGTTCTGCATCCGCCGTACAACTAGGTCAAGATGATGTCGGAAAATCATTGTCGCTTCGGCTTGTATTTGTCTTGTTGTCATGATGACAGTATCATCAGCTTAGTTGGCGGTAAAAATATCGTCTGAGAGTGGAATATCAGAAGTACCGAGAATATACAAGACAGATCAAAAAAATCAACACCTCGTGATACACTAGCTTGCATAGACTGAAATGAGATCTTTGCATCTTCATGCATAACACGGAATGTGCGATTTCTTAGGTATGCTTGAAGAAGTTGGCAAAAGTTCTCGGATAAGACTATGCTTAATTTATAAGTTAAGCTTTCATGCCAGACTCGACCGAATGCCTGTGCAACATTTAAGGATATAGCGGCACAGTACAGTTTTTATTTTTCCAGTGCTTACATAATGCATCTATTACCCGATGTACCTGATCAATCGTTGAATGGTAACTACGGAGCCAAAATTAATGATCTATAGGTGGTTTAAGTCGCTCTAAGAACAGCTTTATATATATAATTTGGCCAGAGATGGTAATAGCGGAATCGGTCTGTAAGACGTTACTAATTCTGAAGGCTTGTCTGGGGTTTTTCAGCACGACTTTGGTGTAAAATATTTTTTTTTTTTTTTGTGGGCGTGTCAGCGGCATTGACCCAACAATAGGACACGCAACAAAAGACAGCAGTGCAGGCACCATAGAAGATGAAGGAAAGGAGAGGATAAAGGAAGCGTTATAGGGAGTAGGGAGACCTAATATCAAGAGCTGACTGTATAAAAGGGAGCGTTCGTTACGAAGAGCAGGTCACTCGAAGAAAATGTGATCAGCATGGCATGTATGAGGAGGATCACAATCGTAAAGAGAACAATCAGGAGAAGGCGGCAGAGCAAATCGAAAGCGAGAGAAGGGGAGGAGAGAATGATTGATTCGGAGACGAATTAGGGAGACAATAGAAGAGCGACGACCGAAATGAATAGAATGCAACCAAGACAGGGAAGGAGAAATCGGCTGAATAAAACGGTAATACGAATGACGACTAGAAAAGAGGGAGGGATAAATATCCCTCCAAAGTCTGGTGTGATTGGAAGTGGATAAGGAAAGGATATCTGAAGAAGGGAAATGGTTGAGAAATGAACCAAAGCGACCAGCAGAACGAGTCAAAGAATCGATTGCGTCATTGCCATCAATTCCGGAACGACTGGGGACCTATAAATAATCAATAAGAATAGCGCGGGATGACCTATTTCTAATCGACTCTCCATTTAACCCTTTCCATGATTTCTGTAGTTGCTGAGTCAAAACCGCTGGCACGCCCAAAAGATAATATATAAAATAATATTTTTATTTTACATTTATAAAAAAAAAAAAAAAAAAGATAAAATATATAGAAAGATAAGTTAGTTTTGTGTCATTGTCGCAACACAACCATTTTTAACAAAATGTATAAAATTTATCGATAGATAACTGTCAAAATCTTCCTATAAAAAAAAGCGATAATCGAAAAAATCCTGATTAGAAGCTATCCAGTTTCTTTTTTCCAAAAGCTATATCATTATTGACAGTAGGTCTGTATGAAGTTCCACACGCATGATAAAGACTATTGTGTATGCGATTTTATGCGATTAATTTAAAGCTATGTAAATAAATATGCCCACCTATTCGACATTTGTACAAATGTTTTATTACGCGTAAATTAATTCCATTTTTTTCGATTGGAAATTATAAAATTAAAAAAAAAAACATCTAAATCACTCGTCGCCGGTAATGCATTTTTCAGAATTAGTTCCCATTTCGATTTTAAATATTGAAGAAATTATTGCTGCAGTCTTCTTATTTTCCAGGACTGTTAAATGATTACCTTCGACCAAATATGTAAGGACACCGGTTTTGAAATACTGCGGACAAAATGAAAAATAGATTAATTTATTCTGAGTTTTTACTTTCGTAAATAGATACCGAGAAGGAAAAAAGAAAAAAAAGTTTTAAATGATATTAATTAAACGAAAAAATCAATTCTGAATAAATTTGTAACTTATAAAACTTATTAACGATACCTGATCATCTCGTTATATAACTCTCCCTTGCTGGAAAACGACCGCGTCAATGTAGCAAAAATTTAAAGCTGTCCGTTATAAAATAAAATTTTTACGTGCGACGCGATGATAGTTTTAATTAATGAAAAACACATGATTATCCATAAAATTAATATAATAATTAAAATCGCATTCCGCAATATTTATTCTGTTATTTTATTATTATTTTACACGAGTACTAACAACTAAATTGGCTCTCCTACTCTCATTCGTGCCGTTGGGCTTAAAACACTGCGAACCTTAACTTTACGATCCCCGACGGGCTGCTAAGGGTGTGGGACTTACTTTACTTTATATGTAAACTCGGCCATTTTGTCACCCCTCTTGCTTACATTTCTATCTCTTCTTCTTCTATACTTTGTATAAAATGATCAAAATTTGCAACGCCATTCTTACCGGCATCATTTTCATTTAACATTTAACTTCCGTTACATAAAATTGAGACATTTTTAAAATCTAATGGGGACCGGCCTAATAATTACGTTGTAATTAATATATTAACTATATACACAAGCGATTGCAGAGGTGAAATGTGATCAAATTTATTGTTGACCCTTTTATTCCTGAATTTCAAACGTAAATTATATTTAGCATTACGGTGAACAAAATGACGTTACCTGTGATAATTCGTAGTCATCGCTAGTTTTAATAGACATTTCTGTTGGTCGAATCAAGGTAGCAGGAGCTAAAATTAAATCATGTGTCGGTTCACTTTTTGCGAATAGAGCTTTCAGCCTCAAGAAGCCGGCATGCATTACAAGCCTTTGATAACGTTTACTGTGGCGTATGCCGTCTTCAGGAGCAACAGACATAAGTAAATCCAGTCTATCATTCCAATTTTTCACCTTGTGTAAATCGTCCTTCAACTAAAAAAAGAGAAAAATAAAAAGATGGATAATCAGCCGGAACATCTGCCGTTTTGTCCTATTCGTGTAGAAACAAAAACAATAATAAAAATAATTAAATATTTCTACGTTGTTGTTTTTAGCTCGAAACTGTGAACATTTTTTTTCCAAATTTCGCTTGCTGCGTTTAACTACAAAGGCTATTAAAACATGTAGAGAATTGTGCAAAGTTCAGTTATATAGATAGAGTCTGCTCTCCCTTGGCAAAGGTCAGCGCTTTAACTATATCGCTAACAGTGTTTGAAAAGTTCTCACGTACAAAATTCTCTGCATTCTTGTCTGTTGTATGTTGTGAACTTCCGGCCGCCGTAAATGAGGCATTTTATAGTAGTTTCAGCGGTCATATAGAGCACAGTTTGTTTGAGGAGTAGGACAATTAGGATATAAATAATAGTGTAACACGGAGGTTGCCGGGAGATAGTTTAGAATTGATTATTCCTTCCTGCTGGTGCAACCCGGAGCCTCAATCTAAAGTCAATAGTTAGTTTAGTACTTCGCAAGGAAATTCTTTGTGAGACCATTCAGAGTTCCACTAAATATGTATGATAATGTCAGAGGGGGGGGGGGGGGGGTTCTGGTATCGGTAAATATGTCGTTAAGCCTATTGTGAGTGAACTCTTTTCTTCCCATATACTTCGATATAACTTGAATTTATGTTATCAGCGGGTTTTTATTACCTTGGAAAGAGATTAATGAATCCGTGGTAGACAGAAACCATCGGTAAAATTATTTAAATTATTCGACGAACTAGATGTGCAGCACATTATTCCGAATAATTCCATATCTAGAGATATGTACTTACCATTTAATCAAACTGCGTTAAAATTTTAATTTAATAAAAACAAGCTACAAGTAATATATCACTCTAACTGAAATAAATTTCGTTCGGTATGTATCGTGTGTATGGCCATTATATATTTCTCGATCGTATCTGGTATAATTTGAAGTGCATTATCAGGTGGTGAAGGTTTATTATTGTTTTAACTTAAAGTAGATTAATTAAAAAAAAAAAAAGAATTGGTAATAAAGAGATTTATTGTTGTATGTGGGGTGAGTGTGCGGCATTGAAGGAAAAAATATCCATAAGATCGAGATTGATACGGGAGAAAAAGTGCGGCTACTATCGAGACTTCTTTGGACTTGCATTTGAATTGAGTAAAAAATAAACAAGTATAAAAAAAGGGAAAAAGAAATATTTAGATACACATATGCATATATATATTTATAAAATCAGAGTAGAAAGGAAAAGGAAAAGGATAAAATATTAAATAGTTTAAAAAAAAAAGAAAAGAAAAGTAAAGAAAAATCTATTTTTCTATTTATTTAATTATTTATCACGTAACTAGCTATTGATACGTGATAATATATATATATATATATATATATATATTGTACATACCTCACTGAAGATACGAGGCCAGATTAAGCTAATATAACGAAGTAGAAACCTAACTTGCAGTTCATCTTCTGATTGCGTTTCGTCGTAAAATAATAGTTTAGTTATATCTCTAATGAACTCTGGAGAAGAATCGATTAGACAGATTCTTCCTCTGTATCCTGCTTTCTCTAGTAATCTAACCATTTCCAATGCAACGACACCGCCGTACGAATATCCAATCAAGTGGAATGATTCATCAGGTTTCAAACGACTAAGTATATGCTGGAGAACAACAAATTGATAATAATTACTAACGGATAAAATTTTTATGTAGAGTATTTATTTTATTTTTAATATTTTTTATTTGATTTACATTCGAATTGAACCATTAGTCAATATTTTTGAGGGTTTTGTTAAGATCCTCCCATCCCACATTCAATGTCACCTAATTGGTTTACATTAACCGAAAATTTGCTAGTTCTATGTAATACAAAAAATAAATTTATCGGTTCTTATTCGTATGTAACTTGATTTTTCACTCTTTAATTCAGTTGGATCTAACATTGGCAACAACTTTTTATAATTAAATTGTAGCTTTACTTTGGGTAGCTTCCCAAGTTGCAGCAGTGCAAATTGATGGAAAATTCGGAGTATTAGGAAAAGGAAAATGGGGACTCCCAAAGTATTGTCTTATGAAACTCAAGCTCTTATCAGGTAGTACAAATTCATCGAGGAACGCTTTGAAATAACATTTTCATACATATAACGGACGTAATCCGGCACAAATTTGCAAGAATTAGTTTATTCAGTTTACGAAATGTTGAACTTTACCGAAATCATGTGCAACGTCACGAAATGTAGCTGGCAAATCTTTCCATCAGTTAGTGCCAACGCAATGAATTTGATTGGAAATATGTCACCAAATAAAATGATGTAGGTTTAAAAGGAGTTGGTCATTCGATTTTACCTTAGTTTCTCTCCTCAAAATCGTGAAATGCAGTGAAATCACATGATTTGCTTGTAATAGTGTCGTCGTCGCGGTGGCCTAGTGGCTGGAACGCTTGGCTTCCGTTTTGGAAGTCTTGGGTTCGATCCCGGGCGATGACAGAATATGCGCGCTAGTTAGTATCAGAAACTTAGGGGGAACTGCATTTATAGCGCGATAACAAGCGACTATAGTCAGTTCCAAATGTCGTCGTGCGTGTGCGCTAGCGACGCGTGAATATTCAGCCGGCGAACAATCGCATCAACGTCAATAGGTCAGTGGTCTTGATTCGCTTCGCCACTGATAACTTCTTTACGTTGGTCGGTAGCATGGAGGATGCTGCGTTCCAGTTTACGCGCTCCGCGCTGAGATGTGGTTGTGCGGTTGTGCACCCCTTTCCACATTGTTAAATTCTCGCATAGATTTTGCATTTCTAATATCTAATATGTATATCGTTAACATACCTGAAATGTATGTAGCTACCTCGGATACGAAAGCCTTCTAATAAGTGTCTTAGATGCAATATCCCATTTTTTTCTCGATGACAATTCCGTTACTCCATAGCTTTTCTACGTATAATTTAGATACTTATCAATGATAATAATGACTGCTTCCACTATAGTAAGGTGCTTCCCTATGGTTATTAAATTCAATTTTTGATGTCGTATTAGAGGAGATATGGTCAGACTTAAAAACTTTTGTAAGATGATTATCGAACACCTTGAACTTTTTTTTTTTTTCATTTTCGGCCTAGCAACTATTATCCGCCCTTCCGAGAGAGACATGTAATATTGATTTTTTAATTTAAATTGTTCTATAGTTTCCTAAATGAAAGCTTTGTATTAAGCTTTGTTCCCAATAATGCTTCCGAAATTTGTAACCGCATATATGCTACGCAATTAAATAATTTGTTCATTATTTTTTAACATTTACAAAGTTGTAGAAAAATTATTTAAATATTTAATCAAGTAAACACATAACGCGTCAAAAATAATATCATAATAGCACCCGATAGATGAGTTATTGCCGGTAAAAAAATGGAATGCAAAGGATAAAAAATGCACGAAAAAAATGTATTAAAATAATATTTAAACCCACCGGTAGTATCGATTCCGCCATTTCTTCGATAGTTTCTTTAGGATCTTCGTAACTGTACTGAACGCACAAAACTTGCATTTCTAAATTAGCTGCTAACGGTTCCATTATTGAAGCGTTACCTATATAAATTTACAGCATTAAATACGTATTTACTCGACGTAATTTTAATCACTTAAATGGAATGATTTTCAGCGACATAAAGCGTGAAAAAGAAAATGAGACACGATATTTACCCTCAATGCCCGGAATTACGAATACTGTCGGAGCACTGTCTATTGGAATTTCTTCAGTTGAGCCATTATCTAATCTGGAAGGCACTCGGACTATGGGTATACCAGCGGTTGCTTCATCACTGATTGAACGTAAAAAGTAATAAGCTCCCTCTGGTATAGTATTTTCAGTGACTTTGTCTGTAAAATAAATATATATATATATATTGTCGTCGGATCGCATTCAGGTATACCTAATCTGAAATTGAATTGGTTACCACAGAAACTTGGGAAAGTAAAGGGGGCTCAGAGAAAGGAACTTACTCATAATATTCTCTTTGGATCCAATAGGCTGAATGCGTAGTAAACCTTAACTTTACAATTTTTTTGGAAGACATAGAATTTGTATTACAATATATTAATTACAACGTAATTCTTAGGCTACCTCCCATTAGAAAAAATGTCCCAATTTTATGTAACGAAAAATGTCCCAAAAAATGTCTCAATTTTATGTAACATTTGTTATATATTATAGGATTTTTGTGATTATGTTATTATATTCATATGAACCGATTTAGAATTACGTTGTAAATTTTGATCATTTTATACAAAGTATAGAAGAGAAAGAGACAGAAATGTAAGCAAGAGGGGTCAAGGGGCACAGCTCCTTGCGAGGCCAAAATGGCCGAGTTATATATATATCAGTCCTTCGTGCCTCTAAAGGGGTTCTATTCCTTGACTCCGCCTGGGGACCTCCTCAGACTGCCAACTCTATCATTTCTACAATTCTTATAGAATGAGGAAAACTGACAACGTCATTCTGTAATCAAGAAAGAATTCAAAACTAAAAACTTTAATTTACAATTTGCATAGAAATGTCTGTCATTACTTCCATAACGCAAGAATGTAGCAGAATTTCTTATTAACCTCAACATAAGAATAACATAATTAACAAGGGCAACAATCCATTTTGTTGGTACTTTGTATTCTTATACATACAATATATATAACATTTTGGGGCAACAAAAGTAATAGGGGTCGGGCTAAGAATGACGTTGTCATTAATGTATATATACGCATTTCAGAAGTAATGCACACGACATTCTTACACAGTCTGTACGCATTTTGAATGGGGGAAAACAGAAGGAATATATACTATGACGTACTGATCGCCTATAGATTTCGCGTGAAAACACAAACATCGCTGCAGTGACATCACTGATCGATGAAGATCGCCATATGACGTGCGAAGAGATAACTCATACAGCTGGTATTGAAAACTTTTCGTCCACCAACGTTTTTCGTATTCTACGAAACGAGTCGGGGAAAAGGAAGATCATGATAACGCACATCCTAATGATAATGATGGAATTCGAGCAATTTTTGCGGAATACGGCTGGGGATGTTACCACACCTACCCTATTCGCCGGATATGGCTCCCTGTGATTATGATCTGTTCTGTAAACTCAAGGAGCCGAACCGAGGAATCCGTGTTTTCCAGATTCAGAGACCTTAAATAGTGCTGCGACCCGACGGATTCGTGAACTTAACTTCAAAGGCCTCCCCCGACGCTGGGAGTGTATCATTGAGGTGGAGGGTGATTATATTGAATGATTATAATATTTATATGAATTTGTCAAATTAATATTTTTTTGTGTGGACATGTGCCCATTACTTTTGAAATATATGCATATATATATATATATATTTACAGTTATTTATCACGGTCGCTTACATATTGATACGAATTGAATTGGCTAAACAAAATTCTAAATTATTTTATTTTTTGATATTTAATGACATCTTTCAATTAACTGTGGAAATTAAACACACGCGGACGGACCAAATATAGGCTGATTTTATATGTGTATAGGTATATGTATAGAGCTATATTTTATTGCGAATTGGGAACGCTGATAAAAAGGTTATCGCGTTAAGATGTTTAATCTAATAAAATCCTGATATTGAGATTTTTTTTTTCTTTGGGTGTGTCAACTCAGGACATCTACCCAACACAAAGGACTAACAAATAATGAAACGTAGGGACTTCAAAGTTAAATCAGGAAACGATTAGAAGCAGAAGAAATGAAGGTAGCCAAAATAGGACTAACAGAAAGAGAAGGAAGAGCAAGAATGTAGTGGGCACAGTAAGGGGTCGGGAGGCCAAGGCCAAGCAAATTAGAATAAAGGACTGCACGTTCTGAGGAGATAGATGAACATTTGAATAGGAGGTGATTTACATCACAGGTTAAATTTAAGATAGGTGGATGGAAGGGACACAAGGGAGACTGAACAATATTAAAACGAAAGAGGGAAGCAGGAAGCAGACTGTGATTAAAGCGGAGGCGAATTATGGAAGAAATAACAGAACGGCTGATACAGGGAAAATTATTGTTTATACACATCAATTTTGAAGCAGTCGCGACTGATTAGGCCAGTAGAAATACTTATCGATCGAGCAGTAAGTGTAAGTGTATCGCGCGTGTATAGCAAAAATTCCGCAGACGATTAGTGCAATGAGTGCACAGGGATTAATTTTCTAAATCGTTTGTAAGAGGCCAGCTACAAAAAAAAAAAAGAAATATTCGTTATTCGAGTCGTAATTTTTATCGCCGGCCAATTTTCAGTTAGTTTTTAACTTCTCGCCCTGTGGCAATTCTGTATTTACTAATTAGTAAATACCGAATTGCCACACATAAAACAAAATTTTCACCTAGTTATCATTGTCTAAGTTTTATATTTTCTTTTAATTTTTTTTTTTTTTTCGTTATATTGGAAAAAGATCCATTACGTATAAAATATCTTTATTCTCGATTGTATGTAAACAAATTATAAACTTTTAGATTTATGAAACGTTGACAAGACGATGCAGCTTTATTATCAGACCGATGAGCGAAACTACATTACTAAAATCACCGCCGACCGAAGATAGACGAGAGACAAACAGTATATTGTTCCTTCATGCATTCTATTCACGCAAATATCAGTAAACCCCGAACACTTTAATGTACTTATATTTAATATAATAGAAAATTAGGTTAACTCGAAATTATTGTAAAAACGATTGGATTTAAAAACTGCGGTTACTCACACTAATTCGCAGCAAATCGTTCCGCATTCTAGAGCTTTGGCCCTGCGGGATATACGTAACTCGTTACAATTACAGTTAGTACTCTAATTAGTAGCCATTTCAAACGTCAGAAGAAACGAAATGAAACCGCTGAACTTTACTTTATTTCGGCAAAAAGCTCCATAATTAACGGATTGTCAATAAATCACCGTTTTATAAATGTTCTTAGTGGAAGAGAAACAAAAAACCGAGTAATAATCGGTTAAGCAGCTACGGAAAATCTAACAGGAAGCGTTGGAAAAGGCTCCTGTAATCATTCTTCCGATAATTACGGCATAAATAATAGAAACAGCAATTGTCCACTGAAATTATTGATACCGAAAAACGGAGCCGTAATACGACTACCAAGTTAGTCAGAAAATTCGATAACTGATAGTATTTATCCGGGCATCCACTCCTTTTTTTCGAAATAAGATTCCCCGACTTTTTCCAGTTTTCCCGATGTTTTCAACTTTTTTCTTAACTAATAGCCAGAAAGAAAAACTATATATAATTTCTAAAAATCTTGCAATATGTTTTCACGATGACTAAAGAATGAATTTTTTGATAACTGTATAAATGTCTAGAGTTTTGTAAACATTTTTTATACTTTCAAGTTATCCGGAAAACAGGTTAAAAATTTATTCCGATTAATTAAGTCGCTTAGTTACTTTAATGTCGACTCCGAACGGGCCCATATGCTCTGTTTTAAAATGTATCGCTGACCAGTGAAACGGTGAACCCTCACATAAAACTAGCGATTAGGTGGCAAAGTCAGTGAAATATTAACAACTCAATTCATACGTAGAGTTGTTAGATACTAATTTAAGTTTGTATAATTTAATATTTAGCAATAACAACTAAACATAAACTACAAGAAGTACTTTGTAATTTAAAAAAGTGACGAACCTGTACTCGAATCTTTCGACTCATTTTCAACTGCGATCGTAATTTCGTATAGTTTGGCGAGTGTTAGACTGCGAATATCTTGCGGAGTTAAAAATACTTCAAACTCCCTTTCGAGAGACTGTTTTATTTCCACCGCCATCATCGAATCCATGCCGAGTTCGGCTAATGTCGAATGCAAGCTGATCGTCTTCAGATCTTTTAAGCCTATAATTATAACAGGTACGCATGATAATAACCGACTGTAATTGTTTCTGACTTTGATCCGTTTAGAGTTAAAAGTAATTTTCATTTTTTCTAAAATAATTTACCTAATATGTTTACGGCGGTATCTACGGCGGTACTACCTCCACTGCTTGAAGAACGTTTCTCAGCAACAATCATACTGCTGACAATAGCATTAGGCTGCTTCAGTAAATAATCCATCACTTCTAAGCACGATGAAATTCGCTGCTGCAAAGTTCCACCTGAAATAAAACGCAACGTGCATATCTATATCTTAACATTCGCAAATAAAAAAATAGTGACCGGCTTGAACAGCCACAACACTTAATATTAGCGAAGTGTAAAGCTTTAAATACGTATACTTGCTTAGTACATTAAAATCTGTAGTGGAATTTAACGCCCCTGACCAAATCATCTATTTAAGGTAATGATACATGGAATATTCGAATATAAGTTTTACATATGATCATGTATCATCGTCAAGCATTTGCATTTTTAAATTACGGCAAAAAGCAACACCGAATAAATAATTATTTAAAGTTTTCAATCGCTCTTTCTATTAATGTGATAATGAAATATGTAATCGGCGCCTCGATTTTTTTCTCTCAGCTCCATAAAAATTAATGTTTTCCAGACATAAATCGGACCGTTTTAAACTTATTTCTACACATATATTTTCAGTAAACTGATCATTTATATTACAAAGAAAACACAGTGTAATTTGATAGTACTGTCTAGAATCGCACATGCGAAATATCGATACGGAGGGAAGCAAAAAATGCGGTAATCAAAAAAGTAAGTATTCAGCAAAAGAGATGTTTAAAGGTTATAATCCTTAAAAACGTTCAGATTAGTAAGAACATGGGTTGGTGCGGAGCGGTAAAAGAAATGTCTTCAAACATGCTATATTGAAAATTAAAAATATTAGTATTCCGTCAATGGAAAAAAGGTAGGATAACCAAGAATCAAAGACAGCTTTATTACATGCGACCAAAAGGGAGAAATAGTAAGATAAATAACACTGATGAAATGGTATTGATTAAATTGCTGGAACAAATTTATAAAGTGATAATGAGTAGAGAGTTAGGACGGTGGAAATTAAAAGTGAAACAGTGGCTGGTCGAGAACATAAACGGGTGAGTTTACGGAGAGCTAAATCGTGTATGGATTGCTAGCTGGAATCGATCTTACATATATATATATGAACAATTAAGTGATCGCCAATAGTATTAAGAAGTTGTTTTTTGTCTTCTTCTTTCGTTGTTTTCGTTTTGGTTGTGTAATTATTCTTTAAGTAATGTTATAATTTTATTTTATGAACGAACAAAAAAACAAAAATAATAGTGTCAACATTGCCTTGTGGGACCTACAACTTATTTTTAAAATAAATAAAAAGATACTCTTTCTTATTTTTAAAAACTAATTTTTAGCGCTTACAAATCGCTTAAAATGAAAATTATTTTTTTCGCCATATCGGACTTTATCCCTATATAACCTGTAGTGGAGTATGCTTAGCATTCGCAAAAAAATTTACATAAAAGGTTTACTAAAGTGATATGATTCGTCAAAATTTTTTACATTTTTTCCAAGTATTTTAATAGGCAAATATTGCGCCTATCATTTCGAACGCTTAAAATAAATTAGCAAACTGATTAACCAGTACCTATGACCATATCCACATTATCCTCAGCCATCTCGGCGACTAGACCGACTTCACCTATAGCGCCCCATTCAATTGCGGTTGCCGGTAAACCGTCCGCTTTACGAGTTTCGCAAATTCTTTCCATAACCGAATTCGACATGGCGTAATTTGTCTGACCCGCATTGCCGCGACCGCAACTTACGCTGGAAAACACGACAAATTGTTCTAGCTGTGGACACATGACCCTCGATAGTTCGTCTAAGTAAGACGTCGCAACTGCTTTAGGTCCAGCCGACACAGCGAACGATTCTTCCGTTTGGTTTTCAAATGCCGCATCTTGCAAAACCTGCATCGGATATTATTATATAAATGAATGATCGTTACATAATTTCAATGTAACATCATAGTGGAAGAAAAGTTAGTACGTACAAACATATCGGTACATATACAGAAATTATGCACTATCATCGAGTATGTAGTTTCGTTTCATAATGAACAAAGCTCAAGGACACTGATGAGAGTAGCGAGATAAGCTCTTTTCTCTCGGCTACCTTTACTTCTCTTCATTTCTTCAGTATCTAGTTATTTTACGTTCGGCAGACTTGGAAGCAACTTAAAAAACGATATATATTTTGGCAAATATGTGATATACTTTTTGCATAATTTTATTACGTTTTACTTCAGGAGTGCCGCGAAAACCAAAGATTCGAAAAATACAAAAATTATTTTTATTCAAATAATCTAAGCAACCAGAGCAAACCTCAGCGCAATAAATTGTTGCAGTTTTGAGGAAACTTTTTTTATTGTAACACACATTTAATTATATATAAAGCGGGCAAAATAATAGATCACGCATTTAATTATGAGCGCTTTTAGTAATATCCTGAGGACAGAAGTAATGTCGAAAAAAAATTGCAACAGTGGAAACCTAAAAATTATAACGAATTTATTATGATTCTCGTCAACGCGAACATTCAATTTTCAGTTTAGATTGTGTATTTTTTAAATTCACCGTAGTAATCAAAAATTATGGAAGCTTGTGAGTCTGATTTTAATCCTAAAACTTTGTTCACACGCTGAAACTGACCTAATTTCGTGTATCAGAGTTCAGAAACTAACCCGAATTTTCTTCAGGGGTCCAAATCCCCCCCCAACTTTCCCTTCGTCGTTTTTTTACATTGTCCATAATTTAAACGAATTTTCAAAATTTAACTCGAATTTTCTTCCGAGGAGTGAAAATTCATCCAAGTCCGATGTCCCTTTAACTGTCCAAAACCGGTAATCCGAACACGCCCCCTGGGAAAGGGCTCTTGCTCCTTTGGCTGAACCCATCCGGTTATCCGAACCATTAAAAAAACTTAACCAATAATTTATATCCAAAGCACGAAACTAATCTTAAGCCCTCTGCCTCTTTTAATGACTGTACGCTACATTTTTCCCAATATGCTGTAGCCACAACCACAGGGGTGTCGCTTCTATTTTTCGTAATATTTATTTTTTCATATTTACCATAGAACGCTACTGCTGAGCATTTTGCTTTAGATTCAAGTTTATTGCGACTCGGTCTTTTTACTCTGTATTGCTCCCCTTATATCTTATCTTTTCCTCCTCCACATATCGTTTTCATTATTTGTTCATTCCTACTAACAATATCTGACTGTATCAAGTGTGTACAACGGCATTTCTCGATGTCCAACAGGCTTTCAATAAAGTTTAGTATAATGGTCTATTATATAAATTGAAAATTCTGTTACCAACTAGTTTACATTTCTTGTTAAGTTCATATCTCGTGTTCGGTGATAGTTTTCTTTCTTTTTTTTTTGGAAACATAATGAATACACTTCTTATTACTGTACAGCTAATTTCTTCCTTTTCTAATTGTTTCCAGGTGAAGGTTGTTACGAATTCTCACTTTTATGAATTCTTAAATTTTACGGAATTCTCACCGATTTCTCGTATGTACGTAAGGGAGAGACGACCAGCAGAAGAATACGGAAAACGACCGAAATGGGAAACAAATAAATAAATAAATACAAAAAGAACTACAATTGGAACTGTACCGCGGATAGGGTTCTTTGAAACATCGGTGGCATTAGGCTTTATATAGTTTTATATGGAGATAAATATACGAAACTAAACGATTAGAAAAACATTGTTATTAAGAAACGCGATTACTAGCTAGCATCTCACCGACCGCTGTACCAAAACTCGCACATAGACAAAAACCGTCCGTCGATGAAGATAACAAAGCCGAAGCCTTATCAGTTTAGATTTACCTGAACCGGCTTTGTCTCTTCATCATACGAAACGGTACAGCACAACAGCACGTGTCGCAGACAGCGCGCACACGCAATGTCGCCAGCCTGTACACAGCGACACCGACCAGAGATTATCGCCGATGAATGATCGCGAATCCAAATTAATATAAATAATAGGACAAGTTATTAAATAATCGATCACCGTCGATGAAAGATCGCGCCACCAACCCTGATTCGCATCACTGCTCTCCCCCAAATTTCATCCAAAACGCAAGTTTTGGATGCAATCTGGGGCCCCGCAGAGGAACGGCACCCATAGTTTCAAGGCAGCAAATCTTTGTCGACAGCCATACAAGAAAAAATCGAACACAGGCCACATTCCGTTGACTCCTCCTGACACCATGGTCAGCTAGCGGAGCATAGGTAACAACGGATGTGACACCCGAGGATGACATTCATGGTCTCCATCGCGCCCCAAGATCATAATAACGGCATATGCAGCCGCTCCCGTTAAGACACGGGATTATGTATCAAGTACCACAGTCCAACTGGATCTGCGGTGCATTAAGAGCCAATATATTTGTTTACGGGTTGCGCGAGTATCCATGCGTCTCCACTCGAGCTCCATAACTGTGATATGAAAGCGCCTGTTAGCTCACGCTATGGGCACGACTGCTTTGCAGCGCCCACAGTGCTAAGTGCTAGAAAAGAAAACGACTAGGAAGTAGGAATTCCTTATAACGGTCAGTTCAAGAACAACACAGGAATGACTTAGTAAATATATGATATCCCCGTTCTCTGCGGTTTAACAATCTTTGTCGATTGGCGCGAACATCATGACGGTCTTCATTTTATTTATTTATTTTTTTTTCATAAGTCCTACATTCAAATCACACGCACACAAAAACAAAATCACACACAACTAAACTTAAAACAACGGCGACATCTTCGACGCCGAAAGAAAACAAAACAGAAAGGTACACCGGCCGTCTACAGTGGTAGCGTCTATATCATCCCACACACAGTTGTTCTATAAATGAATAGTTTACAGGATAAAGCAAGTTTATGACTAGGAAATGAAAATATTATAGTGGCAAAGAATGTATGGTCCCGATGTGATGTCTGAAATATGTGGAATAGGAAATATGCATAGGAATATAGGCAAATGATAAGAGAGGAATAGCTGCAAGAAGTAGCACGTTAGAGATAATCAACTAGTGTAGGAAAAGAGGCACAGGGCCGAGAAGGAAGTGCAGGAATCAGCATAGGAAGTGAAGTGGAGGTAGGCGTGTGGCAAGTCCAGCACGAAGGAGTCGAGGGGCCACAGCGCACTATACCCCGAAGAGCATAAGTATACGGAGCGTGATGCCAGCCCGAAGAGGCAGAATGGAGCGTAACATCAGTCCGAGAGAGATGGTGCGATGACCAGGAAGAAGATGGTGCGATGACCAGATAGAAGATGGTGCGATGACCAGGAAGAAGATGGTGCGATGACCAGATAGAAGATGGTGCGATGACCAGGAAGAAGATGGTGCGATGACCAGGAAGAAGATGGTGCGATGACCAGAAAGGATAATTAGAAGAGATTGTACTAAGATTATCGTAACGTGGGTAATCACTCATGCAACCGCACAGTATAAGCTATAGGAATAGAATTAAGAAATGTTTAGGAATACGAGAGTATTTGAGACAACATCACATCGGAATTAATGGCCAAATATATCCATAAAATTTGTGCGTGAATGAATAACTATATATGAACAAAATAAGCATAGGAATATATAAATCCGCGGCACGTAGGCTTCTAAACAAAACAACAAAATATGACATAATAGATAAACAAATAAGGTAGGGTCACAGCCCTCAAGAAAGTCATATAAACACAGAACATACATGCTAGAATGACTAGCTAATAACTAGATCAGTATAAAAACTAGTAATAAGAAATGAATGTAAATTAAGCGCAGATTGATTTCCTCCGGTATTTCCACCACCGGGATGCCTTACGGAGGCAATGTTCTCCTACACATACCGCTTTAATATGGAAGTTACTTTTCCGTCGATCTTTGTTTTTGGAGACACCTACCAAGCGAAGTATTTTATAATAATACAGCTTACGCTTGTTAGTGCCTTTGCCGTGGTTAAGCGTCCTTAGATGCTCGGTGATTCCGGCAAAGGATAACCGAACGTAGTCCTGAACAGGATGAGGCGCTGGGTTCTTTTCATATTCGGCCATCTGGTGCAATTGGCAAGACGATTTTTGTTCGTGGCGCGCCTCTGGACTCGATTCTTCGCCGACGACCAGCGATTCGTACGGGTACTTCTTTATCATAGTCTGATCAGTAGAACCTTCAAGATTGTCGGATGACGACAGGGATTCCACTTTGTCTATCGAAGGATCTTCGTAGTTCGAACCGATATCCGGTACTTCGACTAATTGGCAGTACGTTTCGTCGACCAGATTCCTACTCTCAGTCTCCTCTTCTTCAATCCTGTCAGCGAAGGCCTTTATTGAGTCCATATTCTCTCGGTTAGAGTGCTCGATTTTATTATTTAAATTTCCGATGTCGTTGTTTAGCTTTTTATTTAAGTCAGCGGCGATTCCTCCGATAACGTTATTTAGATTCTCCAAGTTTTTATCAATTTTACTATTTAGATTTTCTATATTAGTATCGATTTTATTATTTAAATTATTTATTTCATTCCTTAAATTTTCGGAGTTCTTGTCGATTTTATTGTTTAGATTTTCTACATTTGTATCGATTTTATTATTTAAATTATCTATTTTGTTGTTTAGTTCATTATTTAAATTATCTATTTTGTTATTTAAATTTTCGGAGTTCTTATTAATTAAATTAGCTAACATAGTGTACGGGTCAATAGGGCTCTTCTCTGGATCGGAGAATCCGCGATGTGTGGGACTGGGAAGGACATATCCTTCCGGACCTTCTTCCGCTGAGATATTAAGGCTAGTCAGCCTTGCCGGCTCGCCCTCCTCGCTAGAGTCATCTAGCACCGCTGGAATATCCCGATACGGGCCTCTTTTAGAGACGACGCCTCTAAGCGTCTCCTCCGACATAGTGATAAACTATATTCCTTTATCTATCGTATAATTTCTACATATTTTATTTTTATATTTTATATAATTTAGATAGTTTAGATAGTATTTACGAGACGCTATAAAATATTCCGAGATGTACATCTATATTTTATTATTATTATTATTATTATTATTATTATTATTTTTTTTTTTTTTCATATGACCAGTAGAGCGATTATTTAATGCAAATTCGTGCGACGAGGAATGATTTAGAAATAATATCGTAACAAATTACTAAGATTTAAAAGTACGTGGCCCGAAATATCGTAAGCAATCATTAAAATTTAAAATTACCTGGCCGCCTATTATAACTGATTGTAGAGAATATTCTTATGAAATCAAAATATTATTATTATTATGTGCACCGGATCGCTATAGAAATATGCGCGGTATTTTCTAAAAATTACGATATAGCCGATTATTGAGATTTACCATTCGAATAATAACAAAACTCAATATTATGTATATGTATAGAAATAATATTAAAGTAAATCGAAGGTAAAAACTTATCCGTCTCCTGCTTGGCCGTTGGCTCCGGGATCCTTGCCCCGCGACGAATCGATGACGTCGAGGTCCCTGTTCGCCGCGCCAATGTTACGAATTCTCACTTTTATGAATTCTTAAATTTTACGGAATTCTCGCCGATTTCTCGTATGTACGTAAGGGAGAGACGACCAGCAGAAGAATACGGAAAACGACCGAAATGGGAAACAAATAAATAAATAAATACAAAAAGAACTACAATTGGAACTGTACCGCGGATAGGATTCTTTAAAACATCGGTGGCATTAGGCTTTATATAGTTTTATATCGAGATAAATTGAACGATTAGAAAAACATTGTTATTAAGAAACGCGATTACTAGCTAGCATCTCACCGACCGCTGTACCAAAACTCGCACATAGACAAAAACCGTCCGTCGATGAAGATAACAAAGCCGAAGCCTTATCAGTTTAGATTTACCTGAACCGGCTTTGTCTCTTCATCATACGAAACGGTACAGCACAACAGCACGTGTCGCAACAATGTCGCCAGCCTGTACACAGCGACACCGACCAGAGATTATCGCCGATGAATGATCGCGAATCCAAATTAATATAAATAATAGGACAAGTTATTAAATAATCGATCACCGTCGATGAAAGATCGCGCCACCAACCCTGATTCGCATCACTAGTGATGCGAATCAAGGTCCAAAAAGAAACAAAAAAAAAACAAAAAACGCTGCAGATGCACACCGTCTGTTCCACCCTGATCACCATCGCAAAGACACATGTAAAAATTATCATCACCAACTTTGCCCAACATTGGGGCTCATAGATCACGTTATTGCAGCCAGCAATTTCTGCATTTCCAATAAAAACAAACGTTACTCTGCAATCTAAGAAATACTGACTCTGCCTCGGAATTTGATCATTACATCGTGGAAACGTATATTGGATACCGTTACTTCCTAATCTTTACAGCGTGAACACAACATAATTCTGAGAACCGTGGAGATTTTGTTGTATGCCGCATACCGTTAAATTCCACCCCATAGATCCCTCTCTGTCTGATGTACGATCATACATGTCTATAACACGTATCCATTTTCCTCCAGCACGCTCACGCCTTATATTCTATTATCCGAATAATTGTCCGAACCGTACGCTCTGCCGCACGCACCACGCGCACGTGCCGGCTTTGTTCAGAGCACGTCGAAGCCACCGAAGCCGCCGGACCTAACGGAATTTCGTCAAATTAAATCGCTGTAAATTGAAAGACCATTCGATCCGAAAATGAATACAAATAAATAACTTCTGTATGGATTTTTATATTTTTTAGCTTTAACATACTAAAAGATATCATTAGCAATTTAGTGGCATGATACATATAAAAGTGAATTGCAGTTACAGTTTCTTTATGTCTGAAGCGTAATGTCGATGTCTCTTCCAAAACTGTACGATAAATATATTTTGGAGAGTACAATTCATCTTTTTTCCTTCTTATTCTTTTATCGCAAACTACCTTTTTCAGACTGGGAGTAAATATTCTATCTTTGGCACGTTGTAACACAAGACATAGTTGTTAATGTGTTGGGTTCTTCATCTATAATCAGTAATGTAATCAAAATCTTAATCAACAACATGAATGTTTCATGTTATCTATGGTATTAAAAGTTAATCTAAGGTAACGAAATATTTTTTTATTTTACCGCAGCTAAATTGAATATAGCGGCAACTGGACATAAGGAACTGGCAGTTTCCAATAATTTTTTGATACCTTCCTTCTTAGTTATATCATCCAACGAGATTATTACTTTTACGCCGTAGGAACGCCAAATTCTAATTCTCAAGGACTGATATCCAGTTCGAACACCGCTCCTCGAAGTTAATACTAAATATCGAGCTCCTCTTAGCACTAACCAGTCGGCCAATTCTAATCCGAAGCCGCCCAAACCGCCTACGACAATACCAATACCGATCATTACGTCACGAAAGAAAATTCGTTTAGTTTTAAGAAAATCTCTACAATAACAACAAAGGTATAATTTTTACGACATTCTTTTCTAAATATATTAAACGGTACAATTGTTTCGAGTTTTATATTATATCTAGGTTTTTTTTTGTTGTTTTTCCCACAAATAATTTAACCAAAATCTAAACTCCTGGGGGGCACGCGAAAATTTTAAAAAACTTGTAACAAAGTGAATTAATTATTCAATTTTTTTCGTTTCATTTGTTTAATAATTTCCCGTTAATATAATGTGTGAAATATTCGCTTAGACGCAGTTAGTAATTTATAAAATAAGAAGTGAAATTCAAAAAAAAATAATTAAAAGATCAGCGGAACTTGATGAATGAAACTAAGAGGCCCAGAACATACATTTTTACTCTACTATAAGGGCTGAGCAATATGAGCCGTACTTACTGACATTCTTAATTAAATGCGGTTTTTTACGCTGTATGAATATTCATTTGAAATTTTAATGAGTTTTTTTTTGTTTTTTTTAATATTAATGATTGGTGGAAGCTGTAATATTTAATTAAAAATCGATCTCCCAGAATAGATCTTCTTATCTGTAGGGGAGGAATTTTAGATTCCATCTGAAAATTTATAGCAGGGGCCGATCTAACATTCTCCGCTATAAGACTCAATCCCAGATTCTGCAGAACGTCCAACCTACCCGGAGCTTGACTTTGAAACCAATCCATAAAAAATCGCATTGTAATCGAGTTTAGACCGAACAGTAGATTTATAAAAAAGACCTAAAAGTTCACTGGGCCCATCCCCGGAAAGTAATGCTAATTGTCTTCAATGGATTAAAAGTCCCGGGTAACTACGGAATGCCTAAGTTAATCTGGAGGCTAGATGAATGTTCAAATATTTCATCCGTTTAGAAAACGTAATGTTTTGATTGTGCATTTTAATTATTATGTCCGGTTGAGAATAAGGCCTAAGAGTAAATAAGGTAACGTACGATTTGGATGGAAACAGGTCCAAGTTAATACTTTGAAAGGCATTATGGAAAGCGTTTGCCAAGAATTGATTATTCTGTATACAATAAGAAAATGATTTTTTCCTACTATAAATAACGTTGTCTGCATATGATAAAATATTTTATGCTTAAACCGAAGGAAAACAAATGTAAATGTATTGAATGCACAAAGTGAAAAAGAATTATGTCAGAAAGACCGGGAAGGTGAAACTTTACCAAAGGCAGCTGATATGGCAACGAAAGCAGAAATTAAGAATTTTTTATTAATAAATGACATATAAACGTCCGGTAAATGCTGTTTGCAATCTGATGAACTATATCCAGGACGAAAACTCAACATATTGTTAAGTAACAAATAACTACCAAACGAGACCTCCGTTAATTAAACTTTCGAAAAGTTTCCTAACATACGAAGCAAGAGAAATATGAGGAAACGAAGAAGAATAAGGCTTTGGAGTAGTCACAATAATAAGAGCGTTTCAGGTAGGAAGAATAGAACCGAAACAAAGAAAGAAGTTAAAAATATGTATAAGTATCTGGAGAGAAAAGTCAGAGAGATTTTTAAGAACGGAAAAAGTAATTCCATCCAACTCGGAAATGAATTAGAGAAACTGACCAAGGACGAACGGAGTTCTGAAAGAGTAAAAGGAGCCTTAAGAAAATGTGAAGAATGAACAATAGAAGAAGACAGAATTCCTGGAAGCTAGGAACATAATTAGAAGATAAAGAATTAATAAACGGTATTAGTTGTTCAGGAGGAAAATTATGATTAGAAGAATATCGGGAGAGAGAAGATTTAAAGACCTTAGTCATTTCCCATGCATGAGAAATAAGGGTGGATCGAGTAAAAGAGGAACAGAAGCTTTTCTGTAAATATTTCATGGTTGTTTTAAAAACAAGTCCGGCCGTAGCACTGGCATTCTTATGAGACAGAAAGTTAGACTCTATAAGAAGGCGTACTTAAAATAAAGGCCGTCTTACAGTACTTATCCCACCGCAAACGAAGGCGAGTAGTAGAGCGAGCTAAAGAATCAGCTTTGACATTGCCGTCAATAAATTTATATACATAAGGATTCATGTATACCGGGAACATTAACTGAACTCTTTTAATAAATCACAAAGGTCATTTAAATAAAGATTTTAAAATTCATACATACCGCATATGATGAAACTCTTCTTACTATGACATAAATATCGAGGAACAGCGTCAAACTGTTTTACTTCCGGCGGTGCATATTTATCTTCCTCTTCATCGCGTATCTTTAAAACAACTTTACCAATATGTTTTCCAGCAGCCATGTATCTACATTTAATTTTTTTTTATGTAACATTTATTCGTACAAAAGTTCTTATTTATTAATGAACTTTTTATTTTTACATCTGAGGTAATGTGAAAATCATGTAGCACTTTTATGTAATGTTTAAAAATGACGGTCAATTGAAACCATCCCTTCTATAAGAATTACAGATGATGATCATACGAAGATTCGTAGGGCCTACCCATAAAGAAATTTAAAGGATCGAATTTACGCATGCGCCCACAGGCACTCAGTTTTTTAAAGTGCAAAATTATCTTTTAAGAATCGGTCTTTAGTTTTAAAAGCTTGCAATTATAATAAAATCGACAATAAACAAAGGACAAGGCCAAACTTAAAGGAACTGTGTTTTTCACACGACCTTAGCTTGAATAATAAAACTATAAATATGCTTTATAGAAATGTGTTGTAAGAAAAAAAAAAACTGATAATAAAATAAAACAATCTAAAAATACAAAGATATTCGCTAACCAAACCGCATTCCGTATCGTTACACATTTACCTTGCTCACATTCACTTCCATGTGTCTAAGATATATTTCTACCTCACCAATGTCGGGTTCCGCTTATATAAATCAGCATTTATTTATTTTTTATTTTTATTTAATGGTGCTACAAATTGCAATATTTAAACAGCTGTGTATATTATTATAAAAAATAAAGTTTAAAAATCTGAATCAGAGTAATTACATATTTAAATTAAAAAGACAAATTTTTCTCTGAGGGACACACACAATTAACTTTTTATTACATTGAATGAAGATATGCATCCTGCTAATTATTTATTCTTTTTAGGAATGTAAAATGTAATTAAATTTTATGATTTTTTTGCGCTTTCCCTTTTTTCGCAATTTTCAACTGCAACACATGAAGTGATCAAACCTGAACGCTAATAGTTCAATGTAAGTATCAAATTTCAAATTCGCAATCATTGCGAGGTTTTAAGGGTTTTGTTGATTTTTTGCCCGTTTACGATTTTTAATGATACTTATAGCGTTTGTTACTTTCGTTGTTTCTCGGGGGGCAAGACAGGAACTCCCACGTGGTGCCCCTGGAACGCACTTTTCAAGAATTGAAGAACTTTCACCAAAAATTCAAACTAACGCGTACCAATGATGACGAAACCGGGACTTCGACTCCGTCCGAAAATAATTTTTGGAGTCAAGCGAAGAAGTAGATAGACACGAAAAAAGAAAGAAAAGTTGTTTCTCGGATGCGCGTTTTCGCCCCCACCCCCTTATCCTTCAAATTGATACCTGGCGTAGATGGTTTAATTTTTAATTGATCTATGCTCACTTTCAATTCCAGTATTTTCGTTAACAACCGTGTTTCGCTAGCATGTGTTGTGATATACTAGCAGAGCAAACTGGCCAATTTTCGAAGTTTTAAAAAATATCCCTTAGCTCTGACAATGCTACCTAGGTTAATTTTATTCTTCCAGATATTTTGTTTTCTTGACATCATTATTTACTTTAATTAGCTGCCTCAAAATGAACGATTGTTTTGTACACTTTTTCCACTTCTTGTTTATTTATATCTAACTTAACAATCGCGTTGAAGACACGGGCAAATCAATGCACGTACCACTGCATGCATTTAAACATTTTAATACGCAGACATATACCTGGAGACTGCGTTCGCATTAAGGTTAAAAATCAAATGATTGCGATCAGGTCTTACTTAAACATTCGCATTAATGTAGCCGTGAATACTGGGCGGCACATTTATGCAACAGTAATATACGAATAAATAGCCGGTATGCTTGAAATCGAACAGCACCGCTGAAAAAATATACATATATATATATATATAGCGTATTAATAGAATAAACGCATACCTAAATGCCGCTTCAAGTTCATCATAGTTGAATACGGTTCCCGCTAACGGTTTCACAGCTCCCGAATTTATTGCTTTTGTGACCTCCGCTACCAATTCCTGTTTTACCGTTTTTTCACATTTAAATAACTGATCTAACATGACGCCGTAAAAACTGATTCCTCGCAAAAATAATTGCATTCCTAATTTTAACGAAAGAAAAAAATAAAGAGAAAAAAGAAAATTAGCGAAATAATGAAAACACGAATTGTAAAAATCTGACCATATGTAGGAAATCACGCGTGTAGGCTTACCTAATGTGTTATTTTTAGACAAGTCGAATTTTCCGATTTCCAAAAATCTTCCACCGAATCCGAGACACCGAACTGAAGCTCGCAACTTTTCTTCGGCCAAAGAGTTCAACACAATATCGACACCTTTGCCATTTGTTTCTTTCATTACCATTTGTTCGAAAGATGTATCTCTGGAATTGCCAATATGGCTTTCTGGAATCTGTATTAATAATAAGAGAAATTACGCATTAACCTTTATAAAACGGTGGCGCGCTAATAATTTTCACATAACCACCATGTATAGCGTTACATACGCTGGGTGCTATTCATGAGGGAACTGTGAGCGATCTTCTTAGCTCCGGAATTTCTGAGAAATAAACAAAATAGGAGATGTTATATATGTTAACGACACATATTGTCTAAAATTTTATTGCACAATAAGTAAAATAAATAAACAATTATTTAATACTTAGTTACTGGACGTGTTTCGAAGACAAAGCTTCATGGTACATTATTATACAAAATAGGAGATGATTTTAATCCCGTCATAGTCTAGTAGAATTTAAAAATACAAATACAAAAAAAAAAAAGGAAAGAATTATACAATAAATTGAAATAAAAATTAGGAAATTGGCGACTAGATTACGTAAACAAAACGATATAGTTAAATTCAAGTGGCTTCCTGCACATAGAATGAAATAGTGGACAACTTTAGTAGAATACCATAGAAGGATATTAGAGAGATTGTGCTAAATTCGGAAGAATTCGTTCCCGGGGGAGCACACAAGAGCAGGAGTGAACTAGACTTCCGTAACGGAAGCCGAGCGCTCTAGCAACTAGGCTATCTCGACGACTAAAACTAAACTGTAAATGAGCCAGTGTCTTTAGAATTTAAGGCGTTTTATCTGAAACCGCTTATGTTGAGATCTAAGAGAGTACAAATAATCCTTTCGATCTCAAGAGACGAGATCTGGATCAAAACAAAAAAAAAGAAACAACAAAAAATAGTGCGTTTTTTGTGCAAAGTAAAATTCAGAACTACATTGATACGAACGGAAAGAAAATTACGAAAAAACTCGAAAATTAATACGTACGACTTTTCTTAAATAAATGCGCTTTCAAAACTTTCTAAAACTGTAATCGAGCGAGGTGAAAAAAAGGAGCGGATTTTTGAAACAAAAGGAATGAAATAAAAAAGTGCTCGAGGAATACGAGAAAATTAACGAAAAAAGAAGCTTGAAAAGAAAATCAAACTTATTTGTCGAACACGCATTCCCCGGAATAACGGTAAAAATTTCGAAAACGAACTGGAAGCACATTTTTACACTAACCTGAGGGAATGTTTTCCGGATAAATTCTCGTTTTCCGGGAGTACCAACGGTGGTGAATACTTCGCAGCCGTAATGCAGACAAATATTAATTGCCGCCTGACCCACACCACCACTTCCAGCATGAATCAAAACCGATTCACCGCGTCGCATTCGACCTTTCATAATCATAGCAAAGATCACCTGGTACAGAAAGAAAAATATTGTAAAAAATCAGTCAATTCTTCTCGATGGAAATATATTTGACTAAAAATCAAAAAAAAAAAAAAATGAACAATGAAAATTTGGGTGTTTGCGTTTTAAAAATGATCATTTAGTGTATTATATAAACTGAAAAAACCAACGATTTTAAACTTTTAAGTACATACTATATGTGCATATTCTCAGCTGTGCAAGGTAAATCTCATTTTTAAAATAGAAGTCTGAGCATTTAAATTGTCATTGTTTTAATGAACCAAAACATTAAAAAAAAAATTTAGAAATATTATTTAACTTTTTTTTTAGGGGAACGAAGTTCTTATACGCAGCTTGTCGGTAGCAGTAAACTGGCAGAAAAGGCGAGGGGTAATGAAAATCGCGTTAAAACGACATCCGGCAGGCGACCTTCACATTGGCCCTTTCTATTATATACAGGTGTGTGCGTGTGTGTGTGCGTGCGATCGAGCGAGTATCGAGATTTAGGCAGTAAGCATCGTACGCGGTCAGCTGTATAAGCCCAATTATAAATACGTGTACATTTTATTGAATTTGAAAATTGGCGCGGTTTTTTTGCGCGACGTTAGCACATTTCAACGAGTCTGATGATTTATTTATTAAATGTAGGTGAATACATCCTGTTTGTTAAAATGGTATAATAAAATAAACTTTAATAACAAACAATATAGAACAATAAATTAGATAAATACCTATTTAGAAACGTTTTCGGGCATAACCCATCATCAGCTAACACTAACTTAAAGGAAACTTAAAACATACTGAAGTGAATATAGGGAATACATGTGTACATATAGTAGATGTAAAGAGGAATAAACATGGCAGGTATAAAAATCTATAGGTTGAAAATGCTAATAATTAATATAAAATATAAAATAAAACAAGAAGACAAAAAGTTAAATTTTTATATTAAACAGTGGATTATTATTATTAGGTGTTTGGTCATTTAACATATTATTTTTATATTTATTTATATAATAATTTTCTGCAATGTTCATATTATTACCTTTGTGATAAGTGGCCAGGATGGTTACAGTATTTTCTATTGAATTAGGTTTATGTTTATTTTTAATTAGATGTTCTGTATAGGTTGATTTTTCTATTTCATTATTATTAAATGCTTTTATATGTTCTTTATATCTGCAATTAATTTTTCGCCCTGTTTGACCAATGTATGATTTCTCACAATCAGTACAATTTATTTTATATATACCGCTATTTTCATAAATATTATTATTTTTTAAATTTAAGGTGTTTATTTTATATATATCTTAAATTATTTTTAGTTTTGAACGCTACATTTAAACCTTGTTTTTTGGATAAATTGGTTAATTTGTATATGTTATTGTTTATAAATGTGAATATTATCCATCCTTTATTGTTAGTAGCATTATTGACTCTTAATTTTTGTATACATTTTGATTTTGATTTTATTTTGTGAATTAGTTTATCTATTATTTGTTCGTCATAACCGTTATTTCTTGCCAAAGTCTTTAATATATTAATTTCTATTTGTTTTTTATTTATATTCATGGGTGTAGTTAATAATCTATTTATTGCAGTCATGGAGTAAGCATATTTATGTTGGTTTGGGTGATGTGATGTTTTATGAATTATATTATCAGTGGTGGTTTGTTTTCTATAAATATTATATGTTAACTTATCCTTTGATTTTATTATTGTTATATCTAAGAAATTTATTTTGTTATTTTCTTCTTTTTCCATAGTATAATGAATATTTTTGTGAATTTTATTTAAATCATTTAGAATGTCATTTTCAGTATTACTATTAATAGTGCTATTAACAATAAAGGATGGATAACATTCACATTTATAAACAATAACATATACAAATTAACCAATTTATCCAAAAAACAAGGTTTAAATGTAGCGTTCAAAACTAAAAATAATTTAAGATATATATAAAATAAACACCTTAAATTTAAAAAATAATAATATTTACGAAAATAGCGGTATATATAAAATAAATTGTACTGATTGTGAGAAATCATACATTGGTCAAACAGGGCGAAAAATTAATTGCAGATATAAAGAACATATAAAAGCATTTAATAATAATGAAACAGAAAAATCAACCTATGCAGAACATCTAATTAAAAATAAACATAAACCTAATTCAATAGAAAATACTGTAACCATCCTGGCCACTTATCACAAAGGTAATAATATGAACATTGCAGAAAATTATTATATAAATAAATATAAAAATAATATTTTAAATGACCAAACACCTAATAATAATAATCCACTGTTTAATATAAAAATTTAACTTTTTGTCTTCTTGTTTTATTTTATATTTTATATTAATTATTAGCATTTTCAACCTATAGATTTTTATACCTGCCATGTTTATTCCTCTTTACATCTACTATATATACACATGTATTCCCTATATTCGCTTCAGTATGTTTTAAGTTTCCTTTAAGTTAGTGTTAGCTGATGATGGGTTATGCCCGAAAACGTTTCTAAATAGGTATTTAACTAATTTATTGTTCTATATTGTTTGTTATTAAAGTTTATTTTATTATAAGATTTATTTATTGTTTTTGTTTTAATTAATTCATACGGGATTCATATTTTTTGTTTCTGTTTTTGTTTTAATTCATACGGGATTTATATATCGTGTGTGTAATTTTTTATCGTATACTTTATGAATTATTTTATACTTGTATATCTACCAAAAAGTAAAGGAATTCCGCTCCTACCGGGTGTCCCCCTCTAGACACTACTTCTCTTTTTTTTTTTTCTTTTAATTTCGATATATTTACTGTAAATTATAAACGTATACATATTTTTATGTTGGTGATTTCACTTTTTAATGCTTTGATTTTTCATTCTTTAGTCAAATCAGTAATGTTTTGTTTTTTTTTGTCGTTTTTTTTTTTTATTTTAAAATAAGTTGTGGTTCTCGCAGGATAAGTATGCCTGTTGTGTTTGAGTACATGAACGATCTTATTATCGTTTATTCAAATTTTTAACACATAACAAATTTCATCGTGCTTATTATATAAATCGAAAAGGAATAAGACTAAATTAATATATGTCTAAGTAAATATATATAAAAACATACGCATACCTGTATTCACTCTAGATAGTATACACACATACATAAAGATAGCTTATATATTCAATTCGCATACATGATCTTCTTTAAGAAATACAGCAGGAAAGTAACGAAAAAGGGAAAAAAACAAAAACAAACAAAAGAAAAACAGAAGAAAATATATCATCAAATAGATGCATAACTGAACTACATAAATGGAAAAATTCGGGACGTAGCTTGATTTTTATTCTTTGCATCATTCTTTCAGCCACTCTACTATTTCCTTTCTCCACACACCAATACTATTTTCGTTTAAAATATGATTGGGGATATTACTTGTTAATTTAATTAAAACTGAATCTTCTATGTTATCAATTCGTAGATTTTCCCCTCTAGAATAAATGTAATATATATATTATTGTGATTTCTTGTTATTCGAGTTTTTTGCCTGGATGGTAACTTTATATTGTTGATATTAAATTCAAGTAAATAGTAATAGTACATCTTGAGAAACATTTCATTATTCAAGCCATCTCCTCTCCTCCTCATACTTCTGACGGTATCATCCTCTCTATCATTCTCTACTCCCCTCTTCACGCTTTCGATTCGCTTTGTCCCCTTCGCCTTTCTGCTCTCTTCACGCTTCTGAGCCTTCTTGTATTTGTGATTTAAATCATATTCTATTCGAATGTTCTGCACTCTCTAACGAACGCTCCTTTCTTTACGCCCAACTTTTAGTTTTGGGTCTTCCTACTCCCTTTAACGCTACCTATATTCTTTCCTTCCCATTGCCTTCAGTTATTCCATTGCTGCTGTCCTTTGTCTTTTCCATTTATGGCCGCCTGGCTATTTAGTTCTATTTGGTCAAATACCAATGGTCTAGTGTTCTCTCCTTCCAAAACAATATATATATATATATATATTGAATTCCATAGAAGACGTGCTGTCTCACCTACTATTTCTCTCACACTAGATAATAATCCTAAAGCCTTCCAATCTACAGTGAAATTCTTGGGACTATTGTTCGATTGCAGACTATCCTGGCGTCCGCACATATCAGGCTTAAAGAAAAAATGTTTAAAATCCCTCGGCATCATTAAATATTTATCAAATCCAAAATATAATATCCACCCCAAGCTCCTTCTCTCAGTATATAAATCCATCGTCTTATCTAGAATCGTGTACGGGTTTCTAGCCTACTCTCAGGCATGTCATTCCTTAATAACTTCATTAGACGTAATCCATAATTCTGCCCTTCGTTTGATACTAGGAGCTCATCGAGCCACTCCTGCATCTAGAATGGGAGTGCCCGCCGTTGTCATACCATAGAAACTACCATAGACGATGCAATACTCTTCCGTCCTTAACACGTACTCATTTGGCCGTTAGTAATTCCTCACACGCACCAAGCTTCTCAAATGACCCGGTGCCTGAAGTCCACGACATATCGGATTTAAATATCATAAACCCAATAAACCCTATGCACACCAAAACCTCGCATTAATCCCCCCATGGGATTCCCCAATAATAAAAACAGATGCATCTCTTAAAAACAACTTTAGACAGCTACCAACTAACGTCATCGAAACAGCGAAAAATGCAATAAATAAATACACCGACCACGCTATAGTCTACACAGATGGTGCTAGATAAAGCCCCACCACAACCACAGTACTGGACACAGAAATGTATGCCATCCTATACGGGCTGCAATATATTTCATTTTGAAAACCTAACAAAAAGACATTAATAATTACAGAATCTCTGGCAGCATTAGAATCCATATCCAGCACCAAAACCAGAAATATAATATCTACTCAAATCCTTCGTATTGTCATCGATACACAGAAGTCCGAGGGTCAGGTGACGTTTATGTGGGTTCCCGGTCACGCGGGAATAACGGGGAATGAACAGGCGAACATAATGGCACAGTGAGCACTACGAGTTCCGCAGAACAGATATTCATCTCCCCCTTCGTCCATGGCACAATTATTTTTAGCGAAAAGCAAACAAGAATGGAATAGACCGTGTGTCAGACTCTTTTTTTGTCTCAAGTAAAGTCAACGACCGAGCCATGGTGGCCCCCAATAAATTTTTCCCGCAGAGACTTCAGTGTGATCAGCCGACTGCGGACAGGTCATATAGCAATCTCGCACGACCATCTAAATGGGTCAATTTCTTCAACGCAGTGCCCTTTCTGTATGGGTAGTTTCATCCCCATCGTCCAGCACATATTAGTAGATTGCACAGTATTCGCATCAACACGGACGTTCCTACCACATAAAACATTGCCCGAGATATTATCAAACTCCCAAAGTCAGAAACATATTCAATCATTAATGTTCTTAAAATAAACAAAATAGCTAAAGTAATATAGTCACAAACCCCGCACAGTGTGTCGTGACAGCCGCAGCAGTTAAATACGGCAGACTGGAGCTTAGGGGATTCGATAAAATAAAAAAAAAAATAAAAAATTGGAATAAAGTGAATTGTCTTAAACAAGCATCGATACGAGTATTATTATAGTGGCATTCAGTGACAATAGATATATGCCTTACTGATTTTTTATTTTATTGCGTAGTTTTCATTAATAAATTATAGCGCAGTTGAAAAAACGAGTCTTTAATTGCCATTAAAAAAACTATGTTCGTGTACCGGCTTCAGATGTTAAAATTTATTTACTTCTTCTCGGTTTCATTTATGCATATACAGGTTTACACCTGTTTGAAGTAATCATCACAAGTTTCATTATCGAGTGCTGCAAAAAGCTAACTATTGTCTCAAACATTTGCCTACAGTGGCTAAGTTTTTTCGTTTACTTTTTTAGGACGTGTCAACTATGAGTACTAACTCAGCGATAATGTAACTTTGTAAGTTTCAATCTATAGCGGCAGAAAATCCTACTTGAACGAAACACACTGCCTGCCAGTTCAATTACGCCACGCTAGTTGGCTAGTGACTAAGTTACGGGGGCCTTTTCTCTCACACGTGATTTATTGTAAATAGTTTTAGATCGACGGTATGTTTATTACACGAACATGATCTTACGAAACGATCACTGCAAAATGTAAAAACAGCGTTATTACTGCGAAATTTTTTTTGTTTAATTTTTAACTTCCAAAGTTATTACAGTATACAATACGCGGTCACATACCGTTGATGATTATATTTAAACAGTAGATTTTGTTTAATTTAAGATATTTCATTGTACCTTCGGTGTTCTATGGACTCTTTGCCGGTATATCAGCCAAAGTAATTGGTTTGTTGGTAGAAATGTCCGTCCATTACCTCCCAGGATATGCGATCCTGACGGGGCATACAGTTCGCTATGATAAAGGCATTTGATTGGTGGAGGGGGTGTTTTGAACATGAAGTAGCCAGAGACACGGGTATGACGAGTACGCATACGATTAATTATGAAGTAATTTCCTACGCGAGTCTTGTTCCTCGAACCATCATACTTGTGTTGTCGGTTTTATCTGCGGCAAAAATGTATTTTCAGATTTCCACTCATTGTTTCACTCTGCATACATCATTTTCTGCTAGTGGTGCATGGATAAATAGCGGATCTGAAGCATCGATGGAAATCGGATTTTGTTACGCGACAAACCGGCCTGTACAAGTTATCCACAATAAGGTCACCTGAGATAAACCTTCATAATTGTAACCGGTAATTTTTTTTTATTGGTACTTACACCGAAAGATTTAGTTGAATCTGCTGCTATCAATAAGTGCACAGGTTTTGGCTAATAGTAAGAAAAAAAGGTAGAGAGAAAGAGGATAATAAAGAAAAACAAATTACCTTTTTTTTTTTTTTCCTACCCTGGGCGCGCCAGCGGCCTTGACCCAATAACATGAAAAGTTAAGAGTTATAACTAAATAGCCAAGCGGTCAGAAATGGAAAAGACAAAGGACAGCAGCAATGGAATAACTGAAGGCAATGGGAAGGAAAGAATATAGGTAGCGTTAAAGGGAATAGGAAGACCCAAAACTAAAAGTTGGGCGTAAAGAAAGGAGCGTTCGTTAGAGAACGCAGAACATTCGATTGGATATGATTTGAATCACAAATACAAATTACATAAGTGAATAAGAGTAATTTTTGTTTATACATGTATAAATAAATGTATACATATATATCAAGGCCGTGTGCACAGGGTGGGTTGGGTGGGGGTTAACCCCCTCCGTAAGAACTGAAATAGTTATTATGAATACACAAAAATCTGGAAAAAAGTTAAAAATTTAAAATAAATATTGATGAATTTTTGAGGGTGTTCTTATACATTAAAAAAGAAAAAATATACTAGCGTTCGTTAGAGAGTGCAGAACATTCGAATAGAATATGATTTAAATCACAAATACAAGGGGGCTCAGAAACCTAAAGAGAGCAGAAAGGAGAAAGAGCTAAAGAAAAACGAAAGCGAGAAGAAGGGAGTAGAGAATGATTGATTCTAAGCCTAATTAAGGAAACAACAGTGGAACGACGACAGGTAGGAATAGATTGAAACCAAGGCAGGAAACTAGGAACCGGTTGAATAAGACAGTAGTATGAATAATGGTTAGAGAATAAAGATGGATACATGTCAGACCAAAGTCTAGAATGATTAGAGCGTGATAGAGAAAGAATGTCTGAGGAAGGGAAAGAGTCGAGGAAAGGACCAATGCGGGCGGCCGAGCGAGCTAAAGAGTCAGCTGCGTCATTGCCCTCAATATTGGAATGACTAGGATAGAAAGTCTATGAGAATGGATCGGAACGAGAACAAAGACGAGACAAGAGATCGAATAGAGAGGATGATACCGTCAGAAGTATGAGAAGGAGGAGAGGAGATGGTTTGAAGAACGCCTTTGGAATCAGAAACAATCAGGAATTTGTGAACCCCACTAGTAGAGGATATGAATTGAATGGCACGAAGAATTGAGATCGACTCGGCTGAGAAGATAGAGCAGAAAGAAGGAAGTCTGAAAGACTCAGAGTGCAGGAACGTAGGAGACGTATACGCGCCACCCACGCCCCCATCACTCTTGGAGCCATCCGAGAAAATTAAGGCATAGGAAGGAAAAGCAGATTTCAGCGGTTGAAGGAATTCGAAGTTGACTACATTGTGAGAGGAAGAATTAGCTCGGACTGGAAGAGAGGAGAAATTGATGATGCTATTAAAATCGAGAGAAAAGTAAGGAAGACTGTAATAAGAAGAAATGTAGGGAGAAAAATTGGAAGCACGAGCAGCTATATGCGATAGAATCGGAATTCTATGAGGCGCCAAGTGCCAGTGATTTTTGATATGAAGATAGAAAGGAATAAGATTGGATGAAGAAATGGGGAGGCGTTTTATTAAAAAACGATAATCAAGGGGTGAACGACGAGTGGATAGAGGTTGAGTGGCAGATTCAGATAGAATCGCAGGAATAGGAGATTTTAAAGCGTCAATGCATAGGCGAAGGCAGGAATTCTGAATTGCGTCAAGTTTCGAAAGGAGAGACTTGGAGGCATGCCATAAATGAAGAAACAATAGTCGAGTTTGGACCGAATAATGGATTTATATAGAATTAATAGAATGAACGGGTCTTCACCCCGTCTGGAACCCTGCGGAAGCCCACGATAGACGCATCTGGAGGTGGAAAGAGAAGGAGAAGATAGATAAAGAGTTCTATGTTGAAAGAGGTTGAGTATAAGAGTGATAAGAACCGGAGGAAGATTAAGAGAGAGGAGTTTGGAGCCCAGAGAAGGAAGATGCACATTATCGAATGCAGAGCAGACATCGACAAAAGAAGCGACAGTAAATTTCTTTGATAGGAATGATTTATAGATATCTGCAAGGAAGGTACTGATGCAATCTACCGGGCCAAGCCCGGGGCGAAAACCGAACATATTAGAAGGAATTAGATTATTATGCTCAAGCCACCAAACGAGACGGTTATTTATTAAACCTTCAAAGAGTTTGCGCAGACATGAGGCTAGGGAGATAGGACGGAAGGAACACTGTTTTTTTTTACGAATTGGAATGACGATGAAGTCGTTCCAAGACTCAGGAGTAAAACCAGAGAGTAAGAAAGAGTTGACGATATTCAGAAGGGAGAGTAGCGAGGAAGAAGAGCGTTTTTTAAGAAAAGGGAAAGAAAGACCGTCCAGGCCAGAAGCAGAAGGAGAGGTTTTATTAAGGACGGACAAGAGTTCCTCGTAGCGGAAAGGAGACGTTAGGAAATGAGGTTCTGAGGAATTTGGGAGTGAAGGAATGTACGATTCCTCGAAAGTGGGGACATACGGAGGAGCAATAGAGTCCAAGAAAGAGTGAAGTTTAGGCAAAGAAGGATGGGAGAAGTGGGGACGCTCAGAAAGAGGAGATCTGAACGCTTTGGCCATTTTCCATATCTCAGAGAGAGGCGTATCTCTAGAGAAAAATGAACAAAATGATTTCCAAGAGTTCCTCTTGGCAGATTTTGAAATGTACCGAGCTTTTGCGTTAGCTTCTTTGTGAGCTAAAAAGTTGGATATTGAGGAACAAGAGCGAAAGGCTTTGAAGGTAGCGGTGCTTCTTTGGAAAGCAACTTTACACTCTTCATTCCACCAAAGAGAGGAGGCATAAGAAGAAGAACGACCGCGCGAAAAGGAAGAAGGAGGGGAGGTAGCGGAAAGAGCAGAATATAGAGATTGAATGAAGAAGTTGTATTGGGATGACGGGTCGGGAAAATCCAGAATATGGGGGAGTGAGGAATCCGCCAAAGATCGGAATTTATTCCAATCTGTTTTGGAGAGAAGCCAGTGAGGAGCGTGCAAGGGCCTGAAAGGTCTAGAAGGAAGAGCGTTGTTGAGAGTTAGGAGAATGGGGACATGATCACTACCAAAAGTGCCGTCGAGAGTTCTCCAGGAGATTACAAGACCAAGATTCGGAGATGAAAGCGAGAGGTCGATTGCACTAGAAGAAGATGGATGTTTGAAGAAAGTAGGAGAACGATCGTTGTGGAGAAAAAGATTATGGTTTAGAATGAGATTTTCCAGAGTCACACCGTTAGGATTGCGCCGTGCGCAGCTCCACATAGGGGAGTGCGCATTCCAGTCTCCACCAATAATAAATGGATCAGATAGGGATGAAAGGAATGAAGGCAAAGGAAGACTAGAGAGGCTGGAGTTGGGAGGGATGTACACGCAAGCAATATGTAAAGGATTCGGGAGAAGATTTTTAAGTGAAATGTGGATCATGTTAGGGTGGTTGGGAAGGGGCGGAGGAAGAAATGGGATATTGTGGGTGTGATAGGATAGATCGTGTCTAATTAAAATCGCAACGCCACCATACCCATCCATACGGTCAGATCGAACTAGAGAATAACCTTTGAAATCAAGAGATGAGGAGGATTTAAGCCAAGTTTCAGATAACAGCGCTACATGGATATTGTAGAAGTCTAATAGACATTCTACACTTAGTTTATTAGCTCGTAAGCTGCGGCAATTCCATTGAAGGATGTTTAAGGCGCAAGACCGCGACATTCTAGTTAAAAGGAGAAGAGGAATTAAAAGAATGAGAAAAAGCAGCGGGAGAAGACAGAGCTGAAACTGAAATAAAAGAAAGGAAGGCAAGGGTAATAGGAAGGTTGTAATACATGAGAGGAGATCGCTTGTAGACGATCTTCCAACTTAAAGGAGAAGATGACAGTGGAAAAATAAGTAGAAGAGAGAAGACGTGTCCGAATTTGGATACAGGCAAAATTGAAGGTACCTCACCATTAGCGCTACCATCAGTAATAAAAAATAAACGGGAGAAGTACCTGCACGAACTGGGTTGATGCCCAGTTTGTAGGCTTCCTTCCGACATAGTGTTGAAAAAGAGACGAGAGAAATACCTGCACGAACTGGATTGACGAACAGTTTGTAGGCTTCCTTCCATAATGAGATAACTATGCAGCATAAAGAAAAGATAGAATAAAATTCGAATTGAGGAAAGTTTTGAGTTAATGATTCCTGAGCGAACAGTTATCCTTGGCGAAACGGACGCAAAAGAAAGAAGGAGAAATAAGGATAACAAATATAGAATGGGATGCAGGAAGATGGTCAAAAGGGAGAAAAAAATGAAAGAGGATGAAAGAGATGATCTAGTTGAAATGAACGTGATTGGATAGGAAGGCTGAAAGATTATCAAGGAATGAGGAGGAAGAGGATATGTTAAAAGAGGCAAGGAGTTCCATGATAGCTGCAGAGATATGGGAGACAACAAAAGAAGAAGAATCGTTTAGAGAGGAATTAGGAGAAAGACTAGGAGGAACTGGTAAGGGACTGGAAGATATGGAGGGATTGGACTGGGGGGAGACGTCATGATTCAGTGCGCAACCATTAGATGGTGAACGAGAGTAAAGGGATGGAACGAAAGGAAATTGAGGAGAAGGCTTTGAGTAGGATTTGGGTTTGGAAGTTTTGTGGAAAGTGGGGGATTTAGGACGTGGAAGAGAGAGGAATTTAGAAGCTTTTGGGGAGATGTTTGAAGAGGAAATAGGGGCTGCGGCGCGATTAGCATAAGAGAAGGCTGGAGAGGTGGAACTGGAGGATTTAACTTTAACGGCTTCGTGAAAAGAGGTGTTCTCGAAAGCCATGATTCTTTTTATGTCCTTCTGTCGCTGCCATTCGGGACAGGCTCGATCGGAAGCGCTGTGACTACCTTTGCAGTTGCGACAAAAAGGAGGTTCTTGGAGATTCGTACAATCGGAGGAAGAATGCTTAGAGGAACAATGAGAACATGAAGGAAGAGAGCTGCGACAATGGCGTGCAATATGCCCGAAAACGAAGCAATTAGAGCATTGGGTGGGAGAACGGATACTTGGGGACACTGTAAAACGAAGTTTGTAAATGGATACAAACTCAGGGAGAGAGGATTTGGCAAATTTTAATTCGACACTTCTGGTGGGAAGTTCCATCGGAAGAGCGAAGAATGCGACGAATAGATACTATAGGGATAGACGTAACAAGCCCTTCTTTAATTTCCTCAACAGAGAACGAAGGATGAACTCCAGAAATAACATCAATTCTGTATAGAGTATTATGGGGAATGAAAGCTTTCAGCTCGTTAGAATTGAAGAAGGAGCGATTGTTTAGGAGGTCGTTGGCGGTGGAAATGGAGGGGAAGACAATAGAGATACGTCCTCTACCCTGAGGGGTAATGTCAGAGAAGGAGGTGGAAATTTTGCTGATGAGCCTGACCAGCGCAAGCGGGTGGAAATTTCCAATGTTTTTGCTGTCAGAGGTGTTCTCAACGAAAACTTTGAATGGTCCTGGGTATTTGGACGGAAAAGTGTTTTCAAAAGTATCGGAGCTGTTGACATTGATCGGCAAATTAATAGTGTTGCTGTTATTATTAGTGTTGCTGTTATTATCGTTCTTGTTACTATTATTATAACTGCTGTTATTATTAATATTACCATTATCATTATTATTATTGTTATTGTCATTAATATTATTACTATTAATATTATTATTGGTGGTGGCGGGGGTGGTAATGATGTTATTGTTGTTATTTTTATTATTATTATTATTATTATTTTTAGTATTCTCGATAATAAAATTTTCGACAGCTGTATTAGCACAGTTAGAATTATTTGAAGTGGCGAGATTAGGTGAATCGGGTCGAGATAGCCGCAGATCCTTGCTTGGCAAAACCGCGGTCGGCGAGAGAGGGCCGGAAGGTTTGCGCTTGCCAACAGCGTCAACCTCGATCAAGTTTAGCGATACATTTGGTTTCGCTTTTAAATCTTTAGAGGAGGCCGCCGGGCGGCCCCCACTAGACGAGCTCATCGATCAACTGGCTTAAGAAAGAGAGGGGAAAATAAAAAGAAAGAAAAAAAACGAAGGGAAAAAAAAAGAAAAAAGAACGAAGTGAATTTAAACAAACTGAAATATTAAAATGTAACGGCGAAAAATAAACGTAAAATAGATCGATATTAGTTTAAGTAAAAGTTAAATGCGACAGCGAAGAAACCGAAATTATTTATCTGAATAGATAACAATGAAGCGATCTCACCGGTCTGCCGAAACAACTGATTACCGAGCTGATAACAGGAACGCGAACGCACACGAGATAACGATTCACAATGTTAAACTAATGTCCCAACAAATTACCGTTCCATAAACACAGGGAACCGTGGAGGCTTCTTCCAATGTCCATCCGTCTGGAACTTCCCAAGCAAAATTAGCGTCATTTATGATCAACGATGACATGGTTTTCGCCATAACCATCCCCATATAGCGTTTTCCGCTAGTTGTTTTTCCGGCGTATTCGAATCCTTGTAAACAATCCTGCGGAAAGAAGAGGTAAATAAAAATGACGCATTTTGTTCATGTTCATTTCAATGACTTCAAATAAAAGCGCCTCTTCTCAGTCAGATGTGACATCGAATACGCTCCAGCAGAGACGTGTGATTTTCACAGTTACTCGCAAATAAATCTCGAAAAGGGTAAAAATACAATTCATCGAACTTGAGGTCACTTCAATGAAATCCCGAATTCGTTTAATATAAAACTACCGTATAATGCAGTGTTACCTTAAATAGACTTCCCTTTTAATTACCAATAATATCGACCTAAGAGTCAGTACACTGATATTAATTAGGTAGCCTTCGAAACATTTTAAAGAGTACCGACTTATTTTTGTAACAATAGCGACCTCAAAATCTGGGAGGCAACAGATTTTCGATAGTGAAAAGGTCGTCCGCTACTAAAAACACGAACTTATAGTTTACAACTGACTTCATCTTGTTTTTCATCTATTTAACCGGGAACATCGCAGCAAGCTGCTAAAAATACACATGTCAGCGATCTGATCGATCTAAAAGTGTCAAAATTCAACGTTTACATACAGTTTTATGTTTGCACGTGTACTTGAATTCTTCTTACTTCTATGTACCTGCATTTGTATCCTGATATATTTATTTCGAATGGATGCATGAGTGTGTACATGCGCATAAACACAATTACGATTCGGAATTTAGATAACCGTAGACGCTACTTAAAAACATTTACTAATTACATTCGATTAATTAATTCCGATAAATAATTTTTAAACACTGTAAATAATTAAAAATGGTTGCAAAATTGAGGAAAATTTTTGACGCAGCTTACTGAATATTAGGAAACATTTAAGAAAAATTTTCTCTCTAGTGCTTATTTAACGATTCAGAAAGTAATAATAATTCGTTATATCGTAAAACTTACTAAAACTGGAACAGAAATAATTAAAATGTGTGGAATGTGTGAACGGTAATTACCATTTCTAGACGATTTTTCGTTATAACGTCAGCCGACAACTTCCCAGTGGCCAACATGATATCACGGAAATTCAGTGGAGCGTAATAAATATGGATCAACTCTGCGCAGTCGCTCGTTTCACAACTAAAAGAAAAATGGCGCATTCAAATTCATTAATATTAGGTGTTACTAAATAACGAGAATTGATATAGTCACAGTAAAAGTTCAACCAACTCCTAAATAATTAGGTGTAGTTTATCAAGTCTAGTTCACGTAAAGAAATAAAAATTTAAAACGAAAATTGGTAACGATATTCGCCATTTTAATCATTGTTCTCGCTCAATGTATTGCGCTAAAATATTTAGATATTACAATTAACGTTAATATAATGATAACAAAATAAAAACATTTAAAAACAAAAATGAAAAGCAATAAAAATAACGAAGCATAGCAATTCTAAATTGAAATGCTTCCTACAGAATTTCGAAATGATAATTAAATATATACATAGTACTAACTCGTAAGGATTTATTGGTCCTTCCATCCATTTCAATGAAGATAAATCGCCTCTTACTAAAGTATTTGCGTATGAGTGGTAAGTCTTCACCGCCGATTGCATATCTAGCGGTAAGTGTCGGTAAGATCCCCAAGTTCCGTCCTTGAAAACGTTCACGTTGAGATCTTTAGCCAATTGAGTTTTGTAAAAAGAATGTTCGATGTTGAACGTCGGAGCTGTTTGGTCGTTTATAATTACACATCTGCAGATACGTTTACAACATATATAAATTATTTTCAAACTTAGAAAAACTGTAAGTATACAGCATGTCTAAAAAGCGAATTCAAGAAAACGGCCAAATAGGCAACTTTCATTTATTCCGGATAAATTGATTTCATTTTCACAAGTAAATATTACCACTTGATCTATTGAATTTGTTCTATTAGAGGTATAATTTAAAAAATAAAAAATAAATCAATCTTTTTTTTTTTTCGGCCTTACAATAAACCATTTGCCCACATACTATTATCCTTATCCAATTTTCCAAAACCAGGGAATTTACTATACCTACTATATATTTATATATATACATATATATATATATATATATATTATGTGTATATGTATATACATATCATAAAGGTGCAAGCCTAAAAATCGAAAAATAGTAGTTAGGGAGTTAATATATATATATATATTTTTTAAACGATATATTTCCTTCATCCGATTGTAGGAAAACTATGAAACTACAAAAATTATAAAATTAAAGGGCCCAAATTATTATAAGAAAAATAAAATTGAGTTTTAAAAAATTTTTTTTTGAAAAATTCCATAACCCGTTTGTAATAGCTGCGGAATAGGCAATTTTTTTTTTTACTCGGCGCGTCTCGGTCCATAGAAAAGTACAAAAATATAGAAACATAAAACTGTGAAATTTAAGGGCCAAATTTGAGAAAATATACACCAAAGCAGTAATAAAAGCGACAGCTCATTCCATGAATGCTAGAGAGTCGTTTCTTTTTTCAATGACGTACTTTATTCGTTAGGATCTGGCAAAAATATGACACTTCCAACATTTTAAAACAAAAGGGCCGAAATTTCAAAAAATGCGAAAATCAAGCTGAAAAAATTTTTTCAAAATAATTTCATTACTCATTCTATGGTAGCTACATGATTGGCCTCTTTTAAACTGGCGTATTTTTTCACAGACTGGAACAAAAATACATAATTCCGAAAATTTTGAAATTTAGAGACCCAAATTTAGGAAAATTTATACCTAATGTGGTAAGACGAAAAGATCAAACAAGAGTCCACCACCCTTTATATGAGTTCAGATGAGTCAGTTCTTTTATTAAATTACGTATTTTCGCTGCTATAATGTAGGAAAATTATGAAACTTCAAAATTTTAAAATTAAAAAGTCCAAATATAGAAAAACGTGAAGAAAATCGAGCTCTAAAAACATATCGGTCATATCTGTGTTTTTAACTTTATCGCCTCTTTTTTTTTGTTATAGATTCTCAAATTCTCTATTATCATTACTTTTAAAAATTTTTCGCGGCTTACCCATTCATAAATATTCTAGTCATACACTTAGTGCTCGTGGCTGCACTTAAAACTGATTTTAATCGCTTATTATAGCCGCATTAGCCCATATATGTATATCGCTATAGTCACGTTGCTTGATCAATCGATCTAATAAATAATTAGTGTCCTGAGTTCGGGAATTAGCAACGATAAATAAAAATTAATAAAAATTTGAAAAGCATTGACAAACTACCACATATCATTGTATGCATGTGGAATCGGTGTGCAGATTATTTAGACCATACCTGTATAACGATAAATGAAACGTTTACAATCAGTTCTAAGTGTAATTTTTACGTACATTCGTATTATTGTGTATGCGAGCTATGATCCAAAAGTAGTTGGACTGTTTTTCTCACGTTGTGTTCGTTTCGGTGGAGATATCAGAACCTTCCTAGTCGGTAGTTTATTTAGCAGCCGTTTTGTGCGTGCTTGAAGTTAAATTGTTAAGTGCCTCTCAGCATCTTTTTTCATAACATCGATTGAACAGCGTACAAACACTAAACTTTTAAGGAGTGCTTCAAATTAATGCAGAAATGGAAATCTGTTAGGCATTTAAAAGTGAATCTATGGTTTAATTAATTCGAAATTGACGAGATTCCGTAAAGAACGAAGAAAGACCTGATCAATCTTCAACTTTGCCCGATCCAGAACACAATTTCAAGTTCAAGATTTGATTCAACCGAATCGTCTTTTAACAATTCGTAAAATAGCGAATGAATCGAACGTTAACTGTGGTATTATGCAGTTCGTTCTAACTGACGACCTTTAAATGAAAAGCGGATTTGTGTCGATTTTGTAGCGCCATTACTGAATAAAGGTCAAAAGCATCTCGGTGAACACATTTATAATAGCATACTTTTTCGCAGCCAAAGTGAATCAACTCCTTTTCCAAACAAATTATTAGAATCACGGGTCTACGGTTATGATCCTCGGACAAAAACGCATTATTCGTAATGGATATTCCCAAAAATGTGCCCAAAATCTAAAAAATCAGGCATGGAACGTTTTCAAATCAAGGTAATGTTTATAATCTTTTTTGATAATGAGGGAATTGTGCACTATAACGGTAAATACTTCGAAGGAGACCTTAACGCCAATGAAGACCTCGGATTTAATCTGTTTGTAATTTTTGGGACCTTCTTTTCGCTATAAAAATAAAAAACGTAGAAACTACTCGTCGAAGTGTCTCTTTACTTATACTTCATATTTTGCGAATCACTGAATACCGACGTTTCTGGATTGGCTTCTTCGGATACATCGTGAGAACAACAGTCCAACTATCTTTTGATCGTACCTGGTAGAATATTCTCATAACACTATATAAAAATGTACGAAGTCGGACAACACGGTAAAAATGTTACGATATAAGTTCAGTGTAATTTAATTAATGCAAATAGATCGTAAACGGAACTAAACGAAATCTGTTTAAAAACATGGGTACGCTGCAAACTTTTCTTACATACCATACAGAAACAGCCCTAATAATATACCTGTTAATTCAGGGGCGGATCCAGAGAGACATTTGGGGGGGGGGATTAATAACTGTATTTCAATAGCGCTGTTTTTTACAATACCAGTTTTCGTACAAAGGTGCCAAGCCAAGCATAGCCGTTAGGCTTGATCTTGACCTAGAACCTCCTTACAATAAAACTTAAGTAAGAAATTTTAATTTTTTTTTTTTTTATATATCGGGGTTTGAGAAACTTAATGCTACATAATCTGGTGGGTTATGCACTGTATACTTATTTAATAGACAATAATATTTTTATTTTATTTTATTTATTTTTTTCTGAAAGACGCAAGTGTGATTGATTTCGGTTTGATTTACCATTTAGGCTAGATTATCTTGTCCCCGGGTATTAATATTGAAAATTATATATATATATATTAATGAGTAGATTTTAAGTGTCATGATTTTTTTTTAAAATTGAGTAATGTAAATCACTGTAGGTTGTTATTTTTGCCAGTAAATTTTAGTTTTAAAACTAAGGAAGCGAAATTTTGAAATTTAGTTGCCGAAGTTGAATTGCTCAAATTGAGGTTTTCTATGTTGAAATGTCTGATGTCGTCATTACTTACTGCGGTGAAAGATTACATGATTGGCGTTTTCAATTTCCCCGCAGTCACATTTGTTGTCTTCAGTAATTTTGTATTTTTTTAAGTGGGCTCCGAAGTGTCCGTGGTCAGTGAGGAGTTGGGTAATGTAAAAGTCAGCTGCTAACTGTAAGCCTGTTCTAATATATGGGATTAGCCTGCGGGTATGCCGACCTACTGTATCTCTTTCCCAGGAGTTCTGCCGTATGAATATGAAATAGTTTTTAATGTGTCTTTTGAGTTGTTTTAGTGACATTTTTATATGTAAGTCATGGTGGATTAGCATCTAGGAACTGTTCTGAAGAGGATTTATTCTAGGTAGAAAGTTCATTATTTAATAGACATGAGATCGTTAATATATTCTAAATTTTTATGGTAAAAATGATTGATCTATAATTAATTTCTAGGTCTAGTGAAAAGATTCCCGTAAGAGCAACAGCGGCACTGCGAGAAATTGTTCTATAAGCTCTACAGGCATTTATTAAGTATTTATATTGTATAGAGTAGATTTTTTGCTTTAAGGTTTTCTTTTTTAGGTGTTGTTTATTGGTTTCGGTGTTTCCACTATGATTACCTATTTGAAGAGTTACACGTCTGTTTTTAAGGTAGCAATATACTGTACTTAGCAATAGTATGTCTTTGATCAGAATAGATTTTAAAATGTCAAACGAAGCAAGGTGCCACCAGTTATCAAAGGCTCCTTTGATATCCACTCCTATGATGCGAACGTTCGATTTTTTCTTAAGGCTGCTGCTAATCTTGCTGATCGCATAATTCGCAGCATGTTCTGGGGACAGACCTTGTCTGAATCCAAATTGTCTTTTATTTAAAAAGTTTATTGAGTTCAGATGGCAAGTTATCCTATTTTTTAATAGTTTTTTGTAAATTTTGTTTACAATATTTAAAAGACATATTGGACGATAGGAGCTCATGAGATTTGCATCTTTGATTGATTTATAAAGTAGGGTTACATTTGCTTCGCGTCAGGGTTTAGGGGAATAGTTTAAGGAGAGGATTTTTTTTGTATAGGAGTGGAAGGAGTTTTGGATAGACCTTTTTGATTAATTTTAGTGTCTTATTTGTAATATTGTCAGGTGCAGCGACTTTATTGATTTTAAAATTTTTTATAATGCTATTTAGTACGAAAGTATCAAAAGGAGTCTGTTGTGAGTGAGCAAAGTTTTCCTGTATGGGAAGTTTAAAGTTTTCTCTTAGTATTTTCTGTTTGTTGCTGTCTTTATCAGTGCTGTCTAACGGAAAAAGAGAGGATAGAGAGTAGTTTAGATTCTCTGTCATATTGATGATTTTATCGCCGTTATTTTTTGTGAAAAGTGGAATATTGTTTGGTTTGTTTGATTTCAGAAACGTTAATTTGTAGTTTAAACCCTATGGTTTGACATTTTCAGAGTAAATTTTGGGGGGGTGGGGGAGTTATATAATTACATTATATCTTCTACGGTACGCAGTAGATTTGAGAAATAAAGAAAATTAAATAGAGACCTCTCTAGAAATTTGAAAACGTTTTAAAAATACATAATTATTGCAATTTAATTTAAATATTTTATTTTTAGGTAAAAAATAAAAAAATTATAAAATTCTAGCTATAATGGTAGTTTACAATTTGAATAGTAAGGAAGATAGTATTTTTATTGGACTTTACTTCTTTTTTATTTTAATTAGTAATCCTGTCTTAATTCTTTGTTTGTGAGCAAATACAATAAATATATATATTTCTCATTGAACTATTTTTAATTAAAATTACAAAATGAAAATTAAAAATTAATAAGAAAAGCAACAGATCGATGATAGTTTGGTTTAAAATAAAATAAAAACGTAACATTAATAATTTTACTAGAGAACAGTATTAAATATTAGTTATAATTAAATCCATGGGTAACATTTAATCTTTTACCGTATAAATTAAGTTTCTCTGTTATAACAAATTTTTTCATAGAAGCTTTGGTTCTTTGGGGGGTGTCCATTATCTCTCCCCCCCCTCGTGGACCAATTACATTTACTGCGTTTAATTTCAAAAATTTAAATATACGAACGTTAATTTAACAAAATACGGACCTAATATCCTCGGTGTATGGTTCCTTTTTCAAAGCGTTATAAAATCCTAGGATACCATTCGAAGGCTCTTTCTCGGAGTATAATATTAATTTTTGGTTTTTCGGTTTTACTAACGAATGAATTGCTTTCTGCACTTCCGGCAACCAAGAATATTTATCTCCTTCGATTTTAATTACAATCGGATTTGTCGGACTTGCTTTCGGTTGCTACATTGAAAATAAACATCAACGTTAAAATGAAAATTAAGCCATCAGGTATGTCCGGTTGAATGTGGCACTGAAATTTCATCTTCACAAATGAAACTGGATTTATATTTAATTTCAACAATTTTTAACCTATCTAAAAAAATTTGCCAATATCATGCTGACAGAGCAAAATTTTGCTGTCAATATACACTTGGAGTGAATATATCTTGTTTTACATACTTTATTATTATACTCCACTTGACCTTGTGCGAAAAATTTTACAAATGCCTTTGTATTAAAGCTTTTTTACGAAAAAATCTTTTTAAAAGCGTGCGACTCTAATTTTTTATTCGTTTTTCTCGATAGCGCCATTTTCTTTGTACCTCATCTTGTTACAAATCAATTTGATCGGCACTATTCTTTTCGATTGCGCTTCCGTCTACTTTTCTTCGCACAGAAATGCCAATGTGTTCGGTTACACTTGATATGTTCTAGTATCAATGTCAACTTTACGAATTTAACGGAGATAATTAGATATATATAGAAAATAAACCTTTTTTTTTTTTTTTTTAACGGAATCGTTTAACTTATGATTAACTATAAAACGCAAATTGCAACGGCAGGGTCAACAATTAATCTACTGCGTTTCTAATTTATATGTTCCTTCTTAAGATATACCCGTATGTTTCGTCTAATTCTCTCTGTAGGAGATTTATCTTCACTTTTTTATTAGATTTTTTTAAAAGAGAAGGTTTAAAGATATGCTAAAGCTAATGTGATATTTGCAATGATAAAAGAAGCAGAAAAATACAAGTAAAGAAATCATCTTTTATTGGATCCCATCTCACTCCACCATTCGTCAAATTGAACAAGCCGATGAAACTTCAAAACTAGCCTTAAGTATTTCGCCAATACCGAACGTTTCAATCCCATTCGCCGATCTGAAAAAAACTGGTAAATCTTTTGCACAAAAATCTATCCAACGATTCTGAAATTTAGTGCCAGATACGAACAAATTAAAATCAATTGTAGGACCAAGTAATACTTTTCCGCCCGAGAACAAGTCATTGCGCCTTAACGCATGGATACATCACAAATAAGCAACGGCGACCAATATGTGACACGTGCAATGTCCTAATATCAATCTATCGTGTAATTACCGAATGATCGAAATATCACAGTCAAAGAAATTCGCAAAATGAAATTCTTGAATCAGTACTATCCGACAGTTACAGTCAAAACCTCAAGCTATTTTATTATCTCAAAGCTGCCAAACTTTATAACCTGATTTAAACATTAACAGTTCTTACACCTTTAGCCAAGAAAAGGCTGTACAGGGCGCTATAAATTAAATAAAAAATAGAAAGATGCACTAGAAAATCCAGATTGGCAAGAATATTCACGACGAAGTCGGAAAGAAACGAAGATGGAATGCAAAATTGGATAATGAAAGGTATTTTCGTAAATAATGTAGAAAATAGAAATACGAAAATATTTTATTTTAATTATAACGGCAGTACGATGATTAACTGTTCTTTTAATGGGCGAAATAATAAAAATTATTGAGACCAAAAAGAAAGTGATACATTTTGTTCTTCTCCGGAAACTGTTCCTATGAATTTTTAAACTGAACTGGCATACACAATTTCAGAGCGGAAACATTTTTCGAATATACCGAAAACGATTACAATATTTTGTACAAAGTTATTAAAATGAAAAGTATGCAAGGTTGTCAGAATTATTACTCTCTATATCTTGACCTTATGGATAGATAAATCTATAAATCTGAAGATAAACACGATATATTCACAGCTTCGATTGCTTGAGTTTCAGAGTCGCACTTAAATTTTCCCTATCCAGTTTTTTTTTCAAAAAATCAACTCGTTCAAAATTTTAATCTTTCACAATAAAAATATTCATAAAAATTTTTTGGTATTAATTTCTCATGTATTTTTATCGAACTGCTGACGCTTCAAAATCGCTTTTCTGTATTTCTCTTAAATTGTACGCATTATCGATTAAAAATATGAGATTTATGTCAATGTAAATCCTTTCCTAATCTCTGTTATTTCAGTATTTGTCATCGAAATACCTATGTATCTCCGTATTTTGGCTAAAACTGTCATCCTATATAAATTCATTTTTTTCTCAGATTCACTTTTTTCTTTTTTGCATTTACTGGTTTCGTAAATTTGTGTATTCGTTTAATCGTTTCGAATGGCACTGTGATGACCCGCGCCGTGGTGAAAAACAAATTTTGTTCCGCTTGTGTATTTTTCTTTTGATTTAGTTCTTTGATGTCTAGAAAGACCAATTACAATATAGTAATAAAATAAGTTTTTCCAGCTTTGGGGCTCCGTTACTAAGTTATACTAGAGAAGAGCCTCTTCCATCGCTACAGAAAATCGATTAGCCTAATTTAGGTTAGTAATGATTTAAATGCTGCATTTATATCGGAAAGCCGTGTAAACAAAAGAGTCGGAAGAAGCATAACAACGTAAAGAATGGTTTGTTGCTCTGTATTCGTAAAAATATTTATGCATTTTAGTCTCTGCGGACGAATATTAGTATTAAGACGGGTTAAATATACTTCCATTAACCTTATTAATTCAATCACCACAGAGTTATAGACTTTTTTATTTACTTTTTTTTAGAAGCGGGAGTTATAACAGTATCATCCAGATTATTACTATTCAAGATGATTGATTAGAACATTTGAAAATACAAATAACATCGATGACTCACATAGAAGATGGAAAAAATCTGGAAATATTAAAAAGTTAAAAATGAAAAATACAATACGTGTTAATTGCGAAAAGCATATTATCTAAAACGTTAAAAAACTCCAATAATTGAATTTAATTAATCATTTTACAAATGTGATTTTGAAATTTTCCTCCAAATCTTTCTAGCCATTCTGTTTTATTTAATTTCTTCATGCAATTTTAAACATTTATTTTTTAACTTTTTCATTCCGTTCTTTTTATATACATATCGATTGGTCCATAAATTTTGGCCACACTCCTCGGATTACGCGGGAAAATAAGTCAACGAAAGCTAACTTACATAAATTTGTGTAGCGAGAAGAAATGTTTTACATTAATTCGGGACATTTCAGCTCGATAGCTTCATATAAATATTCATTTACACGCAAAGTTCTATCAAAAATTCCGCCTACGGGACTACGTGTTAAAAAAAGTGCAATTTCGTTACAAAATTTTAATATACATTTCAGTTGTCGCTTACATTTTTATTTTTCTCGTCATCCCTTACGTGTTTCATACATTTGTTTTCTACCCATTTCACTACCTTTAAAGTTTTCCCAAACTCAATTTAAGGAACACGTTTGAAGGGCTCACAAGCGCGGACTGTTTACGTCATCTAAGACTTGTTTCAAGTATTGGAAAGAGGCAAAAATCACAGGGTACGACGTCAGGGCTATACGGAGAGTGTACCAAAACACCTCGATATTATTTTTTCGTAATAATTCGGTCGTAAGTTTCCAAGTAATGCAGCCTGACATTGTCGTAGTGTCCGTTCTCACGCAAACATACCGGCATCACAAATTTCACACGGAAATCACTTCGTTAATATAAATAATACGGGCGCACACGTAGAAAATGTTTAATTTTTTGTTTTTTTTTCCTCCATCAGCTCAGGGTGTTTACTGTTCAACCACGTTATTCTTTCATTCGTCACCACGAATACTCCACTCTAAATCCCCGTAGGCGGATTTCGAAACGACTTTGCGCGGATGCCCTTCATAAAATTTAACCACTTTATTTCCAATTCAAATAAATGAAATGTATGAATTCCGGTATTTAATTTTTAAGAAACTTCATTTATATCATTTCTTTATTATATTGTTACTGCTTATTAAAAATCAAAAGGCGATAAAACGTGATATGACAGAAATGGGTTTCCACTGAAAAATGATCTATTTGAAGGTATCGAGCTGAAATTTTCCGTATTAATGTAAAAAACATTACACACTACACGCTAATGTATGCAAGTTAGTTTTCGCTGACTTATTTTTCTACGCGATGTGAGGGTGTGGCCAAAATTTATGGACCGACCTATGTATACACATACGAGTATATTACTGTGAAACACCGAAATAAAATTTAACGATAACGATATAGTTCTTTACCTTACGAAGTAACAGTAATCGTTCATTTTCCAAAGCATAGTCGGCGCACACAATCAAGTCATGCAACTCCGGTTGTAAGTTTTCTTTGGTGTTTTCGCGGGTTACTATAAATCCTCCATTTATTATCGAACTTAATGCTGCATTCAACAGCTAATTTAACAAAGACAAAACAAGAAACAGATAATTATTACAACCAGCATTAATATAATTTTGCGTAGGTCGAAAACGAAGTAACCGTTGAAAAAAAGAATATTTGTGGATCCTGTTACTTTCATTTCGATTAGCCGAAAAGAACATAAACAATTTTAATTTATAATTAAAAACTAAAAATATTCGGTTCGGTTTTCTTAAGCAGCATTGCTTCATTGTTTTTTCAAAAAATTTTATTCCTTCTTTAGTTTTATGGACAATTGTTTAGGTATAGCAAGTCTCATACCCTTGATAATCATGGATTGTCAAGTTACACAGTGAAGAGTAGGGAGGCCAGTTCCTTTCTACTTGGGATCCGCCTTTACTTCCCCCGATTTCTCTGGTACCCAATTATCCCAGATTAGGTATAAACCTAGGAGCGATTCGGATCCGGATCGAGACAAGTCTCGATAACCTATGACACCTCTGATTTAGTAGCCAAGCACCTTGACTAAGAAAACCTAAATAGTTTAACCGATACTTATAAAATACGAAATGTCGGCTACTGTGGCGTAATTGGTTAGACAGTGGTGTTTCGTACAGCCGCACATTGGCACTTCAGAAATACATATGATTTGTACTAGGTTGACGGGCTAGAAAAAAAAAAAAAATCGTCACTTAAGCCGCCGGCGAATCTGGAAAGCGATGTTGGAGAACAAAGAAGAATATTTTATTCTCTCTCTCATACAGCTAATTTACATCCTTACCATACAAAGATAAGCAATAAAATATATATGAATATTTTAATGACTATGACTTTACGCTAGAAACAATATGAAAAATCATGTAATATTTTTAAGAAATGAATCAGTATTTTAGTGTCATCCTTCAGTAATATGAAATGCCATTAGGTGAGTGCGTATTAGAATTACATGTCGATAATTCGACCGTTGCTTTGGCTGAAATTTCCTCGATTGTAAAGAAAGAGACTGTAATGACGTCTTGGTGTGTGCGACTTTCGAAATTATATCTTTGCGAAATACAAAGTTATATCAGCAATTGGTGCGTAGGCTTTACGGTCACGACAGACTAGAACGATGAAAGAAAACAGGCTAAAGAATTTTTTGGAAAGCGCAGAGCTGAACTGACAACTGCAGCAGAAAAGATTGAAAAGTTACGAGTCGAGTTCAACAAAGCCGTGTTCTAAAAATAAAAGATGACGAGTGAACTTTTTGTAAAAAGTACAGAAATTTACTTGAGGTTTGCATATAGTAGTTTGAATAAAAGGGGCAGTGCATAAAATGTAAAAATATCGATTATGAAAGAAATGCAAGATTTAGTTAATGCAGGAAAAATACACAGAAGATGAAAGTGTAGATAGATTATCTTGAACGGCTGCTCGAATAGATTAATGAGCAAGAAGGAAAGAGAAAATGATTCAGCGAAAAAAAGAAAAAAAAAAATATTAAGCCTTCCGTGTGTACACGTGTACAAGAACCAGTATAATGAATTCCGAAAAAGAGAAAGAAGAAAGGTTAGAAGCCTTCGAGGAAGGATGCTGAATGTTACGTGAGTAGATGAGTTTCAAAATGTAAACAGACGATAAACGCGTTTCACAGGGACGCAGCGAAAGAGCAACAGGAAAGAAAGAAGAACGGAGAAACACGGAAAAAGGTCAAGCTAGAATATCGAGAAAAAGTGGATTAAGATAGCGAAAATGTAGAAAAGCCGAAATGAAATGGTCGTACACAAACTTCTCAAAAGAATGGCATTAACACCATGCGGTCGGAGGGATTGATTATTAGTTTTGCTCTCTGCGACGAAGCCCGTCTCGTAAACGGATTTTTTATTTACTACTGGGAGAGACGGCTATTCCGATTATATTCTTGTCCAGAGTGACACGTGGCCCGTATGGGGTAGACAGATTTGAAATTTCTACTTCGTACAACAAACGAAGTAAGTATCGCACGCGGGTCTCGTTGACATGGCTGAAATCAGCATTTTTCACTCTACAATTTAACGTTTTTCTACTCGTTGCATCATTCTGTGGGAAAAAGTTATCGGCTAGACGCCGCCTAGTTCTCACAAGGAAAGTACGCGAGTTGTCAGACGCCGATTTTGATGAAATTCTGATATGTTGTAGAGTATAAAAAAATATTAGATACGTGATTTTTTTTTTTTTTTTTTTTTTATCGGCCCCTATACGGTTTTAAGAGGTGAAAACCACCCCTAAAGTTCACCCCTAAAAATCGTTTTTCCTAAATATCTCGTCTTCAACTCGTATATTTTTTTATGAAACAAAATGGAAATTATTTCTCGTGCAACCGGACAAGTAATCCACAGTGATTTAAGCAGTACGGTTGCATCCCCTATTTTCTAGGCGGTGAAAACACTTTTTCCCGGTCATAATTATGGAGTAAAAAATTATAAAATATAACATAAAAAAATAAGAAAAAAAATGTTTTAACACGCACAATTAAAAAGTGAAGTTGACGTGTTTCAGCATTTTCATGAATTTCATCCTTAAAGGGGGTAAAGCACCCCTTACAAGAAAAATCAATAAATACACGTATCAAGTGATCCAATTTTGTAAAAAATTTCTATCGAAGGGTTTTTGAGGTCGCTGATTACGAATCCGTCATCACTACAGGATTACTAGCTTTTTCGTGTGAGAGACGGGATAAAAACATTTTTAAAAGTGCCGTCGTATAGGACAAATTAGGATGCCGGTGCACAGACGGGCATCGACATCAGTCTGTTAGTGACATTAGATAAAGAGTAGCGGCCGAAATTTCCCCTTCTTCGATAACAGCGTTACTGCCCCATGCGTTTACGTTAACTTAAAAGGGAATATTTCGATAAATTTTGTTCACACGGCCTTAATTTACAAAATAACGAAAAGAGGCTGGTTTAGAAAAGCAATAAATGCAGCGAAATTCGATTGGCCAAAAAATGATTTTGTTAACGCAAGCACATGCATTCAATTTTAAACAGATTTCTTAATTAAATGAGGTTTTACTTTAAATATAATATATTTAAATTATTCTTTATAGTGTCTTACTTAATTCCTGAGCGTCGGCGACTACCTATTCGTACATCTTAGCTGTACAGATATAGGCTGTGTACCAGGCAATTGCTATATTCAAAACGCTGCTGGACACGCGCAAGACTACATTCGGAACGGATTAGTAATCGTTTGATTTTTACCGATTTACACAAATGCAGTCCTATTTATGTCTGCTGTGTACTGACCTAGCGCTCATATTATGATGTTGTACGTGGTGATTCGCCATTGCCTTCCACGTGATTATTAGCGATTGTTTTAATTTAATTCTTTGTAATAAGTTTTGTCGACGCTCAGGATCACAAACCGTGATCTCCGTAACGGAAGTCAAGCGCTCTAGCTACTGGGCTATCGCGATATTTCAATTACTTTTTATTTTTATCATAAGACGAAGAGGTGTTGTTAATATTTCATTTTATAGTTTTAGAGTTACTTAGTATTTATTTATTTATTTACTTTCACTTTACATCAGTCCTTCTTGTTGTTCATATAATAATTATTTCCTTTATGGCAACGTAAATATCACGTTTCTTTTACATAAGTTTAATTTTGTATTTTTCAAAATTTAAAAAATAAAAAGTGATTTTTGTTTGTGTAGTAGTGTGCGCGATTGTACGTCAAGTTAATTCCATTTCAACATTTTTCTATCTCAGAATAGTACCGGCCAAAAAATCTTCTCACCACTAGTTTTTAGATACTCTGTTTTTCTTATTGTAGATAGTCGGAACTTCTACAACATCCAACAATTCGAATTTTAAACGTTATTTTTATAATTTACCGTTTTTTGTTTTTATGTTCTTAAATATTCACGAACCGCAGGCAACAACTAGTTATATAACTGCTTTACAATGTAAAAAAAATTATTCCCCCCCAAATACATCGTTCAATGTTCGAAGCAGAGCTAAAAATTAGCACCATTAAACTGATGTCATCGCAGGATTCACCAGAGTCGTATATGGCCACAGTCAGACCTGGGGCGGTGGCTAGTTTTTGATTTTTCACTAAACCGATTATCTTGTAATCAAATTAAATCATAACTTACCTCCTTTCTATTTAACAACTGCGTTGCGGAGACGATCAGTGCGCTTTGATCGGCCGGTAATTTCTTGTCGACTACTGTTATTTCACTTCTGATTTCTTGTAAAAGCGGATGCTCGTCACTGCCCAATACAATCACATCTGCCTAAAAATTCGCAAAAAATCATTGTAGAGCTCCGGAAACGAAATAATCCTCTTCTTGCGAGCGTCGAACGTTTACAGAATCGTCCGAGCAGCAAAGAGTTCTAATTTTGTTCTAATTACGATATATACTTTACGGTAACTACTTCGGCAATGACGTACTTGAATTAATGGCAGATCACCGAGGGCACGGAGTATGACCGGCGAAGCCAATGTTCCATCCGGCCCAACCGAACTGTCGACGTACTCGATCGTTTTGACATTCGTTGACGTTACATTTTCCAGTACTATATGGACGAACACGCGAAATATTTCTTGAAACGAAAGACCCTGTTTATACCGGAAACAAGCAATTTTTTAAATTATACAAAATCATTAACGAAAATAAAAACTGAAATAACGAACCGACCGGTATGAAATGGAATTCAGCGCGATATTGAAATCAGATTCCGGGAAGTTATTCTCGCATATAATTGGACAATAACCGAATTAATTTTTCGAAATCTACGAGTAGTTTTTTTTTTTTTTTGTTTTTTGTTTTCTATTTATTTATTTTATTTTATTTTTTTCTTATTATTCTTCTTCGCCTATTTATTTACTTATATATTATTTTCTTATATTTTGCTTATATTGAATTTAGGTTTGCTTGACCAATGAGTTCATCTAATGGAGTCCTCCCGGCAGCCTCCTCCAAAGTTTCAAAAGCCGGTAAATCTATCTTATCTTATCGCTCTACCGAACAGAAACATACAGTCGACCGCTGATAACGCAGGTGAGATCTTTCCTTTATCGGCTGGCTCTGCCAGACCGCTCATATTTATCGTATTTATTTATTTTAAAATTACGAATGAGATTATGAATACGAGAAATCCATCTAATAGTTTTATACAAAATCAAAATCAAAAAACCAGCCCGACGAAGGCATCTGTCGATAAACAACAGCGGCCTTCGCCGCTCTCGTCCTCATCTGTACCTACCAGTGTTAATAAAACCGTCGTTGCCACTACCTCCAATGAGAGGTTTAGCCCACTCCGGTTGCAGAAATCCAAAACAGGGTACGTTATTAAACGTCAACACTCAAACACAGCGACCAGTGACAGTGACGATTGGCGTACGCCTAAACGTACAGCAGCAGTAAAGTATCTTACAGATAATAAATCTGCTGCCAGTAACGCCACATTAAAGCCCAAAAGAAACATCTTTGAATTTTTATCTACTGCAAACAACGATAATAATGAGGATAATAATGACGAAATGTCATCCGAAGAAACCAGTATAAGTAACGAAATAAATCCTAGGGACGATAAAAATGTTAGTAGTGAACAGAGTAAAGAAATGACGATTAAACCTCCACCAATTATGGTTAAAAACGTCGCGAATTTCAACAGCTTTAGAAAATTCCTTTTAGAATTACCTGAGGTAGAATTCGAACTAAAAACAACCTTATCCGGGGTTACTATTAAGCCTAAGAACCCGACCTGTTATCGTTGTATTATTAAAACCTTAAGAGAAAATAAATATCTCTTTTATACGTACTCTTTCCTGGAAGACAAACCGTTCAGAGTAGTAATTAAGAATTTACACCACTCTACAGATACAGCTGACATTACAAAAGAAATTGAGTCCAGAGGATTTCAGGTGAAAACTATCACTAATATTTTACGTTACAAAACCAAACAACCTCTCCCCGTGTTCTTTTTAGACTTGAAACCATCGAAAAAAAATGTTGAAATATTTGAAATCAACCGCATCTTAAATACAGTGGTAGTGGTTGAAGAACCTAAAAAAGATTCACGGCTTAAACAATGCAAAAGATGTCAATTATTCGGCCACACGGCTAACTACTGTAACCTACCCATACGTTGTGTTAAATGTACTGGGATGCATGATACTAAACTTTGTAATAGAAGCCCATCCGAACCCGCAAAATACGCCTTATGCGATGGTAACCACCCGTCAAGCTATAGGGGATGCTCTGTATACAAACAGCAAACTGAATTCTACAATAAAATACGTTCGTCTCATGCCCGGGCTCATGAAAATATCAACGTTCCCGATGTTCCTAGAGATAGTTATTCTAATGGAATGCTAAGCACAGCGAATCGAGGATCATACGCTAATGCCGTTCGAGCAGGAAGTATAAACTACGCCGGGAACCAAACGGATACAGGTCAAACGTACATTGGGCATACCAATAACAACTACAGCAATAACCCTAATGAAATTTCAATAATGTTGACAACGTTCCTCAACGAATTCAAATCTACAATAAATCCATTAATATCACTCTTGACGAAAGTTATTGAAAAATTACTTCCATAATGTTAAACAACACTAATATAATCACACAACACTCACTCGTGATAGTGCTATGGAATGCGAATGGCATTACTCAAAAAGGAAATGAATTTGAACTTTTCCTTCAACAAAATGTAATTGATGTTGCACTAATCACAGAAACCCATCTCACGTATGAAAAGAGTTTCAAAGTTCGTGGTTACGTAGCATACTCGGCTCACCACCCCGAATGGAACAGCTCATGGGGGTTCAATGGTATTAGTCAGAGATATATACAAACAATATAAAAACTTTGCATACAGCACATTCGCATACCAGATTGTAGCGGTAAACGTCGAAACACTTGGAAAGGATATAGCAGTAGCCGCAATTTACTGTCACCCAGGTTTCTATATACCACAAATGGACTACAATACAATTTTCAACAAATTAGGAAATGTATTCATATTTGCGGTGGAGATTATAATTCCAAAAACAGTATGTGGGGATCGAGAATAACAAACCCAGCCGGAAAGATACTGTACAAATCAATACAGAACAACGCACTTGCCGTTTTATCTCCAATGACTCCTACATATTGGCCGCGGCATCTCAATAGGCTTCCGGACGTCTTAGATTTCTTTATCATTCGTGGCCTTCAAAGATACGACTGGGAATGCAGAACAATCATCGATCTGTCATCCGATCATGTTCCAGTGGTTGCCACCTTAGGTATAAGTCCTAAAACCGTACTCAATCAGCAGAGACTTACAAATCATACCACTAACTGGAATATCTTTTCAAGTATAATTGAAAATAATATTGACTTGAAGAACAAACTAAAGAACACAAATGACATTGACATAGCCGTCAAGAACTTTTCTAATCTCATAGAATATGCGTGTAATAATTCTACCAATTACGTATCAAAAAAATCTTTTCAAAACCTGTATATACCCGTAGAAATAAGAAAATTAATAAAAGAAACCAGGTCAGCAAGAAGGAGATGGCAGCGTGGTCGTTACCCATCCTTATACAACAGATACAAAGAGTTGCAAAACAAACTAAAGATCAGAATCAAGGAGTACAAAAATAAAACTTTTAATCATTACACGCAGTCCATTAACGATGGGGAAAAGCCTGTATGGACGTCAGTTAAAAAACTGTTAAGTCAATCAGAAGAACCATATAATATTAGATCGAACAACACTTGGGTTAAAACAGACAAGGAAAAGGCAAATGCTTTTGCGGACCATCTTGACACGGTCTTTACACCACACTCTGATCGCAACAAGGAGCATTCTGACTATATACAAAGAGCATTGGAAAAATCTCGTCGGTGTGAACAAGCTACTAAGGTCTTTTCGCCAAGAGAAGTTCTCGTATGCCTTCGGAATATACCACTACGTAAGGCTCCTGGCTTCGATAGAATTACCGGGGAAATAATCTCGCGACTACCGCGGAAAGCAGCTATTCTTCTTTGTTACATCTTTAATGCGGTTCTAAGGATGCGGTACTTCCCTAAAATATGGAAGAAGTCGATTATAATGATGGTTCATAAAGTGGGGAAACCGCGGATAGAGCTTTCATCATATCGACCGATTAGCTTGCTCTCCTCTTTATCAAAGGTTTTGGATTTTAAATCGTATTGATCCGGTTATAAGTAACCGAGATGTGCTACCGAATCATCAATTTGGTTTTCGCACGGATCACTCTACGATTCGTCAGTGTCACCGATTAGTTGACGTAATTTCGTTAACGTTGGAGAAACGCGAGGTATGTTCCGCGGTGTTTCTAGATGTTACGCAGGCATTCGATAAGGTCTGGCATCCAGGATTGCTGTATAAATTGCGGCAAATTCTTAATGAAGATATTTATCTATTACTCAAATCGTACTTGTCCGAACGCTCGTTTGTGGTTAAAATAAAGGATTCACTCTCGGAAATACATTCAATCAGATCGTCGGTACCTCAAGGCAGTTTGCTAGGGCCTTTACTGTATTCCATCTATACCGCGGACGTACCAATTTCTAATCTAACGTTACTAGCTACATTCGCTGATGACATTGCGATACTCGCATCTAATACGAATGTTACGTATGCAAACGCTGCTGTTCAAAATCATCTGAATAGGCTAGAGAAATGGGCATGTCTCTGGCGCATATCGTTCAACCCAACTAAATTTTTTTTTTTTTTTTGCGTACAATCTGTCCCTGAACGGGTCAATAAGTAGCACTAATGTTTTACGGTATTATCATTAGATGCTGCCCATTAGCAGCCATTCTCTGTATATATTAATTAATAACGATGTTGTAGATCCATTTGACCATATCTTTTTAAACGTTTGAATTCTGTGGGATTTCGCTTGAGGTTGGCAGCCAGTCGATTGACATGTTTCTGGAGTCGCTGCATATATCTACCACTGTGTGTTCTGACCGTTTCTTTTACATCATGCATGTGGAGATCCTTATGTAAATCAGTATTACAGATATACCACGGTGCTCCAACGATGTTGCGCAATACCTTAGACTGGAAACGCTGGATAGTTTTCAGTCTGGAGTTGCTGGCGGTTCCCCAGATTTCTATTCCATATGTCCATATAGGCTTCAAAATAACTTTATATATTAACAGTTTGTTTTTAACTGATAAGAATGAATTTGTATGCATTAGCCAGTTCATACTCCGTAGTTTGAGCTCAAGTTGTTTCCTTTTGGCTAAAATATGGTTTTTCCAAGTTAGCCTTTGATCCAGGTGCAGTCCTAAATATTTTACGGAACAGGACTCAGGAATTATTTCGTCGTTAAAGCGGATTGGTGTATTTCCCTTAATTCTGTTTAGCGTAAACAAGACATGCGTAGATTTAGATTCGTTTACTCTGATTTTCCATGCTTTACACCAATTCTCTATATGCGTAATGTGAGTTTGAATATGCTCCACAGCAACATTAGGGTCATGATGGCTTGATAATATCGCCGTATCATCCGCGAACATAGAAGTTATAGTGTTAGCATTGTCTGGGAAATCGGAAGTGTAAATCTGGTATAGTACCGGACCGAGTACACTGCCCTGAGGCACACCGGAGTGTATACTGTATATTTCAGAGTGCTCATCGTTAAAATTCACCTGAAAGTATCTGTCCGTTAGGTAAGATTTGAATAGTGTATAATATTGATGTGGTAGATTTTTCTTTAGTTTAAATTGTAGACCTATATGCCAGACTTTGTCGAACGCTTTTTCTATATCCAGGAATAGCGCATTGCAATATTTTTTTTGTTCGAAACTGCTGTTGATAACTTCAACTAATCGATGAATTTGTTCTGTCGTGCCATGTTGTTTTCTAAACCCAAATTGCCAGTCAGGTATTACCTTATTTTCTTCAAGTATTGGCTTTATTCTTCTCAAGATAAGTTTTTCAAATAGCTTAGAAGTAATGGGTAAGAGACTGATAGGTCTGTATGATGATACTTCTTCCTGCGGTTTGCCTGGTTTTTGTAACATTATTATGGAGGCGAATTTCCATTGAATGGGGTAATAGCCGGTACGAATTATTGCATTGAAAATATATGTTAATAATGTTATCGCTTTTCTCGGTAAGTTTTTCAGTTCTTTTGCAGTTATTAGGTCATATCCAGGGGATTTTTTTGGTTGAAGATGTTTTTGTATGTAAGATTTTACTTCCATTGGTGATACCGGTTTTATAGGTGGACACATTTGGAATGGCGCTTGTAGATAATTGTATATGTGGTCATCATCGCGAGTTATCATGCTGTTGTCGTCAAGGAAAACTTCAGAGAGGTATTCAGCGTATATTTTGGCTTTATCTTTGTTGGTTCTTGCCCATCCGTGGTTTTTATTTTTTAAGGGTGGTTGTTGAGGTGTGTGGTGACGTTTTAGATTTTTGGTGGCCTTCCATAGCGAGTAATCGGTATCAATATTGGGCGTCAGGTGTGTAATATAATCTTGAAAGACTTCGTTCTTCCTGTCCGATAACGCTTTCCTCAATTGTTTCGTTATTCTGTTTAATGCATTTTTATTGATTGGGTTTCTGTCCCTGTGCCAGATTCTCCTTAGTCGTCTTTTTTCCGCGATCATATCCTTTAGTGCTTTAGGATGTTTAGTAGATTTCATACACAATTTTTTTTGTGGGGTAGCTTGATATGCCGCTTCGTGAATACATTTGATAAAATGTTCAATAGCAATTTCGACGTTTTCTTCCGTTTTTAATGGAATAGTTAAATCTATTTTGCTTTCGACCGTCTGCTGAAAAACATGCCAGTTGGTATGTCTGTTTGTCAGGCTTGGTCTCATGGGAACTTGTGTTATTGTACTATTAACGCTTAAGATTTTTGGGGAATGATCGGACGTACCATCCATGGATGTTTCTACTAGTGTGTGGTCAACGTCGACCCCTTTGATGATAAAAAAATCTAATAGGTCCGGTAGCTTGTTTACATCGGTTGGCCAATATGATGGTATACCATCAGATAAGTGCAGGTATTTGTTTTTTTGAACACATGCGTATAACTGCCTACCTCTGGGTGTTGTTAGGCGAGATCCAAAGGATATGTGCTTAGCATTGTAATCGCCACCAACGATAAACTTGTTTCCAAGACTTTTGAAGTATTCTTCATGTCGTCACATTTTATTCACAAACAAACGAGTAAGATGTTCACACTTGAAATTTGAGAACTCGCAAATTCCAAAAGTAAACTCCGTGCGCTATCTTGGAATGCATATGGATAGACGATTAACGTGGCGTGATCACGTGGAAAATACAAGAAAATCTATAATAATTAGGGCTATATGGCCGCTGCTAGGACGAAAATCAGTTCTAAACCTGGCCGTAAAGCGGAATGTATATTTATCGGTTATCGCTCCAATATGGAGATATGGATTAGAGCTATATGGAACAACATGTCGAAGCAATCTCCTTAGGATACAGCAACAGCAGTCCAAGATTCTCCGTACAATGGTATCTGCGCCTTATTTCGTATCCAACGACACATTGCATGCGGATTTGAATGTTCCATACGTGAAGGATGTTTAAGCGGAACAGTACAAAAAGTTCTTTGAGAAACTTCAGTTTAGCTCGAATCCACTTATATACCGAATGTTCACTATTGATCTTCCAGCCAGATCCAGCCGGCGACTGAAAAGGAAAAAGTGGTGCCGGGATGCACTTCCGATAACTTAAGCGCTATTATATTGCTCTCGGAGACACTACGCATAATCGTTATGTAGTGTGAAAATAAATTAATTAATAAAAAAAAAAAAAAATAATAAAAAAAAATAAATAAATAAAAAAAGGGATAAATAAACCATTTTCTTCTTAAGACCTGAATCGGGCATTTCGTTGGAACTGTCAGGTTAATATTCGTTTCCTTTTCCTTTTCTATTCATTCCACTTTTCTCCAATTCCCCCCCCCCCCCCCCCTTTCCTTATATTCTTATATCACCATTGTTTATGGCAGACTGCTGTCGGTACAATGAAAAACAAAAAAAAAACAAAAAAAAAAATCTAATATTGCAGCCCTCTCTCTCACCGTCCACGATTTTGCCAAGCAAGGATCTGCGGCCTTCACAACAACTTATTAATTCAAATAACATTAATAATAGCGCCATTAAAACTATTGAAAATTTTGATATCGATAAAACAAATAATTGTACAGTAAGTAAAATTTAAATACACCACTATATAAACAATTATTTACTTTTTTTTTTATTAAATACCGGGACGTGTTTCGAAGACAAAGCTTCATGATTATGGGAGTTATTATAATATATAAATCTAACGAAGACAATTGACTGAATATGAAATTAATGGATTTAAGTCGATAACAAAAGTCGATTATTGCACGATTAAATATAAATTACGAAAAATGACTATTAAAAATTAAAACACTTAAAAATTTTAAAAATTTAAGCAATAGTTACAAAAAAAAAAAAAATACATAAAAATTAAAATCAAATATAAAATAAAATCGCGAATGAACAAACTAAATTATACCAATAAGTCGCCGGTATAAAAATTAAATCACAATTACATAAGAAAATAAACGGTTATTAATTATAAAAAATAAAATATTGTTTAAAATTTAAATATTGGATAGTGGATTATCTCAGATTCGGATAATTATGGTTGATGCAGTTGTTTTTAAATTTGTTAATATAATAGCACTCGGCAAAATTTTCATATTTGTTAATGATTTATGTAGTTTAAAATTTGTAAATCTGTATTAATGTTAAAAATTAATGTATGTTTATTATTGATAATATGTTCAGCTATAGTGGATTTATCTATATAACCATATTTTATTGCATATATAATAATATACGTTCCTTATATCTTATTTTAAAATTTCTTTCGGTTTCTCTAATATACATATATTTTTTGGCATGTATTACAAGTTATTTTATAAATTACAGCTTGATTAAATTTATTATTATTATTATTATTATTATTATTATTGTTGTTAATGTTGTTAATATTAATTAATTTATTATATAAATTATTATTGGTAGTGTACGAGATCCTAAAAACGAATTAAATGTATTAGTTATTTTATATATGTGTTGGGGTTATTGAAAGTAAATTTAATCCATGTTTTTTTTTTAATTTTCATTAATGATTTTTTTAAATATTTCGTTTTCTTGAAATATTCATTATATAAATTATCGATTAATTGACCATGGAAATTATTGTTTTTAGCTATTTGTTTTATAATATTTAATTCATTTTGTTTTTCTTTATGTATTTTTTTTTCCCTTGGGCGCGTCACAGAGGACATTTACCCAACACACCAAGGACTAACAGAATGATGAAACGTAGGGGGATTTGTAAGTTATATCAGGAAGCGATTAGAAACGGAAGATATGAAGGTAGCCAATACAAGAACAACAGAAGGAGAAGGAAGAGCAGATATGTAGTGTGCACAGTAAGGAGTCGGGAAGCCAAGGCCAAACAAATATCTCTAATAACGGTGTGTTATGTAGTCTATATGTATAAGTGTGCTAAAATAGGTGAAAATTTCTGTGTTATCGGATAGTTAGAATGGTAATTAATGGTAGTATCGGTGGTGGTTTTGTTTTTCTTCTTCTAAAAATCTTATATTCTAATTTATTATTATTAAAATGTGTTATAAGGCATTTCCTTTAGATTTTTTACTATTTTCTTATGCTTCAACGCTATTACACCATTTTTCCTCAGTTTTCACTGATTACAGTTAATTTTCGTGTGTTTTACTGATTCGGCACTATTTTTCATCAATTTTCCGCCATTTCTCACCATTTTCTTGTGTTTTTTTAACGCTTTTACACTATTTTCCTCAATTTTTCGTTATCTTTCGTTAAATTTTCACTAATCTGGCTTTCTCAACCGTTGTGTTAACTTAAAATGGTCCCCTACCTAATTTTCATAATTTCTCTTGTGTCAATCCTGCGATTTCCTCGATGTTTCATATTTTTTTAAATTTTACTTTGTCTCGTTTAATGATACGATGTCAGTTAACGTCTCTGTGTTAACCGTAAATCGCACCACTCTGTAGTCTAGTTGTTGGTTTGTTAACAATTTTGTTCACTAATTATAGCAGATTTTCTGCTATTTATAGGTCCTCTATTAATTAATAAACGGAATATGCCTTTGTCTATGCCCTAGTGCTTTTAAACTCTCTCATATTCCAGCAGTTCTTGCTGAATCTAGTACACCGCCTCTTTCTATTCGTAGATTCTATTTGGGCTATCGTTTTCTTGCTAAGCGTCTTCCACTCACGTCCTCTACTCTTATCCCTGTTTCTAGGAATTGGCGTTTCACATCTAGAAAAAACCCTATTTTATTACTCATCTCTCTTCTTTGGCTTAGTTCGTTTTTCTATTTAACACAATTTCCTTTGACAATCTCCCCTATTTCTCTTTTAATTTCACGGAACTCTGCCATCCGCCTAAAATGTTTACTGTACCTATGCTCTTCAAATTTCTTCCACAGGCCCTTATTAGAATTCCACAGTGCTACCAATTCTCAATTTCCATCTTATGTAACCGTATTTTTGAAGAAGTCGGGTAATGTCGGTGATTCTTTTATCTCCCCAGATTTTGATTTTTCAGAATTTTTTCGTCTGTCTCCTTTCTATTCTACATTCACAGCCGAACCGACGGCTATCCTACGTTCCATTATTTTCATTTCCTCAAATCACCTTTCTTCTAAATTCATAATTGTATTTCATGTCCGCCTTGCAGGCCATCTGTTCTCCCCGTCCTGATCATTCCTGTGATTTTAATATTTTCCGTATAATTTACGTTCTTTCTTCTCTCTATTCCATTGAAATTGATTTTCTATGGGTTCCCAGCCATTCGGGCATTCTTTATAATAAAGCGGCGGACTCCTTGACTCGGATTGCTGGCTCCGCCTGCCTCTTCGTTAAAAAAAATCCCATCTACTCCAATCTTCTTCCGCATTGTAAAAGTTTTCATCTTATTTGGTCGAATATGTACGTTTCCCCTTTTTCTAACAGTTGTTCTTCCTATCTGTCTGTTCCACATAGTCACCCTCCTAAACCGTGGTTCTCTTTGTTTCCTTTACTTCGTCATTCTGTTGTTGTCCCTATTATTCGTCTACGTTCTTAAGCCATACTCTATTATCTTCCTATCGTTTTCGTTTTTCGTTGGTTTCTTCTCCATATTGTCCTTTCCGCTTAAAAGAAGAGCATGTTTGTGATGCGTATCATGTATTCTTTGAAACCTCATCTCTTTCAATCGAGATTTCTGCTTTCTATTCCAATTTACTGCGAATAGGTATTCCTACTCTGTATTGGGCCTTCTATATCTTGTCTTTTCCTTATTGGTTGTTTCTTCCTACTAGCAATATCTGACCGCGTCAAAAAAAATAATGATTCATTTCCCTTTCTAATTGTCTTTGGGTAAAGGTCCCTAGTTGACGAGCCCAATAAAAAAAAAAAAAAAAACAAAAAAAAAACAACGGAATAAGCGAACAGACAGCAGGAATTATAACAAGTTCAGTCAAGTATGATGTTTCATGCGCTGAGGATTCCGTATGTTAAGTTAAACATAACTATAATTCACATTTGCATAATGCTAAATTCAAAACAAAGAAATCGGATTTTTCGTGCTGCGAAGAGGGAGAGGTCCTAACTTTTCATGTTTTTTTGAACTTTTCGCCAACTTTGAATGTTTCGTTAAGGAAACGAAAAATGGGTTCGTTTTCGGCAAATAACGATCTTTCCAATGATGTATCATATGCCTTGGAATTAGTTTTTTTAAACTTTCAAACTTTTGGCGCCCCGTGAGCTTAAATATAAAGCTGTAAAGTCGGCTATAGTTTTACCATAAAGCGGGCCTTTGTGCATAAGTTTGAGATATGTTTTGGTCTTCTCTACTTTCTTACTCGAGCTATTGTTTACGTGAATATAATTTTTTTGCTGTTTTTGGGCCCAAGTGTCTGTATAATTTTTTAACTCTAATTTTTTGCTTTCATAAAAGAGCTTCTACGTTTTGTTTTATATTTTGAATTTCACTTTTAAAAGCTTATCTGGGAATGAGTTATGAAGTTTTAAGCGTTTCGAGGTCGTTTTATTATAATACATTCTTGACGGTTTTTTGAATTATTTGCAGCCCAGGGTAATCCGTTAGTTTGCAGTTATCGATTGTTTTAAAGAGAATTTTAATTATAATTTGTAATCCAATTTTGAAGTTTCTAAGTCAATCCGTTCGTGAATTATTGATTTGTATTTGATATTTTTGTTGTTTCTGGACCGGACCATCTTATTAGAATTCCGTACATTATATGTGTACGGAATCCTAAAAATGACAAATGCATTCGAAAATGTTTTAATTCAAAAAGGTATTTAAATATTCTGAAATAATTTTTAACGTTAAATTTTTTTAAACGGTAAAATTATAATTAATAGTGAATTACCTTAATGCTAACTTGCGGCGTAAACACATATTTCTCTAAAATCAGATCACCAAGTGGTTTCTTTCGTGCTATAAGGGTTGTTTTTAAACCATAGCATTCTACACCTCCACATCGAATTAAATCTATGTCTTTAAATAGATAGACTGGTAGTTCTAATTAGAATAAAAAAAAAAAAAAGTATATACATATGTGTAAATATGTAGATATGTACGTACAGATAAATGAAACATAAAACATTTTTTACTTATAATATTTATTTCTATCAAATGCAAATTATTCTGTGTTAATTTCAGCGCACTCTCTTCTAAAAGTACATTAGTAAACAGTGGGATCTGATAGAGATAAAAGAAATACTGTGCGTTCATTGCAAAATGCGATTTATAATCGTAACCGATCTCGCATATATTGTACTAATAGAACCACTGACATTTGCAATATGATTTTTTTTAAATTTATTTATGTTTGTAACTTTGGTAAGCCAATAATAACTATGTGGAATGATTGAAGGATTCGGCTGCAATCTGTATAAACATAAAACTACAATCTACATAAAAAAAAAAAAGAAAAAGAAAGAAAAAAAAAGTAATAATAACAACTGTAACTATGAATACAAGGAAAAAACAAAAACAAAATACACGTTAAAATGTAAAATTTATTGGGTGAATAAATGATTATTTAAAATTGTGAAACAACAAATCGCACAGTATTTCCTGCTCTAATACTCACATACATAAGTGTATAGCGGAGTGATATACGTAAATTAAAGTTATATTAAAGTATTATAGATATTTTTACTATATAAATGAATATCTAACTGGGAATAACAACCTAATAAGGAATTGCATAGCCTAAAAGTGGAGGTTAATGGAGCATTAAACCCCAGTTTTGTAGACCCACGTGGTTTATAGAAACCTCGTCTACTTCTGCTTCTATGTCTTAGTACTATGTAGTTACCATAGAGTAGCTTGGACCGGCTAGAATGAATCCGTTTGAGGGAGTCTTTTGCCAGCTATCAAGGCTAGATAATAATTATAAGTAATTTACACATATATATACATATATATATATATATATATGTATATATATATATATATATATATATATATATGTATATATATATATATATATATATATGTATATATATATATATATATATATAAAAATATATAAATATATATATATATATAAATATATATATATATATATATATATATATAAATATAAAAACTCACCCCTTCGGACCTCGGAATGGGGCAAGCCCTCTTCACCCCCAGGTCTGGTTCTTCTATAATTCTTTTGGAAGAGTAAACTTTTTCATTGGCTACGTTGTTCGACAGAAAAAAGTCTTTCAGTTCCAATTTTCATCACCAGGGGATGTAGAAGCGCTAATATCGCATTAGAACCATTTTATTAGTTTTCATGACAGGACACTTTTCCTGATAAGTTCCAATTTTCACCACCGTGGGATTTAGGAGCGCTAATATCGTATTGAAGTCTTATATATTGGACAAATTTAGTAACAGAACATTTTTCCTGATGACCCCTGGCATAAAAACTGTGCTGAACTCATTTTCTCCTTCGATGATGAAATTTCGGAACGATTAACAAAAACTACGTAAATTACAGGCGCCAGCGACAGTTATGGTGTATTACAACCGGTATAGCTCCGCCTAGCACAGAGCATGATGCTTTCCGGAAAACTAATAAAAACAGTTCGTAGAGAGGAAAAAGTTGCCTATTTATTTGAAGGGAAAAAAAGGAAAAATAACGATAGTAACGTCTCTGTAGCGGAGATGCCACGACGGCCTAACCACGTGCCCAATAAGATATTCTTTGCAAAGAGAACACGTATATTTTCGAGAAAAAAAGGTATTACAAAAAAGCGGGAAACGACGTAACTGACTCGTAAAATTCGTAATGACCAGAAAAAAATGACCGAAACTAACTAACTTATAGAAAAATCTAAATGGGGACATCGCAAACGTGCGGCATGACGCATAAGTTCGGCAATACGGTAATATATCGCGACCAGATCGAAAGCTGCCACGCTCGACGACGATCAAGAACGGAAACTTAACAAGACAATGTGTCTATCATGACTAGCTGTAACCGCACCACTGAAATTATCCGATAATATTTCAACAATTACTAAAATGATAACGATATCGATGTTTCTAGAACATTTAAATAATACTAGCGCGTTAATCCTGCCTGCCTTTTAGAGAATTTCATAAAACTTCCTTCAGCTCAATGCTGCTCGGCACGGCTTCTAAGCGACGCACACTTGCAGCGAACTCATAGAGTAATCTCCGCTATCTGCCGCTACCAACAATACACAACTGTCAGTTCGACCGCGTACGGGAATTTCGGTTTTAGCCGATAAGCATCCTTGATACCTACAAGCTGCGATTACGCCGAATAAAATTGGTGTTCGAGAGAGCACGAATTAATGATTTTGCCAGAGAAAATATTTCAAAATTCGAACACCGCCAAAAGATCGTGCTGCAAGTATCGAATCCGTCTCAATATATACATACGTATGTATTAGACTATATTATAATTCTTCGTGGCTAATAATAATAACGATAATGATCATATTAATTTGCTTTACTTAAATTAATTTTAATAGAAGTGTTTATCGCTGACTCTATAATTACATATAAAAAAGTGACATGGAAAGGATACAGGCACGTATGCATGGCGAATCTCCGCCACGGTGTTTTATTTCGACACTCGAAGTATCATTTTAGTACAATATAAAAAATATTCGTAACTTTCAGCTCCTAATCTCAAATATGTTCCGAACAATTTTAGAAAAAAAACTTATTTTTAGGGATTTTTTCAGGTTGCGGAAAGTAAAGGACACGAAAATAAAATATTTTTATGATTCTCAAATATAAACATAGATTTTTAAATAAATCTTGAAATATTAGTTTTAATTGTATTTTTTCAGATATGCAATCAACGACTTACTAACCGTTTTTTATACTCTTCTATACTGTGGAATTTTTAAACATTTTTCGATTTGATGCAACATAATGAAAAAAATTAAACACCGATTCTTTTGGGAAACTTCGTGCTTAGACGCATGAATATTGCTTTATTGGTGAAAAGTTTTACGTGTTTAATATGTTTTTCAAAAATAATTAATACTACGAAAATGTCAAAAAAATTAACAGGTACATAAAACAAATTAAATAGGATTGGTTTTCGTCACCGTTGTTTTAATTGTAACACAGTTTTCCGTATTGTTGAAACGACACTGAGAATTTTTGTCTATTTTACAATTTTTAATAACTATCTAGTATCGTATCTATTTATAAACAAAAAAAAAAAACTATTGTAAAATCTGAACTAAAGTAATTGCAACAAAAGTTTCTAACATCACCATTCGATAGAAAACGGGCCAAATCACGAGGATCTGGGAGGATTTGGAACAATATTGAGGGGATCACAAACATTTTTACAAAAAATTTAATAATGTATTGTTAGAGTTTTGGTAATTTACGTTAAACTTCTCATTTGGTACAAATCATGCAGGGTAAAGCGAGGTAACATACCAGTGTGTGGGGAAAACGCCACTTGGCTACATTTTCCATGTTTATAAACATATAGCAACAAGAATACAATTTTATGATGTATTAAGATAAGTTTACTATTTCGCCAAAATATTATAGGATTCTCACATTATTTTCGGTCGATTTTCGAACGCAAGTGGGAATATTTGCTGTCATCTAAATTTTTCAATCTGTTGAATTTTTATTTTGAATCTTTTTTCTCTAGTATTCGTCAAAAATGTTGTGCATAAATAATAAATAGTAATAAATAATTTCTATTATATTTAAAAGGTAAGGAACATAATTTCTTTATTTATCTCCTTTTTTTGTTTTTTTACGGACAGTGGGATACACGATAAAACATGTGGGGGAAAACGGCACTGGCGTTTTACCCAAAAATTAAAATAAAGTTAAAAGAAAAAAGTGAAAAAATGTGAACATGGTATTTCTATTGTTTTCGCTGCCATCGTGCAACTCTGTCGGTTTAAAATTAACTGACAACATTTGCAACGAATTTCAATATCATTGTTTTTGCTTCGATGCAAGTTTTACCCGATGAGTTACTTCTCTCTTGCATTATTCTTTGACTGCCTTACTGTGGCATAAATACTTTTTGATTTACGCACTGTATATGAAAACCGAGTTAAAATGTAGAGTTGTAAATTATTCGTCGAGTTTGTTACCTCTTGTTCGCTCGCGTTCTCATTGTCTCAGCTTGGCAATCTATTATTCCAGCAGACCAGTGAGTCCGTTTTCTTATTATCTCGATAGATTAATAAGTTTAGTTTTTTTCGCGGTGTCATTTGACCGTTACGTACTAGTAGCTAAATTCTCATTTTATTTTACTTTGTCTTTACGTTGTTTTCTTTTCTGTTTCCGGTTTCCTTTTTGCCTTATCATGACGCGGAATTACAAAAGAAAAACAAATTGAGCGTCGTGGACTAAGGACAGTTTCGCACCGAAGCTATTACTTTGGTTCGTGATGGGAAAACACACGTTTGGAAAACCGCCATAAAATACATTATTCCATACCGTACGTTACAACGACACATGAAGGACAAATCTACAAAGGTGTAAGCTTGGAGCCCCTAGTTGTTTAGAAAAGTATGAAGATAAACTAATAAAATATATAAAGCAACTAGAAAAAGCAGAATTTCCTCCAACTGTCAGTGACATTCGGCGATTAGCTTTTACATTTGCGGAACAAAAAATAATGTGCGGCATCCAAGTAGTAATGTAAACAAAATGGCTGGTGGTCGTGATTAGTTCGAACACTTTCTAAAACATCATCCTGATTTATCTCGATAGCTAGACGTCTTGGTATGAACAGAAATTAGGTAAATGGATATTTTCAATTCCTTCGAGAAATTAAAATAAGTACGATCTGATTTTGACACCGGCTAAAATATACAATACGGATGAAACTGGAATACAGTTGAATAGTGAAGCTAGAAAAATAATAGCTAATAAAGGAGCCAAAGATGGTCACTCGGTAACATCTGCAGAAAGAGGAAAAACTATCTCACTGTCATTACATGTTACAATGCGGAAGAAGGAATGAATTCGAGGATGATCTGCCACCAGGTTCTAAGGTAAAAATGAACGAAAAATCTTAACTATAATTTTGGAGTGGCTTAAAGATTACTTTTTGTCTCGTAAACGTAGGCAGCGAGTGGTTAAGGTGCTTGGCTACCAAATCAGCGGTGTCATAGGTTATCGAGATTTGTCTCGTCCCGGATCCAAGTTGCTCCCAAGCTTACCCAGCCTGAAATTTATTGGGTACCAGAGAAATCTGGGAAAGTAAAGGCGGATCCGAAGTAGAAAGGAACTGGCCCCAGTATTCTCCTTAGATCCATTAGACTTAGTGTACATTGTGAACCTTAACTTCACAATCCCGACGCCCTGTCAAGGGTATGGAACTCTCACTTTACTTACTTTACTCGTAAACGTCCTGGCAAATTATTGCTAATTTGGGATGGTCACAGATCTCATTGCTCTGACCTGCGTGTCTTAGATTTTGCAAAAGAAAATGAGATTATTTCGCTTTGCCCATCAAGCCATACTACTCACTTTTGAATAGATCTTTTTTTTTTTTTAATCTTTAAAAAGCTACCGGAAATTAGCTGTATATAATTGGATACTTAATTACCCTGGTAGGCGCGTCACAAGATACCACAGTTTGGCGAACTTCTATCAGCGGCAACTGTGAGCAAGAAGGGAATGCTATTTCTGTTGATAATATTACGCGTTAATATGCGCCCTGTTGCTAGTGCACTGCTTTGAGTACAACTTACGCTCGACAACGAAACTTTTCTTTAACGGGAATACTGTTGTGTGTCCAGTATGCGATAAATGTAATATAAAATAAAAACGTAATAAAATAAAATAATATAATATAAATTTGAAAGTGTGGTGCGATTGAAAATGTGCGCGTGCCTGAAATTCCGTTGTCAGTCGGGGGTAGCCAATCATGCATGGTGCGGAAAGGAGGGTAGAAATGGCAAAAGATCTAATGAAGATTTTTTAAAAGTCACCTTTTACCTTTGGTTGAAGTAACTGCTCATTATTTAATCAGTCGTCAATTAACCGTTTCCGAGAACAGAACATTTTTTTTTTTATATGTAAACTATAACGTTTGTAAAAATCCCCTCGACAGAATAACTGTTAAATATACGAATCGTGAATTTATAAAATAATTACGCGACGAAAAGTAAAATCAAAGTCGCCTCCGTATCAACATCGAATTTACAGGCCGATTGCATACCTGAAACCAGTCATTACAGCGTTCGAGGACCAGCGTACGTACACCGTTTTATTAATCATTATTTTGCGTCGTATTTATAACAATTGTGTTTTTCAGCGGTCGGCCGTCACAGAAAAATCGGTGTAAGGTATCGTTAAGTATACAGATAAAACAAAAAATCGATCATTTAATCTTAATAAAAATAATAATTTCTTTCTTCTTTATAGTGCCATACTTAATTCCTGAGCGTCGGCGACTACCTATTTGTACATCTCAGCAGTATAGACACAGGCATATTGTACTAGGCAATTATTATACGCAACGCAGGTGTACACAATACGTAAGACTACATTCGGAACTGATTAGTAATCGTTTGATTTATATCGACATATACAAGTACAGTCCCCTATTTATGTCTGCTGTGTACTGACCTAGCGCGCGTATTATACGTGGTGATTTAATAATAATAATAATAATAATAATAATCATATAAATTCCAACTAATAACGTTACTGATAAAAATAAAATAAACATTTAATAAATTCAAATTCACGAGTTCTAAAGGACCTCGTGGTTGGCATCGTTGAGGGTCGAATAAACGAGAGTACACCGTTACAATACATATACACGTGTATAAAGAAATAAGCGAAAGTTACGTTAGTTACCGGGTTTTTCAGGAGACAAAGACTGCACTAGACGGAAGTGTTTTTTCGTATTAATCACCGCTTTCCTAATCGATATCGGTATAAGGGGACCTCTCGTATCTTCATGAAAAATTCGCATCTGCAGCATACTATCCATAAAGGCGACGAAATTATTCAACCACGGTACGTAACCTATTGAATCTGGGAAGGAAAAAAGTAAAATTTTCATTCTACTTCGTATTATTTTTATTTCATTTCATTTTCAAGTTGTCTCCGATAATTTCGTTTCCTTTTTTTGATCCGGGCCTAACATGATATTGCACAAAAATTAAACGATAACAAAACACACAACTTTAATTTTAGGTGAAATTGCGTGCTTTGCTTGTTGTACGACCATTTATTTCGTGTACAATTCGAATTCATACATCAGTGTGAGAGTTCAAAATGGAACATTAGTTTCCATCATATTGTTCGACTATTATAAAATAAATTTTAACAAATTATAAAATAACATTAAAATGTGCACGAACTCAGCGAGCGTCGCTCATATTGATATATTTAAGAAAAAAGGAAGAACGTTGTTGTGTTTTTCGATTAATAAAAGATAATTGTACCAAAAAGAAAAATAAATCGTAACTAAATATGTCTGTTATCGTTAATCGTCAGCAAAAATGGAAAGGAGGCTAAAAATATACGATTATTTCATGACAGCAAAATTTTGGAAACGGAATAAAAGCGGAAAGTATCAATGGAAATTAGAAAAATTTGCGATTATTATTTTTAATACTTAACTCGAAATTTAGTACGGGAAAATAGTTCATCTTAAATCGATGCTTGTGACAGATAAAATCATCGGATCACAATGAACATTTTGACATCAGACAGTCGTATTTTTTTTTCTAGAACCCACGCTGTATTTTATTTTCCTGTAACGGAAGATATACAGATAGCTACATTTGTTGTCGACAAAGCGTTACTTGCGTCACATATAGATCCGAAGATAGCAAGCGACAATCTACAGAAGGCTCTTATCAAAGCGAAAAGCTGCTTTAAAAAGTGGAAAATTCAGATCAACGAAAGTAAGCCAGTAAATATTCAGTTCACGAATATGGAAATCACAACCGCAACTGTCAGGATAAATAACGCGGAATTACACCTAGATAGTCGCTTAACACGGAAGCAGCACATACAAGCAGAGGAAAGAGAATTACATATTCGCATTAAGAAAAACATACTGTGGCTCGTAGGATAGTGCATTAAATATAGACAACAAGCGTTTAATATACATAGGTATCTTAAAACCTATTTGGACCTATTTGGGGTTGTGCTAAACGTGTAAATTCAGAATAAAATACTTAAGCTCATAACCAAGGCGTCGTAGTATGTGGAAAACCTAATCTTGCGTCAGGATTTAGGTGTACAGCATGTGACAGATGTTATATTAAAGCTCAAGCCCGAAGACGCGCTGCAAAGTCATCCGAACAAATTTGCTGGTGGACTGCTAGATACTATAGGCGTTGTGAGATGGTTGAAAAAGAAAAACCTCATGACCTCGTCGAAGATAAAGATTATCGGGTAGATACACCAGTGGGTATTTTTCCCTTCATGCTCGATACTACTCCTTTTATAAAAAGAAGGGGGAAAATAGTTTGTTTTTTTTTGTTTTTTTTTTTTTTTTTTGTGAACCAAAAACAAAATTAATATTAACTTTTACGAGGAAGATGGTGAAATAGAAAAAAAAAAAAAAAAATTACTTGGTTAAGGAGAGCACTAAAAATTAATGTACAGCATAATTCTAAAAAAATTTCACGTACAATTTTTAACGTTATTTCGAAAGATTTATTGAAGTTATTATTATATGGTATGAAAGAGTAATTATTCTGAGGGAAAATTGGTGGCGGGATCATTAACGTCGACTCAGTACTTTCCAAAATATACATCACCGAATCGGTAGGCTAAAAAACAATGTGACTCGCTAAAATTAACCTCATACCGGCAATTTTTATTTTTGGTTCGTCAACCAGCCCCCCCCCCCACCCAGAAACGATAGGAAGAGGAGTGACCTAATTAGAACTACTTAATTCGACCGGAAACAGTTGAAGTAATGGAATGAATTGCAGGGACCACAGCTTTTGAGAGCGAAATGACAGCATATAGAAAGCACAATAGGGAACCGGAAGGCTTAATTTTAAAAGTAGTGTAAATACAGAGAAGAACGATCAGCAGAAAGAGCCGAACACTCAAAGAAAATGCGATTACCATCACGGACACAACTGCTTCATTAGAATGTAGAGGACAATAAGAAGAGGAAATCAAACATAGGCGATAGTGTGAGGAGGGCAATAAAGTATGATCATAGCGCAGGCGAATAATAATAGAGACAACAGAAAGTGAAAGAAAAGGAGACTCCGCGAACCAATAATTATAAGGAAAGTTTTAGGTTTAGTTGAGAGATGGAAGGATCGATTATTGGTAAAGAAAAAGAAGGGTACATATCCGAGACCAAAATTTAAAGTGAAATTTCCTACTTCAAGATGATAGATTGGTACTAGGAATCTTTTTAAAGTAAAAGCCGGAACAAGCAGAAACCTGAGCCAAAGAGTCCGTCATTTCGTTACCATCGATGCCTTTATAACACCAGGAACCCCTTAGAAAATCAACGTGTGCATAGCATGATGAAGAGAAAGATTGTGAATGAGAAATTGTATACGAAGAGTGAAGAAGTCGGAAGAGGGAGGGGAAAAGCTGACAGCCTTAAGGATGCTCATGAAGTCGGAAATTATTGGGACGTCGGAGAAGTTATGGCTAGAGGAAACATAAATAATCGCACGATCTATCTGTAATTTTTAATTAACAGCTTCGTTCATTACACGAGATGGTTTAACAGCCACTACTTACATCGAAGCAACCTATAGATTTTTTTTGTATTTTCCAATGCAAAGCAAATTATTTTTCATCATCTCTTCCCTTATGATCGTATTCAAAGATGGTTCAGTTCTTCATAAATATCCGGGGCGTTTTTCTCTAATTGACAATTCTTACTTTCACCCACCGACGTATATAGGGACGAAGGGGGGTAAACCCCCCAGTAGCTTACGAAAAAGACCAAATACTAACCGATTATACTATTCTTAGTGTATGACTTCGCGTTGCCGCTTTGGATTTGATTTAAAATAGTTGAAATCTTTTTATGTCTTTATTTAGGTTACTTCAGTAGGAAAGAATGTCCAAACTTATTTGACAAAAGGTATATTACATTGTTTCTAGTCCTTCGAATGATGATGAGAAAAAGCTGAAAGCTTTAAAAGAGCCTTGGGGAACCTACCGGATACTTCCAAGTTTCCAGTCACTGGCAATGGGGATTTTTCTTTTCAACGTTGTTGGACTGCAAATCACTCATGACTTGCGTATTCAAATGTCATGTAGGGAGCACTTTGTGAACTATGTGCTCTACTTTGCGCAAGGCGGACGTGGCTATCGAGATTTTGGAGACCTAGTTAATTAATTAGCCTTATTTACTGATCGCAGAAACGCCTTAGAGAACTTTGGCCATCACACCAATACAAAATACCAAAAATTCGATTTAGAGCAAGCAGTAAACTTTGTAAAGTTCGCGCTAGGCAAATCTAATGATGTTGCATAAACCTGGGGAAGGTCATAAAATTGCTGCAGATAACCCTGCGAGAGAATAAAAAGCTATTGTAGAAACAGTGCTCTTTTGTGCAGAAGACAGGAATCGGTCCTAAGAGGAAGCCATGATTATAAAGTTAGAGTAAACAAACCCGCTCACAATGACGGCAATTTTCGAGTACTTCTCCATTTTCGTTCTCGATCTAGTGGTGAAGCACTAAAGAGTGTCATTTACTTGCACAAAGCATGCGCATAGTGGAGCTACTCGTATGTATATTTTATCAGGAATTTAGAATGAAGTGATTGAACCATGGGGGGGGGGGTAATGCCATTCAAGGGCATGCACTTAAATGGGTCAAAGAGGCTAATGTTTTTACGGTATTGGCAGACGAAATTCAAGACATATTCCGGCGAAAACAACTAGCGTTTTATGTTTATGATATTTGTAGACTGCTTCGTTGAAAAATCATTTATCCCCCAGAGGATTTTCTCGAATTTATCTACGTAGAAGATGTTTCAGCTCAAACATTGGCGACGATAATTATAATGCATTATCATCCTATAACTTGGATATAGATACTTTGATCACGCTGCAGTACTGAGCGATCGATTACGAAGAGCGAGAACAATAATCGTGTAAGGAAATACCCGAGAGCGCAATTCGTGTTCTGTGTGGCTCACATTCTCAACTTAGTTCTAGCACATTCATGCGAGGTACCTACTGTGTAGGGTTCATAAAAAAAAAAATGCAATAAACCGTTTTCGACAATTTTTATTTCGAGACAACCTTTTGAAGAAAATTGCTGATCAGATTAATTAATCTTATTCAACATTTATTTCTCATTATGAGATATGGTGGACCGAAAAGGATGCGGCTGTAGAACGGTTTGCACAAATGATCCCCATAATACTCGCAACACTTGTGGCACTGCAACAAGTTGCTGGTAGGGATGTCGGCCGTTGTGTCGCTAGTTATACTGAGAAAAATATTCTCATATACAACAAGTCTAAACAAAGAAATGAAAAAATTCGGACTTGACCAACAATTGCAGTTACGCAAAAACTATCAAAACGACATTAGAAGATATTCGGAATGAAAGTCAATTCTCAGTTTTTTTCGAGCAAGCAGAGCAGATGAGTTTAAATGACATAGTTGTTTCAAAAGCGAACAGACAGGAAACCCAGCGTATTAATGTGCCGAGAGAAACTGCCGAAATACACCACCGCCGAAATATATTTTAACCCTTTGTTGACCATGTCATTAACTCGATGTCCACTTTAATCTACATGAAGGAACGATGGAATAGATTCAAAGGATCCTGCCTGAGAAGACGAGTAATGTGACTCTAGCACACAAGAAAATCTGAAATAAAACGGTACAAACATTTCTTGATGAAAATGAAGGCACAATATCTGTAAGTGAATATGGAAATCTGCTACGCAAAAACCTATCACTGCATTAGAAGCTATTGATCATCAGGATGAACAGTTTTTTCCTTTGATAAAAAAGCTTCTTATTATATTAGCCACACTTCCAGTGACCCCTGCGACCCCAGCAAGAATTTTCTCCAATTAACAACCTAGACATATTGGGAATCGAATGGGTGACGAAAAAACATTAGTCTTATCTTTATGAGTAAAAAATTAGATTCTAAAGAAATTGCAAATAAATTGGCAATAAGACGTACACGATTCAATTTTAAATTTTAAATTACATTCTTAATATATAATTATAATAATATTATTGTACAAAAATATAAGCAAAGAATGAAATAAGACTGTATTATTGAATATAATAAATAATAATATAATATAATAACATAGAACGACCTACTGTTTTATTTTTCTTAAAAAAAATTATGAAAATTTCAGATTTGCTCCCGCTTCCATTGAAAATCTCTCTCTCTCTCTCTCTCTCTCTATATATATATATATATTTATATATATATACGTCCGTGCTTTCACCTTTTAACACGTGGCAACCTTAATAAAACTGCGGCACATATTCGGTTATGCAAACACATCACTCAGCTATAATTAACATCAAATTTTAAGAAAAATAATGCCGTCATCGCGCACTGATAATTTTTTTAAAACGAAAACAGAGTTCATACTTACAGTCATTGTTTGTTCGAGTAAGACCTTTGAAGGATCCGCTGTAATTGTATCCTCTTAACCTGAATTCCTTGAAAATATCCTTTTTAGTTAACGGTAGTGTGTCCGGTTCGTCGTGAAGTATTTCCTCTAAATCAGGTACGTTAACGCTTTCTTTATTTACATCTTGCGGAACGTATAAACGACCCGACATAACCGATGCGCCTCCTTCGATAATTTCGAAATTACCACTTCCTTTCTGTACCATGATGGTGAATTCGATATTTCCTATATCAAGAACGAAGAATGAATTAAATAAGACTTATATTTTTACGGCATTTCTTTATTCGAATAATAAGCGGATGTTTCTAAATTTCATTTATTCTTCTATTGCTTTTTTCGCTCTTTTGCTTTTATATATTTCTGAGAAATGAAGAGAGTTTGATTTTCTAAGTTAAAATTGTCGAGCAAAAGAATTTAAGCGACTTGCTAAAGATGCCTCTCTTTTTTTTTTCTCTCTCTATTATTTTCACTGAGGAAACTGACAATCTACAAAGTCATCTGAATTTTTAAAGTGTTTTTTTTTTTAAACAGATCTAATAACGAACATCTAATAGAAAAAACCTAGAATAAAGACGAGATGCAGATTATAATTATAAACTTTATCTCAAAATGGCAATTTTAATACTTAAATTTTTGAACCGAGTTGATACTGAAATATTTTAGCTAGCCGTTCTAACCGTAAAGACCTCAGAATAAAGTTTGTTCAAGGAGTAATATTCGACGACGAAAAGAAGTATGCCTGCACAGGTTAGAAACGCACCCGAATAATATGGAAATTGCGTTGTTGGACAATTTACTAGACGTTCGGCGGCTTGATAGAATCAAATCGATGGATCTAGTCTGAATTGAAAGTTCTAATGAAACTTCTTTTTTAGCACCTACTGTCGCTGGCTAGGCTGCTATTCAAGCTATGTGCACAAGATATTAAAAATAATCGCTAAATAGCTATTATCGGCTAAGTGCAATAAAAAAACATTTACTGGTTCCGTTGAAAGGAAGACTGAACATAAGTTTTTCCACCGTGTAAGGGAAAATCAACGCGTCCATCAATCAAAAAAAAGGGTAATAATTATCGATTTTTCCGAATAAATTTAAAGATGAATAAAAAAGAAATACAAAGACTTGCATAACGTTTAATTGAAGTAAATTATACCGCTGTGTCCGCTAAGCGAAATCAACCGTATATAGTATACGCATATGTTGCTTTCGCTTAATCAAAGCGCATGCGGTCAGTGACAATTTGATCTAGTTAAATTTCAAACTCTAAAAGAATGTAAAAGAGCTACTCATTTTTATGGGGGGGGGGGGTTTACCGAAACCCAAATTTTATTTATAATCCGCCGTGATATGGAATTTATTTCGAATTATAAAAGAAACAGTAAAAGTTTACGTTTAATTTGCAAAAAAAAGGCAACTAAAATAATAAGCTTACATCTGGTCACTGTTGGTATTGTACTCAAAAAAATTTATTACGAAGTGTAGCTAGCTGCTGCGTCTATTTTAATTGCCTCTATTCGATTGATACATTTTTCTACCACTTTTACGATTTTGCATAAAATGTCGTATCCAGTTATCTTTTTCTAATTCTATTTTCCATCATCGTCATGGTTTCTTGAGCAGTTTCGTTGAAGACTTGTTTTTTTTTGTTTTTTTTGGGGGGGGGGGGATATATGAAGAGCATCTATCGACCATTTTTTATTAAAAAATCGAATAGGGCGAGTGTTTATTTTCATTTAAAAAAACATGAAAAGTACCTGTCTTCAATGCAGACAGATTTCTCAAGGCATCTGTTCTCTGTGTCACTTTCACAACGAATAATGTCCATTACTGAACACCTGTGTTAGCTAAAACAATTTTGAAGAGCGCTTTCGCTTACTTTTCTCCGCACAATTAAATCGCTTGACGGTACATTTCATCTCATATCATGAAATAGTCCGATGCCGAGCAAGAAAGAAAAAAGCTTAAATAAACTACACGGTTTACCGATTATTAATTTTAGCCTTATCCACATTATCCTAGAATGGTGTTCGAAATAAACGACATAAAAATACTTAGACCTAATTTGACCATTTAAATGGCCCTCGGTTGGTAGTCCAATCAAGTAAAATTGACCGTAATTACACAATCTCTTCCGAAGCAATTTTAATAAAACGGAAATAAAAGGGACGGATTTTCTACAGAGAAGCCAAGTTTCATTCTGCAGAGCTATGTAAAACAAAAAAAACAGAATTACGTGTATTTCGAATTTGGAAAACTGTTTAATCTAAAAAGTAAAGCAATTACGATATGCAAAAAAAAAAATTAAAAATAATATCAACAATAAAATGTAGATATCTAATATTTTGTCATTTCAATAGTTATCCATTCTCCTAAAGAGATCAGTTTTTATTCCTTTTTTTTTTAGTCTTTTACTTTTCACAACTTTTTCTCAGGAACGCTTTTATGCATTACGTAGTTACATCCTAAAAAGTACTTCAAAGCCCATTTTAATATTATCGACTATTTGACTTTTATTACTTCAATTAAAAACAAATAGTACGTTTTTATATACGGACTAGGGATTACTGTTTTAATTTCGCAATGACGAACGTTTTAATTAATTTCGGATACTGAAGCGAGATTTTTAAATTTAAAACATATATATATATATGTAACATAAAATAATAATGATCTTTCTTATCGTTATTTCTTTATGAAAACTCCGAAGATCATTTCGAACAAAAACAATAAATATTTATATGCGAAATACACATTACCTTCTTTCGGTATATTAGTCGCGCGATTAAAGCGAACATTTTCGAAAACGATCGGAACTTCTGCATACATTTCACCTCTCATCATTGAAATCGTTTCCCACGCCAACAACTGCAATTTTGTATTATTATTGGAAGTTGAATTTCAAATTATAACTTTAAATGTTAACTATCAAGATATGTTGCTCCAGAAGAACTCTAAGATTTCGCTACATAGCGATAAATATTTTTAAAAAATCAAAAAAAGGGCAATAGATTTAATAAACGGAATAAGTGAGATCAATGAGAGTGTTGCACCTTGTAAATAACTCAAAAACGATTCTTTTTTCGTTTTTCGTTTTGCAAAATTAACACTTCATTAGGTAAATAATATAGTACGATTGGAAATTATTGAAAATAATTCACGACTGAAAAATAATTTGAAAGCTCAATTTTCCCTTTTATTTTCAATTACTGCTTTATAGTGCGTAATTAACATTATGTAAAATTATTAATAAAACTCGGATGAGCTCTTTGTACATCCGAAGGGACCAAACAACACTTCAAGCAGCTTTTATCCACTCTTAGATTTTTCAGATCAATGGAACTTTTTTTTTTTTCTAAACGAACATTTACACGATTGAAAATTAACAAAACCCCGAATAACGCGTAAATATGACGACTAAAACAAATTCCGTTCACTTTTAATGTCTCATTTTAGAGTTTGTCATGCAACACAACTAAAAATTATTCGAAATATTTCCGTTTTTTCCGAATCGCCGTTTAGTCATAACTCAAGTTTGGCAAAATTAAAATAACTACATTTAGAGAGTGCACCATTTTTTTATTTTGATTTATTTTTTTTCTGGAAAAATATTTTATATGTTAAACGCCTCTTTTCTTTGGCATTAATATGGATCCCGCTCACCTGACAGCGCTGTAGTTGGTAATTTTTCCTTCGATTACCAACATTGTACAAAGTCATCGAACCCCATTACGGCTGAACAACATATTGCACATTGCAGGTTTATTTTCACGGCGTATACACTAAGTGCTCACACTTACTTACCAGATAGCCACTGGCCGGGTATAAATTTCTACCATCTATTACGTGTCCGGCCAAATATTCCATCTCGTCGTCTTTCAAAGAAACAACCACAGTTCGTTCTCCTGACTTCATTTTTTGTTGCGTTTTATACGACGTTACGTACCAATCATCTCCGTGTTCCCACCTGATTAACGGAGCAATCATGGGCGTTCCTCTGCTTACCGGGAATTCTACCGTCGGATAGATTTTATGCAATTTACAGTTCACTCCTGCTAAATACACCCTGAAATCAAATTATTTTTTCCCAAATAAATACAACGAAAATAATAGCAGCGATCATAATAATAATAATTATTAATAATAATGACTGTGATAATGATTATATACCATTAAAGTTGACGTCTCCGTAAGTAACAAATGAAGTACAGATATTAGTTGACAATAATGAAAAGAACATGCGCAACGACTTACATGAAAAGTCCTTCCATGGTAAATACCGGGCAGCGATAAACAAAGACTCAGTCGATAGAGTAAACACGCACAAATGGCTAGCAGCTAGTAAGATTTATCCGAAGACAAAGGGTTTCATGTTAACATTACAGGATGGTGTATGGGAAACACGTGTATATAGGAAGAGAATATTAAAAGAAAAGATAGAAAACGAAAATTGTAGAAAGTGTAACGCAAACCTGGAGATCTTAGATCGTATACTCGCAAGATGCCCCATGCTGGCCCAGACGCAATACACACACAGACATAATAATGTTGCTAAGATTATATTTATATATATATATATATATATATATATATATATATATATATATAAAGAGATATGTAAATTACACGGTATAATAATTAATAATAAACCGTATTACAAGTGGGAACCACCTGATATCGCTGAAAATGAAACGCATACGATATACTGGGATATGCAAATAAAAACAGATAAAACAGTCGCTGCGAATCGACCTAGTACATAACGTTAGTTGATAAGAAGAATAAACATGTGTGGCCCTTATTGATATTACAGTTGTGAATAACGAAAACATTCAAAATAGATACTCTATGAAAATGAAAAAAATACATGGGGAATTAGCCATGGAGGTTAAAAGACTTTGGGTTATGAATAGGGTTAGGATAATACTATTCGTTATTTCAATAGTGGCGGTCGTACCAGTGACGTTAAGGAAAAGTACCGTCGAATTACATCTAAACTATGAAAAACTAGTAGCCGATATTCAGAAATCAGTCATCATAGAATCCATTTTCATGTATGCAGAATGTTTCAAGAAACGTAATGTACTTCTCCCTGGTTCGTGCCCAAGAAGCTACAACGTAAACTTGCGAAAAGCGGAAAAGAGGACAACATAATAATAATAATAATAAATGATTGTAAGGAAACCGAATTTTATCGCGTTTTATTTTAAAACGAACTAGAACTAATTAATATACACAACCTATACTGTTAAAAGAAATTGTCTCAAAACACTTGCAGTTAAGCAAAATACAACACATTCAAAAGTGACGATGTGAGGAACTGGTGTTATCAGAGAAAAATTTAAAAAAACAAGTTCAATCTAGCATGATGCTTGATGCGCTGAGGATTCTGAATGTTAAGTTAAAGATAAGTGTAATTTACATTTATATGATACGCAAGTCAAAATAAAGAAATCTGATTTTTTGCGGCGCAAAGGGGGGAAGGACCCGTTATTTTTCGAGATTTTTCGAACTCCTCGCCAAAATTCGAAAGTTTCGTTAAGAAAATGAAATACGGGTTTCTTTTCCGACAAATGGCGATCTTTTCAATGGTATATCATATGCTCGAGAAAAATTTTTTTTTTGGGAAAATGTCGAAATTTCAACGCCCCAAGGGCCTAATTTTAAAGTCGGAAACGCGGATGTTCCAAACTAGAAAAGTATACGGGGATGCGCATACTTTTAACCTTCTTCAAAATTTTTAGCTATAGTACTAGAAAAAGTATATAATTTTATGCGCTTTTTGAACCTTTTTCGCCAACTTCGAAAGTTTCGTTAAGGAAATAAAATACGGCTTCGTTCCCGACAAATAGCGATCTTTCCAGGGGTATATTGCATACCCGAAAAAGAAAGTACTTTTTTCAAAACTTTCGAGCTTTCGATGTCTCCAAGGCCTGAATATAAAGTTGTAAGCTCGGCTTTATTTTTCCTATAAAGCGGTCTTTTATACATATGTTGGAGATACGTTTTGGTTTCCACAACTTTTTTACTCGGGCCGTTACTTAGATGAATTTTCATTTTTATTTTTCTCTTTTTGCCTAAAAAGGGGGAAGTTTAAATCATTTTTTTAATGTGATTTTTTGATTTTCTGAAAGGACGTCTGCGTTTTGTTTTACATTTTGAATTTTAACTTTAATGGGCTATCTAGTGATGAGTTATGAAGATTTAAGTGATTTTTTTTGTGTATTCCATATTATACATTCTTGACGGTTTTTTTGAATTTTTTTTCGCCCAGGGTAACCAGTTAACTTCAACTTATTCCCTTGAAGTTATCGATTGTTTTAAAGAGAATTTTAATTGTAATTTATGATTCAATTTTGAAGTTTATAAGTCAAACCGTTTGTGAGTTATTGATTCTTATTTGATATATTTGTCGTTTCTGAATCATCTTATTAGAATTCCGTACGTTATATGTATGTGTACGGAATCCTAAAAATGTAGTTATAATTAGCCATATAAGGTAAAAAAAGTTTCACCCAAACGATCATTTTACACCACTGCACCCGCTGGCCTAGTTAAGTGTAAACATAAATAATTAAAAACTATTAAAATAATTATAATTACGAACACGGCGAGTATCTATAATTTAATTACTCGTCTCAGTACCGTTTTTGGGGTCCAACCCATTATCAGCTGAGAGTAATGTTTTTTTTTAATGGGCTCATCGACAAGAGATCTTTATCTAGAAATGATAGGAGGGGTGTAATACAGTAATGATTTAATTGGAAATCGGTAATATTAACAGAAGAAACAGTCAGAGAAGGAAAGAAGAGGATATGAAAAGTACAGTAAGGAATAGGACGTCCAAACTTTAACAAATGTGAACGAAGAACAGAATATTCAACAGAAAGAAAAGGGCATTCGAAGAAAATGTCACACTAGGATGGCAGATAATTATATCACTGGTATGACAATAGGGAGAGTAAACACTAAGGAGAGGAACCGAGAAGGAAGTTGGTTAAGAAAATCTATACACCGCAACGCCAAAATTCCAGATAATTCCAAATAATTCCAAACACTTCTAGATAATTCTAAACAATTCCATTCAATTCCAGACAATTCCAAAAAATTCTAAACAGTGCTAAAAAATTTCAGACAATTCCACAGAGGTTTACCGTTTGGAAGAAACGATGGTGAGGCGAAGGCAGCAGTGAATGATAAAAGTGAAGGCGAATGATTGAGACAATAAAAGAATAACGAAGAGAAAATAATTCCAAGAATCAGGAATTAAAAGAAAGTTTGGGTTGGATTCTTCTTCTTACGCTGTCTCCGAACGAATATTGGCGGTTCCCATGATCTAAGATTTAGACACTACTATCCTGAAAATCTCCTCAGAGGGATGTTGCAGCCAACGACGCAGATCTCCCATCCATGATGGAAAAATAAAAAAAATTGATTTGCAAAGAAAGAAGGGTAAGACTAAAATATGGGACAAAATTTTGACTAAAACCTGAAATGTTCTTAAAATAGACGCGGGAATGAACAGTAGTTTCAGCCAAAGCATCAGCCGATTTAATACCATCGATTATGATTGGGAATGAGAGTATGTCAACATGGTTGGAATGATAAAAAAAAGTACAAACGAGAGATCATACTGCAAAAATAATTAAGTCGCAGCAGTGGGGAGAAAAGATGAACACTAAATGGTGTTCTGAGAATTCATGGAGTTGGAGGTTATCAGATAATTGAAGAAATAGCGATTAAGGGCGATATAAATAATCACATGTAAGCCACCAATATATATATATACATATATACTCGGCCATTTTGGCCTCTTTTCTTTACAAAAATGTGATTATGTTATTTTTCAATTATGTATATTTTATTTCAATGTAAATCCCGTTTCCGTGTGGGCAGTGATTTTTAAAACGCTAAAGTGAAGCAAAAAAATAATAATAATAAGCCTTACTGTCGACATGTAGTAGCAACTTTTAGGAAAATTAACCAGCGCTCTGTGAAGAATATAAATATTTGAAATCCGCATAAAATCAGATAAAAAGAACATAACTCACTTTCCGAGAGCGGTTAATACAAATTCTGTATTGTCTGCACCTCCAAGAGTTAACGGTATATTAACAGCATCTTTTGGCAATGATCGTTTCAATATTGCTTGCAGTAGTAATCCGTGAGATGCAATTTCAATTACCACGGATTTCGGCGGAATTTTTTTCAGCGATTCTTCGAAATAGACGGAGCTCACAAAATTATTTGTATGATATTCCGCCGACGAATATTTTGCCATTTCGGTGTTCCAGTTTTCTTCTAAAACAGAAGAACTAACCCATTTGCTGGACCGTTTTTTTGGCTTCGGAATTATCTGAAATCGAGAAATTTGGCAACAGGTGAATCAAACGTGAAAAGAAATATAAAATAAATTAATTGTGGAAATTTATTTTTACCGAAAAAACTTGTTTTCCCTGGTAATCGACTATAACCTAAAACAGATGAGTGGCCATTTTTTATTTTTCTTGAAAAACAGAAAAGTTAAATCCTAAAATCATCGTTTTAAAGCTCAAAATGAAAAAAAAAAATTGAAAATCGGAAAACACTCTATAATGAAATTACTTCAGTTAAGTATTTCAGCAATTTCGGTGCTGCGTGAGCAATATATCGACTGTGGTAAGCTATATTGGATAAATTCACTCGACGCGCAGATATCCCCCTTTTTTGTAATAATTCAACGTATTCTGTTATGCTTTTCGTCGGTCCAGATAAAATACAACTGTTTGGTCCATTGCGACAAGCAATATCGATGTCTGACGGAACTTCATCCTTTATCACATTATATCCTAAATCTATATGTTAAAAAAAAAAATTAAAAAAAAGCACAGAATGTAAAGAAAATTGTATTTCAAAAAAATTTTACGCAATAATTTAAAAACCTAGTTAAAATTGGGAACGATATCATCATTCCCGAAAATAGTTTGTCACATGTTTCCTCTTGGTGTTTCAAGAGAATGTGTCTAAGAATATACATACAGATCAAGAAAAAACAGAAGGAATTAAAAATAACCGATAGTATATGACATAATTGCTAAGTTATTCGAGCCTAACAGACTCCTATTAATATTTCCTTTATTCGATTTTCAAGTACTCTGTGCACTTTTATAACTTTACGTAACTACTTATTTTCGTAAAATTGAATATTGGAAATAAGTTTAATTTTTAATTTTTTTTTAACAATCCGCCAGATAGCATTATTGAAAGAATATAATTCGGAGTAAATAAAATTAATAACAGATTAGAGTTGTACTTTTTAAATTGTAATCTGGTACGAAAAGATATATATCATTTCTTACAATGAATTAGAAACATTTTACAATATTTATATATTATTTTTTATAAGGCATCATTCATATTTTTGTGATATTCATACCAATAACAGGATGAGTAAATTCGTCGAAGTATTTTATTACAATTTTAGATCGCTGAGTTTTACAAGTAATTTAAAATTGGAAAATGCTCCACATTATCTTCACACATTAAGTCCCGCACTCTTGAAACAACACATAATTCGTTCGAATAATAATGTAAAACTTTAATTATTCCGCGAAAGTTTTTTGCAACAAAATCGCTATAACACATAATAACTAGGCAAGGTATTCACTTAGAAAAATGTTCAAACATATTGTAAGTTAAAAGGAATAGTCTCGAAAAAATCACAATAAAATTTTGCATCGGATAAAACGAAAAATTAATTGGCAAAATGGTATTTACGTAACGTAACAGTATAAAAGTTTTATAAACATTTTCGTGAGAACAAATTCAATTCAAAGTGTACAATTCAACATCTAAGGGTGGCTTTTAAAAGTTGACATTATACTTCGAGAGAAAATCTCTTTCATATTCCAACGTCAGTTAATATGGCCAAACACAACGAATAATTTTTACGAATAAGCATGTTCCGATGAGGAATAACTGGAAAAAAAATTTTATTCTTATCAAAATAATCCGAAAAAAAATACAACTCATAAGATTTACAGTGTCGGACTGTTTATCCGCGCATATGCAACTCCTCTGCATGCAATAACAAAATCAACAAAATCGCTATTAAAAGAAACCAAGGTACATCTCAGACACATTCAAAGTCTTTTATAAAGAAATAATCGAATAGCTGACAACGCAATTCCGTTATGCTCGATATAAGTTATTAATATGACTGTGTTCTAAAAATAGTGAGAGTTCGCTTCGAAACATTATGATTAACTCACTGCGCGCGCTACGATTATTTGTTGTTTCGTGGTAATTGTTTAAATAAAAGTTTTTTTTTTTGTTTTTTTTTTTTGTTTTTTTGGAGTTAGAAACGTCGATGTAGTGTTTAATTATTTAAAACTATTGGCCAGCAAGAAGCCGTTCTCTTTGCTTCCCTCTCCTCATTGTCCGTTGCATCCAGATGAAGCAGTTGTCTGTGATGCTCATCACATTTTCTTCGAGTGCTCTGCTCTTCCTGCGGAGCGTCCTCTTTTCTATCTTCACCTTATAAAGCTGGGGCTTCCCACTCCTTACTGTGCGTCTTACATCTTGTCCCTTCCTTCCCAGTCTGTTGTTCTTGTCCTTGGTTCCTTTATTTCAGCTGTCTCCAATCGAATTAGGTTCTAGTTAGTTGTCTCTCCTTCCCATTGTGTCTGGGCAATGGTCCATAGTTGATGCGCCCAAAAAAAAAAAAAAAAAAAAAAAAGAAGCCGCGTTAGCAACTTGGCAACTGATTACACAATACACATCTGGTTTGTCCTGCTAGCAACAAAGACGAACGTGATCGGTCGATCACTTTGCGGCATCAGTTTGAATGGATGTTATTATCAAGGTTTTTCGGTTTTTCGTTTTTTTTTTTTTTTTTTTTTTTTATTTAAGAAAATATTAAACAAAGCAACACTACACAATCAAATTTTGTGCACAGTTGAAAAAAAGGCCATGAAAATTGACGGTGTTAAAAGAAGCCTGCAGCACCGAATGTTTAGTTCAATGGGAAAATTTCCGCTGGCACATTTAGCATGGGTCGCGGCGAGTCCGCAACATTTTTCCCACTGAACAGACGTCCTTAAACGGCACGTTTCAAGGAAAATGTAAACACTATATCTGTGACTAAATGGAATGATAGGCTGTTTAAATTGATATCGAAATAGAACAAGGTAGACGTGTTATCCATATCAATAAGGAAAAATTATTTTGTGAACAAATAGAATGCAGGATGTGATAGGTCAATTAAGGGAATTTTCGAATTTAGAAAAACGAAAAAAATAAGATCCAAATGGTTCGATGAGTGCGAAAAGAATATGAAATCAATAAATATTGCTGAAACGTAAATGTTTTTGATAAAAAACAGTTTTGTAAAGCCCCAATTATTAATTCAAATTTTTAAATAAACCAAGGAAATCAGAAAAGATCGCTTTCGGTAAACCATAAAAATGCACCGATGGAGGGACTCGAAAGATACTGGAAAGATATTAATCAAAATATAAAATGTAGGTTTAGTTGTTTCTTTAGCGTAGAGCGTAGAGGCTAAATCGAAAAGAAAAAATAATATATACATATTTATATGTGCGCACTACTGTAACATATAACATTGGCGTTGTGCGCTATACATAATAAGCCACAAATGAAAGACATGGATCCTTTAAACCGGTTAAATCTCGTTAATACAATTAACTTCTCAGTTAAGATATGCCGCATTTATTTCTGTACTTAATATTTTTTCGAAAAAAAATTACACCTTTCATCGTAGGAAAGTAACTAGTTAAATTAACGGTATTTAGATGCGCGTCAAGTATATCATTTGCTTAATTTTCTCCGGTGATAATTTCGATTTAGATGGCGTGTATTTTTCTTATATGAAGATTTATTTCTTAGTACTTGTATCTACGTCAGTAAGTCGTAAAAATGATTTTTTTTATTTTTTTTTTTTTATTCTAAAATATTTACTTTATATTGCATTTATATATCTTGGTCAATATAAATCTTTTTTTTTTTTTTTTTATAAAAAAAAAAAATTGTTTTTATTACATTCATGTCAACGATAATTAGTCCCGTGAAACCAAAAAAAAAAAAAAGTAATCAGTATCTCTAACCGATAGCAGCCATGGATCCGTGAATGAATTGCATTTCCACCAAAACCAGTCCGCGATAATAAGACGCTAATAACGTTTGTTCAGCGGTAAAGCTCCCATCAGCATAAGAGCATGCTAGTTCGCCAGCGGAATGTCCGACAATTCCGTCTGGCACTATTTCAAGCTCGTTTAAAATATCAACCAAACCAATCTGTGCCGGAAACAAACGAAGATTATTAAAATAAACGGGGTAACATGAACTTATTTAAAAAAGAAAAAAAAAAAAAACAAAGATGGAAATATAACCTGAACGGCGGCTATTACGACAAACGAGTGTAAAATATTGTCGAATATATTCGGATCGCTCGTGGTAATTATTTCGATTAAATCTATTCCCTTCGGTTTTAGTAGCTGATGACTTTTATTAATCGATTGCGCAAACACCGGTATATTCATCAACGATTTACCCATGGATGACCATTGAGAACCCATACCGGTGAAAACAAACCAAATCGGTCTTTTAAATCCCGGATAGCGCTGAAAGTACAAAACATACGAAATGTAACAATCTGATGAATCCGATAAACGGCTGGAAGAAATTAGTTCTGAAGTAAAGTGGAAGCACTAACAAAAAAAAAAAAAAAAAAAACGATTCTTATAGTACACACTATTTCTCGCACTATTTATTTGTTCGAATTCAATTTTTATAAAGAACTGTCGGGAAAAAAATTGTAAACCTGTGAACTTTTTACTCAATTTATTTCTGTGACTGAAATGTAAACGGCAGAAGAAAGACTTCATAATTCTGAACAAAATAGGACATCATAAAACCAGTAGTCGGATGAATTAAATTTTAATCATATATAAATATACATGTATGATATATATACATATATATATATACACTGTAACGTTTACGTTACATGGAAAATTGCTAACGGAAAAAAAAAACAGTCTTACCTCGATAGCTCTGATCGGTTTCGAATTATCCCGCTTTAATAACGTATACCCCCGATAAAGGTGTCCGGATATTTCATCGCTGTAAACTTCGTGGAATAAGCGAACATATTCTACATCTATCGGATTTGCTTCTAACTATTAAAATGAACGTAAATTCCCGGTAATTAAATGTGAAAATTAATTAAAATACCGCGTCGCCCTAATTAAAATTGTACATTTTTATACGAAACGGGATTCTTTACTAACTTCTTTGAGCATGACGTTTACAGCCTGCTCGGTTCTTCCGGAAACGCATACCAACCTCGGTACATCATCAGCGGGAAGACCCTTATCAGTCTTTTCTTTTTTATGCGAAGACAGCAATACGTGAGAATTCGCGCCACCGAAACCGAAACTGTTTACTCCAGCCAGTCCGCCATTCCACGGAGTCGGTTCCGTAATGACCTGATAATAAGAATTGAAAAACGATGTTTTTTTTATTTGTTCCAAATCGCGTTCGGGCGTCTTAAAGGAATTTCACAAAATCGGAAATAAATTCTAGCCGCGTGTCAGGTGTTTTTTTTTCAAGCAAAATTTTAATGAATATAAACATAAATAATATTCTCGGTCGGATAAAAGAATAAAATGCATAACGAATTAGAAATTTTCGAGACAATTAACTTTTTTTTTCTGCATGCCGACGTTTCATGACGATGATCATAAAAACTAATGAAATAGCAAAAGTTCTTCTTTAACGATGATTAATTTTCTATCGAAGAGAAATTTAAATAAATGTTTCCATATTGGTCGTAATTTTGCGTATATTTATTTCACAAATGCATTCATTAAAATAAGTAACTTTTATTTTTCTCTCGCTCTCTCTGTCTCTTTCTCTTCCGGCATTCTTTTGCAGTTAATTAGTTAGAAGAATAAATCGAGATTAAATGATCGTAAAATACCTGAGTCAGAAAAAATAAAAAAAAGGCTATGAAAAGTATCTTCGAATCAAACTGCGAAAGGAGTGGCGATAATAAAATATTAACAGATAAAAAAGTATAAAAACGACGTTTCGTTTAATATCTTCATTTGAAGTTACGTTTCTATTTCGCGATGAAGTTTTTAATGTCGAAATATCGTTTCCGCTAGAAAGAATTATCAAAGAACGTATAATGAACAAACGACGAACAACGGAATTTTAAATATCTTACTTTAAACGCGTTCCCCTAACCTTCTTTACAAGCAAATAATACATTATTGCGTAAGAAAACATTTCAATTTTTTCACTTTTTCGCATGTGTGAAATTACGATTTGTTATTATACTGATAACGGATAACAAACGTCGAATATGAATTCTAAAATCTATCTGGACGTCCGCAGTTCAACTTTGGGGCTGCGCTAAGCTGTCAAACTTTAAAGTAATACAGACCTCGGCGAATAAAATCCTTCGGCTGATGACTAATCCAACCTTTCATATCGAAATGTGCGTATAGATTATGTGGCTGATGTCATCAAAGTTCACGCTAAAAGACACGCCGAATAACTCGATATTCATCCGAGAACATTCTTGCTAGAGGATTGCTAGATGTTACCGATGACGTAAGAAGACTAAAACGTCAGAAACCACAGGACCTTGTTTAAGGTCGGGGTAATTAGGTACCATAGGGTATCCCACCGTTCATGTTTAATTCCATTCAAATGTATTGCTAAATGTCCTTGATGGACAGCTCGTAATAGTATATTATGTGAAAAAAAAAGTATTTATAAAATGAATTATTTGCGCTCCAAAAAATGTTTTACTATTTTAAGTAAAAATAAATATTAATAAATGTTTTCATGCGTGAAAATAAATAAAAGAATTAACTTGCTTTTCTTTTAATTTTGATATAAATTTATTTTTAAAAATAACTGCGACAACCAGCTCTAGTTAGTGCGGCTCAAATTACAATGAGTCTGCCGCCTCCCTCGGCTCATAATACGTACATAATGAAGAAAAACGAAAAATAAGAAATTTATTATGGAAAAAAAAAAAAAAAGAAAAAAAAAAGCGAAAGAAAAACGAAAGAAAAAAAAATGCAAATAAGAAGTGTACCCTGCCCGTTACAATTATTTTCCTCGAATCGCCTAATATTAAGACCGTATCAGTAAAACTCCGAAATATAAAAATTAACTTGTTATTTTTTTAAATTTTGAAATAGATTTTTTTTTTGAAAAAAACCGACAACCATCTAGTTAATGTGGCTCAAATTATAATCACCCTGCCCCGCCCCCCGTCGGTTCATAATATGTATATAAGGAAGAAAAACGAAAATAAAGAAAAAAATAGTAAAAATAAAGAGTAGTGCACCATGGCAATCACAATTACTTCTCCTACAACCGCTTAATACCTATTCAGAATCAAACCCGTTGCAGTGAAACTCCGAAATAATAACTTACCGTAATTCGACCATCTTGAAAAGCTTCGACCTCTTTTAGCAATGTTTTTAAATTAATATTGGGCGGTATTAAACCGGTTTCCATCGCTATTATCACTTTGAATATCGAACACAGACCGGACGCCGGTTCCGAATGACCGATATTCGATTTTACTGATCCAATTTTTAGTGAGCCTTTCCTTCCAGGACAAAATACAGCTTCCAAAGTTTTCGATTCTTCCGGATCACCTGCCTGATGGCAATACGTGAAAGAATATTAACTTCACTTTTTTATACATTACATATACACAAATGATGTGCGACTGAAAAGAATTTATTTAAATTTTTACACGCTACTTTGTCGCCTTAACGGTTTTCCGTTAATTCCTCAAAATGGCTCCTCCGTGGAACGCCAGTATACAGCGGTTATCCAAATTTAGAGTCCAGATTAGGAAAACCAGTCAAAATCTGAAGGCTCAACTAAAAAGACATGTATACTCAGTCCGGCAACACGAATGGGAGCAAAACTGTCTCTCGCAGAAGCTGTACAAAGTCAAGGGTCGGCGATGGAGTACTTCACACAGACAGGATCGGCACGAGGAAACAATATTAGCTCGCCTGCGCATGGGCAACTGCTTCTACTCACATAGCTGTATCAAGAACAATCTAAACCTATATGTGAAATTTGTGGAGTGCCGGTTACGGTGGAACATCTCCTCACCTCGTTTCATGATTGTTTCTTGATGTTTCCATAAATTCGTTAAAGGAGAATGTTTGAAGAATATGCAACAATCATTCGATCAGATGTTAAATAAAAAAAAAAAATCCCAAAATTGCTGTAGCATACTGCCATTTGATTTTGTGTCGTTGGGCCACTTTTCTGACGTTTAGAGCATTTTCAAAATTTAGTTTAGTAACATCAAATCGTTCATTTGGGAAACTTGTTAACAGATTACTCGAGCATCGGAAGTCAGCCCTACTTGACTTGTAACGTACAATTTTAACTTTGCAAAATTATCGCATTTGTAATTTAAAGTATATTCTTGAGGCTCTACATCATGTTTAAGCATGCCGAAAGCAACAATCTTGTTTTGTTCAATCGTCTGCGCAAAAATATTTAACCTTTTCGACATGTAAAATTTATGCAGATATCTTGATCTAGCGTATTCGCGTAAAAGAACTTTATAAAACATTACATCAAATTTTTAGAGTTTCTAATTGAATTAGATGTCCTATGGATATTACCATATTTTGGTCAAATTATCCTCATCTCCTTTGGACTCCTTCACAGTTTCATTTTTCAGTTTTTTGGTATAAGTCTTTCGGCATTCTTCCCCCCTATTTTTTCTTCTTTCTCCTTTTGAAACGCGCGTATTTTCTCATCCTCAACTCTAATCGATGAGGAGAAATGAACGCATCCCCACCAGGAATTCTTTAAATTCTATTCTTCGCGTTTACGTTGACGCGACTTGCTCGTTACACGACGCATTGTAGGTGGCAATGAGTTTTTTAAATTAATATGCGTGGATAACCTTTTTTGTTGGTGATGCTAATTACTAACTATCTGCAGAATTTTATGCAAACGCTGCGCAAATGGATTTATCGCATCAACTTATGTATTTCCCTTTTTTTCATTACGCAACATAAACACTTGTTGCATCATTTTATTTCACCGGTTGAGCCAATTTACTGATTGATTTAATATCATTTATAACGCTACACTGATCCTCAGTCATAAAGCATACACGTGACGTCAAAAGGGGAAAAAATAAATGAATAAAAAATCGATTTATGATGTGAAAAATAAAAATTGTGAATTACGATAGTAGCGATAATAGTATTAATCACTTAAGCAAAAATAACTCTAACATTAACGTCAGTGTTAGCGATGCTATTAAAAACTTTACTATTAAAAACCCGCACCTTATTAGTAATATCAATAATACCAATAATAATAGTAACAGAAATGCCGACAACAAAAATAATACTAACGGTAATTATAGTAACAGTAATAACAATAGCAATAATAATAATAATTATGGTGATGGTAATAGTGGTAGTAGTAATAATAATAATATTAATAACAACAATGGTGATAATAGTAATAGTAATGATAATAGTAATGACATTAGTAATAATAATAACAATGATGATAGTAATGGTGGTGGCAATAACAATAGTAATGATAATAGTAATGATGATAACAACAATAGTAATACTAACCAAAATAATTGTGATAGTAATGCTAATAATAACAATATGAATATCGCAATATTTGCCGACAATCACCCAGGTCCATTCACGGTCTACGTGTAAAGTTGCTCTGAGGATAGAAACATCGGCAATCACCACCCTTTAGCCCTTGCAAGGCTTATTCACGCTGCGTCCACTCCTCTAAGCAGAATTGATTCTTTCGGCAAGGGTCGCATTGCGGTCCAATTTCCTTCTACTTCTTACGCAAACTCTTTCTTAAATAATTCCACTTTCCTTTCATCCAACAATATCAAAGCGTACATTCCCAACAGTCTACTATACAGATTGGGTGTCATCACAGATATCCACCCATCGTTCACAAAAAAGGACATCCTGGAGGGCATTTGGTCCTCTATTCCCATCATTTCTATCCGCCGAATTCATCGTACTTCCGAGGGAAAGAAAATTCCGACAAGGTCTGTTGAATTGAAGTTTCTCAACACAGTTCTTCCGGAATTCGTCTCCATTTTCCAACTGAGATTTCTTGTCTCCCATAGCATCCGTCAACCTACTCAGTGTTCGAAGTGTTTCCTATTTGGACACATCGCCAAACACTGTTGTAGCACCTCCCCTATCTGCCCCCACTGTGCCTCTCGACACCTTATTACAGATTGCAGTAATCTGCAAGAACCGCCACTTTGTCGCAACTGCAAAGGCCCTCATTGCTCTAACGATCGTTCTTGCCCAGAATGGGGAAGACAAAAAGACATTAAGAGGCTAATGGCCTTTGAAAATATTTCTTTTCAAGAGGCTGCCTCTTTAAATAAGAATCGTTTTGTATCACAAGCATTCACCTACGCGGATCGAGCCGCGGTGTCCCCTTTGTCGCACAGAGCTCCTTCCAAAGGGCCTACCTCCTCCCCATCTCGAATCTATTCCCCTCCTAGCCCTAAATCTCCCACTTTCCACAAACCTCGTAATCTTAAATCTTCATATGTTCCTTCTCCTCAATTTCCTCCGCTTCCTACTAACTTTATCCCTCACCCCTCTAATGGATGGGCTCTTAGGAGACCTACTCATTCAAATATCCCGGCTACAAATGATACCTATGCCCCAATTACTTTTCAAACCAATTCTACCTCCTTGAATAACATCTCTGTTCCTTCCTCGGTTTCTCTGCCCGTAATTCAAACTATCTCGGCGGCCATCATGGAGCTTCTTAATTCCAACAACATTGTTTCTTCTTCCTCCTTTGTTGACTCATTATCATCGTTTCTCTCCAATAATCTTTGTTCTCAATAGTTACAGAAGCATAAAAGTTAAAAGCTCGGAGCCAAGCATTGCTTCTTATTTTCGATGTTGCTCCTTTTCGTCACTTTCTCATTCTATACTCTTTCGTATTCACACCTTTTTCTTTTCCCGCAAATATTTCCAGGCATTGAAGACAGCTGCCCGAATCTGATGAATTATGCACTTTTTATGTGCTTGTTGGTTTTTACCTCATTTTGTGAATATGCCGTTGCTGAGGTAATCAAAAATACCTTCGGGCACGGTTTTTTTCACTTTACTCCTCTTGCTCCCCTATGTACTCATGTCAAGATGCTACAAAACATATTTGGACTGGGATACATAGGGACTACTCTCTGCTGCACAGTCTCTTGTGCTTATGGAACATTTATTAGGATTGCTGACGTGCACCTAATTCAACTCATAATTTGTAGACTTGATCTACATTCTGCGTTCGTAATGGGCATTAGGCTGTCTACTTCGTTGCCTTTTGTTTTCAGCACCAAAGTCTCCTTTTATGCCAGCGGCATATGTGTCAATGGGAGGACAATTCGTACTTTGCTCTCTGCATGCCTCCCTTTCCTAAAATTTAGCTCAGTTTTTCTTTCCCCTTGCTCCACTTTATGTTTTATCTGGCTGGCTCCGTTTTGCTTTCTTTTCCGTTCTAATTCCGTTGTCCCACCTCTCCCTTTTCTTGTACCTCCAAGCTCTACTTATGCGCTGTTGTCCTTGCATCTTGTAATGGCCTCCTACATCTGTCGAGGCCTCTCTCACTTTCTCCCTCTTGTCCCTGTCCCCACTTTCCTTTGTCCCAACCCTTCCAAGGCTTAAACATGGTGGCCACCTTGAATATATTACAATGGAACTGTCGTAGCCTTAGAGCTAATAAACATTCATTAGAGGGTCTGTTGGATCTCCATGAAATCAGTGTCGCTCTTATCTCTGAAACGTGGCTCCGTGCTGGAATGAATCTCCAATTTAGAGATTTCACTCTGGTCCGGAATGATCGTGAGGATGGTTACAGTGGAGCCGCTATCCTCATAAGAAATGATATTCCCTTTCTTTCTCATAATGATCCTTATAACTTCTCCTCTAACAACAATCAGCCAAATATTGTACAAATTTCTATTCCTACTAACCCTGGCCTCTCCCTAAATTTTATTTCCGTCTATGTTCCTTCTGATTATGATCTTCGTCACTTTCCCCTCTCACAGTTTTTCAATTCTCTTCCTCATCCCTTTATCATTGGTGGCGACTGGAACGCTCGCTCCCCCTCTTGGGGTTGCTCATCCTATAACTCTAATGGTACTGTCCTTGAAAATTCTATTCTTTCCGATAACTTAGTTCTCCTTAACGATTCCTCGCCTACATATATTAGGAGTCCGTCCATCTTCGGTTCCCTTGACCTAACTTTTTCCTCTCCCAATGCTGGCCTCAACTATAACTGGAGGACTCTTGCGGGTACCTTTGGTAGTGATCATGTTCCCATTCTGATAACTCCTCTAAATTTTCCTTCTCCTGCTCCATTTAGGCCCCTTCATTCTCCCAAATGGAATCTTTCCAAAACGGACTGGGCTCTATTTCGTTCTATTATGGATCATTTGCTTCCTAATTTGTGTCCTTCCTCTGATCCCATATCATCCTATAATTTTTTTCTTCATTCCGCTACATCTGCTCTTTCTTTATCTTCTCCATCTCGCCCCCCGATGCGCTCCAAGCGAGGTACGTCGGCATCTTCACTCTGGTGGAATGACGAGTGCGAGGCAGCTTTTAGGCTCAGTCGAGCTACTTTTAGAAACTTTCGCTCCAATCCTACTACCGAGAATTTTCTTGCTCACAAGCGAGCTAATGCTAGAGCTAGGTACATGCTGAAAGCCTCAAAGAGGTCCTCCTGGCGGAACTTCTGTTCTTCCTTCTCCAGAACTACCCCACTTTCTCATATTTGGAAAATGGCTAAGGCGTTCAAATCCTCGTTTTCAGAACACCCGTCTAACCTTAATCTCACTCGTGATAGCCTATTATCTTTTGTCGACTCCACTGTTCCCGCGTACGTTCCTAACTTTGATGAACATTACTCCTTTCCTTCCGTACAGAGCTCCCCCCCCGCACCCTTTAACATCTGCATTCAATATCAATGAACTGAAGTCTGTTCTCCTCTACTCTACCAGTCCTACACCGGGTATAGATGGTATTCCATACATAGTCCTTTAAAATTAGTCTGAGCAGTCACTTGCGTTTCTCCTTGAACTCTTCAATTCCTTTTTATCCAGAGGCATTACTCCGTCTTCCTGGAACTCCTTTATCGTTATTCCCATCCCGAAAAAAAATGCTTCCTTACGTCCTATCTCTTTGGCATCATGTTTCAGGAAACTCTTCGAAGGCATGCTGAATAAACGTCTTGTTTGGTGGCTGGAACATAACAACTTACTTCCTTCCAACATGCTTGGCTTTCCACCAGGCATTGGTCCTGCCGATTGTATTAGCTCCTTTGTTTCCCACGTTTATAAATCCTTCATACATAAGCATTTCACGCTGGCTTCTTTTATCGACTTATCCTCAGCCTTTGATAACGTTCATCTACCTAGTCTAGAAGACGCAATGGCCGCAATTAATCTCCCAGTCAAACTCATTTCACTGACTATTAATTTTATGATAAATCGCATTATCCACATTTCCTCTCCGTGGCTTCGAGCTATAAGAAGCGTTTTCCGCGGTCTTCCGCAAGGTTCCCCCCTCAGCCCCACCCTCTTCAATATACATACCATTGCTGTAGCATCTCTTCCTTTAAACTCCCTCTCTTTATTCTTTGCGGATGATATTATTCTTTTTCCTCTTCCTATGACTTGGTAATCACCAACGAAACTTTTAATTCGTCTTTGTTTGCACTTGAACAGTCCCTATCTTCTATTCACCTTTCTGTTTCTCCTTCTAAATCCTCTTCTATGGTTTTTACTCTCCGCCCCTACAATTCCACATTAGTCAACCTATCACTGAATCAAGTTCCTCATCCCCGTGTTATTTGCTTCTGCTATCTCGGTATTTACCTTAATAGTCGTCTGACCTTCTCTGAGCATATTGACCACCTTTCTTGTTCTGCCGTTAAAAGACTGAACTTGCTAAAATCCTTGTCTCCAACCAAATGGGGAGATGATCCTCATCTGCTCATTTCCCTGTATACATCCATTATTCGCTCCAAGTTTGATTACTGCTCTTTTATCTATGGTTGTGCCTCCAGATCCCTTCTTTCCAAATTAGATATAATACAAAACTTCTGTCTCCGTCTTTGCCTCGGTGCTCCCAAATCCTCTCCCATTTCAGCAAGGCTCGCGGAATCTAACATACCTCCCCTCTCAGTTCGAAGGTCTTATTTGGGCTATCGATTCCTTTCCAAACGTTTACCTTTCACTTCGTCTCAACTTATTCCTTCCTACATTTACATTGCCAAGAACTGGCGTTTTGTTTCTAATAAAATCCCTATCCTAGCCCCTATTTCTCAACGTCTTAGCCATTTCTCCTCCCATATTATATCCAGCAATAATCTTCCGTACTTCTCACTCAATTATTTCGACCTCTTACACCCTCCCAAAGTACATTTTCTCCCTAAATTTTCTAAGTTTATGCCTCAGACCGTTATTAAACAGGAATTTCGCAGTACGGTCAGTTGTCTTTTTCCTTCTCATGCGCTTGTTTTTACTGATGGCTCTAGAGGACCCGTTGGGGTCGGATCGTCTTTTATTCTTCCCGACTTGAACTTCTCCGAATCCTTTCGCCTCCCATCTTTCTGTTCTATTTTTACGGCCGAATTGATGGCTATCCTTCGTGCGATCATACATATCTCGTCCAATCGTTCGTCCTCCGACTATCTAATCATTTCTGACTCCATGCTCTCCAGGCTATCAGTTCACCGCTTCCTCCTCCCTCTTCTGACTTCTTCATTCTTCGTATACGATCTCTCATTTATAATCTTTCTTTCCATCACTCTGTACACATTGATTTACTGTGGGTTCCTGGTCACAGAGGCATCGAGGGTAATGAAATGGCGGATGCTTTGGCTCAGGTTGCTGTTCGTTCTCGCTTCTATTTTAAAAAAATCCCGGCTGTTAATCTGCTTCACTTCAGATTTTGGTCGGATGTGTACCCTTCTTCTTTTACTAACAATCGTTCCTTCTACCTTTCAATCCAACCTACACTTCCTTCTCATCCATGGTTCTCGGAGTTTCCCTCTCTTCCACGATTTATAATTTCCTCTATTGTCCGCCTGCGCTTTAATCACACACTGCTGCCCCCTTCACGCTATCGTTTCTCTTTGCTTCCCTCTCCTCATTGTCCGTTGCATCCAGATGAAGCAGTTGTCTGTGATGCTGATCACATTTTCTTCGATTGCTCTGCTCTTTCTGCGGAGCGTTCTCTTTTCTATCTTCACCTTATAAAGCTGGGGCTTCCCACTCCTTACTGTGCGTCTTACATCGTGTCCCTTCCTTCCCAGTCTGTTGTTCTTGTCCTTGGTTCCTTTATTTCAGCTGTCTCCAATCGAATTAGGTTCTAGTTAGTTGTCTCTTCTTCCCATTGTGTCTGGGCAATGGTCCATAGTTGATGCGCCCAAAAAAAAAAAAAAAAAACAAAAAAAAAACAACAACTTAAAATACATCGACATTATCGGTATTTTTTACATCTTACCCTGGTTCCAGTTCCGTGAGCTTCTATGTAATCTAAAGTGCTCGGGTCAATTTCGCATTCTTCGTAAAAGTCCGTTAAGAGTTGCCGCTGCATTAAACTCGACGGATAGGTAATCCCCTGATCTTTATACCCGTCGCAGTTAGTCTTCGCATGAACAACTCGAGCGTATATGCGACGAGCGTCCTTCGATTTTTGTAGAAATACCATGCAAATAGTTTCAGATCTGCAATAACCATCAGCTGAAATCGTGTAAATTAAAATCCGTTTTAATACGTAGAAAAATCATTGCGCATCTAAAATCGGACAAAATGGTAAATGCGAGTCCATTCTAACAGTCTAAGTTATTTTTCCATCCGATGAAACGCAGAGTCCCTATTAAGTCGAGACTGTAAACCTGCGATCCGTTTCTTTTTTCTATTGGCTTGAGGACATCCATTAGGCCAGCTCATTTACATTATCATATACGTCGAAATTAGTTCTGCATGTCACAAATGACGTAAAACATCTTGTTAAATTATAAAGAAGGATAAAAACAGAAATAACAAAAATATGACAACAACAGTGGACCAACATCCCAAACAAGAACAAGCTGCGCTCAATTCGAGATACTATTCGACCATGGAAAACCTCATTATTCACACCAATCGAAGGAATGAAATTGTTGTCACAAGACTCCGCCTAGGTTACTCGAAAATAACTCATAGTCACCTCCTGTCCAGACAACCTATTCCACTGTGTTCCAATTGCAATTTTTCTGTCACAATCCAACATTTACTCGTCAGCTGTCCAACCTATAATTCATACCGAGCACAAATTTTCCAGTCGTCCAACCTTTCCAAAATTCTGTCTGATCGTCATCACAAAATTGAACTCCTCCTACGTTTTCTCAAGACCACTAACCTATTCCACTCCATCTAACTCTTATCTTATCCGTGCCTCTGGCCTAGGCGGCAGTACACGGCACGTTAATCAAAGAAGAAGAAGAAGAAGAGGAAAAACGATTTAAAAGAGAATAAAACAAAAAAAAAAAACAAGAACACGCAGTGTCATTTAATTAAACACGAATCTTATTGATACACAGAAAATTGAGCTATTAATGCCTGATCACCTGTGGAGAGTATAATATTATACAGTAGGGCGAAAATATATTGTCAGTTATTAGTTCAACCACGAAGGCATGTCTACGATTGTTGAATCGACGCAATTAAATATATTAAACGGTTCATATCGTCACTGAAACCATCATTGTAGAAATGATTGGAGCTTATCGAGCGAGAAAAGTTAACATTGAAAAAGTTGAGTGGCAGCTTAGAAAATGCCCTGTACCCAAACGTAAAATAATCGTCACAAAAGAGCGTGTTCGATTGGCGACACTTGAATTGCTCACCGTGTTTACCTGGGCCGACTGTTAGAAAAGTAATCTAAACACACGAATTCCGCACCGGAAGTTTGCAGACATAAAATATGAAAAAACCAACGAAAACGGCACTGCGACCATGATATTTGTTGGACTCCAAAACTGATGGCTGCTTCATCGTACTACATTTTTAATGTTCGATAGCTTTCAAAATTTTTACGTATCGTATTTTTAAAATGATATTTAAAATCTGTCAATACTACACCGATTTATGTTTTTATAAAATATTTCACGTATAATAACGGTTTATTAAAAAATATTTGAGAATACGCCGGGTTAATTTAAAAAAAAATGTATACAATTGTTTAAACTTCCAGTTTCATTTTTAGTTTACGAAACAAATATTATAGCATTTTAATAAATAACTGTGCTATATATATATATATATATATGTTCTCATTTATTTTTTAATAAAAAAAAAATTCATTCTGGCTTTTGTAATTTTCCAGTTAGTTCAACTTCCATTAATTTAACATTCTCCTAACTGTTTATTTACATTTATGAACTTTTATCTTTCTAGTTTCAAATTTGTGATCAAACGTGTATTTTACCGTTTGACACAGCGTGACAGCTAAAATTATTTTTTATTTTCAAATTATACTATTTTTAATAAAATATTTCGCTTTCATATATACTATTAATGTTAATTTCGTGTTACCCCATTAATGTTAAGCAATTATCAATGTGAATTGTTCTGGAGCAGTTGGAATTTTACAAAGCCGCTGTAAAATAACAATATTCTGAAACACATGTTTTTATTTCCTATGATAGGTTAAGTGGAACAGTAATTTAAACGGTGTCGAATTACTGATACGTACCATTGCAAGCCGGATAATTTTTAATGTTTTTGGATGAGGAAAAATTATGACGGTTACACATTTAAATGTAAAGTTATGTGCAAAAATAGCATTAAAATGCTCTTTCAAAAAATTCATAACGTTCGAACGGCCCTGTCTGGTGTTGAGTTATGAATTTTTTAAAGGTGATTTTTGGAGTCGTTTTGGGTTCCGTATTATATATTTTTGACGGTTTTTGGGGCTTTTGTCGCCCAGAGTAATCAGTTAGTTTCAATTTATAGTTGAAAATCACGAATAGCAATTAACATAAATAAAATTTTTAAGGTTTGAGGAGAACTGTCGTTTTCTTTTGCCTATTTTTCAGCAAAATTTAAAGAGGACAAACACAAAACGGCAATGAATTATTGGGCTGAAGTTCAACGAATACATCGGTGGCATCTCTGTTAAATTCTACAAGCCTTGAACCTTCTAACCCCCGAGCGCTAAAAATCGCGCAAAAAGTTAAGAATATATAATATGACGAATTTAAAATTAGCTAAAAATCGCTTCAAAATGTGTGTAACTCGCTAACCGATATTATTATTCCTGAAATTTAAAATATACAACAAACAACGAACTTTGCATCGCATGAAATAAACATTTCCAATGACCATTTATTTAAATCCTATTTGGGTCTAAAAACAGCAAACGAATTTAGTTTTCATAAATATATAAATAGGGGATACTTCGGGGAAAAAAATAAAGCGATATTTTAACTTCAAATTTAAATTACCGGAGGGCACTGGAAACATAAAAGCTCCAAAAAAAATATTTTTTCCCCGGGCGTGTTGTGTATTGATGGAAAACGCTACATGGAAGTTGAAACCATATTTCAGTTTCTCAAGAAATAACTTTCAGAATTGGCGACGAATTTAAAATAACTGAAAAAAAAAGTGATTTCCTTAACAACAAAGTAAAATTGTGTAAATAATATACGATCATTATGTCGATAAATGAACAGAGAAATAAAATTAACCCATCAGAATTTTTATTAATATATAATAAATAAAAATGTGAATTAAATTTAATCTAATCAATAAAAATTTATAAATAAATATGAACATTATCATAAAATTTAAAATAAAACGATAGACATACTATTACGGCGTAGGGAATCTACACAGTTGCTTTACAGGAACAAAATTTTGCGAAATGCCACCGATTTATTAGCCCAGTTTTCAATTGGGCTAATTCCTCTTGGTTATAAATTCATTTTTGTTGGAATTATCTCTTGCAAAAAACTATTCATTTTAATATACGTTTTAATTTTATACCAATTGTAAATTTTTATGTGTTGCCATTTAAAATTCAAGCGGAATACTACAATATATTGTCGGATGGTACACTAAATGACAAAATTATTAACAAATTTGCTTTTAATTCAAATGACACAATTTATAATTGAAACTGAACACTGATTGATGGGTAAGGTAAAACCAGAACTGAAATTTTCCTGAAACTTGGTTCGCTCAAACTCTAACTAACTCTATATTATAATAATAGATGCCTCTAATTGGTCGAACTCGAAAATTTTACACATTTATGTTCTATGTAAATTGATCAGCTGATATTAATATTTTTTTGTATTAATGTGAAACACAAGCTTCGTGAAATATAATGTGCACTGAAAATTCTACATATTCAGAAATTATTGTAATTTACACATTATTTTATATATAAATATTCGCGAAAAAAACCTATTTTACTTTATGCAACATTTCTTTAAATATGTGTACGTTCCCTAGAGGTTGTTGAAAATATTTAGAATAAGAACCGTACTGCTAACGGGATGATCGCCTATTCTTCGCAAACCTTTAAGGAGGTTTTTTTAAGCAGCTGAAATGAAGTTTAGTTATGTCAAATAGCAAACGGTCCATCGATATGACAAAACACATTTTGGAAGTCACTGAAAGAACGACACTTTTTACTGATTTTATTTCTTCGTCGATTTTATAAAATCCGGAGTATTTATTTTAAAAGACGGTGCGCAATTTGAGTTCTCAGCGGGCTAGCTATTTCGGGTCGGTGCGCAATGCGAGTCTGACTGCCCGATGCGTTAAGGGTTGGCGCGGAATTCGTGTGTCCCCATTCGATTGACAATATGTGAAGAATCGAATAAAAAACCGGGGAGAAGAAGGAAGACAGCTTGCACGCAGTTTTACCGCAGTGAAGACATCCCCGAACATGTCGTCTCTATTCTGTCTCTTGGAAAGTTCCATTAGGTCAGTTGAAGAGATATACAGAAAAATAACTCTATTAAACGTGCGCGATCCTTAACGCTACCGTAGACTTTATAAACACTTGGAAAATACAGCCATCGCGGTCCGAGATCTTTAAATCCCGGATGGTTTCAAGATGCAGCAACTCATTCGTACATTAATTCGTTTATATTCAAACCGGGAATTTTCACTATATTCGCATGTGTAAATTTTTTAATCGAGACAGAGGTTTCCACTCGACAGGCCGTTCGACCGCCCGCGATGGTCCTTCATTGCTCAATTTTCCTTCCTCGGAAATACTCCTTCTTCCCTCAGCCAACCATTCGCGACTGAGCTCGGAAATTTATCCTTCTTTACTTTTTTAATCGTGCTTCTTATTATTTTCAAATACAGCCGGTTCCTTAATCTCAGCCGCGGTTTCAATGCACTTCCTATCAGCGCTAAACGATCGTTTCTTTAATCAGACTGCGGTTTAATTACTCTTCACGTTTCGTTTTTCCCTATTTTCCTATCTCAATTGCCCCTCATTGCAATTCTATCGCTACTACCATATGCGATGCAAACCACATCTTCTTTGAATGCTCTTCCCTTGCTTTCAAATGCTCTATTCTGTACTCTAAAATTTTAGCACCGGATCTTTCTGCTCCTTACAATTCTTCCTTTATCCTTTCCTTCCCATACTATAATACCCGCAATTGAATCTTTCCTGAGCTCTGTCTCTAATCATTTCTTGATTTAACCCGTTATTTTAACTTTCCTAGTTCTTGGGTCAAAGCGGCAGGCACGCTCAAAAATGTAAAAACAATATCAAGCAAAATTTTAACAGCGTCGCTATCACAAAATCAAAACCGTTTTCGTTTTTCATATATTTTCTATCCTTTTTCTTTTGTTTGTTTTCTTTGCTAATATCAGTTCTTTCCATCCGATCTTTCCCTTTTCGCTTGAATTCATCCGCCAACTTTACTTTGCTCCTATTTTTTAAGTTCCATTTTCGTACTTTGCCCTTCAAAACTGCCTTCAATAAACTATCATTTCTCAACGACTTATTCGGGGTTTTCCGGAGTTTTTCGCTCAGTGATCACCGTTCGATTATTCGACGCTTCCTCCATATCGAAATTCCGAATGTTTAGTTTCGCTTGTTCTTTTTGTCAAACATACAAAAAAACGCACTAAAACCTATCTCGTATGTACCATAAATGCACACAGTACGCTGTTCGTCCTTTTTGGTTTTTTTTTCAAATACTTTAATCTTTACTTTAACCACTTCCGCATCTCTAAGATTCCATGTTAGCCCATATCCCGACTGCGTACTATTTTCTTCCATACTCTTTCATTTATGCTTCTTAATTTTTGCATGTTTTTTCGCTCGGCGTTTCTACTGTATCACGTTCATTTCCCTTCTTTTTGCCGTATTAAACATCACTCCATATATTTTTTTACGTATTCTGTTAGCAATTCAAGTTGCTCTGCCCAAACGACACTTTCATTTATTTATAAAAACCTCGTTTTTTCAGAATGAAATTAATAATACATTTTTAAAAAAGTAAACAGCGCAAAAAACAAAAAAAATCTTTCCAACATTTCTAACACCATCACCGAAAACCGAAATCCCAGAGACAAAAGCACATATATACGAAATTGAATCGTGAGAAAAATTTCTCGCACTACGCAGATCTATGTGTTTGCAGGTATGCGAAGTCTTTAAAAGCAACATTTGCTTTCGTACTAGCACATTAACAATCCACATAGTGCATCCCGGCTAGTCTAATAGCTAGTTAAACGATTAAAATACTTCCGTAACATACATACTATCGGAAAATTTCGCATATTCTATATTTCATCCTCCAATTTCTATTTTTCTGCGCGCTTTCCCGTAGATTCTTCTTTTCATCGTTATTTCTGCGTGTATTTGAATTAATCAATTTACGGCCCTATTTTTGAAAGTCTCTCTATGGTATTACTTTCATCTAATCTATTGATTATTTTTAATTTTCCTCGTTCGCTCTGCTTCACGTTAATATCTGATGTTAGTAAAATATGCCAACGGTTCGGCACAAGTTCATGTTTCTCAAATATCATCGCGATAAAGGCTATTGAAAGGTCAAATAAATAAAAATTAAAGCAAAAAAGATGTCACAGCTTTACTGCTTTCATAATACCCCACTTACACTTTCTTATTCTCTCCATTGCCGGTTATTTTACCTTTCTCCGTATATTTCATCAGCTATTTTTAGCTATTTTCAATGTAATCCGTAACTTTTTTTTTTGCTACTTAATCCTTAAATTACGCACTTTTCATAGTCGTATTCGATGTTCCGAAATTGAATGGGCAAAAAAATAAGAAAAGAACCGTGTCAATAAGTGGATAAAATTTTTTGAATAAATAAAAATCCCGATGTATTCGAACACAATTAATAAGAAAATAAGGACAGCATGCGAACATGGCGATGAAAAAAAGACGAGCAAGGTGTACCGAAATAATATTAGCTGCATTATAATACGTCCAGTTTGATTTACCCTCCGGCGATCGGTAATGTAAAATTACCGTTCACGAACGAGTACTTAATCCTCTTTATTCTGTGTAAATATTTGTCAAGATCAGCTAAGCCGATCAATGAAAAAGTAAGTTAGAAACTGACTCGATTAAATTGCTCGCGAGCCCCATCCTTTGTATACTTTAACGATTCATCGGTTCATCCACTCAGCAGAATTGTTTGAATGGTCCGATTCTTTCATGAACGACATGTAGGTGTGTTATTATTAAGAGTTTGCCGAGATTGTGTAAATTAAATTTATTTAAAAAAATAAAAAGCAAAGAGAATCTTTATCAAACCTGCATCATCGAAGCATTTACATCGTCCATTCGGGCTGAGTACTCCTAACCTAAAAAAATTCAACGATATGTAAGGATTCAAACAAAGATTACATCCACCGACCAAGGCCTGATCGCAGAAGCCATCTCTTATAGATGTGTAAGCGTGTTCGAGAGCGTACAAACTCGAAGAGCAAGCGGTATCAACGGTGTAGCTAGGACCTATAAAGAGCAGCGGTAAATATCGGTTATCATCTGGTGAAAAGGTTTTAAAATTAACTATTAAAACTAAAAGCGCCGAGTACCATTCACTGGTTGGCATGAATATAATCGGGTAATTTTTTGCAAACTTATTCGGTATCTAAAAATCTCGTTAAAAAGTCATCGATCAGGTAAAACGCGGAATTGTGTTAAGTAAGATTCAAAGTTAAAAAATTTGAAAAAATTAATGCAGTGACATTCCGAACGACGCTATAGAAGTATAATTAACTTCTGCATAATAATCGCATAACCAAGCAGCATAACAATTTCGGACGCGTTAGTATTATTACCGTTAATTCCGAGCCAATAGGATATCCTGTTGGCCAACATGGCTCTTGAACAACCAGGAATACCTAATCCATTGACTTGACTTTTTTCGTAAAACCACGTTCTTTCTGATTCACTGAAACAACTTCCAATGAACACTCCGGTTTTAGTGCCATGAAGATGTTTTGGATTGTAACCTGCAAATAACAAAACAAATCCCCTAATTAATACGGATATTTATAATTTTTTCCACTGGAAGTTATAAAAATAATTAACACGGAATTTTCTGTTTTATATGAATAGATTTTCTAATAAATTTGGCTCCAAAACTAGAGACCAAGAATTTAAAAACTAGACTTTCGCCAAATATACGTATTGTACTAATTTTAATAACACTAGAGCATTTTATTAAGCGATGCTGTAAAATATCTGACCGCAATTTTTTCATTGTCACCCGCGACTAGATACCCTAAGGAAGAGTATTTTTAATAGTAGACACAAAATACTATTGTGTGGCGGGAGTTTTAAATATAACTTCTATAGATTTAAGTATATACAGACTTAACATTTCCTATATAAAATATTAGCGTACAATCCAATCCTTCCAAAGTCGTCTTGAAATAATAAATTTTTAACGTCGTTTAGTGCTGTAAAGTAGAGATGCACAAATCAACTCTGTTAGGGGAGTTGGATATACATTATGTCTTTTCCAACTATGGATACACATATCTGCTTCTCAACTCCAACTCCGACAGAGTTACGAATCTCATATCCAGTGTATAATCGCAATCATCGTTAGCTACGTATTCAACTCCAACTCCGCGTAGCACCTCGAACATACAAAGTAACAGAACGTCCTTGAAAATACGATGCGCATGCGCGCAGCTAAGGTCCTTCGGAGTTGAGATATATTAAATCCGTTAGCGGAGATATATCCGGCTGCGTCCGAATGCTGATATGTTTCCGAGGATATAACTGTGTCCAGAGTTACCGATGCCTACTGTAAAATATCTGTCTACATATATGTGTATATACCCCCCCCCCCCTCCCAGGAGGTGCTTGCAACCTCTGGATCAGAAGCTCTAACCGGAACGGAGCGCTTCCGCGGGTGGTGGATGGCGGAGAAACCTACAGATATGTTGGCTAGTTGCGAATAAACATTAAGCAGTCGCGAACGGAGAGCGACTACTGGTGGAAAATCTCAGGTAGGTGATTCCAGTAGTGACAGGGCAATAGGACATGAGGATACAGATAGGGAGCTTGAGGAACTTCCCATAAAAGTCTGCCAGAATCCAAAAACTGTCTCACCCTCGGCGGGGCAAGGTCGCCGTAAAAGCTTTAAATGCTGACTCCTCAACAGCAACTTAAACCCAGAAGCGTTTGCCTCCAGTAGAGCGGCTACCTGGTCAGCGTCTGTACTCCATGTTAGAAGCGGCTGAAATATTAAGCCTACGAGAAATCGTGCCGCCTTGTGCGAACCAGTTGTCTCGGCTTGACTTGCCACTGGGAAAATTCGTTCGAACGGAAATGGCAGCATGGTTGTTGGTTGCGCTCCAACTTCCGTGTCCTTCTTTGCGCTGCTATATCTCTGAAATCCTGTTCTATGTATATGTTCCCTTCTTCATTCCTCACTGTTTTTCCTTAACCTCCTTATTTCCTCGCTGGTTTCCTTAACCTTTTATTCCCTTCTGTTCTATCAACCTCTTTTATTATCTTACTAAATTTTATATATGAAAGTACAGCAAATGAAGATATATGCTGGACCCGCGGCGCGGGCTGTAATAGGCTTGTCGGGCAGTGGGCGATTGTCTGTGGTAAGTTTTGAGTCTTCCCGTGCCTAATAGACAGGACACTCTCCAGGAGAGGATACATTTGCGTTTAAGTAGTAAAACGAATCACACAGAGTTCAAGAAACATATGGAATTTTGGTCCGTGTAATATAAGAACGCTATGAAGCAACATGGACCTGCCTATTAGAAGAACAGCCAATGTACTGCATGAACTAAAACAATATAGAATAGATATTGCTGGCTTAAGTGAAACCAGATTGGCAGAGGAAGGGAAGCTAACGGAAGAGGAAGCTGGTTACACACTATACTGGAAAGGAGTTGCGCGTGGTAAGAAACGAGAAAGATGAGTAGGAATCGCTATAAGCATTAAGATAGCGAATTATATTACAGAAGAACCCGTCGGCATAAGTGACCGCATTATGTACATGAAGGTACGCTTCCCTAGCACGCAAGAAATCACTATTGTCAGTGTCTATGCACCAACGTTGAACAGCACTAATGATGAAAAAGACCTCTTTTATGGAAACCTACAAAGTATATTCAATGGTATCAGACCCAAGGAAAATGTAATTATTCTAGGCGATTTTAACGCAAGAGTGAGCAAAAATGCAAATCTATGGAAAAATGTGATCGGCCGACATGGAATTGGAAGGGAAAATGAAAATGGCGAACGCCTGCTTTAATTCTGCGCCAGTAACGGATTATTCATTACATACACGAACTACGAGCTGAAAGACATCCATAAAGGCACTTGGATACAACCGTGGTCCAAAGTACCGCATATGATAGATTATGTAATAACAAGGTGAGTGCCTCATAACTAGGGTCATGAGAGGCGCGGATGGCGACACGGACCATATTCTTGTACGTTCACGTTTTCGGTTTAGAAAATGCCCATATTACCAAGGGATAACTGCAACCAGCAGGGAGTCAAAAAGAATCAGATTAAGTTCGCTAAAAAATAAATCAACAGTGAGCCACTTAGATGTGCAAATTCAAATGTCACTACAAGAAATCCCTCGTCATGACATTATGTCCGCGACCGAATTCTGGGAAGCAATTAAAGCTAGAGTAAACGCTGCATGTCAAAACGTGCTGGGATACTCGAACACAAAACAGCAGGATTGGTTTAAGGACAAAGCAAATGAAATTAAAACACTTTTAGATAATCCAGCAGAAAATGAAAAACAGAGGAGTCATGCGAAATACAGGCCTTAACAACTCACGCAGTTTCTACAGCGCAATCAAAACCATATACGGTCCAAATTTCCAGTGGAAAACTGCTGTTAAAGATCCGACAGGGAAACTGATTCTCAACAGACAGGTAGTAAAGATAAGATGGGAGAAATATTTGCACCAACTGCTGAATAGTGACTCAATGATTAATAAAACTGTACTTAAAATGGTACCCGTGAAGGACACGATGGAAGAGTTGGACAACCCACCGACAATGGAAGAAGTTCAAGAGGCAATTAATAGCCTAAAAAATAAATCTCCGAGGCTCGATGGCATACCAGCAGACATCTATAAAACTGGTGGAAAGGAGCTCAGGGGTGTCTTACACGTTCTCTTCAAGAAAATTTGGGATGAATCATCGATGCCGCAGGATTTCAAGGAAGTAGCGATTATACCAATCTATAAAAATAAGGGCGATAAAGCGAATTGCGTGAACTATAGAGGCATAGCTCTTCTATGTACTGCGGGTAAAATATTTAGCAAAGTTCTACTCGGAAGATTGAAACGATTAGTCAACCCGCTTCTCCCAGAAGAACAACGTGGCTTCCGACAAAACCGCAGTATGACGGACATGATATTTACACTGAGACAACTTATTGAAAAAAAACGAGAACAGGCATCTACGCTTTACATGGCTTTCATTGACATCCGGAAAGCTTTCGATTCTGAAGCATTGTGGTTATGTCTTAAGGCAGTAGGGTGCCCGCCTGAAATGTTGAGCATGCTACAAAAACTTCATGAGCACGCAAAAGCAGTTGTAATATGTGATGCGGGTTTAACTCAACCATTCGATATAAGGACCGGAGTTAAGCAAGGCTGTGTATTAGCACCTACACTCTTCAACTTTTACATGAGTATGGTGCATCGGTCATTCAACAAACGCATATCCGTAGTGGGCGTCCAGCTCAAATACCGCTTCGATGGCGGGCTATACAACCTTACCAAATTTAATTGAAAGCGGAAAACAAAAGCGTTTACATTAACGAGCCTTCAATTCGCAGACGAGTGTGTAATAGTTGCTGACAAGGCGTATAAGCTAAAAGAAGCAGTGGAAACTTTGGAGACGACTTACAAGGATTTTGGATTGGACATAAATTTTAACAAGACGGAAATTATACAAATTAATGGAAACTTAAATGACATGCAGATTCATGGAAGCGAAATTCGATTTTATGGATGATTTCAAATACTTGGGCAGTGTAATTAACAAAAATGCGACATTTGATGATGAAATTTCATCACGGCTTAGAAGTGCGAGCGCTGCATATAGTAGACTCTGGGGTCGTGTTTTTAATAACAAAGATATTTTGACCGCCACAAAAGTAGCTTTATACAAAGCGATAGTCATATTGGTGCTTCTATATGGCAGCGAAACATGGCTAATAACGAAGAAACAACTCAGGCAGCTTGAGACCTGTCATCATAGGTTCCTTCGAAGAATCTTCGGGTAAAATGGACGGACCTTGTATCAAATGAAGAAGTGCTGGCTAGAGCAAAGTGTTAATCAATAGAGCAGTTACTAGCGAGGAAGCGCGTCACCTGGACCGGTCATGTGCTGCGGATGGAGGAAGATCACATCCCGAAAATTATGATGAGTTATCGAGAACGGTAGAAGACCACTCGGAAGACCGCAGCTTCGATTCAAAGACATCATTGCCAACGACTTAAAAAAATCGGGGATTAAGCCTAGGATTGATAAATGGGAAAGTAAAGCTTAAGATCGCAAAGGATGGGCAAATATGGTGACCCAAATAACAGAATTTAAATCGATCAGGAAAAGGAAGACTCGTGTCGCTAATAATAATAATAATAATACTGGAGGACAGCTGTTAGATTGTCAGTTATGTACTTTCATAGTAGCCCATCAAATTGGTCTAATCTCACATCTGAGACATAAACATGGATACTGAGTTACGGGGAGCCCATACTCGGTTCCGAGTGGGAGTTGATGATGATAGTGATGATGATATGTATATATATACCAAAAAAACAAAAGAATTGAAATAATTAAAGTGTATTTAGTACGCGCAAACGACTAATAATAAATATTCCATTTTTCTGGAAATAAATTCCGTAAAATGTAAATATTAAAAAAAAATAAAACATACCCGCATCTACTATCGCTTCGTAAGTTTTTTCTAACAAAATTCGTGACATCGGATCCATTGTATGAGCCTCTTTGTAATGAACGCCGAAAAATTCAGCGTCGAATTTATTTATCACCAACAATTTTCCACTTCTCTGAGGGATATCTGGATGTTCTGTAAACGGCATTTGTTTTAAAATTAAATTAAATTTCTTATTATTACACGCAAATTTCGAATACTTCAGTTTTTGTTTCGCCATCGCGGTACCCCATGCTCTAATTCAGTCATGTAAACTTCTTTAAAATTTCCGCTGAATTTGAATATACGATTCGGAAGGCGATAAGAGGAGCAAGACCCTAGCATAAAGAAAAGAAGAATATTCCGCTAGCACCTTAAGCTCTGACTTGCTGTTTACATCCATGAAATTTTAATTGTAAATTATACCGGTTTTTCTAAAAAACTTATGAGCACGCTCTCTTGCTCGAGAGTCCACTTTAATCTGTCGTTAATTATTTTTTCTAAAAACTTGCATAAAACTGAAGTCAGCGATATTGGTATGTAACTGTCAGTTAGAATCGGATATTTATTTGGTTTGAGGAAAAGGATGACTGTTGCCTTACGCCGTGTATTAGGAAATTCGTGTTGAGTCCTTTTCAATACTTGTCATTTGTAGGCTACAGAATCAATCTGGGCTATTTATGGTCAATTTTAAAATAATAACGAAACATTGCGGTCAACTATTTCATTAATCTTGTTGTAGATCGGTTTAATTTCTATCGATAAATCCTCTTTTATTATTCCCTCAGTATCAGAAAGATAATTGTTTACTTAAATAAATTGTTTAACTGCATTACATTCAAGCGTATCGGGAACAAAAATAATTGTTAAAGCCTCAGAAGTGGTTAGGTTTTTGCATAGATATTTTTTTACTTTGTACGAAAAAAAAAAAAGTGTTACGATGACGTCATTAATATTTTTTTAAACTACCTAAAAATTTTGCTGGAACTAAACAATTTTTAATTTATTTTACATTTTACTAAAACTAATTGGGAGCCATAACTTTTTTTTTCTTTTTCTGGTGAGAATAAATATTTGCACTGTACGAGTATAACTAAAATTAAAATTCAGTTTCTTTTTTTTTTTTTTTTTTTAAACTCCCTTGGGTTTGCTAGCAAAGAGCATTAGCCCAGCAAAAAGGAATAGATACATGGAATAGAATAGAAATTATATTTTTATTCTGTCGACAATGGAATCAAGGAACACCCCTAGGACAGGAACAACAGAGATAGTAGGTAGAGAAAGAACATAAAAGGCGTTGAAAGGAGCAGAGCTGTTAATAGCGCTAGAAGAACACTTAAAGAATCAGAAACAATAAGGAATTTGGAAGAACTTGCAGAAGAGGAAATATAAATAATGGCTTGTAGAATGGCAACGGATTCTGCAGTAAAGACAGAACAAAAGGACAGAAGTCTAAAAGACCGAGAATGAAAGAACTGAGGGCATAAGAATGCCGCCCCAACTCCGATCGGGCTCTTCGATCCGTCAGTAAAAATTAAAGAGTGATCACGGAATAGAGGGTTTATTGTATTATTTAATTCCATACTGACGATATGAGAGGGAGAGGATTTCAGGAAGCATGGCATGAAGATGATATTTGGTGGCTTTAACAATTTGGAATAGACGTAAGAAAAAAATGGAAGCTTGTGATGAGGAATGACAAAAGGGGAAAATTTAGAAAGGCGAAACCAGTTTCTTCATACATAATGAAAAGAATTAAAAATTGATTAAACATTACGGCAGATTCGGAAAGATATATTTTTTACAGATTAAAAGTCAATAGGACTATTAAAATCACACATATTCTTAATCTAACTCATACAAAACATTTTTTTCCTATGTGACGTAAGAAAAGAAAAAAAAAAATGAAAGAAATGAACATTGAACACACCAAATCTGTGAAAAGGCGTGTCTTTTTTCTTGTCCGGTCTTTCGTATAGAAACACATTGATGTTTTTTGCAACGTTAATTTTCGGCCGATTATCAGAATATAAGGAATGACCGAGCTATTCTCTTGCGGAAGGTACGAGACAAGAAAATCTTTCGTATAACGCATGCGGTTTTGTTCGAACATGCTGTGAACGTCGTAGATCGTGATGAACATGCACATCGAAAAACGAACTGAAGAGAAGAATTGTATAAAAAAATCGTCCGAACACAAAAGCAGCAGTGGAGTTATATCTGTCGATGTATAAATTTAAGTTTGAGATGTAAACACAGAAAAGCGGCTTCGTAACGTGATGCGTACACGGCAGACATGGTGAAATATGTTTTCTACGGATCTGCTCAGACTTGGATTTCCCTTCTAACGGTTTCCAAGGACAAAGTTTTGTCGTACACGCTCCTATGAAACAGACTGTATTATACTTGGATAGAGAAAACTGCTTAAATGGGTAATACCGGAGTCAAAAAAAAAAAAAATGATAATAAAAAAAAGAAAAAAAGAACAACGCGGATTACTCCAATAAATACTTTTTACTCTGTAGGTGAATACTTTTTGGACGAGAAACAAATATTTTTAAAGACGTCCTATGATTTATCAAATCGGATAAAATTGAAATATTAATTTTAAACGGTATATTGTTCGATTAATAGGTAAAAGGGCATTGCAGAGCTGAAAACGAAGATTAGCTGGTTGTAGCGGGGGCGGGGTTATACTTAGGTGAAATTTATGTGGTTATAATTTAAGTACGTGCAAGTAACTATTGAAATATATGTTGAGGGCCCTTTTCTGTCAGTCGGCATACGGATTACTGGTCTTGAACAGCCTGGGGGACTTGTACTGGGGGCCCTTCCGGGGGGACAGGGTGTTCGAATTATCAGTCTGGAACCGTCTAAGGGATCGCGGTTGTGCCCGATCGTGATCGGATTAACGGGACTGCAGGTGAACGAAACGGGGGAACCGGGGGAAACTCGGGTGAATTTTGAGCTCCAGTACAAGAATTGGAGTTACTTTTAGCCGCTAAATAGAATACTTGGGTGAGTTTTCGGCCTGCGGACACAGTTTTAGGGTTGCATCAGCCTGCATATTAATAGGCTACTTGCTATTGCAACGTTGTCTTTTTCTTCGCCTTTAATCTACCATAACTACATATTTTATCCGATTAAGAATTTTTTTATCCTCACCGATAATTCCCCTTTATGTCATGCAGTTTAAATGAAATAAGCGGTTATTACGCATTAATTACAACCGATCAAAGCTACATTATCCGTTTGTAGAACACTTATCTTACACTCGAATTTTATTACGACCACTTTTGTGTCTATTAATACTTTCATTTGAATTATTATGAAGTTTTTTACTGCGCAAACGAAATATAGGGTTTCAGCGTAGTTTATTTATTTTTATTTTTTTCTGAAAGATGTATGCATTTACTTCCGGTTAATGTCGCAGTCATTAGAACAGACTTGATAATGAGGTCCGCAATAATCACATGGACTAATGTTAAATTTCAAAGCGCGCCTGTGAGCATATTAAGAGCCAAATTTAAACGTAGTAAAACCTCTAAAAATTTATTATTAGTATAAAACACATTGAAAACGGCAAGAATCATTCAATCTACCTTATATTTATGCTGAATTTACGGCTGTTTAATGCATTTTCTCTTTTCTCTCGTGAATATTTTTTATTTAAAATGTTTTATTTTCTTTTTTCTTTTCGATAAATACACTCATCTACTACATTTTCTTATTTTTTGGGGGGTTTGTCTACAAGGACATTGGCCCAAGAACAGAGGAAAAAGGACGCAAGAGACTCAGATCTTTACACGACCAGAAATAGCCAACAAAAAAGAATCAACAGCTTGAACAACAGAAAGAGAGCGAAGGGAGAGAATGAACGAAGCACTGTATGGGGTAGGAATACCAATTTGTAAAAGGGAGAAGTAGAAAGAAGCTTGATCGGTTACAAGAGACAAACACCCGAACATTATGTGATCAGGATCACAAACAAATTTGATATTGGAGGGGTGCAATGAACAATAAGGAAATGACACAAGGGAGTAATGGAAAAGCGAGGAAAGAAGCAATCTGTGCTTAAGGCGCAAGCGGAAAATCGCAGAGAGGTTGGAGCAACGTATGGAAGGAAAGTCAAGAAACCAGGGTAAGCGAGGAAGGAAAGGCTGAATAGACAAGAAAAAGGAATCCGGGTTGGCGAATGAGGAGACGTAAGAGTCAAACCATAGTTTGGAATGAGCAGCTGCAGACAGAAGGGTAATATTAGAAGAAGAGAAAACAGGAAGACAGCTACTAAAAGAAAAAGATAACCGAACGAATGATTCAACTAACTCATTACCTTCAATTCCGGCATAACCAGGGATCCAAAAGAAGTCTTTTTGGATTAAGTGAGAAAGGAAAAGATCATAAATCAAGGAGCTAATAAGAATAATAATGTAGTCGGTTGAGTGAGAGGAGGGAGAAAAGATGCGATAGTCTGCAGCACGCTTTGAGCATTCGACAGGATAAGGATATTGCGAGAGACAGGTTGGGGACTGATAAAAAGAAGGGCACGCAGAATAGCGGAGGACTCTGCACAGAAGCTTCCAACTGATACGTACATTTTTGTCTAAGCTTGCCTCAACTGTCTCGGTGGAGCAATAAAAACTATCTTTTTATTTTTATGTAGGTTTGTCACAAGGAAAGAAGAAGAAATTAAAGTTAAATCCTTAAACATTTAAAGATAACGGTTAAAAATAATTCATGGAAAAGAATAACAGAAGCAGAAGAAAATAGAAAATCACAGAAAACATCACAAGGAGTAGATTTTAAAAAAAGAAGAATAGAATGACGATTGTTTAGTAGAAAAGGCCGAACAGTCAAGTAAAACGTGATATCAGGATCTCGAAAAAAGTATGTAGAAAAGGGTTAAAAAGGACAAAATTGACTAGTTGCAGATGGAAACCGAGAAAATGATGCAGAAATAAGACTAGGATTAAAATGAAGTCGACAAATACATCATTGAATGTAGGTGAATACATCCTGTTTGTTAAAACTGTATAATAAAACAAACTTTAATAACACACAATATAGAACAATAAATTAGATAAATACCTATTTAGAAACGTTTTCGGGCATAACCCATCATCAGCTAAAACTAACTTAAAGGAAACTTAAAACATACTGAAGTGAATATAGGGAATACATGTGTATATATAGTAGATGTAAAGAGGAATAAACATGGCAGGTATAAAAATCAATAGGTTGAAAATGCTAATAATTAATACAAAATATAAAATAAAACAAGAAGATAAAAAGTTAAATTTTTATATTAAACAGTGGATTATTATTATTAGGTGTTTGGTCATTTAAAATATTATTTTTATATTTATTTATATAATAATTTTCTGCAATGCTCATATTATTACCTTTGTGATAAGTGGCCAGGATGGTTACAGTATTTTCTATTGAATTTGGTTTATGTTTATTTTTAACTAAATGTTCTGCATAGGTTGATTTTTCTATTTCATTATTATTAAATGCTTTTATATGTTCTTTATATCTGCAATTAATTTTTCGCCCTGTTTGACCAATGTATGATTTCTCACAATCAGTACAATTTATTTTATATATACCGCTATTTTCGTAAATATTATTATTTTTTAAATTTAAGGTGTTTATTTTATATCTTAAATTATTTTTAGTTTTGAACGCTACATTTAAACCTTGTTTTTTGAATAAATTGGTTAATTTGTATATGTTATTGTTTATAAATGTGAATGTTATCCATCCTTTATTGTTAATAGCACTATTAATAGTAATACTGAAAATGACATTCTAAATGATTTAAATAAAATTCACAAAAATATTCATTATACTATGGAAAAAGAAGAAAATAACAAAATAAATTTCTTAGATATAACAATAATAAAATCAAAGGATAAGTTAACATATAATATTTATAGAAAACAAACCACCACTGATAATATAATTCATAAAACATCAAATCACCCAAACCAACATAAATATGCTTACTCCATGACTGCAATAAATAGATTATTAACTACACCCATGAATATAAATAAAAAACAAATAGAAATTAATATATTAAAGACTTTGGCAAGAAATAACGGTTATGACGAACAAATAATAGATAAACTAATTCACAAAATAAAATCAAAATCAAAATATATACAAAAATTAAGAGTTAATAATGCTACTAACAATAAAGGATGGATAATATTCACATTTATAAACAATAACATATACAAATTAACCAATTTATTCAAAAAACAAGGTTTAAATGTAGCGTTCAAAACTAAAAATAATTTAAGATATAAAATAAACACCTTAAATTTAAAAAATAATAATATTTACGAAAATAGCGGTATATATAAAATAAATTGTACTGATTGTGAGAAATCATACATTGGTCAAACAGGGCGAAAAATTAATTGCAGATATAAAGAACATATAAAAGCATTTAATAATAATGAAATAGAAAAATCAACCTATGCAGAACATTTAGTTAAAAATAAACATAAACCAAATTCAATAGAAAATACTGTAACCATCCTGGCCACTTATCACAAAGGTAATAATATGAACATTGCAGAAAATTATTATATAAATAAATATAAAAATAATATTTTAAATGACCAAACACCTAATAATATTAATCCACTGTTTAATATAAAAATTTAACTTTTTGTCTTCTTGTTTTATTTTATATTTTATATTAATTATTAGCATTTTCAACCTATTGATTTTTATACCTGCTATGTTTATTCCTCTTTACATCTACTATATATACACATGTATTCCCTATATTCACTTCAGTATGTTTTAAGTTTCCTTTAAGTTAGTTTTAGCTGATGATGGGTTATGCCCGAAAACGTTTCTAAATAGGTATTTATCTAATTTATTGTTCTATATTGTTTGTTATTAAAGTTTGTTTTATTATACATCATTGAATGTACTCGCTATTGATCTTATATTTTCATTTTTCAAACAATTTCTGCTGTAATATACAATTCCTTCTATTTCAATTTTCATCAATTTTTTTTCTACAATTAAATGTCCCATATCACGTTTTAAGGTTGTTCAGTGTTCACTGTCCCATGTTTAACCATAACCTTTTCCTCGTCTTCACACAAAGCATCGTTATGTTTCTCTTACATTATTCTGTTTTTTCTTCAGTGTACATTACCACCGTTGGTTTTTTAATTCATTTACCAAACAGTCAATTCATTCCATCGGTTACTGCATGCTTCCAGACACATCATCTAGTTGTAATCTAATAGATCTCCCGTTGCTATCTAGTTTCCCTTTACTGTTTCAATTGAAATATTATGCATGATTTCCAATTGCACTACTCTTTTTTTTCATTCTTTTTACAAGCACGCATAACGCCTTTGTAATTGATTCATCTCCAGTTTTAAATTAATAAGTCTAAATGATTTTAAAAAGAAGTCGCGAAAATCCTTTCTCTCTCATCACCTTTTTCAAATAATAACATTCCATCATTCGCTTTTACATCTTTAATCAATCTTCATCTTTCACCAATTACAGTATAGCATAGTAGTGATATTAACTGATGCGAGTATCAGAATAAAATGAAGCGCAATCGAGATAGGTTCCGATTTTTAGTGGTATTTTAAAAATCCTCGAGCTTTATCAATTCACGCAATTTGGGCGTCACTTATAACAGAAATCTTGATCAAAAGCGTAGTCTAATTTTATCTTCGTTTGAGGGAGATTTTAAATCTTTTTCAAAACGCTTGTATTTTTAAAATTTTTGTAACATTGTCCGACATGTTTGCTTTTTTTTTTTTTTTTAAAGAATAAGTTGTAGGTCTCACAGGGCAAATCGTTGTTTTACACTTGTCTCTAGTTATGTTCACATTAATATATTTACAAAGTAAATATGAATAATCCCGTGTACCTAATTTCCATCGTCGATCATCGTCAGATGTTAAATCTACCTTGTTCAGTAAATTTTCTGCTAAATGACGTACATCGGTCGAATCAGGGAAAACTCCAGCAATGCCACTAATTACAACTTCTTCTCCAGGTTCGCAACGGGCTAATCGGCGTCCGGTATTCAAGGCTATTTCCTTATTAAATACATTTTCCGGAGTCATATTCCAGTCTGCAAGTAAAAGTACCCATTAATACACGCACACATAAATGTATGTATAATTTAATTTTTATAAAAGATTTATCCGCATTAATCGAAATGAAAAAGAATTTTTGATACCTCAAATACAGTAAAATGTTCTATTACGAAAAAATTAAAGAAAGATGTGCACAAATATATATAGAAAATTGCTTTTAATTGTGGTTTGCGTTCGTTTTTTAAAATTTGACCCCTCACCGCAGATATATTAACCTTGATACACAAAGATTAAATGCAAAAAAATAAAAATTAATCATTTCGTTTTCAACTGTCTCAGTCATTTTATAGTTAACAGTATTTCATATACACATATTTAAATATAAATGTATGCAGGAACGTCACCAACCGGTTAGATAAATTGGGCAACATGATATTATGTATGTAAATAAGTTCTCATCGTTTTTTCTAAATATGAATCCTTTATTTAAATGAAATATAAATTGTAAGTGAATTGTGAATAAAATAAATGACACTTCCAAAAATTTATTATAATTTTAGATGTATATTTAAATAACAATGAATATATTTTTGTTAATTACCAGTGCAATTCTGTTATTCACCTATATAAAATGACACAAAGGACGTATGACATCAATATTAACATAATTTTGGAAATAATTTCAAATAATTCGAAAGTTTTAATTAAAACATAATCTTTTAGGATTCATGTAAATTTTTAAATTATTGTGTTGATAAAATCTTATAGGTTCTCGGTAATGATCTTTGGTTGGACACTAATCATTGTAAGACCATTGAAATAGCTTTCTATCATTGTACTTCTTAGCCCAAGGTTTTAAGCCGCCTCAGGTTGTTAAATGACCTCGCTACAGTACATGTTGTGCACGGTAAAGCGACCATTTCAGGGAAAGAAGTATTTTCTCTCTTTTATGACTTCGACAATACTCAACTTAGTTCGGTTTGTTTTGTCTTATCACAATTTTTTTCTAAAATACGATTTCGTTTTTCATATTTCGTAAATCGTAAAATTTTGAGAAGGATGCACAGGGTATATCCTACATTTGCGCCGGGTGTAATTTAGACAGCGCAAGTGACGTAGTGTTTTCCTCAGCAAATCACTCTTGAAGAGAAGTAATAATTCAGTTTAAATATAGTATAATCGAAAACTCCTTTCAGAACTGCAGAAGGCTTCCCGCTGGTTAATTGTTTGCGTACCATTTTCTTTTAACAATACGCGGCAATGATGTCGTGTCCTCTTCAAGCCCGAGCTTTTTTATAATAGCGGTGGCATCTCTAACAATTTCATCCGTGGCGTTTCCGGGATCTTGGCGGTGGCTTTTCAGCAAATCTAAAATATGTTTAATATGCCGTGCTGCCTTGACAATATCCAATGTTATAGATTGAATAACATTTTTCATCATAACCGAATAATTACTTATCAATACAAGGCGAAAAATAAATGAAGCTCTAAAAACAGCGACGTAAAACTGGAATGATTCATTCGGAGTCGTGCTGGTTCCCTCATTCGTTAAGGTTTCTAACGCCTCCATTATTGTGCAAAAATTATCCGTAAATACTCTGATGGTTTTGTGTTTTTCGCGCCATTTTGTTCCAAAAGAGATTAGAAATGTTTGGTATTAACTTCCTTCTCAAAACTGATTCGCGAAAAAATGTTATTATTTCTTTGATTGTTCCTATTGTGTTTCTAATTGCAGGTAGAACATTTATATATCATTTATTAGCAAATTCAGTTTCTATAAAGAACAATGAAAGAATAGAGCTTTGGTATATTTTTTGTGCAAGATTTACGCCATCGCTTATTTCGGACATTTTCGAACAGCCATCGAATCCTCATCGCCGTCGAATCCCAATCGAAGGCATTTATCTGGATTAAGTTCTTCCTCAGACAAAAAGTCATCAATGACTTTTGCAATAGAATTTGTGTCTAAACCTTTTTGCTCAACAAATCCTATGAATTTCATTCTTCTCTTCATTGAAATAACGTATTCCAAATGATAATTGCTCTTTTCTAGAAATGTCAGCTGTTTTGTCAGCTAACACACTATATGCCTCAACTTTTTCTTAAAATTTCCTCACAATATCTGTCTTCTGATAATTTACTTTTATACATCAACAGATTGATAGCTTGAATTTGTTTTCCCACGTTCAAAGTGTATCTTCAAGTCTGCATAACCCGCGGCAATTCGTAACTTTTACAAGCCTTCATTTGCCTCTCCGCGCTAAGTTAGAGGAACCATAAAATGTAATGCCAGATATAATCAACTTAATAATTTTCTGTTTTCCTCAATAACGCTCTGCGAATATTTACTGAGGTTTATATCCACTGACAAACTTTCAAAAAATAATCTAGCAATTTTCAGTGCCACCTTATGGAATTGTGTTTCCACATTTTGCATTGCCTCCTTAAATCCGCAAAATGGATTCTCTATGAATGATCCCAATACCCTTCTAACGGAACTTGGATTTGGGGGAAATAAAGTACAATATTTTCCTTTTCAGAGTCACGAAAGGTTTTTCGAGGCCTCCCGCAAGGTTCCTGTCTTAGTCCTACGCTCTTCAATATTTATTCTCTTGGTGTCGCCTCTCTTAATCTACCTTCTACTTCCTTATTTTTTGCAGATGACATTCTACTTTTTTCAACTGCTCCTAGCATTCTAAATGCTTGCAGTAACATGCAAGAATCCTTGTACATTCTGCAGAGTTCTCTTTCTCAAATCCATCTATATATCTCTCCTCCAAAATCTTCATGCATTGTTTTCACATTTCGTTCCTATAATCCTGAGTCAATCAACATAAATATCGACAATACACCTATACCTGTTGTTTCCTCCTTCCGCTACTTAGGAATCTTTCTGAATAGTCGTTTATCCTTTACTGAGCATATTAATTACCTCCATTCGTCTACTCTAGAACGTTTGAATATCTTAAAGTCTTTATCTTCTTCCCATTGGGGAGGTGATCCTATGATACTTCTTATGCTCTACAAATCCATTGTTCGATCCAAACTTGATTTCTGTTGTTTTCTGTATGGTACTGCTGCTCGTTCTCCCCTAGCTAAATTAGATTTAGTTCAGAATGCAGCCCTGCGCTTATGTCTAGGAGTCTTAAAATCCACGCCTATTCCTGCGATTTTAGCAGAGGCTAATGTGGCTCCTTTATCAATCTGTAGATCCTATCTCGCGTATCAGTTCCTTATTAAACGTCTACATATTTACCCAAACAATCTTGTCCCTGCATATTCTTCTCTCTTGCAAGATTGGCGTTTTTCCTCTAATAAAGTTCCCATTCTCTGCCACATTGCCTCGCGTCTTATTAAGTTTTCGCCCTTCATCCTAACTTTCTATAAACTTCCATTTTTCCAGTTTGAGATATTAAATGTTATTCCTTCTCCTAATCTTTTTTCTTTGTCTTCTTATGTAAAATATCTCCCTGCTCATGCAACAGTTTATGAATTTAACCAGGCAGTTTCATCATTCTTTGCTAACCATACCCTAATTTTTACGGATGGGTCCAGAATGGCACACGGAGTGGGTGCATCTATCTACATTCCCGCTCTTAACCATTCCAGCCTGTTCAAAATTCCTTCATTTTGCTCAATTTATTATGCGGAGACATTGGCATTACTACGTGCCATTGAGCTCATTCCATCTTTTCCTCAATGTAAAATGTTCCTCCTAATTTCTGATTGCAAAAGCGCCCTTCAGTGCATATCCTCTCCATATGTTCCTTCCTACTCCGATCCTATTATTCTGCGCATCCGATCACTGATTTTCAGCCTTTGCAAGTTGCACTCATTAACCATCGACTTTCTTTGGATTCCTGGTCATGCCGGAATTGCGGGCAACGAAAAGGCGAATTATCTTGCTCGTTCAGCTATTTCTTCTGGGTGGCCAGTCGGACGGATTCCTTCTCATGAATTATTAAATATAGCAAAAAGTATCCAAAAGGCCAATTGGAAATCTTTTTATAAATCATCATTCTCCAATCCTAATTCACAATATTTTTCCATTCACCCTAATCCACCTACTCAACCGTGGTATCTACATTTTCCGCACCTTCCCCGATTCATCATATCTGCTATCTGTCGTCTTCGATCTGGTCACAGTCGACTTCCTGCTTCATTGTATCGTTTCTCCATAGTGTCCTCTCCTATTTGTCCGCTGTGTATCGATAACACAGTTGTATGTGACTCTGATCATGTATTCTTTGAATGTTCCTCTTTATCATCAGAAAGGGCAGCTCTATACGCGGAGCTTCTCTCACATGATGTTCCAACTCCATATTGTGTGTCCTTTGTTCTCTCATTACAGTCAACGTTGATCATACCAATTGTAGCGAAATTCCTATCCTCCGTACTTCATTATATTAATATCTAATCCGTTCAGTAGTTTTCTTTGGCATTCCTAACTTATCGTGTCCAATTATTTCCAACAAACTCCTCTCTAAACGAAGAACACGCACTGATGTTGCAGTTACAATTACAAACAGGCACAGCTCGCAGTTAATTTTGCGGGCTCGCTGTCGCATTTGCGGCCCTAACGGTAGATAGGTGAACTCCTTGTCAGTCGGCACTGCGGGCGCTGCTGTTGCAGTGTGGCCATAGTGTTCGGTGAAAATTCTGCTCATTTTCTTTTAACAGAATGGTAGGCGCTGTTTCCGCAGTCGTCGCCATAAATATGATTAATGTTTCACAATTAAAAACTATAAACTTTGCTTTATAGTGATGTTCTAATTCATTGAACTTTCGGATAATTGTTTACGGACGCTATGTGTTCTATATAGGTTTCGTGCTTGATGGATCTAACTGCTTTTTAAACATCCCGTGTTTCTTCTTCCTTAATTATTTATAGCCAGATTCCTTTGTCCGATTGTACTGTGGGCTCTGTAATTGCAGATGTGGCCATGGTATGGGACAGCTAACTCCTTTTGCTCTTACCTTCGTCATTCCTTTTCTTTTCAAGATGCATACGTTTGGCATTTTTCGACGTTGATTGTTATTGTTTCTCCATCTTTGGTATAGCATTCTTTGTCAGATTCCATTCCTTGTTACTCCTAATTGCTGCTATGTACACATGTTGATGGGTAATCGTCCGTTGCTGACAAGCCCAGGGAAAAACCCAAACAAGAAAAAAAAAAAAAAAAAGTACAATATTTGCAAAAGACGTTTTTTTTTTGTAGTTTGGGGTATACCAACCATGTCAAATACGTCCGCAATCATGAACAATTAAATTTCCTCTTCAGGTGCTTTGCGTCTTGGACAAAGTCATTTGTCTCCGAAGGCGTCCAACATTTTTTAAGCAATTCTTTCTTTCCGATCGGTAACATTGGCACTCAGTTAACTTTACATCAGAGATGCTTTTCTACTGAAAGGTATGCATTTTTACATTTTCTTTACAGCGCCATACTTAATTCCTGAGCGTTGGCGACTATCTATTGGTACATCTCAGCTGTACAGACATAGGCATAGTGTTCATAGCAATTATTATATGCAACGCGAGTGTACACGCGCAAGACTCTACATTCGGAACTGATTGGTAATCGTTTGATTTATCGATATTCAAGTGCAATCCCGCGCGTGTCTGCTGTGTACTAACTAGCGCGCATGTGACGTACGTGGCGGTTTGCCATTGCCTTCCATGTGATTATTAGCGAGTATTTAATTTAATTTTTTGTAATAAGTTCAGTCATCGCCCGGGATCGAACCCGTGACAACGGAAGTCAAGCGCTCTAGCAACTAGGCTATCGCGACGACTTCATTTTTTTACACTCTTTCAATAAATTATGCAAAGTGTTTCTTCATCTTTAATATATGGGAGCATTATTAAGCTGCTCACACCGGGTTGGAAACGCCCTAGCATGTATGTAAATATCCTACCGCACGATTTTTAACATTAATGCTTGTGAAAATCATGGTTCAGTCGGTTGAATCGTTTTTGTAATGAAACAAAATAATAAATAGTACTATTATTTCTTTTTTTTATTGGAAACTATTGATGAACTCATAATAGGAGATACCAGAAAATGACAAGAAGCTTTGTAGGATATTTCATTTTAAATACTGTAATAGTTCGCGCAATATTATGTAAGTACGCGTGATTGTAAAAATTCTCGATTACTGTATGTATCTTTTTTTTCAAATACAGGTTTTTAAAATATAGTCAGCGTTATTATTATTTTGTTCATTTCAAATTATATGAAACCGATACCGATATGTCACCTTTATTTCAATTAAGCGATAGAAAAATAATTTGACTATTAATGTATACCCTCCAGTATTATTAGCAAACAATCGTCAGTGAAGTGTTTTACTAGTACCATTGACAACATGTCATTCTATATTTAATATTACTTCTGAAAATAACACAAAATTGTATTATTATGATTCTGCTTTGTCAGTAAAAATGAACGAACTTCCGAAACACATAATATGTTATTTAGTGGACGTTAAAAAGTGGATGCTGGAGAAGAGTATTTACAAGAACATTTAAATAATCATATTATTATAATAGGCGATGAAGGAGCTTTAGAGAGAATATTACATACAATTTAATGGACTACGAAGCATTACTCCATTATTAAGTTTTTTTTTAAAAAAAAAAAAGAAAATCCGAAAATGGCAATTTATTTGCTTGTAAGTACAGATTGCATTCGAAGTAATGTATCTAATTTGTATGAAAAATCAGAGCGGAAATATCATTAATTTTGCTAGTGAAAATTTAATTATGAACTTACACCAGTTCATTATCTTAATATAAAGTAGCTAAGAACCCGTCATATACTTTAATAAAAGTATATGTAAGTACATTCAAAAGCAACATCAAAGTGATGAAAATTATGTAAATAGAGAAAAAAATAAAAAATGGTTGAATAGAAAAAAATATTAGTATACTAAAGTTGTTAGGTTAAAACCCGACTATGAAAACACCAGTTTGGTGCAGTGTACAATAGATCATATATAACATATTGATTCTTTAATGCAGTTATTGATGAAACAATAGCAGTGTATAAAATACATACACATAAAACATATGTAAGTTCAACATTTGGTCCTGGCGATAATATACGAATACCTGTTCAGCGAAAGCATATTATTACTTTATAGTCCGAAAGTTATTTGGTTTTACAAGGCATAGTTTCCCCTTCTGTAGATTGTTCAATGAATGGTCCCCGTTATTTCTATTCGCAGAGCTTGTATGAAATTAATCGGAGTACATTACAATGTATAAGTCAACCTGGAATTACAACTCTTGTGCATAAATAATGTTCGGAGAATATCAAATCAGACTGCAACTGTAGCACGTGGGCTCTAAATATGGAAGAATTATAAGTATATACACAAGAAATTACTGATACGTTAACACAGTCATTATCAGCCACTCCACCCAAATCATTAGAATTTCAGCTATTCCTTTACACTACATATTTGGCTTTATGGAGGATTATAGATTGCAATCATTCACACAACTCAAAAACTAGTACTAATCTGTGCAGATAATGATAAATCGCATGGCAACTACCATTTGATAAATTGAGCGGTAAAGCAAAAATACCTTTACTTAATTGAATGAAAAAGATAAAGCATGCACCTATATGATTCAAAGCATGGTCTCTTTCTTATCAACCGTCCTTATTAACTATTACTGAACATAGCTGAGTAATTAAATCATCGTCAACTTAGTACGTGCTGGTTTCATTATCATTGGATTCCAGATGAACAAACAAAACGATTTACCCAAAGAAACCTCTACATTTGATTACGTCAATGTATCTGAGATTTGTATATAAATAAATTCTACAAGATATCCTCAAGAAGTATTGAATTTAGACGTTGAATGAAACAGATTTGATAACCTATATTTGATACATGCTAATTTTCAAACAATATATTATAGTAAAGATTCGTATCAGCTAGTTGCGGTTAACATTCGAACTGACAAAGATTTTATAACAATAGCTGCCATTTATCGTCATCCTGGTCTCCATATTCCAGATAGTGAATTTAGTGCTATATTTAGAAATCTTGGAAAAAGCTTTATCTGTGGGGGAGACTATAACGCTAAAAGTCGAACTTGGGGATCAAGGATCACAAATAAAGCAGGGCGGATACTAGATAAAACACTGCGTAATAATTCGCTGTCCGTTCTCTCTCCCACGTCCCCCACTTATTGGCCGGAACATGCAAATCGAACACCTGATATCCTAGATTTCTTTATTATACGAGGCCTACAAAGGTATCATAAAAAATGCGAGACAGTAGTCGATCTCTCTTCTGGCCATGTTCCGGTTATTTCAATCCTGGATATTAACCCCATAGTCAAGCCCACGCAGCATAAACTGCATAATTACTCGACGGATTGGGAATATTTTGCAATTGCAATGGAAAATGGCACTGACCTGAAAATCAGTTTAAAAACCAAGGACGACATCGAAGCAGTGGTAGATGATATAACGGACTTAATACAGACAACATGTAGAAGTTCTACCACATATAAAACAGTACATAGTAACCAAAATAAATATGTTCCAGCGGAAATCAGGAAGTTAATAAAAGCTACTCGGGCAGCAAGGAGAAGATGGCAACAGAACCGCTATCCGGCATTAAAAGCTACATACAACAATCTCCGTTACAAGCTAAGAGAAGAAATTAAGAGATATAAAGAAAAAACATACAGTAGTTACTTGGAAACTCTAGATACACAGGATGGATCCTTATGGAAGGCAACCAAAAGAATACTGCGGCAATCTTCAGAAACTCACAACATTCGGATGCAAGACGGCAGTTGGGCTAGAACAGATAAACAGAAAGCAGACGCATTCGCTTCGTATTTAGAGGCTACGTTCATGCCTCACGGAAACATTGATTCAGAACATATTAACGTTATACAACGTTATCTAGAGCAACCACTACAGCTTAGCCTTCCCACCAGGCCATTCTCTCCAAATGAGGTATACAAATGTCTCAAAAAAGCTCCTCTAAGGAAATCTCCTGGACTCGATGGAGTAACGGGAGAAATTCTAATTCACCTGCCCAAAAAATCTGCCACTCTTCTCTGTTTTATATTTAATGCCATCCTACGAATAGGTCACTATCCGAAATCATGGAAAAAATCTAAAATAATTATGATACCAAAACCCTTGAAACCGTTGTCTCTCCTGTCATCCTATAGACCAATCAGTTTGCTAAATACTCTCTCAAAAGTTTTCGAGAAATTAATCCTACAAAGAATAATTCCGGTAATTGAAAATAAAAAATTGATACCAGTACATCAATTTGGTTTTCGAACACAGCATTCTACCATACAACAGTGCCATAGACTAGTGGATGCCATATCATCAGTGCTTGAAAAGGGAGAGGTATGCTCTGCGGTCTTTCTGGACGTCGCCCAGGCGTTTGACCGGGTTTGGCATACTGGGCTTTTATATAAACTCAAACAAATACTACCACCGGACTTATATTTATTTTTTCAGTCCTATCTATTAAATAGGTTATTTATAGTAAATGTCAATGGTTCAATGTCTACGGAAGGTATGGTATCGGCCTCTGTTCCGCAGGGTAGCCTCCTTGGCCCGATTCTATACTCCATCTACACGGCTGACCTTCCTGTATCAAATCAGACAATTCTGGCCACATTTGCTGATGATATAGCAATACTGTCCTCAGATACTAATTGTACATATGCGAATAATGCAGTTCAGGACCATTTAAACAGGATAATGATCTGGGCCAAAAAATGGGGAATTAAATTTAGTGAGGAAAAATGTCAGCACATAACCTTCACGAACAGATACGTTACATGCCCTAAATTACAAATAAACAATGTAGAGCTCAAACAGGTAGACACAGTCAAGTATCTAGGCATGTACCTTGACCGTCGCCTTACGTGGCGCTTCCACGTTGCACAAATACGGAGAAAGCTAATCGCACACACTAAAAAGCTATCCTCGCTGATAGGCAATAAATCTAAATTAAGTATAAGGTTAAAAAGATCTATCTACTTGATGATTATAGCTCCGGTGTGGAGGTATGGCCTAGAACTATATGGAAATACAAGTAGAAGCAACCTTGCTCGTATTCAGAGTCAGCAGTCCATTATCCTCCGAGGGATTGCAGCAGCACCAAAATATGTTTCAAACCTAACTCTCCATCGAGATCTGCATGTTCCTTTTGTTAAATCAGTTCATACTCAACAGCACAGCAAATTTTTTGAAAATCTAAATCTACATCCCAATCCTAAAGTTAGTAGCATGTTTATAAATACTCTTCCGGGTAATCCGAGAAGAAGGTTAAAGAGAAGGAAGTGGTGTCGTGACGCTCTTCCCATAACTTAAGTGCATTTAGTTTTAAATACGTTAGCATCAGTTATTATGACTCGAAACTTTTATCAAGTATTTACTTCACCGGACTCTGTTGTCCGACCAAACAGCAACGGTTACTATGGGATCCAGGTCATCTGACCCAAATAAACATGACATGTATGGGTCACTCTTAACTTAGTGATTGCCATGGTGTTCGAATCTTTATCAGATATCATAAGAAGTAGACTTGCTACGTATGGATAACGTTCTACAATAAACTTGACATGTATGGGTCACTCTTAACATAGTGATTGCCATGGTGTTCGAGTTTTTGTCAGATATCATAAGAAGTAGACTTGCTACGTATGGATAACGTTCCATAAGGCGATTGCTGTGGTGCTCGCACTCTTGCACACTAAATGCGTGCCGAGCTTTTATGAAATACACTAAATAGCACTGTTATCATGACGATTGTGCTCTAAATATTACATTGTACACGCTGCTGTACTAATCTCATGTTGTTTTCTATTAAAATCCATCCCATTCGCTTTTTATATCCTAAGGGCCATATGGTCAAAATTGTGCTGTACTGCTTATGTAGCTTTTCGTCCTTCTCTAGACTTTGTATCCCTTTTTATAAGTTGTAGTGAACTATTATAAGCCAAACCCCTCACTGGAGGGCTTTGGATTGGTCACATTTCTATCATCATAATACATATATTAAAATTAATACTGGCGCTGTTTGTGGTCCCTCGACTGGTACAGTGGGAAAAAAAAAAAAAAAAAGATTGGACGCATGCTGCAGTCAAAATCTGACACTTTCCCGGTAAATATCTACTTTATCATACTATCTAATTTTTGAAATGAACTGTTAAATGATAGCAGTCTACTCTAGATTAGAGTAGATTCTGAAACTAGTAATAATGTACCTTCAAACACCTCATCCTACGTGGAAACAACTAGTTATAATGTGCTGAAATTGTAACATGAAAAATTATATAAAAGAATATGTATAAATGATATTTCGCTTTTAGTATTATATTGAATGTATTAGTGCTCTATTTTTTTTTTTACACTTGTTTTCATTTTTAATTAATAAAGTTTTAATTGTTTTTTTTTTTCTACAGTTCTCATTAAAATGTGTGATGGGTATAATGTCGAATTGATTTTCAATGTTTTACGTACATCATTAAAGAACTTGCGATATTAACTTTTAAGGTGAAATTAAATTTCATTGTGTTAATGAGCCGCCGTTCGATTGGAATATATTATTGAACAATAAAAGATGAACAAAAATCGAGGTAATATGAAATTATTATTCCATTCTGTAGAATGCCGAGGAATCGGATTGGAAAAATATATCTATTGATTTGGAAAATGTTTCAATTCATTTATAATCTTTAAAAATTCACGTTAAAGGAGACGTTAAAATTTAAACTATATGGGAAAATTGGATAGAATCAATGCTCGCGAGTTACAGAATAATTAATTCAAAAATATGTTATAGTATGTTAGATTTAAGAAATTTAAATAGTAAATATAACTCTATATCCAGTGCTGTAGAATGTAATACATACACTGTGGAATAATTAATATATGTTCATTACAAAATGTTCATGTAATGATAAAATGGTTTGGTATGAATGTCAGACCTTATGATGAATTACTTAAAACGTTAAAGAAAAATGGATATGTTAAAAAATATTTGACTTCTTTTAAACATTGTAGATACAATAACCCAAATTCTTTACCACTTAGTGTGATACATTTTACAATAATTAAAGATTGCATACAATGCAAGTGTAAAAATTTGATTGATTTTTTGCGAAATATGTATTCTCAAACTTTTGGAAAAGATTCTATTAATGAAAGTGGATAATTTTTAATTGAAAGTGCAGTTTGCGAATATGAAAGTTTGAACCTACAGCAACTTCAAATTTTGGTTCATTAATTTCTATTAATTTTTGATCTAAAATTTTTCAATTTTGCTTGTAATTTTTTAAATATTTTTTCGTATTATATTTATATTTTTAGTTATAAAATTGAAATAAATGTATATAATTAATAAAGCACGTATTTTCGACTCGATTTCTGCCTTTGAATAGGATGTGGCAGATGACATATTGTATCAGGAAAACTGCATTCCTTTGATGAAAGTTTGTTGCATCAGAATATGAAGGAAATTATCAAAGACTTGGACGCATGCTTATTTGTGTGTGTGTGTGTGTGTGTGTGTGTGTGTGTGTGTGTGTGTGTGTGTTGGTGTTAGTGCGTGTATGTGTATATGAGGTGTGGTCTTGTAAAAGGTATAAGCTGGAATAAAAAGTATACGAATAGTCAGGTCTGGATTCGACAGTCACAACAGCATTTGTATGCAGACTAAACGCTGTATTTTTATAGTAATGGCAGCAGTGTTGGTAGTGTGCGACTTATGTCAGCGGCGCAACAACATAGTGTGTGTGTACTGTTAGCACACATATGCAATAGGTTTACATACATAGGAACGATCAGTGTACTTTTATGGTGGCCGCGGCCAGTCATACTTCAAAAATACTTTATGAAAGATCAAAAAGTTAATGTCAAAGAGATGGTGGAGAGGGAGAGAGAATTTTTGAAAGTGTGGAAAATAAAAAATACATTCGAATTAATTTTTGAATACTTAAGCTCCAAATTTTGAAAAATTGCAGCAAAGCAAATGAAAGCTCAAATAATATTCAGTTGCAGACCAAAAGAAAAAAAAAAACTAGTTTCAAACTTTTAAACGAAAATTTTGGTTAGTTCCTATGATGTGTGCAAAATCTTGAACGCTCTTAGCCGCTAGCAGCCTCCTTTATGCGCAAGATGTGCTCTAGTATTCTATTGAAATCATGTCAGATGGTTTTAGAACTAATTAACATAATATAATACTGTATTTTGAAGTGATTTTAAACTATTACTTTTTTTTTTATATCATCTTTTCTTGATCAGCCAATATCGTTTTTAATTTTAAAGGTACACAATTTATACAGTCATGCGATATTTTGATTTTAATGATAAAAGTTGGAAAATTTGACAGCAGCCGTGAAAAATTATTTTAAATTTGGTTAAATAATTCGGTATTTTTTTTTTTAATTTTTTTGCTAAATTCTAATCTGCAATTAACCTGAAAAGTTCTTGTTAAAATTTTTTCAAGAGTACTCTTTGCAGATGTCGTAATCGTACCTTCTGAGCCGCTCCTTTGTACTCCTTTAAATTTTTATATCCTACAGGCTTCTACAATTAGGACACGTCTTTCCGCCCTGCTCTTTAACTACACACATTTTTCGATCAAATCAAAATTTCCCACATGGAATGAAACCCGTTTTCGTGCTGGTCTTCTTCATCAATTTTTTTGTCATTTCACAGGACTTATAGATTATCCTCGACCTTTTTATCATTCGTAATGTCTTACAGATTTCAGAATGCACCGAAATCGCAACCATCGACCAAATATATAATACCTAGTTTTGCAAACAAAAATCTTAGTCGACCGATATTCTGAACTTCTTTTAAGAAAAAGTTCTTGTTCAAAATAAAAACAGAAAGCGGCATTTTTTTTGGTTTCTCATTCGTCGTGAATTTGAATCTCTTTGGTAGTTCTTCCATTATTTGTGTTATCACTTCAATTCTAATTTCCTTTCTTCCTCCTTTATCTCCTATATCATTTTTGTGTCCTTCCGTTCACTGCATCAATTAAAATACACCAGATGCGACGACAGTTTTTTTTTTTTTTTTTTTTTTTTTTTCTTTGGCTGGACTCACTGCGAAAAACATAAACCGAGTTGAGAGTGTAAGAAAATATTACAATTTAAATTTCAACGCTGTAGAATATGAGCACAAATGGGAAAATGATAGAGAAAGAATAAATGAGGAATTGTAGAAAGATCAAATTTAATAAATTGTAGTAAAGAGAAGAACGTTCTAAATGAAGAGAGAACAATCGAAGAAAATATGATTTACATCGCAGATTAATAGAAAGTTAAAGGGCAAAGAAGCAAGAAAACGGAGTTGTTAAAACTTTTGTTTAAATTAAATTTAGTAAAAAAAAAATATATAAAATATAAAGGAAAAAAATTTTAGATTACAAAAAAATCATAATCTTTCAATTTCCAACTATTCTGTATTCTCCCTGGTAGTCTACTTAATCGCCATTCTGGAATCCCTGCACAGATTATTAAAACTATAGAATGGGAAGAAGGAATCAGACGCAGGATGCGAAAGATATATTGTAATCTATTTCAATGAAAGAGGGAATGTGAGAAAACCATGAAGTAATCGAAAAGTGGGACTGAACAGATGTATAATAATACTGCGATTTTCAAAAGAAAAATCGACACATTTCAGACATTATATTCGACGGCGAAATTTTCGGTACAATGAAAAAAGGAAATTTATTTTAGCGGGCAGGCATTGACCTCAGCGGTTATGGCCAGAGTATCACAGATACTTCGTTGCTTTGAATTTTCATCCAGGAGACCTCGCGGAAAATCAATCACAATAGAACAGGATCGGAAATAGCGGAACTAATGCAATTCCTAAGTGTGACAAGGGAAAAGTAGAGAGATGTAAGGTTGATCATTTATGCCATGTTTCGTATCATTGGCGACTTTTTTCTTGTGTCAAATGTTAGTGAACAGTCTAGACAATGAACCTCACCAACTACAAAGTTTCAGTTATTAGCCAATTCAAAAGAGTCTTAAGCCTCACTACCATTTAGTAAGAAGATGTTGATATTAAAAACAGTAGTGAGAACATCGCTTTTTGCAAATAAATAAAAACAAATTTGTCAGACTCGTTTAATACAGAGTTCAGTTAACGTGGAAAGTACATTGTGACAACTACAATTATAAATGAAAAATGGCTCGTCCTTAAAAGTGTTATAACGTGCAATGCTAATGGTGTAGAAATCCATAAGCTAGAAATTACAAATTATTGTCCGTTTAACATTTGGAAACTAACATTTAAATATCAATTATGTAAAATATAAATAAATATATTTCCTGACGAAACAAACATATCACGTCTTTATGTATTTCTAATTAACAATGTGAATACACTGATTATTTTTATAGCACAATGTAAATAAACGTATAGCTTACTATTTAATAAACCCTAAAAATATTATGTCCACTTAAACACCCATCGCCTCCCTTTTAAAACTGCCTGTTTCGTAAAATGTTCTCAAACAAAACAGCTTGACTAATTGATAGACATAAACATCCGAAAACACTCCCATTTGTGAATTTTAACAAAATTCCATTTCCGGAAACGAAGTTACTTAATGTATAATAGATATACATATATTAATTTATACAATTTTGACTTATAACATTAGTATATATTACGTTCCGTCTTACTTGAGACTTTCTATTTTTAAACACAGCTGCAGTCCGGATTAGGATTATGCAATTTCAAATATACTTGTAATTTGAACGTATTTCGAAAAACAAAAAAATAAAATGTTCTTTTTCTGTTAGTCTTTCTCTGGGTTTAGCTCGAAGTGTGCATATTAGTTAAAAAGAAAACCAAAAAATTCTCGGACCACTATGGAAAGTTAACTCACAAAGTAGCTTGTATATAAGATTACATAACTATGAAAGCTTACCTTTAATTTAACCAAAATAATAATAACAACAAATTGAACGATGTTACTGACAAAGAAGGAAACACAAACGTTTACTTAAACAAATGGTGTCAACAAAGTGTGCCCACAGTAAACAAAATAACGGTACGGCCTTCATTTAATATTCCATATTATTCTGCCGTGGATTAATGTTTCTAATAAATATTAAAAGTATTTCAAGTCAAACGTCATCCAACAGAATTCATTTTAATTTTTAATGAGTTATGCATGTCCGTAATTTTAATTTTAATAGAGCTACGTAAATACTATTTTCAAATAAAGAGATTATTTCATACAAATATCGTTTGTTCCGCGATTTAGTTCTTTTTTCTTTTTGGAACGAAGTTCTTTTACGTAGTTCGTCGGTAGGAGTAAACTAGCAGAAAAGGCGAGATAATAAAAATCGCGTTATGCGTCGTCCGGCAAGCGACCATCACTCTCCTTCTCTTTCACTCTGTCTCTTTCTATTATATACGGGTGTGTGTGTGTGTGCATTCATGCGAGTATATTCGAGCATAAATCATCGTACGCGGTCAGCTGTATAAGCCTAATTCTAAACACGTGTAAATTTTATTGAATTTGAAAATTGGCGTAGTTTTTTTTTTGCGACGTCTTCAACGAGTCTGACGATTTATTTATTGTTTTTGTTTTAATTAATTCATACGGGATTCGTATTTTTTGTTTTTGTTGTTCTTGTTTTAATTCATACGGGACTTATATATTATGTCATTTTTTATCGTAAACTTTACGAATGACTTTATACTTGTCTATCTACTAAAAAGTGAAAGCAACTTCGTTCCTACCGGGTGTCCCCTCCCTATACATCGCTTCTCTTTTTTTTTTCTTTCTTTTTTATTTATATATATTTTTTAAGCGCGCCAGAGGCAATGATCCAACAACTAGTAAAATTTAAAAAAAAAAAAAAAGTATTCAATCGGGAGAGGATTAGAAATAGAGTTTAGGAAAGATTGAAGTAGAGTACAAAGCCGAACGATCAGAAGCAAGGGAGGTGTATTCAAAGAAGATGTGTTTTGCATCACATATGGAGGAGGAGATAGAATTATGAAGGGAACAATCGGGAGAGGAGGACAGAGAAAAACGAAAACGTGAAGAAATCGTTAGTTAAAAATATGGAAGAGAAAATTTAAGCAGCATAATACATACATATTGTTATAAACGGAAGCGTCGGAATACCGGCGTAGTGAATTCTTAGGTTGAAGCAGAATAAAGAAAACTAAATTTTCTGTTTTTTTTCTTTTTTTATTTATTGTATGGGCGCGTCAGCGGCATTGACCCAACAACAGGAAAAGATAAGCCAAAAAACGAAATAGCTAGGCAGTTCGAAATGGACGTAGCAAAGGACAGCAGTGCAGGCACCACAGAAGATGAAGGAAAGGAGAGGATAAATGAAGCGTTATAGGGAATAACCTAATGACAAGAGCTGACTGTATAAAAAAAAGCGTTCATTGCGAGGAGAACAGGACACTCGAAGAAAATGTGATCAGCATCACATATACGGGAGGAGGATCACAATCGTGAAGAGAACAATCGGGAGAAGGCGACAGAGCAAATCGAAAGCGAGAGGAGGGAAGTGGACAATGATTTGGAGACGAATTAGGTGTAGACGATAGAAGAGCGACGACCGAAAGGAATAGAATGGAACCATGACAGGGAACGGGGAATCGGCTGAAAAAACGGTAATACGAATGACGATTAGAAAATAGGGAGGGATAAATATCCCGCCAAAGTCTGATGCGATTGGAGGTGGATAAGGAAAGGATATCTGAAGAAAGGAAATAGTTGAGGAATGAATCAAGGCGACTAGCAAAACGAGCCAAAGAATCAGTTGCGTCATTGTCATCAATTCTGGAATAACTGGGGACCAATAAAAAATTAGTAAGAATAGAGCGGGATGACTACAGAGTGGAGGTAAGAGAACAAATTGAAAGAATAATACTATCAGAGGAATGTGAAGGATGAGACGATAGTGCTTGAAGGGCGCCTTTAGAGTCCGAAATAATGAGGAATTGGGAAAGATCGCTTAAATGGGAAATAAAAGAGATAGCTTAAAGGATGGCGATCGACTCGGTAGAAAAAAAAAATGCAGAAGGAAGGAAGCCAGTAGGACTCAGAATGTCGAAGCGACGGGACAGTAAACGCACTACTCACGCCGTCCTCGCTCCTGGAACCATCGGCAAAGATCAATACACGAACACAAAAAGAGAAATATCAATAAATGAAGAAATTCATTGTCGATTGCACCGTGAGAGGAGCAATTGGCGCGGAGTGGGAGAGAGGAAAATTTGGTAGGCTGCCGTAGGCTAATGAAGTCATGAAAGAAGTAAGAGAACGTGTTGTAGGAAAGGACAACAGGGGAAAAATTAGAAAGACGGGCAGCAATAAGCGACAGAATATGGATTTTATGCGGAGAAACACGCCAGCGGTTTTTGATATACAGATAAGAAGAAATAAGTTTTGACGAGGAGATGAGAAGCCGTTTAATTAGGAAGCGATAATACCCAAGCTGAGAACGGCGAATAAACAGTGGTTGGGTAACCGAATCTGATAGAACTGCGGGAATGGGGGAGGATTTCAAGGCTTCAATGTACAAACGGAGGCAAGAGTTCTGGATCGCGTCAAGTTTAAAGCGGAGAGACTTAGAAGAATTACCGTAGATAATGGAACAATAGTCGAGCTTGGACTGAATGATCGCTTTGAAAAGAATTAGAAAAATAAACTGATTGCCTCTCCGTCTAAGGGGCGAGAGAGATTTAAGGAGATTAAGTCTTTTAAGACAGGACTTATAGAGAAAATTAATGTGCTCATGAAATGTGAGGCGCCTGTTCAAAACAAGGCCAAGATAGCATATGGAATTGACAACGGGAATAGGCCTACCAGATACAATAATGCGAGTTAGAGCGCGGTTAAAGGGGCGGAGAGAAAAACTGATTCAAGACGACTTGGTAGGAGAAAGGGAGGGGTGAAGACGAGAAAGGGAATTGTTAAGAATAGACGATGAATTATTCAACTCCTCAATAGCGATGGACAGATTGTCACAGGTGGAATAGACACCAGAATGTCGTCAGCAAAAAGGAACGAGAAAGAAGGAATAGGAAGAGAAGCGATATCAAAAGTGTAGATATTAAAAAGTTTAGGACTAACAAGGAGAGGTCACGATCTGCGGGTCACCGATTTTGATAAAACTTTACAGATCGATAGAAGACCATGAATATATAAACTGTGTAAAATATTAGAGTGCAATGTTTTGATTTACGCGAGAAATTTAAATTTTTAGAAGCCGAATTTAACGGATGATATACATAGCCGCTTTTTAGACAAAAATATGCAATAAATTACAAATTATGTTTATATTTATTTTATGCAAATAATTCAGAAGACTGATTATTACAAAATGAAGTATATTAAACAAAAAAATTATTAAAAAACAATAAAATAATTTTAAGAAAAATTAATTTTTAATTTAATAAAAATTTAAACATGTCATTTATTATGTTTATATACTATAAAAACACAAGTTACAATGTATGTGTTTTGCGGTGTAGTGGTAAAAGTGACGTCTATTTGTACATACTTGGAAGGTAAGGTGTCTGGGTTCGAATCCCTCCCCCCGCGGTGTCATGTAAAATTTTTGATTTTTATAATTTAAATTATTAATTGTTATTATCTAATTATTTCAATTCTTTATACATAACTATATAAATATAATAACAATTTTTAAACATTTAAATTATTTAACGACTGTTTTTTTGCATGGTTTCCTTCTAAACATTCAGATAAACGTGAAATATTTTTAAATGTAAATTTCCAAATGAAAAATTAAAAGAACTTTGCACTTGTGGTAATAATTTATTTATATGTTGCAGTAAATGTCGCAGGAATTGCTGTTTTATTTGTTTTTATGATCTATGTCACCATAAATTATGTAAATAAAAATTAAGTTTGTAGCATTTTAATTATAACTGATATTCATCAACTCTCTTATTTTATATGTAGATAAGTATATTTTTTTATTTATATTTATATACATATGTATATAATGAATTCGTTGTGTATAAAACATATTCATCTTACGCTTTATTATATTCATATATTTATGTATAAATAATTGAAATAATTAGTTAAAAATTAGTAATTTAAAATTTGAATCAAAGAAATTGTACAGCCCAACCCAATATTTCACACAGTTTATATAGTCATGGTCTTCTATCGATCTGCAAAGTTTCATCAAAATCGGTGACCCGCAGATCGTGACCTCTCCTTGTAAGACAAGAGCCCTGTGGGAGTCCACGATAAACGCATCTGGTGGTGAAAAGGGAGGGAGAGGAAAGAAAGAGAGTTCTGTTCTGGAAAAGGTTAAGTATGGGAATGACGACGGTGGGAGGGAGTTTAAGAGAAAATAGTTTGGAACCAAAAGAGGGAAGATGCACATTATCAAAGGCAGAAGAGACGTCCACAAAGGAGGCAATGGTGAATTTCTTAGTTAGGAAAGACTTATAGACATCCGAAAGGAAATAACTAATGCAGTCAACCGGTCCAAGCCCAGGGCGAAAACCAAACATATTAGGAGGGACCAGGTTATTGTTCTCCAGCCAGCACACGAAACGATTGTTAATCAAACCGTCAAAAAGTTTACGCAGACAAGAAGCCCGGGAAACGGGACGGAAAGAACACTGATTTCTTTTGAGGAATAGAAACGACAATAAAGTCATTCCAGGATTTCGGAGTAGAAACAGAAAGGAGAAAAGAATTAAAAATATGGAGAAGGGAAAGCAGCACGGCGGGAAAGAGATTTTTAAAAATAAGGAACGAGAAACCGTCCCGGCCAGGGCCAGACGAGGTGAATTTATACCTAAATTTTCATGGGCCCAGAAGTTATAACCTTGGAACACAAATTTATAATTACCTTCGTATTCGGTGTTGCATTTGGGCTATCCCGGGATATTTAAATTCAAGTTTAAAGAAATAGCGTTCGAAGGGTATGAAAATAATCGATTTTTTTTTCATTTCTATAGAAAATTTTAAGTTCCCAAAAAATACAACAATCTTCGGTGAAATATTTAAACTATTTCCTAAATGTAATGAAACCTGAATGTACTGATGAATTACCTCTTTTTATACGCAACAGTAGGCGGAAGGAAGAAAAATTAGTCGCACTGGTTTAAATATCGATTAAAAATTGAAGGCGTACTTTTCAGCATAGAAGACGGTCTGCGCTAGTAATTTAAAATGTATTAATTTGCTCGTGTCCTCTTCAATTTTAAAATAATGTTCCTTCACTCCTTGAAAAACCTCAACACATATTGTTCATACTCATCATGCCGCCCGCAAGATCCTTAACAAGGTACCGAAGGGCAAAACCGTCGTTTTTCATCGTAAATCCTAATTCAAGGCACTTGCTCAATTCCAGCGGCGACTCCTCCTAGCGGGATCAAAGGAGCGAGCCTCCCTATGTGAGTTTCCAAAAAATACATGTGTTATTTAAGGATTTCAAAAAAGGAAAAAGTCAGTGTTACAAAAACAATTTTTTTTACAACAGTGCATTTTAAAAATAATTGGAAAATATGCATTTTGCGTGATTTGTTAAACGAACAGCTAAAACATCCGATAACAATTATCGAGTTTATGCTTACCGCGCTGGCACTGAAGAACAACCTTTGTTGTTAACAGTTAGGCTTACTATGCGATCGCACTTTTTCCGCCTACAGAAATGGGTTGCTGTGGTTTTTGTTGTTGAAAAACAAGGGCTGTGTTATCTTGCGAACATTGTTGCAGTCTATCAATTGTGCTCCGCAGAACGTTTTCTCCCAAGTTGATATCGGTGCATGGAAGAAACATGCATAAACCGTCTGCAAAAAAGAAAAAAAAAACAGTGTTGGGCTGAGGACGAATCCTTGAGGAACTCCCCTGTTGTTACCGTTTGTGGATCAGACAGAACGGATCCCAATCTCACTTGAAAGCGGCGATCAGAGATGAAGTTCGTTTTGTTATTTATTAAATTCGTGTATATTTTCTCGGATTAAATAAACGGTGTCGCCATTAGTATCCTCGACAGCAGGAGATTTTCCGTAATATACATTTCGCATCTTGGACTATTATTTTTAAACAAGTGTCTTTATGTGAAGTTGTAATTTTCAACTTTTTTCTTTTCCAAAATGATTTCATCGTCCATATTCATCGTCATAAGCAATCCTTCTTTAATTTTACGCTATACATATTATTCTTTCCTTGGCACTATCCGTTGTTTTTTTCCAGATTTTGAACTTCATTAGTTACAAGATGCACTTAACAGATCATCACCCTTTTTTTAAATTAAATTAAAATTTGAACGCATTAAAACAGTTTCATTTAGTTGAAAAACACGAACAAAAAAGCGAGGTAAGTTTATGTCATTACCTTTTTATAAATTATTACAATTTTATACTAGAGCCTCCCAAATTTACTTGTCACGAGCCGCCACTGCTCCTTTCAATAAAAACTATTGTGCCTTAACTGAAAACTACATCTATTAATCCGTAAGAATTGCGCTAGTCCTTGATCGGGTTCTTGAAAAACAGAAAAAAATTGTTATTAACCGACAGACACAGAAATATGATTAAATTATAAAATACATAAATTAACAAACGTTACCTTATGAATTTACGCGTTTTATAATTTAATTATATTTCTGTGCCTGTCGGTTAATAACAATTTTTTTCTGTTCCGTTTTTATTCACCGGTCGATTTTACGCGGTACATGATTCCATTTTTTTTTCAGTTCCTCAAGAATATTAAGTATGATGTGTATATTTTAAGTAATGAGTTTATATTTTGTGTTGTAACCTATTTTAATATGAAAATCACTATCGGTCAAAAATAGCGCTTGTCTGTGTTGACGTAATAATAATATTATTTGGAGTTTTTTTCTTTTCATTGCTGTATTCCATGCACATTTTCACTAAACTACAGAGATGTTGCGACGAAACCGAAATTTACCTAGGCAGCAAAATTTCCCAGTTCGAAGCCGATTTTTTTTTTTTTTTTTTTGGGTTTGTCAACCGGGGACCTTTACCCATATCTTGATACGGTAGCCGATTGTGATCGCATACATTTCGGTCTAAAAATAACTCTGTCAAATTTCGTCGCTGCACAATCGAGTGAAACCGGCTAAAACTCTCAATTTATGATTCAGCCCGTTCTAATAGTTACGTCTCAATATTTAATTTTATTTTATTTTTTTGTTATCGTATTATTCTTAATTACTGTTCGTCGTAATAAAAAGAATCGAAACGATGCTTTGCAATTTTCTTCGGGAAAGGTAAAAAAAATTAAAATACAGCGATAAAGATTTTGAAGAGATAGTACGAAAATGGATTGAAGAAAGTACTAGGGGAGTGATTGTGATCTTAATGATACGGATTGAGAGGATAATCACATTCGAAGTGATCATGACAGTGAATCCGATATAGATTGTGGAGATGAGGAAAGAGAAGAAACCAAAGTGTTTGATGGGAATTATTTTTATGGCAAGAGCCGTTTCAAATGGTCGAAAGTTCCTGTTGGATCCACAGGATCAAATGCCCGAGGCTGGTCGTGACATATTCAGATGTACAAACAAATTTAAATAGATTTGCGATTATTCTTTCGTGTTTGCGATTTAATGATTCAAGGAGTAGAGAAAAAAGAAAGAAAAATGATCATTTAGCTGCTATACAGTATAGGAACATAAAATATGATTGTGTACACAGCGGAAAAGACTCCGATGGCTTTGATTTAAACGACGAGGAGAAACAAAATATTTTAATTCTACACAAGCAATGCTGAAGTTTACAAAACCGATTTACGAAACTAGCAGAAATATAACTGGGGATAATTGATTTTCTTCATTGGAGTTTTGTTAAATATCAAAAAATTTGACACGTGTTGGGACACTGAAAAAAAATAAAGCAGACATATCGCTCGCATTTTTGCTCAATAGGCAGAGACTTATTAAATCCAGCCTATAAGGATTTAACCATGACATAAGTATGCATGGGCATCGCCACGGAGGGGGGCAGGCGAGGGTTGTTGCCCCCCTGGAGTCTCGAAACTTTTTAATCAACTGGCCATGGTGAGTATTCATAAGCGCGTAATCAAGGAAAATTAGGAGGACTTTTATAATAAAGTAGTAGAACAATTTGCCAGAAACCCACGAAAATTATGTTTTGATTAAGATTTTATTCTTGTTTAATAAAATATTAAGCCTTTACAAATTATACATTTTTCCTTTAACTCATATTCTCCTTCTATTATCTTGCCCCCCTGGCTCATCGGCTGGCAACGCCCTTGTAAATATGTTCTCTCATGTGAAAAAAACAAATAAGGCAGTTGTATTAATCTTTTCAATGCACCATAATGAAGGTAATGGATATTAATGGAAAATCATAAATTATTGATTTTTACAATACGAGGAGTTGACAGCTTGGATCAAAAATGCAGTATATATGCATGCAGTATAAAAATGAGACCGTGGCCCGTGGCCATTTTTTTTTAGAACGCTAGATATTTCGTCGGTTAATGCTTTTGTAATGCACCAGTCCTACAGGAATAATAATGAATTAACTTGTTATAATTTTAAAAAAACAATTGGGGATGGCTTTGGTAACAGTTCAAATGAAGCAGAGATTGCGAACAGCAGGTACTAGTCGACAAGTCCAATTATGTATAAGTCGTATTCTAAAGGTGGATGAATGTTGCATCACCGAGAATGGAGCAAGTATAAAACTGTCAATCTGAACGAACTGCAAAACATTTTTTTTTTTTTTTTTTTAAATTGTTATTGTATTACAAACCGGCCATCTAGGCCATTTAGCAATATTCCTAACAGGGAAATATTTAGCATGAAGGGAGAAGTACCCAATAGTACCTACCCGATAAACTTTACCTTAAACAAGGTCATGAGGTTTCTTACGCTTCAGCCGCCTCCTATCATTTATGTAGCAGTCCAGCAGCAAGTTTATTTGGATGACTTTCCAAGTGTCTTTCTGCGTGTCTTCGGGCATGAGTTTTAATAACATCTGCCACATACTCTATCCCTAAATCTTGATGCAAAGTTTGATTTGATATATACCATGGCGCCTTGGTTACGAGCCTAAGGATTTTATTCTGCGCGGTCTGTATTATCTTCAGATTTGTAGGTTTAGCACAACCCCAAAGCTGTAGTCCGTAGGTCCAAATACGCTTCAAGATACTTGTGTATATCAAACGTTTATTATCAATACTTACAACGCTATTTTTTCCTAGAAGCCAGTACATTTTTCTAACACGAATATCTATTTCTCTTTTCTTTGTCTGAATGTGCTGCTTCCATGTTGAACGACTATCTAGGTGTAATCCCAAGTACTTAACTGTTGTTCTCACAGGCAATTCCAGTCCATTTATCCTAACAGTTGGGGTTATGACTTTTCTATTCGTGAAATGAACGTTTACCGATTTACTTTCGTTAATCTGAACTTTCCACTTTTTGAACCAGCTTTCTGCTTCGATAAGGGCCTTCTGTCTGTCAAAAAATGAAAGAAAAACGTTCCATACACATGTCTAGTATGCAAGACGCCTATATGTATGGAATATTCAAGACGTCTTTATAAGTACTGTGCAGTTTAAAAATATGCATTCAGAATGCATTGCACGTTCTTACATAACTATTATTTTTTAAATATTTTTGGTTTTTTAATGCTTACTCAGATTAGTTAATCTTACAATTTAAAATAATATTCAATCATCTTTTATAGATAATATATGAATACGCAATAAACCATGTTGAAATCTTGATAAAATGTTTTTATCAATATATTTTTTAGCATAACTCATTCAATTTTACTTCAAATTTATTGATTTTTAATTTTTTTTTTTAAATGTATACAAATATCACGAAATTATTTTGGTATAATAAAATATTACTTTTTTAAAAATTTAGGTAGATTTATTCATAATTTAAACACGTCAGTCAAAATGGCCGGGTGTTTGTGACAACGTTTTAAAAGTAGTACATCTGTGGTTAGGGATTAAAAAATACATGTATATTTATAGCGATTTATTGTCATCACCGACCATCAAAAGTCTTTTTTCTTCTTATTTTTTATTTCAATTTACACACTACCGAGTATATAGATGTTGGAATCGTCTGCTCTTTGCTCACGAAAAGACTTGACACGTTTTCCGTTGATTTTTAGTTTTTCTAAGTAATCTCAAAATATTTTGGATGATTTTTCAAAAGTTCTACTTCAATGTTGGTATTCATTCGCTTTTACCTTCATGCCTTTCGTGTAATTCCAAATCCAAACTATCAACTCGATCCTTCCTAGCAAATACTAAAATTAACTTCACGATATTGAAGATGCAAATTTCGTGAAAAGTCCTTCGAGCAATTAGCGTTTCCTAAAAGATATTTTCTCATTTTCACCGTGTATATAGTATACATGCTTCAATTTCAGCTATATTCAATAAAGAAAATAAAATCGCACTTTCAATATCGATACGAATTCAGGAAGAATAGTATTGTGGAATTTGAGTTCGACTGAATGGGATAAGATTTTAATGCCATCTGAAGAACGACATCTACGGCGAATTTAAGCAATAGGGACTAGCAACTCGGTCTCTTCCAAGATTTTTTCTTCGAAAAAATATGGATATACAGATGACGCCTTTGCTAAATAATATGTTATTAGTCGTATATGTTTTGATATTGTGTTGCACTAAAAAATTAGAATGAGCGAGAAAAAAGTTAGCGGAAGTAGCAGATGAAAATTTTATTGAGATACGGGCCCTGCCTTGAAAAACGACACACGTATCAGAAGAGGAAACGGAACTGATTACGCTAGCAAAGGCCAAAGGATGCAGATGGCCTAGTTTGGTTAATTTTATAGAGCAACTTTCAGCGTGGACAGTGTAAGGCCCTGTGTGATCAAGGGAAAACATTAAATTTTCTTTATCAGCAATACTACGTTTGGAATTTCAACATCACTAATTATGGAAAATTTATGCTTTTTTTTAAAAAAATATAAAACATATCTACATATATTTAATGCATCCATTAATAACGGAATATTTCCAACAGTTTTAAAATTCTGGATAATTGCGCCCGGTTTTTAAAACTAGAAACAATACCGATATTTCCGACTGCAGACCTATTCTCCCTATCATATCGAAAATATTCGAGAAGTTTATGAAACACAAATTTTTAAGTCATCACACAACAAGTTTTTTTAGCAAAAATCAGCATAAAGGTTGTCTTGCATATAAGCCCCCCCCCAAAAAAAAACCAAAAAAAAACAAATAAAGATTTGTTTTTTTTTTGTTTTTTTTTTGGGCTTATATGCAAGACAACCTATTGGCCATTATATTAGAGCAAGGTTAAATTACAATTTTTGAAGACATTATAGATGAATATAAAATCCAATATAAGGCGATATTATTTGTAGCCAAGAACGAACTTATTTTACATGGAAAATCTACTCTAAGATTAATCAATGAATTATATAATAATATTTTTCGAGTGTTTTTGTATCGGGTGCATTCGAAAAATAAATGGTCCGCGTCTGCCAACTTATCTCTACCACCCGGATCGTGTTGGCAAAAAGGCGACTAACTAAGCCCCTGCTTATATATAGAATGTGGTAATCTGTTAACTCCAAATCGTAACGGACATATCGTCACTGTAAATTTCCGAGGATTATTAACCCCTCTATCCGAAATCGGAGCATACCACGGTGATCTAGGGATATTGAATAGATTTATATAATTTTGATTTATATGGATTGTACCAAATGATGGAATTTCAATATTCTTTGTGGGCAAACTTAATGAAATATAAAAGATCTTTATTAGGAAATTTTGGAATTAGTGAAGCAACCTCATCAGCCGCGGATTTTTTTGCTTTATCCACTACTTCATTACCATCTATCCCCACATAAGCCGGAATCCACACCAGTTTTATATTAACCTCCTTTTCCGCCAAATCAATTAAGTATGATTTTATTTTAAGAGTAAGCAGAGGTGCCTTGAAGTTAAAGGAAAAATCTTTCAGAGACATTAAGCAGCTTTTAGGGTCACTTAGAATAAGTAAATTCCCTGAAAAATTATGCCTAATGGCGAATAATAAAAATTTAATAATTACCATGCACTCCGCCATGAAAACAACTGTGGAGAAACGAGGCAGCGTAAATTTTTTTATCATATTTAAGTGAGGGATGTAAAAAGCAGAAACAAGTTGATGTGAATTTTCTGAGTGTTCTGATGATACACTTTTCGATCATATTTCGTTTATTGCTTCTAATTTGGAAGCAGGCTGTTTTCGGTAGCCGCTGTTCGTTTAGAATTAAAAAAAAGCTTTCGATGTGGTTAATCATAACAAATTTTTGCGATACTTAATTCCGGTTTTCGTGAGAACATTTACTTAAAACATATTTAACAAACAGGTTGTATTGTACCAATATTAATAACATAAAATGTGATTATGGAAAGCAACATTACAGAGTACCTCAGCGAAGCATGTTAGGTCCCCTCCTATTCCATATCTATGTTAATGATTTATGCAATTCGGAAGCTATGCAGACGATACCGGGTTAGCGGTAAATTCACGATAACAGCCTATTCTAAGGGATCTTTTACAAACTGACTCGATAAAAATTAAAAACGGGCTAACATTTTTACCAACTTTTTATTAATCTAAAGAAAACTAAACTTATTATTTATAGTAATATACGTAAGTTCAAGTGAAACGATTTCGAAATTTTCTGGGATAGGGATTCCCCCTTGAATACAGTATACGAGATGAAATATATTGGTGTTCAACTTGACTGTAAATTGTTTCGGGATAAACGTCCAATTTATCACGCAGCTAAAGTTGAAAAATTAACTTAAATAATATGTTATATTATTATCTCGGTAAATTTTTAAATAAAACACATCTACATAAACTGTATACCGCATTATACCAACTTATATTAAACAATGGAATTGTTCATTAGGGCAAAGCTGCGGATTAGCACTTAAAACAGTTGAAACTACTACAAAAAAGTGCCGTTAGACTATTTTATAGAGTTGACAATATTGATATAAACAATAGTGTATTACTTTTAACTTCTCCTGTCTCTCGCAATATCCTTCTCCTGTCTCTCGCAATATCCTTCTCCTGTCTCTCGCAATATCCTTCTCCTGTCTCTCGCAATATCCTTATCCTGTCGGATGCTCAAATCGTGCTGCAAACTATCGCATCTCCTCTCCCTCCTCAATTAGCCGATTACGTTATTCTTCTTATTCGCTCCTTGATTCATGATCTCTTTTCCTTTCCTTACTTAATCCAAACGGACTTCTATTGGATACCGGGTCATGCCGGAATTGAGGGTAATGAGTTAGTTGACTCATTCGCTCGGTTATCTTCCTCTTCCGGTAGGTTTCTTCCTGTTTTCTCTTCTTCCAATATTACCCTTCTGTCTTCTGCTGCTCATTCCAATCTATGGTTTGACTCCTACGTCTCCTCTTTCTCCAACCCGGATTCCTTTTTCTTATCTATTCAGCCTTCCCTTCCTCGTGTCCCCTGGTTTCTTGACTTTCCTGTCATGCGTCGCTCCAACATTTCTGCGATTTGCCGACTGCGCTTTGGGCACAGTTTGCTTCCTTCCTCGCTTTTCCGTTTCTCTCTTGTGCCGTCTCCTTTTTGTCCATTGCACCACTCCAATATCCAATTTGTGTGTGATCCCGATCACGTAATGTTCGAGTGTGCATCTCTTGTAACCGAGCAAGCTGCTTTCTTCTCCTCCCTTTTACAAATTGGTATTCCCACTCCATACAGTGCTTCGTTTATTCTCTCCCTTCCTTCTCCTTCTGTTGTTCGGGCTCTTGATTCCTTTTTGTCGCCTATCTCTGATCGTATAAAGATCTAAGTTTCCTCGTCCTTTTTCCTCTGTTCTTGGGCCAATGTCCTTGTAGACGAACCCAAAAAAAAAAAAAAAAAAAAAAAAAAAACTGAGCTGTATGAATTGTAGTTGTTTATCTTTGTTTTGAAGAGTAAAACGAAAATTTGACATTTCAGTCGTTCAGGGTATAACGAAAAACGGCTGAAGATGAATGTGTTTAATTTTTTTAAGTATAATACGCGCACCGTCAACAGGAATTTACTTTGTGTTTTTTACGCTTTTGTCAAATTTTTGTAACCTTTGAAAGTTTCTTTAAGGAGTCGAAATGCAATTTCGCCGCCTCCAAATAGTATTAAGTTTAAAAAAAAGACATCTGGGAAAAGTACTTGACGATTCTGAGATCTTTTCGGAGCAGCCAGAGTTGTCTAAACTTGTCATATTGGCTACGCTTTCTAAATTTCCCGCTTTTTTAAATTTAAATGGTTACCTCTCTATTTACGAGTTATGAGTTTTTTAAATAAAAATGTTTTGGCTGTTTTAAACACCACTTTCTAGATGCTCAATGTTTTTTGGATGCCCCAGTATTGTCCTAAATTATTTATATTTCCTTGAAGAGTGTTTTAATAGCGATTTTCGCGTGCAATTTCGTATTTCCAGAGCAATACACTTTTTTTTTGCTAATTTTTGCTGTTTTTGAACTACTTTTTCAGGATTATTCATAATATTATACGAGATGCTAAAAAGTAAAATATCCCGTAAGAATAAAAGGTAAATAAAGAGTTAAATTCATTTTGTGTCAGTGTCGCAGCATAACAATTTTTAACTAAATATATAAAATTTGTAGATAAACAACCGACAAAATTCTACAATAAAAAATCGGTAATCGACAAAAGCCTAATTAAGAGATATCCAGTTTCTTTTTTTCAAAAGCTATATCAATATTGACATTAGGTCTGTATAAAGTTCAAGACGGATGATAAATACTATTGTGAATACGATTTTATGCGACTAATTTAAAACTATGTAAATAAATATGCACGCCTATTCGACATTTGTAAATATTTTATTACGTGTAAATTAATTCCATTTTCGAATTAATTTTGAAATTATAAAGAAAACATCTAAATCACTTGTCGCTGGCAATGTGTTTTTCAAATTTAGCTCGCATATCGGTTTTAAATATTGAAGAAATTATTTCGGCAGTTTTCTTATTCTTCAGTACTGTAAAATGATTACCTTCAACGAAGTATGTAGGAACAGAGGTTTTGAAGTACTGCGGACAAAATGAAAAAACAGATTAATTTATTTTGAGTTTTACTCTTTAACTAGATAACGAGAAGAGGGAGAAAAAAAAATGTTTCAATTCGATTGGGGAAAAATCTGATATTAATTAAACAAGAAGTTCATTTCTAAATAAATGTATAACTTTTAAATCCGGACGCATTTAAGAATATACCATTCTCATAAAACAAGTGAATAAAAAATAAAACTAAATGTATTAATACGTGAGACCAGTTACGGAATAAAATTGTTTTTTTTTTTATTTTTTTTTATTTACAAATCTCTAAATAAATCAATTTTTAAATATCTCGTTCAAATTTAATTTCTGGGTGAACAGTTTTCTAAACAATATCACTATTTTCGTGAGTTGCCTTCAATAAAAAAAATTACTATTTTCATTTAATTTATACTAACGATTATAATATAAAATATAAACAAAACAAATGACAAAAAAATAACTGACAATTTTTTTGCCGGAGGCGGAACGATTACAATAGCAGAGCGGACAATTCAGGCAGCACGAATTAGGCAACCAGCTAATAAAGTTGTGCTATCAAACGTATCGGCCACTATACCGAACGAAACACTTTCGTCATACCTCGTTTCAGCACTATCCCTTAAGCTACTATCACCAATATCAATATTAAGAGTCAACCCCTCGGACGATGAGTTTGCACATGTAATAAGCTGGCGAAGACAGGTGTATATCGAGCATATGAACTGTGCAAATATTCCTAGATCATTTTTATTACGAAATAATGACCACGATCATAGAATTTTCATCCAAATTGAAGACCACGTATGTCCAAACTGCAGAAAAGAGAATAAACTGGTGAACACGCAACAAGAGAGTCATTCCAGCCGTCCAGACATCATCTGCCAACCTCAACAGCTAACCGCGGACCATGATTGCGATTTGCCCCAGACAGTACAGAAGGAAACCCATGTCTCCCCCTTAACGATAGACACCACAGGTCCAGACAAAATAAATTCAAATACCACAATTGAGCAGCCGGAAATAGAGATGGACACGGACGCTAGTCCGCTGAAACGGCCTCATCCCAAGACCCCAGATGCACTTGCTGACCCGAGGCCGGCGATTTTCCCATCGCGGCCGCTACCAAAACGGCCAGCTCTCTACATTAATCAACCAGATAAGAAAGAAGAGCATGCACCAGCTGAGCCGCATAACGAACAGCCAACCCGAGAGGCAGGAGACGTAACTGAAAAAGCCAAGCACCTTTTCAACGCCGAACAACCAACGTTTATGATGGGATTTGAAGAATTCAAAACATTTATCCAGGCAGTAGCGACGAACCCAAAGTACATCTCTTATGCAACTGATTATACAAGGAGTTATGACGAGCTAGTATACATGCTGGCAGCAGTTAAACCATATCTTATCGGCAGAAGCATTAAAAGTCGCTGCTCCCGAATTATAAGGAAATTATCGGAACAAACGATCACAACGTCTGAAGACGAACGACATCATAGCGACGGCAACGTATCCAACACAAATTAATAAACTTCCCTTGTCCATAAAGTATTACAATTATTATTTGACTCATTCTCAAAATAAATAAATTAATTAATAATGGCTACTAGAGACAGTATTATGCAATGGAACTGCAGAGGCCTTTTCAAGCATATAGAAGAACTCAAATTACTAATTAGTGATTGGACGCCGGGCATCATCTGTCTCCAAGAAACGCATTTGAAACCAACCCAGTCTTTCTCGCTTAAAAATTTTTTAGTCTACCAATCAGACTACTCTCAAGGAATATCAGCGTGTGGAGGTGTCGCCACACTAGTGCATAAGTCTTTCCCATCCCAACTCCTTAGTATTACCACAGAGCTACAAGCAGTAATAGTTACAGTAAAGCTGCCATCCCTTTCTTTCCCTTCTATAACAATATGTAACTGTTATTTTCCTCCTTCAGTAAATATTTCTGAAGCTCAGATTGAGAGGTTGCTTCGTCAGTTACCCACTCCCGTGACTTGGATAGGTGATTTTAACGCTCATTCCCCTCAATGGGGTGCTGCCTATACCAATACGCGGGGAAAAGTAATTTCTGACTGCGTACTAGGTAGCGATTTAATATTGCTGAAACCTCCGTCCCATACACACTTCAATGCAACTCACAACACGTTTTCAACAATAGACCTTGCCTTCATTTCAACGGTGCTGATCCCTTACGTAAACATCATGGTGCACCAGGATTTATGCTCCAGTGACCATTACCCCATTTTTATTCATTTTCCTACTCTGTCACCCACGCGACGCCCTATCCATGTGCAACCACGATTCGCGTTCCAGAAGGCGGACTGGAGCACTTATCGAGATAAAACTATAATACCCTGTCGCCCTGCACTAAGTATAGAAGAAAACTTGTCCATCTTCACTCATGCGATCAATAATGCAGCCCGAGCAACGATTCCGTCCACATCGAATTATCAGCGCCGATGCGTTCCATGGTGGTGCCCAGAAATTAAGTCCGCAATACGCCAACGGAAAAGAGCACTTAAAAAGTTCAAGGCAACGAGGTCGCAGCAAGACTTAATCGATTTCAAAAAATACAGAGCTAAAGCCCGCCTGCTTATACGAATTAAAAAGCGGCAATCTTGGGTAGCCTTTGTCTCCTCCATCTCAAAGGATACACCATGTGCTATAATGTGGAAGAAGATAAAGGCGCTGAATGGTAACCCTAGCTCCACTCCGACCCCCTCTTTACTTATAAATGGGACGCTGGTGACAGATGAATCCGAGGTGGCGGGTGCTTTTGCGCTCCACTTCACAAATGTTTCCTCCTCTGCCTCGTACACTCCCAATTTCTTGGAACAAAAAACATCAGTGGAAAGCGAACCAATATCATTCCTTTCCGAGAAAGATGAAGCGTTCAACCTTCCTTTCTCAATAGATGAATTGAACTTCCAACTAAATAAAACTAGAAACAGTGCACCCGGTGCGGATTCAATTCACCCACTCATGTTGAAACATCTCTCTCCTTCCGCTAAAAGTCTTCGACTGCATATTTATAATCAAATCTGGTCCTCATCATCCATCCCTAACTCCTGGAAAACTGCTTTAGTAATCCCTGTTCTTAAATCAAACAAAGATCCTTTCTTTCCTCAAAGTTACAGGCCAATTTCCTTAATATCGGTCCTTTCAAAAACTCTGGAAAAAATGGTGAATAGGCGTCTCTATTCCGTCCTAGAATCTTTGGAGATCCTATCTGCAATCCAGGTCGGTGGCCGTACATCAAAATCCGCAATTATGCACCTTCTGAGCCTCCAAAGGCAAATACTTACAGCCCAAAACAGAAAGCAATACTTATATTCGGTCTTTTTTAACCTTGAAAAAGCTTTCGACCGCGTATGGCGATATGGTGTGCTTACTAAGCTGAAGAACGCCGGAATCAGCGGAAACATGGGCAATTTCATCCTTAACTTTCTTTCTGATAGGGCGATCCGAGTTAGGATTGGCTCCAAAATATCTTCCTCCTTCCTTATCGAAAATGGTATTCAGCAAGGCTCAGCGCTGAGCGTAACATTGTTTATATTATACATAAATGATATGGCAGATTGTATACGGCCGCCAGTTACAGCCCGCTTATATATTGATGATCTTAATATATCCCTTCCTTCTAACCTTCCGTCCAATGCGAGATCAATCCTTCAATCAACAATCAATAACTTGGAAATATGGGCTGATAACAATGGCCTGAAATTCTCTCCGACAAAATCCGTATGTGTGAAATTTCACAAGAGACGCCAGCGTGATCCCGATTCCGACATAACTCTCTTCCTAAGGAATTCACCACTCCCGTTGCTCCACACAATTAAATTCTTGGGTCTTGTGTTTGATGAAAAACTGTCATGGTCACATCACATTCACCATCTTAAAAATAAATGCATGAAATCCTTAAATATACTAAAATGTCTGTCAAATCCGAAATATAGCATAGATCCTAAGCTCCTGCTAACTGTGTACAAATCTCTCACTTTAAGTAAATTGACCTATGGGTGCCAAGTTTATTCCTCATCAAACAAAGCACTCCTTAAATCACTTGACACAATCCATCATACTGCTATACGAATTATCTTGGGAGCGCATAGGACGTCGCCATCGTTGGAAATCTGTTCACTAGCGGGCATCCCACCCTTAACGGTTATCCGAAATTCTTATGAATTCAGAGATTTATTTTACTGGTACCAAGCTAAATTACGCCACAACGATAATTCAGAAATCCCACTACCGTCTTTTCCGAACGATCCCCTCCCCAGTGTACTAGCCATCCTTAAGAAAAGAGGAATTAACTGGAACTCTGACCTTGCACATCAGCATGTTGAACTCCCCTGGGAGGATACTCCGATTGTTGCGGATTTATCTCTACTGAGCGATCGCTCGGACCAGGATGTCATTCTGCCGTCCCAGTACGTGGCAGAAAAAATGCAACTTTTTTCCAGCTACAGACAGCTGTATACAGATGGTGCCAAAGCAAACCCCCTCAATGGATCCTCGCCGGTGGCTTGCGCCTACGAGGTGGAGGGAGTTGTTCATGCGGTTCGGCTCCACGACTTCTGTTCAGTGCTGGAGGGGGAGCTGTATGGTATTTTCTTCTGCTTGAGAGAATATCTGCAGTCTTACCCCCAACGTCGAAATGCATTTCTAATCACAGATTCCTTGCAATCGATTAGGACACTCCAGACACCTAAAACCTCTCACATATTATCTCGAAAAATAAAGCGCATCATTAACGTGCTTTTCCGGGCTGGCTCACAGGTAACATTCTTGTGGGTCCCGGGTCATACCGGTGTGCCGGGGAATGAGCGTGTGAACTTGGCTGCTAAGGCAGCAACATATAGTCCAATGCCCGAAGGTGCCCCTCTGCCACAGCTGGGGCCACCCTTTTTTCAGCAACATAAGGCAGAGACATGGGAAATTATGTGGTCGGCTCACACATCATGGCTGCGATCCATTAAGGTGAGCACTGAGCCTTGGTGGCCACCGATATCCATGTCCCGCAGAGAGTTTGTAGCATTAACTAGACTCCGCATAGGGCACACAGCAATATCCCACAACTATTTGCTGGAAGGAACATCTCCTCCCTCTGCCTGTTCCATATGCAATTCCCCAATTTCCCCAACCGCTGAACACGTTCTGGAACATTGCCTGCCTGCAGGCACCTCCAACTTACCGACGGTTGCGTTGTCAAACGAACCAAAACAGGTCGAGGATATACTAAACCATATTAGAGCGGCTAACATATTAAAACACTTCTGATCCTGCACTGATCCATGTGCTGTAATAATCCCGGCAATTACACACAGCACATGGACCATATAAATTTAAGGGGAAAAAAAAAAAAAAAATGACAAAGTTCTTGAATTACTAATAAGACGATTATCTAATTGAGGGCTCTTTCGTAACGCCGCACGCACACTAATTATAACATCTTCACATTACACACATATACAAATGGTCTAATCTCACACGTAAAAACGTAAAATATAAATATACTGTAATCACTGCTAGTATCTTGCGTGCAGGTTCTATTTCTATGCTTCTTCTGCCGGAGTATAATCTGTAAATTCTTCAATACTTGAATAACTAGTTGTTGAATCCTCAACTGAATTGGCTCCTTTTGCTATCTTGTTTTATACCGATTAATTTCTTCCGATTTCTTATATGAATATATCTTTTACTTTAATAAAAGTTATAGTTATTTAATTTTGTAATAAACCGCTCAACCATAACGGATAGGTTGAGTTTAAAAACTGGTTAAAATAAAATTCAAAACAGTAATTCTTTAAAATATAAAATAAAACATATTTTTTGTTTTTAAATTTAAAGTGTTCTCTTTTTAAACTGAAATGTTCTTAATAAAATATATTCTTACTTTAATTTAAAATGTTTTGAATAAAATTCAATTAGCTCATTCAAGGTATAACCCTGACTAGCCAGAAATTATCGAAAATTGTAAGCCAGAAACTTATTTAATTATTCGTATATTTCATGTATACAAATTTATTTATACCGTTGTCAAATGATTGATATTATAATTTCCTGTTATGCCCTGTTATGGCTAAAACGCCATAATATACTCTAGCAGTGTCGTCACGTTTAGCCTAGTGGCTAGAGCGCTTGACTTCCAATCCAGAGGTCTCGGGTTCGATACCGAGCGATAATAAAGTCCATAATTACTAAATTATCTCGCCTCCGTTTCTCGCATAGTCTCCTTCCGTCTTCACTAAATCGCTTTTCTTTGGCTGCATCTCCTTTTTGTCCATTGGATCCTGAAGGTTCCCAGTATATTTGTGATGCGAATCACGTGCTCTTCGAGTGCTCCGGTTTATCTTGCGAGCGTGAGTTACTTTATTATCATCTTTTAAAGCTTGGTCTTCCTGCTCGTTTCAACGCCTCTTATGTTCTTTCCCTACCTATTATCTCTGTTGTTCCTGTCCTAGGGGTGTTCCTTGATTCCATTGTCGACAGAATAAAAATATAATTTCTATTCTATTCCATGTATCTATTCCTTTTCGCTGGGCTAATGCTCTTTGGTAGCAAACCCAAGGAGGGGTAAAAAAAAAAAAAAAAAAAAATATGCTGCGCTAGTTTCATACACAGCAGTATAGAACTCATTTGGGCTGCATCTGTAGCGCGATAACAAGCGACTATAGTCAGTTCCGATTGTAGTCGTGTGTATTAACGTCGCATAGAAATATTCCGCCAGCGAACAGTCGCATCAACGTGAGCAAAAGCCAGTCGTCTTGGCTTCGCCTCGCCATCGATAAGCTTTCACATTTTGATCGGCAACACGGAAACTAGACTACACTCCTGCTTACGTGATTCTCAGTTGCGCGACTATCTACCCTCTAGTTTTCCTCCGAATTAGAAGATAATCTCATACTGGAAATTAGAGTGAGATATAGATGGGATGAGACTAGCAGTACCCGACCACGCATAGGCGTTGCTCAATCTTGTTAAAATGAAAAGAAAAAAAAAAAGCGGAAGCACACGTTTTTATTATGTTCAATTTCACGAATGTTTGTAGGTATAGAATATTTTTTGTTGTTCCATTGTCTTTAAAGATATAGCGATTGTCTGGTTTACTGACTCTAGAGAATTTTCCACGTGAGAAACAATCCGTGTCTTGATCTAAACCGCACAATTTTAAAGACTGACCTTGAGCTTTGTTGATGGTGATTGCAAACGACAATCGAATTTGGAATTGCAATCTCTTAAACTGAAATGATATGTCCGTTGGAATCGAAGGAGCGCGAGGAATCAGGTCATCTTCACTCTTAAATGATCCCCTGTCAAGAATGTTGCTTCTACGATGATATTTCGCAACACGATAATTGGCATACCGATTTTGTGAATTTAAAAATTCTATTGGGATAATTAATCGCTTTAGACGGCCGCGCTTTCAATGTTAGACTGAATAATATTGGTAAGTTCGTAGACATCTTTGTTCTTGGCGGCAAGAGTAACTCATTCGCCAGACAATTGTGATTCTTATAATTGCTTTGGGTATTGGAAAATAGTTTTTCAACCAATTCTTCTTTAGACGTTACTAAGTTTTAGAAGGGAGCGAATGAACTAGCACCTTTCTGTTCCAAATTTACAGCGATTGATGTGAAAATATTTTAGCTGATCGATCAATTTGCAGCTAGACACGCATGTTTGTAGTTAATTTCAACACATTTACGTGTCGTCATAAAGTAGAGCATTTTAGGGAAGAATTTATTTCGTCCGCTGGTGTCGGTCGAGGAATTACAGATAATGTTTGTTTGAAATCTCTTGCTAATAATATTAAGATGTTTTCAGATGTTCTGGCGTTTCCACACAAATCTTACAATGATAAATCAAGAGCCTCGAGCGTTATGCGCCATTCTGCATTCATCTCTAACAATAAGTTTTCTTTTCTACAATACTTTTACCATGCCCGATGTTTTGGAAATGTTGCACGTGCGAGTTTTGATGGATTGCACGTTTAATGGCAATTTCAAAGCGGAATAAGCAGTTCTTCTACCTGATAGCAATGCAGCAGCTACTCCGAACGATGTAAGATTTAAGGCTATGCTATTATGGGATCTAATTGCTGCCGAAGTCAATCTAATTAAGAACGTTTTACCAGTTCCTTCTAATGCATCTAAGAAGATTACTCCAACCCCCATTATTGCCAGTTTGCATTATTTGATCGCGAACGCATTTTTGTTCAAGCGTTAGTTTCATACGACAAAAAATCACCCGTGTCGTAATTTTGTTCATGTTTCAATTCCGCATCGAACGAAGCAGCATAAAATCGATTCGGTGATGGTATTCCTAACTTTGTTTGAAATTTCTGGGCTCAAATCTTCAATCATTATCAACGATTCGTTGTATATTTCTTTTATGAAATCTATGTTTGTATTTGAGTTTTCTTTTCGTATTCGACCAATAATATCTTGAGCCATGTGCGATTTATATTTCTTCCGTAACTATTTTAAGGATGAAAAAGAGCAATCGGTCAATATAATTACACGCAATGCAAGAATTTGATTTATATGTGATCTGTTGCACGTATCATTAATGCATACATCCCAGTGTCAGTCTTTTTCCAATAAATTCAGAGATTAACATGCACTGCGAAAAGTAGCATGTATAACACCGTTCATGGACAATAGCTGTCGAAAAGGACGCTGTTCAGTATGATTAAAGTTTATAGTGCTTCCATACCTAAAGCTAACATGTTCGCTAATGTGTCATGAAAACATTTTTGTGCGCAAAGATGATGGAATACTTATCAAAATCATGCAAAGGTATGAGAGAGTTATCATGTTACTTCTAGGTGTGAAAGCATCTTTAATATAGCGTGTGTTGGTTTTACGTCCAACAGATAGCGCTGTAGTAGGTCAAGGAGAATATTAACTGAAAATCAACCTACTCTAATTATTTCCAAGTATGTAGTGACAGGTAAAAACAGGAATAGAAACGATATAAAACACACATGTATTCAAATGTGACGTTATGTCAAAATTTCGAAACAATCGATGAAGAACTTTTGGAGATTTAAGATTTTTTGTACAATAGTACTTTTACATTTTTATATATATACACATACATACATACATACATACATATATATATATATATATTAATTACAACGTAATTCTTAGGCTACCCCCCATTCGAAAAAATGTCTCAAAGAAATGTCCCAGAAAAATGTCCCGATTCTATGTAACGCAAAATGTCCTAATTTTATGTAACGTTTGTTATATTTTATAGGATTTTTGAAATTGTTATTTAAAAAAATGTCACAATTTTATGTAATGAAATATGTAACGAAAAATGTAACGAAAAAATGTCTTAATTTTATATAACGGAAGTTAAATGTTAGAATAGGACTTTTGTGGTTATGTTATTTTTTTTTTGTGTTGATGCCAGTAAGAATTACGTTGTAAATGTTAATCATTTTATACAAAGTATAGAAGAGAAAGAGACAGAAATGAGAGCAAGAGGGGTCAAGGGGTACAACCTCTTGCGAGGCCAAAATGGCCGAGTTTATATATATATATATATATATATATATATATATATATTAAATATATAGGCAAGAGATTGTAAAGATGAAATGTGATAAAAAATTTAAAGAAAAAAAAAATAAAAAGAAGTTAATATTGACCTTTCTATTCATGAATTTAAAATGTAAATTATATTTAGCATTAATGACATTACCTGTGATAATTCGTAATCATCTCTAGTTTTAATAGACATTTCTGTTGGTCGAATCAAGGTAGCAGCAGCTAAAATTAAATCGTGTTCTGGTTCACTTTTTGCGAATAGAGCTTTCACCCTCAACAAGCCGGCATCTATTAAAAGTCTTTGATAACGTTTACTGTGACGTATTCCATCTTCGGGAGCAACGGACATAAGTAAATCCAGTCTATCATTCCAATTTTTCATCTTGTATAAATCGTCTTTTAACTAAAAAGGGAGAACAATAAAAAGACAGATAGAAATATAAATGTTCGAATCCATTTTCTGTTTTATCACTTTATTAAATAAACATAAAACACATATTACAAAAAATAATAATTGTTATAAAAATATAAAATACAGCTGACATGTTTCCGAGTTACATACTCTATAATCATGGCAATAATAAATAAAGACAATAAAAAAATTGGTAATTGACAAAAGCCTAATTAAGAGATATCCAGTTTCTTTTTTCCTAAAAGCTATATCAATATTGACATTAGGTCTGTATAAAGTTCAAGACGGATGATAAATACTATTGTGAATACGATTTTATGCGATTAATTTAAAACTATGTAAATAAATATGCACGCCTATGAGGGTCAAAGGACGTTGGATGCGCAATATACAAAGGGTGAAACCTTTGGCTAGCCTCTCCGCGCCAACACCTACCTCACCTGCACGTGGTGACCCTTGCACGCTTTGACTAATATGAACGTATGGGTACCCAATCCAATAGTAGTAATATTAGAAATTGCGACTAACGAGGAAGGTGGAAATGGGATTGCAACCCCCATTTTGCCATAGCCCAGTTTAATTGGAACATTTAAAGCAGTCTGACAATAGTTAATATGAACAGATAAAAAAATTCGGAATATGGCAGGATAAATTTTGGAATTCCACACTAAAATTTAAAAAAAAAACACAACCAAGCTCCGGGGCTTACAACTTCGGTTCTAACTTTGAGGAGGAATTTTTCCGAATCACATTTGTATTCACAACTAAGCATCATGGATTATAGTCCGAAGAGAGACACTACCCCAGGTGGTAACCGTTTAAGGGAATCCACCACTACTAGGAGTGTTAGTAGGCAATCATTTTCTGGGGTGCCTACACCTAGATGCATTGGTGAACTCAATTACGGTAAGGAAAAGTTAAAGATTAAGCACAAATATTTTTTTGGAACATTGAATGTTAACTCGTTAGTAAGGACTGGTAAACATAAGGAACTAACGAAAATGATGGATAAGCATAACATACTGATACTAGCGGTACAGGAAACCCGGTATATGGATGAAGAAGTAATGGACCTAGAGGGATACAGAATTTATAAAGGAGTTAAAGCGATAAAAATAGGTAAAAATCTACCGCTATTTGGAACAGCGTTTGTTGTTAGCAAGAAAATTCTGAATTTTATCGAACAATTTTGGAGCCCTTCAGAAAGATTGTGATTACTTTTTATTCGGTGCGCAAATAAAAGGTATACACTGATTAATACGCATGCACTTACGAATATCGACAATAAACGAAAACGTGAGGAAGTAGAAGAGTTCTGGGATATGCTGGAAGAAAATCTTAATAAAATACCAAATCAGAACATTACAATTCTGTTAGGAGATTTTAATGCTCAGTTAGGGAACGAATATAAATATAGATCAGTAATAGGAAAATACCCGGCACACAGAAGAACTAACGGAAACGGAGTTAGGCTGGTAGAAATGTGTCGAAGTTTTGATTTGCAAATAATGTCAACATTCTTCAAGCATAAACCGAGCAAACAAAAAACATGGCGATCACCAGGCAACAGAAGTGAAGAAAAACAGATTGATCATGTAGCAATTAGTAGAAAATCGATAAAAGAAATCATGAACGTTAAAGTCCAAAGAGGAGCAGAATTTGATTCTGACCACTACCTCTCAAAGATCAAAGTAAATTTCATCCCCTTTCGAAATGTTAAAAACAAGTCAAGAACCATTAAATATGACATAAAGAAATTGAAACTTAAGAACGAAATTAGAGAAGAGTACCAAAATAAATTAGTCTTCGAATCCAGGCGGTGGCCTGATATTGCAAATAAGATACAGCAAGCAGCAGGTAGTTCAATTCTAAAGGCGCAGAAACAAAAACATAAGTGGTGGAATGATACATGTGATGAGATATTGGCACAAAGAACAAGTATGTGGAGAAAATGGAACTCTAGCAAAAAAATTGAACATCTAGAACAATTCAGGAGGGCTAGAAAGGAGGCAAATAAGACGTTTAGACGAGCGAAACGTTTTTACGAACAAACACAAATAGAACAAATAGAAGAGGATTTCAAGAAAAATAACGTTAGAGATTTCTACAAAGTGTTCAAATCCTACATTGTAGGATACCAGACGTCTGGTATTTGCTTCGAAGATGGAATGAGATTGGGATTAACAGATAAAGAAAATTGTGACATTCTGGCGAGTTATTTCAAAAGATTGCTGAACTGCGACAAACCAGTTAAAAAATTGTCCAAACGTCAACCAACATATAAGCAACAAGACACCATGCCACCGTCCAAGGATGAGGTGGCAGTACTTATTAAGGGCCTAAAAGACAACAAGGCACCAGGAGAGGATTCAATTATTCCGGAACTTTTCAAGTTAGCCGAGGAAAGAATTGCAGGTGTATTAGCTGAGCTCTTCGAAGAAATTTGGAAGAAACAAGTTATACCAATAGAATGGAAATCCGCACTAATACATCCAATTTACAAAAGAGGCAACAAGAGGGATGTAAACAACTGTAGAGGAATATCCCTGCTTCCTGCAGCTTATAAAATTCTTTCACAAGCAATCCTAAAAAGAGTCGAAAACACCTTAAACGAAAATTTAGGGGAATACCAGGCCGGTTTTAGGAAAGGAAGATCATGCCCGGAACAAATTCTTAATGTGAAGAATATTATTAGGTTTAAATCAATTAGAAATAATGATTATGTAGCCGTATTTATCGATTTCAAGAAGGCATATGATTCAGTTGATAGGAGTACGGTGTTTGACGTTTTAGAAGAATTTGGGTTAGACGATACGTCCAGAAATATAATAAAGCAAACTTTAATCAACACAAGGTGCAGGGTTAAATTTAGAGGAGAAATCTCGGATCCATTTGAGATTGTTACGGGTGTAAGACAAGGAGATAGCTTATCACCAATCCTTTTTAATTGTATTTTGGAAAAAATTATCAGAGAATGGAGAATTCTGATAGATGAAGAGGATAGCAACCATAAATTCAGACTTGGTACTAAGAATAAAGGAATACATATCGACTGTTTGGCGTTCGCAGATGATTTAACTACCTTTGCTAATGATTTAACGTCAGCAACGAATAAGATCAACCAACTAATAAAAGTCTCGGAATGTGTAGGCCTTCAAATATCTGTTGAAAAAACCAAGTACATGACAAATATTAAAAACAGCCCAGACTATTTTAATACATCTGCTGGAAAAATAACGCGAGTTAAAAAGTTCAAATATCTAGGGGAACTTATACAACAAAATGGACTAGAAGAAGAAGCAATGAATAGTAGAATATTTAAATTAGGTCGGGCATATCACTTGGTGAAGAATGTTTACGATAAAAAAGCAATGAGCATAGGAGCAAAACTAAGACATTATGCTACAGTTGTAAAACCAGAAGGGTTATACGCATCAGAAACGTTAAATCTAAATAAGAAAATATTAACAAATCAATTAGAAATAAGGGAACGGAGAATCCTGAGAAAGATTATAGGAGTTAAATGGAATGAGATGGACAGTTCAAATGGGTTTCGAACTATAAACTATATAGCAAAATTGAACCATTGTCCATATCAATAAGGAAAAGAAGATTATTATTTTACGGGCATATTACCAGAATGCAAGAGGACAGGTTAACCATGAGAATTTATGAATTCATGAAAACGAAGAAAATAAGACCTGCATGGTTCAATGAATGTGAAAAGGATATATGGAATTAATGGATGTTACTGAAACACAGATGTGTTTAATAAGGGGAATGGTTTCATAAAACAGTTGCGACGTCAATCTTTAAAATAGAACAGGTTAACCGGAAGAGGTCGCTTTCGATAAGCCGTAAAAATGCCTTGATGGAGGGTCTCAAGAAATACTGGAAAGATGTTAAGGAAGGAAGAAGGAAAAGATGTAAAATGAAAACTTAGTTGTTTAGCGTAGTCCATAGAGGCTGAAATCGAAAAAAAAAAAAAAAAAAAAAATGCACGCCTATTCGATATTTGTAAATAATTTACTACGCGTAAATTAATTCCGTGCCACAAGGCTCTGCTTTAAGCGCAACCTTGTTCATATATTATATCAATGACATAACTGACTGCCTTGCCCCCCCTGTAACGTTGATGACCTGAATATATCCTTATCGTCCAACCAGCCTATAAACGCTCAAAATATCCTCCAAAAATCCATCGAAAATTTACAGAAGTGGTCCAATGATAACGGTCTGACCTTCTCCTTAACAAAAACAATATGTGTTGATTTCCACAGAGGACGCCAAAACCCACTTCCCAGCGTATTCCTGAGTCTAAATGGTTTTCCTATCCCAAATCGTCCATCAGTCAAGTTTCTAGGCCTAATATTCGATAAAAAACTTTCCTGGCGCTCTCACATAGCTGAGCTCAAAACCAAATGCCTAAAATCATTGTCTATCCTGAAATATCTATCAAATTACAAGTACAATATAAACCCAAAACTACTTCTTACAATTTACAGATCGATTATCCTTTCACGAATCAATTACGGGTGCCAGGTGTACTCCTCAGCCGCTAAAAGTGTGCTAAGATCCTTAGATCCTATACATTCTGCTGCCCTCCGGTCTATCCTTTCTGCTCATCCCTCTTCTCCAGTTATAAGTTTGTATGCACTGGCAGGTTGTCCCCCGCTGTCCTACTATAGGAAGTACTATAACTTTAAAGAATTGAGCACCCTCCTTAGTAGTACCAAAACCCCGACAATATCTCCTAATCATGAAAGAGAAAAGCGAAGAGGCAAAGTTAGACGAAGACACAACGTTGTGGGAAGAAAGCAGATCAATAATTTCAGTTGCTAAATTAGTAATAGGTGAAAGAGAAGTCGCAGAATAAGAAACAGGTGCACTTAAATTAACAGGAAGGATTAGAGTCCAGCCATTGGAGTGGGAGGGAAGTTAGTTAGAAGGAAGAGGGGCGAATTGATGCTTAGGTTAAAAGGAATGATCGTTTTCATTAGGTTTGTGGAACATGGGAGATTTAAAAGGAGTGTGACCAGTAGAAACAGGAGAATCGGGAGAAATGATCAATTTGGAGAAGGGAACAAAGGTGCGACTAGCGTATGAAAAAGCCGGAGTAGTAAAAGATTTACTTTTTATACTAGAAGCTTCATGAAACGAAACGTTTTCAAAAGCCATGATCTTCTTAATGTCCTTTTGCCTAGACCACTCGGGGCAATTGCGGTCATTGGAACAGTGTGAGTCGTTGCAGTTTCGGCATAGAGGAGGATTTTGCTGATTAGAACATTCGGAGACGGGATGCTTTAAGGAACAATGGGAACTGCAACAGTTTCTAGCGATGTGACTAAAGAGGAAACATTTGGAGCACTGGGTAGGAGGTTTGATGCTGGGGGATACAGGAAAACGGTTCTTGTAGATTGACACAAAATCGGGAAGAATTGTATTAGAAAAATTGAGTTCGATGGATTTCGTTGGAATTTTATTACCCTCGGAAGTACGAAAGATTCTTCATACGGAGGTTACAGGAACAGTCACGGAATGTTATTTGACGACCATGAAGACAGTAACTTTGAAACTCGCCGGATTATATAATAATCAAAATGTTACTTTATGGAACGTGTATTATATGTTATGTATGTTTACTAGTTAATCTATAAATTCTTGAAAGAATTAACGATTATAGATGTTGAAGGAGAAACTTTGGGTTTATATTACCCTTCGTGTTAGATAAATATTTTGGAACTGGGAGAAGTTTAAGGGCATTTACATCTAATTTCGGCTATATGGTGACGCCAGGATAGTTTGGAATCAAATAATAGCTATAAAAATCTGATTTTTGTTTTAGCCATTAATGGAAAATTTTTATGATCTCAGAGAAACATTGGATGATGATAGACACTCGTTGTGAAAATCAACATATTTTTTAATGGCTTTTATAAAACGTATTGTTTTCAATGAATGTGAGGTACGGGTGAAATCGCAGCAGTTTTAAATCCGCAACACGTTGTAATGGGTAACCTGCGAAATTGTGCATTTTTTCAACTATAATAAAGCTGAATGCAGTCTGTTAGTACACTTGCATCAAGTTTCGTACACGAAGATAATAAATATGCAGCGGTTTAACATAATTCATCTGAGAACGTGTTATGACTCTGTGAACTTAACTTGTGATAAACATCTGAAACCGTCTGAAAGAACAAAACCAAAATTATGATAGTAACAGCTCATTTATATGTAAGAAAGACATGATAAATATTGACCGGTATCAGAACAACGTAGAGTCCTGATTATATTTGATGTATAAAATTGTTTCAGTCAAATTTTAACATACTAAACACACACGAGCCATCTTACTCCTTAGATAACGAACTATTGTAGATCGGCGATATTCGTACACTATAAATTTCTTGTGCTTGATATAATTAAAAATAAACATACATAAATATATACATATATATATATATATATATATTCTGAATTATATTATACGTACCTTACTAGAAACACGAGGCCAGATTAAGCTAATATAATGAAGCAATAACCTAACTTCCAGTTCATCTTCTGATTGTGTTTCATTATAAAATAATAGTTTAGTTATATCTCTAATGAACTCTGGAGAAGAATCGATTAGACAGATTCTTCCTCTGTATCCTGCTTTCTCTAGTAATCTAACCATTTCCAATGCAACGACACCGCCGTACGAATATCCAATTAAGTGGAATGGTTCATCAGGTTTCAAACGACTAAGTATATGCTGGAGAACGACAAATTGACAATAATTACTAACCGATAAAATTATTACGTAGAGTATTTATTTTATTTTTAACATTTTCTATTTGATTTACATTAGAATTGAACCATTAGTCAATATTCTTGAAGGTTTCGTTAAGATCCTCCCATCCCACACACAATATCACCTAATTGGTTTAAATTTGCTTAAAATCTCTGTCAATTTTACGTAACACAAAAACAACTTTATCGAAATCATGTGTAACGTCACGAAATTACAGCTGGCCTATCTTTCCGTCACTTAGTTTCGTTACTCCATAGCTGTTCTATGTACAATTTAGACTCTTATCAATGATAATAATGAATGCTTCCATATGATTATTAAATTCAGTTTTTGATGCCGCATTAGAGCAAATATGGTTAGAGTTTAAAACGTTCATAAGACGATTAGGAAATACCTAGACTCTTTTTTTTTTTTCAATCCGCCCTTTTGAGAAAGACACGTAATATTGATTGTTTAATTTAAATTGCTCTATATTTTCCTAAAGGAAGGGCTTCATATTAAGCTTTGCATGTAATTAAATTGCATCCGCGGTTTTTAATTCGAATTACTTCACAATAATGCTTTTGAAATTTGTAACCATATACATGCCAGGCAGTTAAATAATTTGTTCGTAATTTTTTAACGTTTGAAAAGCTGCAAAAAAAATTATTTAAATATGCAATCAAGTAAATACATAACTCCCCAACAAATAATATAATAACACCCGATGGATGAGTTATTGTTGGTAAAAAGATGGAATGCAAAAGATAAAAATGTATTAAAATATTATTTAAACCCACCGGTAGTATCGATTCCGCCATTTCTTCGATAGTTTCTTTAGGATCTTCGTAATTGTACTGAACGCACAAAACTTTCATTTCTAAATTAGCTGCTAACGGCTCCATTATTGAGGCGTAACCTATATAAATTTACAGCATAAAATACGTATTTAATCGACGTAATTTTAATCACTTAAAGGGAATGATTTTCAGCAACATGAAGCGAGAAAAAGAAATGAGACACGATATTTACCCTCAATGCCCGGAATTACGAATACTGTCGGAGCACTGTCTATTGAAATTTCTTCGGTTGAACCATTATCCAACCTGGAAGGCAGTCGGACTATGGGTATACCAGTGATTGCTTCATCACCAATTGAACATAAAAAGAAATTAGCTTCGACCTCTGGTATAGTATTCTCAGTAACCTTGACTGTAAAACATATATATATATATATTTTTTTTTGTCTTTGAAAACTATTTATTTACTGATATATACAATTCCTGGCGTTCTGTCAGGAGTATAGGATTTACTTTACGATATATATATATATATATATGTATATTACATTTATTCATCACCCTCTCGCTCTTACTATATTGCATATTGATACAAACTGGAATAACTAACCAATCAAAATTCTGAATTATTTTATTTCTTATGAGATTTAATGCTATATTTTAGTTAACTGTGAGAATTAAACATACACGGACGGACTAAATATACCATTAGATTTCCAAAATGTGTTTAGAGGTCAAGCTTCAGGTAGAATAAGCAGAAATTCGAAAGGAACTGATAAATAACATTAACAGTTATTAATATAACAGGAAATAACAGTCTTCCTTTACGTGTGTACATTCGAGTTTTATATGTTATTTACATTTCAATTGGTAAAAAGAATTTAATTTCAAAAAGTAAAGCTACTTTTCCATTACCTAGTCTAGTTGAAGAACAAAATGCTGGTAGTAAAATAGCAAAATTTAAATTTTATATTAATAAATGTGGTGAAATTTCTTGGCTATGCGGATATAAGAATTTATCGAAATTTTTTCGTTAGCATTGTTTATTAGAATAGAATTTTTTTTAAGCAAAGCCTACGAAAAAAATTTAGAAAAATATATTGAAATTATTAAAAGTAATTATGTACATCAGAAGTTAATAGATATAATTTTACTTTTCCACCACTTTAAATATTATTATTTTAGAATGTAATTAATGTAAAAATGCAAAAAATAGATAAAATTCAAGGGAATTGTTGCATTTATTTACAAATAAATGGTGGACAATTACGAATTCATTTAAAAATCCGTATTGCTTTTAGCGGAGAATCTGCGACAATTTTAAACTACTTAATTGAAGCTTGTATTGCGCACCTTCCAGAAATAAATAAAAACAAGTTTCAAAGACAACATTTTTTGCTGTTAATGTTGATGATGATGTTTTAAAAAAATCACAGATTTTTACACTTTTCCGTTACGTTAATAATGCAAGTGGTGGTGTTCAGAAAACGTTTATTGTATTCTAAATGTAAAGGATAATCAAACGGCTGATCGAATTTTAAAATGTACTTTTGACAATTCAGATGAATTTCATTGCAGTAATAAGTTGGTAGCAAAGTTGTGTCGTGATGCATCTGATAGAGCAGGGCAAAACAGTGTAATTACTGTTAAATTAAAGTCGAGAAGTCTACAAGCATTATTTGCAGTATGTTATGCATATAATAATTAAATCTGATTTTATAAAACTAAGTAAAACATATTAAGCAGTGTAAAGTGTTTTTTTTTTTTGTACTGGCTTTAAATACCCTTTGGCCACTAACTAGTCATTAAATTAACCTTTTCAGTAAATCAGTCTATACTATTGAACTCATGATAATAATCATGAGTCCACGCCACTAGGCTATCGCGACGGTTAAATATTATTAATAACGATACTCGTTGTTTTTTAACTTATCAAAAAAAAACTGTACATTCTTGATGAAATTTTGAAAAATTGCTTCTCTTTGGTAGCGCTTATCAGATGGTTGTACAATAATTGTTTTGATGAATAGTTAATAATAATTAATTAATCTAGTGTAAACACGGGCTAACTTGGGGTGTATAAAACTCAATTAAATCCAAATCGCTATCTTTGACCTTACTCAAAACAACATAAATCGGCCCATGTAGCGTGCAAACACGTAAAAGCGAAAATTTTCTGCTGCTCGCGCACCTGTAGCGCATATCCAGAAATTGCGTGTATGTGTCAGTGTGAGAGCTTGCATACTCAAATGTGTGAGTGTGAGTTTGTGAGAGTGAGTGCTGGGTATACCGGCGTGTATGTGTATGTGTAATCCACACGATATATACTTGTTTATAATCTGTATTATTATATTGTATTGTGTTGTATGTATGTAAATAAATTTCCAAAAAAAAAATAATAATAATTATTATTATTATTATTGTTAGCAACTATTACTATTATTCTTATCATTGCCTATTATTGCTGTTACCATTGCTAACGGACTGTGACAGTCTAAAGTCCCCTTGGAGGGTTGGAGACGTAACCGGAGAAAGTGGACTGGATAGTTTCCGTTTAGAGGTGGAATTAACAATCTCCATAAAATTTAAAGAAAGTTCGCTCTTAGGAGGCTTGACACCGATAGAGAAGGCCGCCAGGCGGACCCCTTTGGACACGCTCATCTAACTAGAGAAGGAATGAGAAGGAAAAAAAAAATAGTATATGGCAACAGAAATATAAACTTCTAAATTGACGAGAAACAACTAAAAACGATAAATCAACAGCCGAATAGATAAAAGAAGTAAAAATTAACGATTCTTATCAGTTGCGACGAAATCAACCAGTGGAGCACCGATAAGCAACGCGATATAACGACTTTATCGCAAGATAGCGATTCATATCGTCAGAGGTCTAGAACAAAAATTAATTTGAACAGACTAATAGAAGGAGCGATTATTGTAAAAGGAAAACGTATAAACAATCAACCAACTTTTCATGCGGAATTTTTTGAAAAGGATCACAAAATTTGAGTAAGAATTTTTTTTAAAAGAAAAAAACGAAAGGAAGCATCAACCCCAGCTGTAGATCTAGCTTTTAACACCATTACCTCCGATGCCGATGTGATTAGAAACATGTAGTATGTAAATATAAAGAGATAGAAGAGAACGAAATATCCGCATTAAGGAATGATGATTAATTTATAAAAATGGGTAGGACACGGAAAATACTTAAATAACTAAATAACTGGAATACCAAAAAAAAAAAGAAGAAAAACATGACACATCGTCGGATAATCACTACTACTTCTCGAGAGGTAATTAAATCGGATTTTTTCTATACGCTAGAATTCTTATATTCCTCTCATGTATTACTTTTTATTGATGGGTTCAAAGTGGAGGAAAGTGTAGGCGGTGCGTTTACCTCCTCCTCCTCCTCTCGTCACCATTCCGAATCCTTCAGGCTTCCTTCTCTCTGCTCTATCTTTTGGTAGTTCAGGCCAATGATCCAAATAAATAATATCGAAGTAATTTCGTTCTTTTTGTTTATTTGTTACATGGTTTTCTTAGGTTACCTTCCTTATAACTGTACCAATTCCAGTTATCCAATTACTATTTAAGTTAACCAGCGACAAGTGTATTTTTGCGTAGTAAGTTCATTTGTTTCGATATAGTTTTCCTTGAGATACGCCAGTTGTAAGCCGCTTTTCTATTTAAGACCGCGTTGAAAGTGTTGAAGGGCAACATAAAGATTTTCGACCCAAGCCGTAGTTACTGCATAACGGCAATAATATTCTTAGGAAGTCGCGGCCGAAACGATAGAGGCTCGTCAATTTCATTGTCATTTTTAATTAGAATTTTTAGATCTGTAGTTTATCCACACTTTCCGTAGATTCTTAATCTGTTTTTCTATCCGAATAACCATCATTGAATGGCACTTCATTTGGCGACATTAGGAATAGTAAATAACAATAACTGTACTGAATGTGGTTTGGAGGAGTCCGATCGGGCATGTGGTGTGGCCGTGTGATAGGTGTAATAAGGAAAGAGAAAGGCCGGTGAAAGAGATTTTAAGTAAATTTTACACGTTGCCGATATCTGTATACCAAATTGTAAACGAGCCAGTGTCTCCAGAATATAGGATCCGTTTTATAGGTTTTCCTGAAAACCGCTAATGTCAAAATAGAGGAAGGAACAAGGAAATCTCTCTAAATCTAAGTAGACTGGCCAAATGGCGAAAGTTGGACCAAAAAAAAGGAAAAGAAAAGGCGAGATATTTTATGTCTTTTTTTGTTTTTGAGCGTCGAAAATCCAACCCATCGACAGTGTAATATAATTAATTAACTGATTAACGCTACACAGTAATATTGCGCTGAACTATATAATTAAATAATAGCTGGTATACTGCAGCACTCCCGGTGGCTAAGAGAGAATTGACACTACATGGCAGAGGGATCTGGAAATTTATTATCGAGTTATACAAAATGATTCTTTGCGCCGTGTGCAAATTACGTTCCATGAAAATAATTGAATTATTGTTTTAATCACTGACGAGCAATCGGATAATAGACCGTAATACATATGACGTCAACATAATTATTTCCTAATTGTTTAATAGCAAAAAAAAAAAACTTCGGTAGATTTGATCATTTGATCCTACCTGTATGTCAGCAGGCACGTGTTACGGAAGATATTTTATTGAAATTATTGCCCGTAAAATATTTAAGTATATTTTATTTTCAACCGTGTCTCCATTTTTACTAAGAATTTTAATATTTACATCTGAGATCTGTCGTCAGGTGTTTGTTCGTTAATTTCTATTCTAAATGCGATGACACGAGTGACTTGGCAGTTACTTTTATAAATTCTGTACGTTGCCGATTTTCAATGTTACTTTTTATATTAAATATAACAAAGGCATTTTTAGAAGCAATATCGATTAACCTCTGAAAAAAACATTATGCGCGAAACCGGTTTTTAAACACTTTTCATCGAGAGAATCGACTCCACCTTTATGACAATGATAGAAAGAGATAATTTCTGGTAACACGTTTGTTCTGTCGATTTCCTGAGAGAATGATGCGTGGATGAAATTAGCATCGCGGTTTCACTTCATTTTAGCACATAAGAAATTAAAGTATCTCTTTCGGTAAATCCATATATACACTGTTTCCTACAGGACGAATTTTTTTTGTTTGATGCTAAGGAGGAATTTCACGATTGTTTTTCTTCAAAGTTCTCGTGTAAGTCAGTACTCCTTCTTTTTTCAGTTCCTGCATGAGTTCAACACTGATGGATACCAATTTCCCCGCAATTATTCCAATATTTGTTTCCTATATTGGTTTTGAAACTTTCAAAACCGACTGAGTTGACTTTAAAAATTTAGTTCCCTCGCGTGTAAGGCCATTTCCATTAGAATTCTTACCATGGTAGATATAAGAATTGTATAAATATCCAGTTTTAGAATCTGTTATACACTGAAGTTTTATACCGTATTTTCCTTGTTTCCTTGGCGTATACATCTTACATTTTTTCGTTTTTCCACGGAAGGCGACAAGAATTTCATCGACACAGGTCTATGATGTACGGGCAGAATTACTTTGGCAGTTAGAAACAAAATGGTCCTTCTGAAATACCATAAAGATTATCATGAGTTTTTCTTTCGTGCCAAGATTTGATATCATCAAAACGAAATGACAATAGAGTTACTGTAAACCGTTCTTTTGACAATGCGGCGCAAAATATTTCTCATTCAGTCCTATCAGTTGTAAACATCAGTCATAAGTCTTCATAACTAGATCTGAATGCAGCGGAATACTAGAAAAGCTCTGGATTCGCAACGGCAATACTTTTCAATTCAGCACGATTAGGCTCTTTATATTTCTGTCTGATTTCAGATAATTTTTCACTTGTTCATTTCAGTACAATATCTGTTATTCAATTATTGAAAAATAATTCAAATAATTCTAATGGAGCGACATCAATCGGGAGCACATTACTTTGTTTTGCAACTTTACGTAATATATCGTGACATGGTGTTCGTCTGTTACAACTTGGGCTATTCGCGAACCGTATAAATCGATTTTTCCCATACGAGTATTTTACTCTATATACAGTCGTCGCAAGTAATTGCTAGAGCGCTTGACTTCCGTTATGGAGATCACGGGTTCGATCCGGAGCTACGACGAACTTATTACAAGAATAAATAAATAAATAAAATAATCGCTAATAGTCACGTGGAAGGCAATGGCTAACCACCATGTTCAACATCATATGCGCGCTAGGTCAATACACGGCAGGCCCACGTGGGACTGCACTGGTAGCATCAGTTCCGAATGTAGTCTTGCGTGTGTACACCTGCGTTGCATATAACAATTGCCTAGTACACTATGCCTGTGCCTGTACAACTGAGGTGTACGAATAGGTAGTCGCCGACGCTCAGGAATTCAGTATGGCACTATAAAGAAGAATATGACTCTATATGCAAGTGAAACATCGTCATCATCATCACAATCATCATCATCATCATCATCATTATTTGACAAATCACCACCACCCGACGAATCATCCTTTAGCTAATCATCGATTACAGCATTCATTCTGTAAAACTTTCTTCATCGGAAGAAAATTCTGATGAACTGTCATGATCACTGTAGTCAAAAATAACCTCATTCAAGAGTCATCGCTAAAATAATCAACCTCTTTAGTAGGCAACCATTTTGTTATTGTCTTATTACAATTAGGATTATTTAAATTTACTACTTGTTGACAAGGCTATCTGATAGTGCTTGGTTGATTAGCATCCATCATTAAAACGGTGCAAAAAATATACAACTATACACTAAAAAGTTTTCATAAAATAAAATTATACAACAAGTTCAAAAATTTAAAAAGTTACCTACATATATACTGTGGTTAATCTATAGGACTACATAAATATATATTTTTAAACAAGACGAACGCGAAACACACATCTAGTTTATAAATCGCTAATCACTAATTGAAGAAAAGGTACTCAATGATTGACACCTATACAAGCAAAAATAACGGGAATATAACGTTAACATTTTTCACATGTGGTCCCACAGACTAACGTCAGTACTTAAGGGTTAAATAATTAATGGCTTGCAAGTAATTTATTGTATAAAAGTGCTTATAAATGTATTTATTATGAATAGGTTTTAATATTAGAGCCCACATCTTTTGAAGAACGGCTCCGTAATCGTAGTTTGTAACTGTAATGATAATAACGGAATCAGTTATATATACATTTCCTTCATCAATATTATTTTTTGCAATTTTATTAAAAAGGATAAACAGCACGCCGTAACGAAACCACGCGATATATGTCACATTTGATTAAGAGTAAAAGTTTACCGTTTGTTTAATTGAGAAATTAAAAATCTTCTGATAAACGACGAATTGCCGAAGAATAACTATTAGTTTTCTGTACCATTGTTCATGAAAAAGGATCAGAAACGCTATAATATTTCTTTAAATGCGGAAACGAAAAAAGATAAATAAAAACTGTTTAGACGTTTCCCATGTGAAAGAAGCGCCATTCTTGCATCCAACTCAGTGGTCACGTACGCGAACGTTGCTGTACAAAACCACCTAGACAAGCTGGCTGAATGGGCACAGAGCTGGCGCATAATGTTTAACCCCAACAAGTGTCAACACGTCGTGTTTACAAACAGGAAAATTAGCTGTCCAGCGGTGAAAATTGGCAACGCTCAAATTCCCCAAACCAACTCGGTACGGTATCTCGGTATGTACCCGGACAGGAGACTTACCTGGCGAATACACGTGGCACAAATCAGAAGAGCCATTGCTGCTCGCGCGGGAAGTCGCTACATCCGCTTTTGGGACGGAAGTCTGCTCTCAACTTAACTACCAAACGAATCATTTACCTTGCTGCAATCGCTCCCATTTGGCGCTATGGAATTGAATTGTATGGAAGTACTTGTAAAAGCAACCTTCGAAGAATTCAACAGCAGCAGTCCAGGATACTCCGCACTATCACGTCTGCTCCACCTTACGTGTCCAATTTGACGTTACATAATGACCTCATATGTCAGTGATGCACACATTGCACAGTACAAAAGATTGTTTGACAAATTCGAGTGTAGCAGCAATCCTGTCATCCGTAGGATGCATACGGACAGTCTTCCAGATAATCCTCCAAGGCGTCTTAGAAGGAAATGGTGTCGGGATGCTATCCCGATCACTTAATTCCTCACGTTAATTTACTTGCATAATAACATGTACTTATTCTTAATCACGGCACGCGTTCATTCCTATAATTGATCCTCTGAACATTCTTATCTTATTGTGTTACTCCTTTTCCCTTCTCACAACCTAATGTCTCGCTGGAGTCATTAGATTTTATTATTATTAGTTCCTCTTCCTACAATATCGCCGTTGTTTGCAGCAAGTTGTGCTGGTATGACGTATAAAAAAAATAATAAAAAAAAAAAAGAAGTGTTTTCCATGAAAATAAAAATTCGACATTTCGCCCAAATAATCTTGCAAAATTGCCCTTGTAATCATTCTTCCAATAATTTCGGAATAAAGAGTAAAACAACAATTGTCCTTGCAAATTAATGACGACTGAAAAACGAACTTGTAAAACAATTCCTACATGTATCAGTTTACTCAGAAAATTCGAAAGTTTTGCAAACAACCTGACTTTTTTCGGTTTCCCCGATTTTTACAGCTTTTTCCTTTAACTTAAAAAACAGTGGACAGAAAAAAAACAAAAAACAATATAATTTCCAAAAATATTTCGCAATATGTTTTTTAGAATACACTGACTAAAGAATAAAAATATACATTTGTTGACGGGCATGATAATGTGATCTGTCATTCTATAATTCTCGCATAACTATCTTATAAGCAAATAACGCGGACCAGATCTCAAGTCGCAAAATGTAATGTTTACTTTTTATCGATTACTAGAAAAATCTAAACAGATTTTTATTAACTGCGTGGAGTAAATGTGTACATTCAATAATTTTTAATACTTTCGAGTAATTACACAGACAGGTTAAAAATTTATTCCGATTAAGTAAGTCGCTTATTTACTTTAATGTCGACTCCGAACGGGTTCATATGGTCTGTTTTAAGAAGTAGCGCTGACCGATGAAACGATGAACCCTCGCGTAAAATTAGCGATTAGGTGACCAAGTCAGTGAAATATTAACAACTTTTTTTTTTTTTTTTTTTTTTTTTCAATTCGAATGTAGAATTGTTAGATACTAATTTAAGTTTGTATAATTTAATATTTAGCAATAAAAACTAAAAATAATCTACAAGAAGTACTCCATAATTTAAAAAATTGCCGAACCTTTACTCGGATCTTTCGACTCATTTTCAGCCGCGGCCGCGATTTCGTATAGTTTGGCGAATGTCAAACTGCGAATATCTTGCGGAGTTAAAAATACTTCAAACTCCCTTTCGAGAGACTGTTTAATTTCCACCGCCATCATCGAATCCATGCCGAGTTCGGCTAATGTCGAATGCAAGCTGATCGTCTTCAGATCTCTTAAGCCTATTATATTATAACGGGCACACATTATAATAATGGATTACATTGTTTCTGACTTTGATCCGATTAGAGTGATTAGTAATTTTCATTTTTTTGTAAAATAATTTACCTAATATGTTTACGACGGTATCTACGGCGGTACTACCTCCACTGCCTGCAGAACGTTTCTCAGCAACAACCATACTGCTGACAATAGCATTAGGCTGTTTCAGTAAATAATCCATCCCTTCTAAGCACGATGAAATTCGCTGCTGCAGAGTTCCACCTGCAATGAAATGTAGTAACGTGTATATATATATATCTATACCTCAATCGCACATTCTCAAAAAAAAAAAAAAAAATAATGACCAGTTTGAACACTCAAAACTTAATATTCGCAAAGCGCAAAAATTTTAAATACATGTACATGCTTGCTACATTAAAATCTTTATTAAAATGTGGTCTAGCCGGTTAAAAAGGTGGTCAAAGTGCCTTTGAACCAAATTTTATAAAAAAATATATATACATCTGAGGCATGAAAAAAGTAGTTGATGCTGAAAGATTCGGACCCCTAGTCCTGCAACGGGCTGCTATGGTCACTATTTTGTGATTTTCGTATTTTTACGATATCTCTGCCGTTTTTCGATCGATTTTTAAAATTCTCATTGAAGATTAAAGATAATGGAAAGTTCTATAACGGCGAATTTTTCAGATTTTTAGATGCTAAATTCGAATTTTTAGAAACGTTCAAAATTTTTGAAATGTCATAAAAATTTTTTAAAAAATTCAGTAACGACGAAAAAAATATATAACATGTGTTTTAGTGCAAACTAGTGTTTTTCAAAGTGTGGGGGGCCCTGTTCTCACATAAATAGAACTATTTTAGATGTATTTCTGTACACATTTTCAGTAAACCGGTCATTTATATTGTAAGAAAACACAGTGTCATTTAATGCTCTTTCCCGTTTTTAAAAACCAACTTCTAGCCTCGAACAAATCGCTTAAAAAGAAAATTACTTTTTTCGCCATATCGAATTTTATCCCTATATAACCCGTAGAATAGTATGCCCAGCATTCGCGAAACAATTTACATAAAAGGTTTACTAAAGTGATATGATTCGTGAAATTTTTTACATTTTTTCCAAGGATAGGACGTTTTCAAAAGGAAAATATTACGCCTATCATCATTTCGAACGCTTAAAATGAATTAGCAAACTGATTGACCAGTACCTATAGCCATATCCACATTATCCTCAGCCATCTCGGCGACTAGACCGACTTCACCTACAGCGCCCCATTCAATTGCGGTTGCCGGTAAACCGTCCGCTTTACGAGTTTCGCAAATTCTTTCCATAACCGAATTCGACATGGCGTAATTCGTCTGACCCGCATTGCCGCGACCGCAACTTACGCTGGAAAACACGACAAATTGTTCTAGCTGCGGACACATGACCCTCGATAGTTCGTCTAAGTAAGACGTAGCAACTGATTTGGGTCCAGCCGACACGGCGAACGATTCTTCTGTTTGGTTTTCAAATGTCGCATCTTGCAAAACCTTTATCGGATATATAAATAAATGTCTGTTATATAATTTCAACGTAATGTGACAGTGGAAGAAAAATTAGTGCATGCAGATATGGGGTCGTATCGTTTCGGCCTCAACGATTTAGCTTCAACGATTTTATTGCTTCAATGATTCGGCCCTAACACGTTTCGGTCTAAATCATTTTTTGGCCTCGTTACGTTTCGGCCGCAGCGCAATTCGGCCTCATTACGTCTCCAAGTAGACCTAGTTTAGTGTTAGTGAGTTTTAAATGTTTTTTTCTTCAGTTAATATCAAATTTAAGGCATAAAATAATCATTGAATTAAAAAATACATGCACACAAAATTAGGAATTAATTTGCTTAGTGAAACAGGGAACTTCCCCCCACAAGCACTGCAGCTTCATTACGACAGCAGCAGCAGCAGCAAGAAACGGCTTACGTTTCTGACAGTTTCAATTCCTCACCCGATGACAATGATCCCACTTGGATTACCACTACACGTCGCATACGAGCGAGCTCATCTAAACGTACGAAAGCGTCGGCACCGCTCATCCGTACTTCAAACCGGTTGTTCACTGCAGCCCAACCAAGATACTATCGTCTCGTCGCTGTTTTCTTTCAAGGCAGACACTAGCAACAACAGCAGAGGTGAATACCCTCCGATTACAATCTTCCATCGTAACAAATCAATTGATGCTAAAACACATTAATTTCTAATCAAAACGCGCTTATTAAAACTAACTTTAATATTAAGTACATCCGCGATCGAACCTTAATATATTCGTTAACAGTTCGGAAAGTTCCGATGACGTTATTAATTGCCTTAAAACCCAGAATGTTCCATTTTTTACACACTTACCTCGCGATCGTAACCCGTTAAAATTAGTTTTAAAAGGATTGGCTCCCGCTAATGTAGTCAAGCAGATATGTTGAATTTGAGCTAAAAGTTCTCGTTCAATCTGTTATTTCCATTAAGCGATTCACAAAAAAAATAAACGCAACGAAAACAGTCGCTTTGCATAATATTTTTTTGGATCTTCTCCACCGGCAACAAAGAGACTGGCGAAATTATCGAAATAAAAAGTTTAGCTCGCTGTCTAATTACATGGGAAAAATATTCTCGTAAAAATACTTGTAATTCAACGTTACAAATGTCACATGTTTGGCCATGTCTCGCACAACTGTAACTTGCCTGAAGTTAGGTGCAGCCTTGCACACCACCGTAATGGCCTTTGTAACAATTCCGATACACTGAAATGCGCTAACTGCGAAAGGAATCATGCTGCTAACGTTATTCCAGCACTTAATAATAAGGTCTAAAATTAATAAAAACCCCGGGAATTACACCGCAGATTCTTCTTCAATGCACAATACTACCTTTCCACAACGCAATGTTAGGAAGCAGTATAACACTTGTGCGCAAGCAGTCAGCTCCTCGTCTGCTACATCCTCGCAGTTCCCAAGTAACTTAAATGCGGATGGTTCGGATCTCGCTTCTTTCTTAAACTTTCTTAAGAACTTCGATCTAGGCAAAATTCTCAATATTATTAAAGTTTCTATTCATAAAATTAGGCTAAATAATACTTTAGACTTAAACTTCAAAGTTATAATTATATTAGAAACTATTTTTAGTTACTATATATAAACCTCCAAATAATAACAGAGGCTTCTCAAATGATGTCACATCTCTTATGTGTAGTAGTAGTAAAGTAATCTTGCTAGGTGATCTAAATGCTAAAAACAAAATTTGGAACTGCTTCAGCAATAATTATGCTGGCAGTACACTTCATAAGCTATCAGCACGAAACAATTTTCGTATTTTAGCTCCCCGCGGCGAACCTACTTATTTTCCTACGATCTCAGGCAACAAACATAGTGTAATAGATCTTGTAGTGGTCAAGAATATATATAACTTCTCCCATTTCCATTAGTCAATTATTGACCACAATCCGATAGTTTGTTCTCTTACAGTTATTGATGCCATACTCTCAAAGCGCACTTACTATAACTACAAACAAGCCAAATATGGGATATTTCTTTAAGCATCACATATCGGCAACCTTAGATTCAAATAGCACAACGCTAAACAGTATTTCAGAAATAGATTTCCGACTGGCTAATTTAACCGGAATAATCAACATTGCTCTGGAATTGACAGTCTCTATAGAGAAATGTACTTCCTTTCCGCTATATTCTGTGCCATTGTGCATAACTCAAATCATAAAAATAAAGAATTATATCAGAAGACAATATATTTCACATCGTTTTACAGCACGCGGTTAATCATTAAAAAAATTCCTCAACTTCCTTATGTTCGCTTACTTCTGGTCAAAAATAAAAATGAGGTCTTTAACTGTAAGTTATCCAACCTTACCACTAAAGACAATAGCCTCTGGAAAGTTTATAAGAGTTTTAACGGTAATGCTTCGTCACTCCCTCCACTTCTTGACCCGAGCACTGACTCGTACGCGTACTCTGATTTTGCAAAAGCGGAATTGCTAGCTACCCATTACTTTCAAATTCACTCATGTAATACAGATGTGTTACCCAAACACAACACTTCCCAAGTTCACTCTACTCTTCCACGTCTACTTCAAGTCACATTCTGCACCGCATATATTTAAGGCTGTTACTTCAGCCGAGATATATCGCATCCTAAAATCTCTTAGGCTTCAACAATCCACTGGCAATGATAATATTCCTAATACAGCCCTAAAAAATCTTCCATTGACTGCCCTAACTGAACTAACTTCTTCAATAAACGCTATGTTCAAATTTGGCTATTATCCGCAACAATGGAAATCTTCCAAAGTCATCGCGCTTCCTAAGCCTGGGAAAGATTCTTCGCGCATTGACAACATTCCATCTTATTAGCCTTCTTAGCAATTTAGGCAAAGTAGTAGAAAAAATTATACTAAAACATCTCATGCTACACTCTGATAGCTCAAATATCATTCTTCCGGAGCAGTTCGGGTTCAAACTTAAGCACTTTACAGTGCAGAAAATTGTTAGAATCGAGGAATTCATAACCCACAATTTTAATTGTAATAAACACGCAGGCGTTATATTACCAGACTTAGTCAAAGCATTTGACACTACTTGGCATGATGGCATAATCTTCAAAATGATCAAGACCAAATTTCCGGTTTACAGCTCACACAGGCTGAACGCGGTCGCCAACAAGCTCCAGCTTGGGATTGACTGCGTCTTTTACATTTTTTAAAAATAGCGCATCTCTATTAATCCGGCTAAATCTGAGGCGATTCTATTTTCTCGTAGGTACCCATTGACCCCTAAGAAAGTGAGCATACAAGGTACCAACATTCCTTGGTCTGATCAAGTTCGCTACCTCGGCGTGATTTTAGACAAAAGGCTAACCTTCATTAAACATATCGATCACGCTATCGTTAAAACCAATCGCGCTATTTGCGAAATTTACCCAATGTTCCAACGTAGATCATTTTTAAATATTCGTAACAAATTAATTCTATATAAGGCACTTATTAGGCCAGTCTTAACCTACGCATTGCCTGCGTGGTACTCAATTTCTAACGCCCGTTATAAACAGCTCCCACAAAACAGATATGTCTTAGATGAATATTAAACGCATCCCGCTACACGAGGATTTCAGCTATGCATAATGTCCTCAAATTTGACATATCTTCGTACTTATGTACTTTCTTCGGCAGAGAAACTTTTCGAAAATCGCTTGACTCACAGTAATCCTCTTATTAATCTCCTATCGGGGGAATTACGATTCCAGGCAGCTACAATTTATGTACTCTAAATATAAGCATAGCCGGTTAAAACATACCTCTAATCTTTACATACTATACCATCTCCCTTTTTTTTTCTTTTTTGCTCGTAATCTTGCTCCTCATTTGTATTATCTGAATCTTTATTCCTTAACCAGTTTTACTTTTTACTTATTCATTGTATTTGCTCGTAGGTTTTTTTTCACTTTTTCCTACAACGACGTTTTCCTACATTCTAGTTTGTATTTTTATATTTGTATTTTCCACCTTGTGTCGTGCGGTAAGACGATTCGTCGGTACGCTAATTCTGACTGTAATGCTAATGTTATGTTATGTCGTAATTTTGCACAAATATATTTTTTATTTCTTTCTTCTCATTCATTTAACGCAAACCACCTTTTTCAGACTAGGAGTAAATATTCTATTATCTTTGGCACGTTGTAACACAAAACATAGAATTGTTAATGGTTTCGTTTATTATCTATAAGCAGTAATGTAATCGCAATCCTAATCAACAACACTACTATTTCATGTTATCTGTAAGTATTAAAAGTTAATCTAAGAGAACGAAATATTTTTTGATTTTACCACAGCTAAATTGAATATACCGGCAACCGGACCCAAGGCGCTGGCAGTTTCCAATAATTTTTCGATGCCTTTCTTATTAGTTATATCATCTAACGAGATTATTACTTTTACACCGTAGGAACGCCAAATTCTAATTCTCATAGATTGATATCCGGTTCGAATACCACTCCTCGAAGTTAGTACTAAATATCGAGCTCCTCTTAGCACTAACCAATCGGCCAGTTCTAAACCAAAGCCGCCTAAACCGCCTAAAAAAATACCAATACTGATTACTACGTCACGAAAATTCATTTATTTGGAAGGAAATCTCTATAATGACAAAGGCATCATTTTTACGTCATTCTTTTCTAAATATATTAAACGGTTTAACTTCTTCGATTTTTATATATTATATCTAGGGTTTTTTTGTTGTTTTTCCGACAAATAATTTAACCAAAATCTAAACTCCCGGACACACGAAAACTTTTAAAAACTCTTAATTAAGTGAATTAATTATTTAATTTTCTTTGTTTCATTTGTTTAATAGTTTCCATTTAAAATAACGTGCAAAATATTCGCACAGGCACAGTTAGTAATTAATAAAATAAGAAATAAAATTCAAAAAAATAATTAAAAGATCAAAGTAACTTTATGAATAAAACTAAGTAAAATTGTTGAATATAGTTAGTTAGATAACATAATAGTCAAGTAACAGAAATTAAAAATTGAAATGTATTGAATTTTTTACCTATATATATATATATATATATATATAAACTCGGCCATTTTGGCCTCGCAAGGGGCTGTTGACCCCTCTTGATTTCATTTCTATCTCTTTCTCTTCTATACTTTGTATAAAATGATCAAAATTTACAACGTAATTCTTACTGGCATCAACACACACAAAAAATAACATAACCACAAAAATCCTATTCTAACATTTAACTTCCGTTATATAAAATTAAGACATTTTTTCGTTACATTTTTCGTTACATATTTCATGACATAAAATTGTGACATTTTTTAAATAACAATAACAAAAATCCTACAAAATATAACAAACGTTACATAAAATTGGGACATTTTTTGGGACATTTTTTTGGGACATTTTTTCGAATGGGGGGTAGCCTAAGAATTACGTTGTAATTAATATATATAATTATTATTGCGTCTTTGCTATATTACGGTAGAGGAGGAAATTTGCAAAATTGTGATGTTGCAGAATAGAAAGTATACGTGACAAAACCGCGGATTATTGAAATTATGGCAATAACTGGTATGTATGCGCTTTCTTTCATATGTGCCATTTACGTTTTAGCAATCCACAATTAATAAAAAAAAAAACAATGCATCGCAAAAGTATTTATTACTTTGCTTCGGTTTATGAAAATTGTGATAAGTGTAACCGAAAAGTTAGGGTACGATGTGAAGTGTTTAAAAATATTTTATTATGCCTTGCGAATGACTTCATTAGATTAAATAAATTTTAGCATTAAAATCACAGCTTTTGATTTTAAAACTATTATGTTCAAAGGTAATGAGAACGTATCATGGTAGGAAAGTAATTTCATAACGTTCAACAGTCGATCTAATTTATGTTGCGTCTTTACTAATAGAACCCGGTAGAGGAAAGGCACATACCGATCTTCTGGCGACTGTCTTAGGAACTAAGAGGAATTCTCGGGTAATGCGAGCAAAACAATGCCCGGTTGGCGTGACAAGAGACTAAGTGAGGCCGGAATTCGTCTAGGCTAATGTAGTAATTGATAAACTTTTAATCGGAATCTAGTCTTCGTTCGTCTGGTCCGTCAATGTGTAATTTTGACGCCGTTAAAATATGCAAATAAAAAACTGAATAAAAAAATGGAAAAAGAAATTTAACCGTCTTTCGCAAATCAATTGTAAAAGAAGAGAAAAAAGGAAACGATGACGCCGAGTACCGGAGTTGGCCGAACATTTCGAGAGGAAGTGACTGGAATCGAACTCTTCGGACACAGTCGCAGGCGCGCGATTCGTACTTCGTGTAGTGGGAGCAGAACAGTCCAGAGGTATTCAATATTCATCTAATTATTATATATAAATGTGCGATATAATTGAGTCGTTGATTGTTGATTGCGTGTTTTGAGTTTTGTAGTTATCGTCGTAACTCACGTTTTTTTGTGCATCTGCATTCTCTAGTTACTCCATTATAGGGAAAATTGAATTACTTAAAAAAATAACACAATTTATTCGCATAATAGGTTTTGTTTTGTGCAGAGCAAGTGTGTAGTGAGAATCTGGGAAGGTGGTTACCATTTTGTCGAGTGTGATCCCGGGAAGGTAGTGGCTACACCCTTAACTCTATTACGTTAACGGATAAGAAATAAAAACAAAAAAAAATAAATAGAAATAAAAACCTTTTCTACTTTATTCTGGAATTCTCTCAGATCAAATCTTTGAACTATTTTATCACAGATCTATCTAATAGATTATTTATCGCAAAACTAGATATCCCATCTGGATGGGTACATGATAAATTGACGACCATCGTTTCATTGAACAACTCTATGATAAAAAACCAATAGAATGTGCATCGGTAATAAAAGATGAAGCAGATACAGGGGAACATACGAAAAGGTATCAAACACGTTAAAAAAAAAAGTGTGGTAGGTTGGCTAAATGTTCTAATTCACCAACGTACAGCGTGAACAAATAAGTTACACACTATACAAGTGTTTTTGATGTATATGGCTAAATTTGCTTTATTCACCGTTCGAAGACAAAGGAAAGGGTAGTGTAAATGTATACCATTCGACATATGTTCTTGTGGTGTATATTTAATTTTTGTGTTTTACAGTCTTTTTTTTTTTCTTCTTTCTGTTTTAATCATATCGAATATTTTGAAATTTCAGAAGCTTTAATTATTTTGTATTGGCATCTGATAAAAAGTATTTTTACTGATATATTTATTTCAACTTGTCGATAGATTTAAAGGTTTTGAAAGCACATATTTTTGCTCTAAAGTGCACCGTAACCGTAAATTTATAGAGAAAGTTGATTTGAAATCAGGCAGCAGCCAATGAAAAAATTCTGGGCATCCAGAAAAAAAAAACAATAATAAAAAAAATAAAGCTTCATTTGGCTTGATCTGTTTTTTTGTTTATTAAATTTTATATGAAATGATTGTGTTCCACAAATATTTACATACAAGGATTCATTTATACCGGCAATCACAAAGGTCATTTAAAACAAGATTTTAAAATTCATACATACCGCATATGATGTAACTCTTCTTACTATGACATAAATAGCGAGGAACAGCATCAAATTGTTTTACTTCCGACGGTGCATACTTATCTTCCTCTTCATCGCGTATTTTTAAAACAACTTTACCAATATGTTTTCCAGCAGCCATGTACCTATATTTAATTTTTTTTATGTAATATTTTTTTTTTTTTGGGAGGGGGATCGCAGTCGAGGGCATTACCCAACATTAGGTTATGTTAGTGTGAGAGAGAGAGGGAGAGACGAATTAGAATTGAATATCACTGAAGATAGAAGCAATAAAGGACGCTATAATAGGACTGATTGCCAGGGATGGAAAAGAAAGAGTAAACAAAGCACTGGTATGTAGTAGGGAAACCGAGTTTCAGGAGTTGTCAGTTGAAGTGGGAGTGTTCTATAGATATAGATGCACATTCGAAGAAGATGTGATTCGTGTCGCAGAGTAAATCAGAATCATTCGAATGAAAGGAACAAAAGAGAGAAGAGGACATTGAAAAGCGAAAAGAGGATGCCGGAAGTTGACTATGATCTAGGCGAAGCCTGCAAATAGAAGAGATAAGAAAGATCGAGAGATGCGGGAAATCACAGTACCAAGGGTATGGAGGAAGGTAGGTTTGGATACTAAGATAAAAGGATTCAGGATTCAAGAATAACAGGGAATAAATATCGTGTCATCGCCTACGATGGCAATTCCTGGAAGAAACGTTAAAATTACAAGAAGAAAATTTGGATAGAAATTGACCCGTCTGAACGGCAGATCCAGCTAATGAATTAACCCGATTCATTGCTCTCAATACCAACATGACTGGGGAAACATAAGAAATCGATTTGAATGGAACGAACGCTATAGAATCTAGTGACAAGGGAACGAATCAGGAGAATTATGAAATCTGAGGAATGACGAGGAAGAGGAGAAGTGATAGACAGTAGAACACCTTTAGAATCTGAGACTATCAGAAATTTATTAGAGCCGTTGGTGGAAGTAATGTATTGGATAGCACAAATGATAGCTGAGGACTCCGCGGCAAATATGGAACAAAAGGAAGACAGTTTAGAAGATTTAAAATAGTTGAGTGATGGGATCAAAAAGTTAGCTCCCGTGCCGTCCGCTGTTCTCGAGCCATCAGTAAAGATAACAGTGTGGAAAGGAAATAAGAATTGCATGACATGTTTATATTTCTGTCGGACTACATGAGCCGGCAGGTTCTTGTGAAATTCGGAAAGGATGCAGGAAACTGGAATAATTAAGCGTGAAATAAGGGAGTTTGTTATAAGAGAAAACGTAAGGAGTGAATTGATTAAGCCGTTTGGATATATGAGAAAGAATACGGACTTTCCTAGGAGAGAAGCGCCAGTTGTGTACGCCAAATAAATTTAAATTAAACGGAGTTAAAAAATAAAATATTACTTCTATGAATAACTTGAAAGTTAAAAATAACTGGGTAAACATAATGTCAATAAATATTAGGTCACTGAGGAAAAATTATAACACGTTACAGAAAATAATAAACAAAAAGTATCCCGACGTTTTTTTTTTTAATCCCCCTTTGGGCATATCAACAAAGGATCTTCGCCCAGAAACGAAATGAGGGGAAGGATCAGTTAAATGTAAATTCGGTCAGCTATTGATAAGATAAAGGAACTGAGGATAGGAACAACTAAGATCTACGGAAACGATAAGATATACGAGACACAAGAAGGAGTAGGGAGTTTGAGTGACAGCAGATTGGAGTACAAAAAATTGTGTTCGTTCACGAGGGATGGACATTCAAAGAGGATATGGTCAGGATCACAGACGGCTTCGTCGTCAAAGTGAAGAGGATAATTAGGGGAAAGAGTGCGAGATGAAAACGAAAACGTGAGGAAGAAAGAAGAGTATGATGAAGACGTAAACGGATAATAGGGACAATAACGGAGCGGCGAAGCGAAGGAAAACCGTCAAAGCTGCGTATTGAGATTAGGTTGGACGGAAAAATAAAAGGAAGATTGATTAGAAAAGGAAGAAACGTAAAAATCTGATCAAAATGTAACATGAAACTTTTTGCACAATGGGAGTAAATTAGAAGCTGGAATTTTAGTGAAATAAAAGCGGGAGGATACAGCAATCTGAGCCAAGGAATCTACCGTTTCGTTACCCTCTATCGCCATATGATTGGGGACCCAGAGCATTTCAATGCGGATAGCGTGAAGTGAGAAGAGAGTGTGAATGAGAAAGCGAATACGGAGGATGTAAAGGTCAGAGGAGTGAGAGGGGAAATGAGAGGAAATAGCTTTAAAAGCAAACATGGAGTCGGAGATAATTAAATACTTGGAAGAAGAACGATGTGAGGAAATATGAATTATGGAGCGTAGAATGGCCATTAACTCGGCCGTAAAGATAGTACAAAAGGAAGGGAGACGAAAAGATTCAGAGAAATTAATGCTCGGAATGATGAAAGAAGCTCCAACTCCATTAGGCCCCTTCGAACCATCCGTAAAAATAGCCATGTGGGAAGGAAAACGAGATTCGATATAACTATGGAATTCCTGTATAACTGTTGGATAGGAAAGAGATTTGGAGGAAAAAGGAAAGTAGAATACATTGGGAGGATTGGAGAGATCTGCAAAATTGAAAGAAAAGTAAGGGAGATTGTTATAAGAAATTGTGCAGGATAAAAAGGAATTCAGCCGCAAAACAATGTGGGCTAGAATAGGAATTTTCTTGGTAGTAAAACGTCAGTTTTGCAGAATGGAAAGATATGAAGGAATAAGTTTTGAGGATGATAACGGTAAGCGTAGCGATAACCTAAATAGGATCTGCGGATGAAAAGGGGAGGCAAGTTAGACTCAGCGAGAACTGCTGGTACTCGAGAAGATCTAAGAACACCAAGGCAAAGACGAATACAAGAATTTTGAATTATATACAGCTTGGAAAGAAGTAATTTTGAGGCAGAGCCGTAGATAAAGGAACAGTAGTCGAATTTGGAACGGATAATCGAATTGTACAAGGAAATAAGGGGAAAAGGATTGCCTCCCCACTTTGTTGGGGAAAGAGCTTTCAGTAGGTTCAGTCTTTTAAGGGCAGAAGAGGAAAGGGAATTAATATGTTCATAAAAGGACAGAGGACTGTTGAGGAATACACCGAGATAGCAGAAGCAATCCCTACGAGGGATAAGATTGGAGTTTAAGGATACAGAGACTAAAGCGGGATTAAACGGACGAAGAGAAAAGACAATACAAGATTAATATTTTTTTATACTCTACAACATATCAAAATGTCATCAAAATCTGCGTCCGACAACTCGTGTACTTTCCTTGTAAGTATGTAATATTTATTTATTAAACAAATATACTCATGTGTATTTATTTTGGGAACCCGCCGCAATAAATAGAAAAAAAAAAAGAATAAAAAACTTATTCCTGAAAAGTAAGACGGCTGTTAAGAAAGATGCCTAGGTAGTAGAAGGATGAAATAAGATGGATATCACGGCTATTTATGAACACGATATTGAAGATGGATTATGAGGACGCAAAGTAAAAACTACACATGAAGACTTTGCCGAAGAGATGGAAAGATTAATATTGGAAAGGGCAGCTTCTAAAAAATCAGAGAGCCGTTAAGGTCAACATTAGCTTCTGAAATGGACTTAGAAGTGGAATATAGAACGATATCCTTTTTTAAAGTATAGGGAAGATTAATTAAGAGGAAGGCGAGCTGTGCTGGAGATATAAATATAAAAAAGGGTAGGGCTAAGGCAGGATCCTTGCGGTAGACCCTGAAATACTTTCCGTGAAGTGGAGTAGCCAGGAGTCGATAGGTGCACGGTTCTATTTTGGAAAAGATTAACAATAAGTGAGGTAAACTGGTGAGAAATGTTAATGGAGAGCATCCTGTCCTGCAGCGTAGAACGGTGTACGTTATTGAACGTATTGGATACACCAACAAAGGAGGCAATAGTATAATTTTTGTTTATGAAAGATTTATAGATATCAGCAAGGAGAAGACTAATGGAATCAAGCGACCCAACCCCGAACGAAAGCCAAACATATTATTAAGAAGCAGGTTGTTGCGCTCCAGCCCTCAAAGAGTTTCTTTAAATAAGGGACAAGGGAAATGGCCCAGAAGACAGAAAAATTCCTCTTGGGAATAGGAATAATGATAAAGGAATTCCAGGCTGCTGGGACATAACCTGAATACATAAAAGAGTTAAAGATACTGGGAAGGATGTTGCGGGAAGAATCGGAAAGTTTTTTAAAGATTAGGAAAGAGATACGATCAATACTAGGAGTAGAGTTGAAGTTGGAGGATTTGTTTAAATTTGTATAAAAGTTGATATTTATTAATGGACATGTAATTTTTACACCGGGGCTAATGTGAAAATCATGTAACATTTTTATGTAATGTTTAAAAATGACAGCCAGTAAACCGTCCCTTTTATAAGATTTACAGATAATTATCATATGAAGATTCATAGCGTCTACCCATGACAATATTTAAAGGATCAAATTTACGCATGCGGCCACATGTACTCATTTATTTAAAGTGCAAAATTATCTCTTAAACGATAATTTCGAACAAATTGACCTCTAGTTGTAAAAGATTACAATTCTAATAAAACTGACAATAAGCAAAGGACAGAGCCAAACATGTAGATGTTATGATGTGAATTTAAAGAAATCACGTTTTTCACACGGCCGGTTGTACGTTGCCTAGCCTTAATAATAAAACTGTAAATATACTTTATAAAAATGTGTTGCAAAAAAAAAGAAAAGAACTGGTAATAAAATGAACCAGATTTAAAATGTAATTAAAGTTGTAACTATTCTTTGTCTTATTGCAGGGTTTCTCAGAGTGCTAAATAAATCTTTAGCTATATCTGTTACGTTATTGCAGCTGTTAATTCCATAGTGGAAGAGAAGTTTCTGAATTCTTCAATCACTTCTGATAATTCTGATATTTCTAAGTGGCTGTATCTTTCAAGTTCAACAGAGCGTACTTAAATTCGATTTAAAATTCGACTGAAATAACTGGTCGACCACAATTTGACGAAATACAAAAGAATCTGTTTTTCAAATGATGCCCGAACAAATTGATGACGGAAATAGCCAGCTATTCTTTTCGACAGAACATAAAAAAAATTAATTTCGATAATTAACATGATTTGCAAGGTTAAATTGTTCGTAATAAATTTTTTTTTAAAGACCGGCGAGAAAGCGAAATTCTATATTCATCCGTGTGTCACATAAATAATTTTTTTGCAAAAAAGAATAGATAAATAAATAAAAATAATAATTATTTTTTGAATTGAATGTACATGTTTAAAATTTAAAAATAAGAAATCCATCATAAAACACAGACCAGAAATTCAAATTTTCTATTACAAATATTTGTATTCCGGTAAAAATCATTAATATATTATCACAAGTGCCTAGAATAGTAATAACAGTTGTCGTACATAAATTCAATAACAATACAAAACAGAAGTCGAGATGCTCGAAATCGAACAGCACCGCTGAGAGATTATATGTAATGTATTACGGGAAAGATATGAGTACATACCTAAATGCCGCTTGAAGTTCATCGTAGTTGAATACGGTTCTTACTAACGGTTTCACAGCTCCCGAATTTATTGCTTTTGTGATCTCCTCAACCATTTCCCGTTTCACTTTTTTTTCACATTTAAATAACTCATCTAACATAACGCCGTAAAAACTGATTCCTCGCAAAAAAATTTGCATTCCTTTTTCGAGCAAAAAGAAAAAAAAGAGAAGAAAATTACAAATTTTTTCAGGACTGCTAAGCGAAATAATGCAAAAATACACATTTTAACTATACATAGAAAATCATGCGCTCAGCTTCACCTAATGTGTTATTTTTAGACAAGTCGAATTTTCCGATTTCCAAAAATCTCCCACCGAATCCAAGACACCGAGTTGAAGCTTGCAGTTTTTCTTCGGCCAAAGAGTTCAACACAATATCGACACCTCTGCCGTTCGTTTCTTTCATCACCATTTCTTCGAAAGATGTATCTCTGGAATTTCCAATATGGCTTTCTGGAATCTGTATTAATAATAAGAGACATTACGCATTAACCTTTATAAAATGGTGCGCTTATTTGGAAAAACTCTAAAATTCGTACGTAGACTCCATTAAAATAAATAAATACCGTTTTTATCACTTTCTAAAAATCTAATCAAGGAAGATGAAATAAAATAGTGAATGTTTTTCGAACAAAGAAGATAAAGATGCTCAAAATATTCGGAAAAAAAAAAAATCAAACTTATTTATTGAACAAACATTTTAGAATAACAGTAAACATTTCGGGAACGAACCGGAAGCGCATTTTTACACTAACCTGAGGGAATGTTTTCCGGATAAATTCTCGTTTCTCGGGTGTACCAACGGTGGTGAATATTTCGCAGCCGTAATGCAGACAAATATTAATTGCCGCCTGACCTACACCACCACTTCCGGCATGAATCAATACCGACTCACCGCGTCGCATTCGTCCTTTTACAATCATAGCATAGACCACCTGGTATAGAAAGAAATATCGAATAATGATTATTGTAAAAATCAATTAATTCTGGATGGAAATATATTTGACTGAAAAATTGAAAAAAAATTGATTAATAAAAATTTGGATGTTGTTGTTAACTTTAAGAAAGATCATTTAGTGTGTTATATAAACTGAAAAAATCAACGACTTTAAACTTTTAAGTACATACTATACGTACACATTCTCCGTTGTGTAAGGCAAATATTATTTTTAAAATAAATGCTCGAGCATTTAAGTTGTCATTGTTTTAATGAGCGCGGAAACATTAAAAAAGATTTACAAATAATAATTTTTTTTTTTTAATTTCGATATATTTACTATAAATTATAAAAGTATACCTTTTATATGCTTCGATTTTTCATTCTTAAGTCAAGTCAATAAATTATCATCGAAGAAAACATTTATACGAATTGTGGAGTTCAATTTCAATTCTTCTCAAAGTTTTTAAATGGAATTAGAGAATTTTTCGTTATTCAATTAACAATATGATAATAAAAAAAAAAAAAAAAGCACAAAAGGAAAAGGTGTTAAAAACATACCAGTATATACATTAATCTAATTCCCTGAAGTCACAGAACAATATTCAACTTGAGTTTCTTTTTTTTATATTTGTTACTATAAGAAACCACATTTCTTACCTTCAAAACACAAACAACTATTAACAGGTACTTTTTTCAAAGTATTGCTATAGCAGTTAAATTCGAGTATGGGAAAAATGTTCGACTTTCAAAAGGCTTTTACACGAATAAATAACACCGGGACAATTTTAAGCAGGTGCAAAAATGGATCAACAGAAACGAAACTTGGAAAAGGTTAAATGATTTTAATTGGAATAAAAGAAACTGTACTGAATAAGCACCGATATTATCATAGTGGCGTTCAGCGACTCCGGCTGTAAGTACCTTATTGATTTTTTTTCATTTTATTTTATTGCAACGTTTTCACTATTGAATTATAAGCACAGGTAAAAAAAAGCAAGTAAGGCGATCTTTAATTATCATTAAAAAAATTCGTACATTATCGCTTCGGATGTTAAAGTTTATTTTCTTCACAGTTTCATTTATGCGTATACCTGTTTGAAGTAATTTTCACTGCCGGTTCCAATGGACCCAATGGACTTGGCTCAGCCTTCTTTTGTCCTTCCTTAAATTATTCTGAAACCTTCAAACTTTCTTCCTTATGTTCAGTTTTCTATGCTGAGTCTACTGCTATCCTGCGTGCCGCACTTTGTTGCTCCTTCCCTAGTTTCGCATGAAGTGCTTATTATATCAGATTCCCACAGTGTAATTCAAGCCATCTCCCCTTCTTTTCCTTCTCCTTCTGTTGATTACATAATCCTTTTCATGCGCTTCGTTATCCACAAAATTTTCCTTTCTCACTCCGTCCGAATTGACCTACTGTGGATTCCTGAGCATTCTGGAATCGAAGGTAACGACTCGACCGATACACTAGGTCATTCATCCTCTTCTACTGGTGAATTTCTCAGCGTTTTTTCCTCTCATAATATTAATCTCTTCTCCACTTCAGCTCATTCCAAACTATGATTAAACTCGTATTCCTCCTCATTCTCAAATCCTGATTCTTTTTATCTCTTTATCCTACCTAATCTGCCGTCTTATTCCTGGTTTTCCAATGTTCCCTCCATGCAACGTTCAACTCTCTCTGTCGCCTACGCTTTGGGTACAATTTGCTCTCTGCAATCTGTCGCCTACGCTTTGGGTACAATTTGCTCTCTGCAATCTGTCGCCTACGCTTTGGGTACAATTTGCTCTCTGCAATTTGTCGCCTACGCTTTGGGTACAATTTGCTCTCTGCAATCTGTCGCCTACGCTTTGGGTACAATTTGCTCTCTGCAATCTGTCGCCTACGCTTTGGGTACAATTTGCTCTCTGCCATCTGTCGCCTACGCTTTGGGTACAATTTGTTCCCTGCTTCCTTATTTCGCTTCTCTCTAACCCCTACACCTTCCTCTCACAACTTTATAGGTGACGCTAATCATATTTTGTTTGAGTGCACCTGTATCGCTTCCGAACGTTCTTCCTTTTACTTTTCTCTTCTGTCAGTTAGTCTTCCAACTCTGTATTGTGCCTCTTTTGTTCGCTCCTTGCCATCACCCTCGGTCATTCCAGCAATTGAGTCTTTTCTGTTCTCCATATCTAATCACATCAATATCCGATTTGCTTCTCATCATTTTCTCTTTTCTTGGGCCAATTTCAACGAACCGAACAAAAAAAAACAAAAAAGTAATCAATAGTGAGAAGTTTGAACATGAAACAATAGGAAACGCGGTCTGTACAGTGCGCATACGATTAATTACGAAATAGCAGTCCCTACGCTAGTCTTGTTCCTGGAGCCACCATACTTGTGTTGTTGGTTTTATCTGCAATAAAAATTTATTTCCAGATTTCCACTCATCGTTTCACTCTGCATACATAATTTTCTGCAAGTGATGCGGTGATAAGTAGCGAATATGGATTTTCGGTGGGAATCGGATTTTGTTACGCGAACGATCGGTAATCAGGTAAATTTTTTGTATTGGCACATTATTTAAATCGAAAAATTCCGTCGAATCTGCTGTTATCCATAAGTGAGCAGTTTTAGCTCCATCCGCTATATGTGCACGTAAGCACTATAGAATTTCACACTGTTTTGCATCCAGAATGGTGCAAATGTGTCATTTTCCCTTATACAGACGGTGGTCTTCCCTAATGTTGCACCAGCTCAAACTGGGATTGTTACTGTCATTGTGATATTATTTCTATCCCGCTAAATTCAAAATATTTTTCATAAAAAATATATAAATAAATCATAGTAAGAAAAAAAGGTAGAGAGAAAGAGAGAAAACGACAATAAAGAAAAACAAATTACCGTTCCATAAACACAGGGAACCGTGGAGGCTTCTTCCAATGTCCATCCGTCTGGAACTTCCCAAGCAAAATTAACGTCATTTATAATCAACGATGATATGGTTTTCGCTATAACCATTCCCATATAACGCTTTCCGCTAGTCGTTTTTCCAGCGTATTCGAATCCTTCTAAACAGTCCTGCGGAAGAAAGAGGTAAATAGAAATTATGCATTTTGTTCATGTTCATTTCAATGACCTCAAATAAAAGTGCCTCTTCTCAATCAGAAATGAAATCAAATACGCTCCAACAGAGCCATGTGATTTTCACAGTTACTCGCAAATAAATCTCCAAAAAGGTAAAAATACAATTCATAGAACTTGAGGTCACCTCAACGAAATCCCGAATTCATTTAATATAAAACTACCACATATTGCAGTGTTATTTTAAATTTTTAATTAATAATAATAACGATCTAAGAGTCAGTACAAAGGTCTGAAATAAATTAAATTAATTAGATAATCTTTGAAAAATTTTAAAAAGTATCGACTTAACTTTGTAACAGTAGCGGTCTTAAAATCTGGAGGCGATAGGTTTTCAATAATAAAGTGGTCGTCCACAACTACGAACAAGAACCTATAGTTTACAACTGACTTCATCTTGTTTTTCATCTGACCGGTTACATTACAGTAGCTGGTTAAAGCACATGTTAGGCTTTACTCGATCCAATAGTGTCTAAATACAATGTTTACATACAGTTTTGTATCCACATCTGTATTTGAATTCTTCTTATTTTTACATACATACCTGCATTTGTATATAGATACATTTATTTTGGGTAGGTCGATGTGGGTGTATGAGTGTGTACATGCGCATAAACACAATTACGATTCGGAATTTAGATAACCGTAGACGCTACTTAAAAACATTTACTAATTACATTCGATTAATTAATTCCGATAAATAATTTTTAAACACTGTAAATAATTAAAAATGGTTGCAAAATTGAGGAAAATTTTTGACGCAGCTTACTGAATATTAGGAAACATTTAAGAAAAATTTTCTCTCTAGTACTTATTTAACGATTCAGAAAGTAATAATAATTCGTTATATCGTAAAACTTACTAAAACAGGAACAGAAATAATTAAAATGTGTGGAATGTGCGAACGGTAATTACCATTTCTAAACGGTTTTTCGTTATAACGTCAGCCGACAACTTCCCAGTGGCCAACATGATATCACGGAAATTCAGTGGAGCGTAATAAATATGGATCAACTCTGCGCAGTCGCTCGTTTCACAACTAAAAGAAAAATGGCGCATTCAAATTCATTAATATTAGGTGTTACTAAATGACGAGAATTGATATAGTCACAGTAAAAGTTCAACCAACTACTAAATAATTAGGTGTAGTTTATCAAGTCTAGTTCACGTAAAGAAATAAAAATTTAAAACGAAAATTGGCAACGATATTCGCCATTTTAATCATTGTTCTCGCTCAATGTATTGCGCTAAAATATTTAGATATTACAATTAACGTTAATATAATGATAACAAAATAAAAACATTTAAAAACAAAAATGAAAAGCAATAAAAATAACGAAGCATAGCAATTCTAAATTGAAATGCTTCCTACAGAATTTCGAAATGATAATTAAATATATACATAGTACTAACTCGTAGGGATTTATTGGTCCTTCCACCCATTTCAATGAAGATAAATCGCCTCTTACTAAAGTATTTGCGTAAGAGTGGTAAGTCTTTACCGCCGATTGAATATCTAGCGGTAAATGTCGATATGATCCCCAGGTTCCATTCTTGAAGACGTTCACGTTGAGATCTTTAGCCAATTGAGTTCTGTATAAAGAATGTTCGATGTTGAACGGCGGCGCTGTTGGATCAGTTATAATAATACATCTGCAGATACATTTAAAACATATATAAATTATTTTCAAACTTTAAAAAAACCATAAGTATACAGGATGTTTAAAAGCGAATTCAATATAACAACCAAATAAGCAACTTTCATTTATTCTGGATAAAGTGATTTCGTTTTCAGAAGTGAATATTTCCACATGTTATTCTATTAAAGATATAGTTGAAAAAATAAAAACACAATTAATCTTTATCCAATTTTCCAAAACCGGTGGTATTTTTATATTACTTTTTTTTTATTATCTACTAGGTTTAATAAATTTAGATATTTCTTTTCAATAACCGATATACATATATTATAGCGTTTCAGCCATAATGGGCCCTAACAGGAATTTATAAAAATGATAAGGTATTAAGTATATCTTAGAAGCTCAGAAAATTCTCGAAGTATGAGACAAGAAAGGACCGGTAAAATGTAGTAGTAATAATAATGGTAATAACGGTAAAAATAAGTTTGTATATACCAATAATAAGTTTCTCGCTAATTATTTTAGATAATTTCTGGCTAGTCTGCAGTAGTACGTAGAATAAGTTTTATTTAAAAGGAATTATATTTATATTTATATTTTATGAAAATAATCCATTTTTAGAATCATTTATTATTATTCAAAATAGTTCGTTAATGTATTTAATATAATTTGTTATATTTTGATTAATAGTTATAATAAAAAATTAGGAATAATTTGAACGATTGCAATGGTGATAAAACAAAATTTGTAAAGTAGTTCCGGATTTAAAAATATTGGTTAGCTTTTCATCAATCATTCACGACGGCAATAGAATATCAAGATTGTATTAAATTTGATTAACATATTTGGAGAATCAAAGATTACATAATAGCAAAAGTATTAATAACATAATATATCAGAAGTTATTAAATAATACCAGTTAGCGGAACCAGAAATAATATCAGCACGGGATGTAGAAAAAATAAATATATAATTTTTTGTTATATATTAATATAATTATGTATTATAATTTGAATTATTGTAATTTGTATATTAATTGTAAATTTTTTTTTGTGTAGCTGCCATTAAAAAAAAAAAAAAAAAAATTTGAATCCTTGGTTATATGTAGTTAATAATAATAATAATAATAATTTCTAATTGTTAAATAGTTTGAAAGAAAAGGAATAAATAGGAAATGGAGTGCATTTGAAGTTATTCGACGGGGTATAAAAATTTGTAAATATAGAATATTATTTATTACATAACTCGTCATTCATTTGAATGGTATTGTGATAATGTATATATATATATATAACTCGGCCACTTTGACCTCGCAAGGGGCTGTGCCCCTTGACCCTTCTTGATTACATTTCTGTCTTTTTCTTTTCTATACTTTGTATAAAATGATCAAAATTTACAACGTGATTCTTACTGGCATCAACATAAAAACATAACATAATCACAAAAATCCCATCTCGACATTTAACTTTCATTACATAAAATTAAGACATATTTTCGTTACATTTTTCGTTATATATTTCGTTACATAAAATTGGGACATTTTTTCTAATGGGGGGTAGCCTAAGAATTACATTGTAATTAATATATATATATATATATATATATATTGTAACGAACCAAATGAATCGGTTTTAATTTAATTATTATAAATACGTAAGGAGAAAAATAATAGTCAAGAATTGTGGATAGTTTGCGTGTATATATTTTAAGTTAGGTTAACGATGGATATGTACCGAGATCGGAAATGTGGAATTTTTGTAGCAACGTAATCGGGTTGCATCAGTAAAATTTCGATCAATCCAGCGAACTTGATAAGACGTAAGCCGTTGTGTGTATGCTTATTTAGAAATTAAAGCGAATGTGTGTGGCATCACGGTATGTATCGAGGCTTACGATTAAATCAAAAGGTGTCGGACATCTCGGCAGCCGAACGATTGATGGGAAATTTCGCATTAGAAGCGATGCCTAAACAATTGCTCTGCTACGCAAATTATTGCATATAAATACAAGCGTCTTTCGAAGCTGTGGACTTTTTCTTTTTTCCACGCCGTCCGATCAACCTTGTCATTGATTGGCTATCGTTTGTCGGAAGTTGAATGTAGAAAAATATCGATAATTAGTCGAGTTAAATAACCGCCTACTGAAAATATATAATTTTTAATTATTTTATTTAATTTCGCTTTGTTTTTCCGCGTTTTTGACCAATCCTTGCGATTGGCGTTCGCGTAATAGTTATTCTGAGCGAGGGACACTGTGGATCGCTTTGCAGAGGGTAGGAAAGATTTCCCTTTCCTCTTTTGTTTTTCGTGTTTTTTTTCATTTCCTTTTTTTTAATTTTAAAGAATTTTTCTTTAATGGCGCCCGAACTAATTTAAACGTTAAGAGAGCGGAGGCATAACAATATATATATATATATATATATATATATATATATATATATATCATATAGTTGCACACCCAAAAATCGTACAGCACGTTCCATAGTAGCAATAGAGTTAATATATACATTTTTCAATTGATATATTTCCTCGATCGAATTATAGGAAAACTAAGAAATTCCAAAAATTATAAAATTAAAGGCTCAAATTATGAAAAAATTAAAATTGAGTTTTAAAAACAATTTTTTGAAAAATTCCGTAGCCTGCTCTAAATAGCTACGGAATTGACAATTTTTTTTATTCGGCTCGTCTCTGTCTATAGAAAACTGAAAAAATACAAAATCATAAAAACTGTAAAATTTAAGAGCTCAAATTTGAAAAAATACACGCTTAAGGCAGTACGAACGAAAACAAAAAAAAAAAGTCGACAGCTTTTTCCATGTGGGCTAAGGAGTAATTTTTTTTTTTTCAATGACCTACTTTCATCGTTAGGATATGGCAAAAATATGACACTCCTAATATTTTAAAACTAGGGACCCAAATTTCGAAAAATGCGAAAATCTAGCTGCCAAAAAATTTTTAAAAATTCCACAGCTCATCCTATGGTAGCTACAAGATTGGCATTTTTTAAACTGACGTATTTTTATTCACAAACTGAAGTAAAAGAGAAACATCAAAGCAACGTTGCAAGTGATTGTAAAATCTAATTTTGCCCCAAAAATCAATGCAATGTTGGATGGTAAATATTTCGAAGGAGACCTTATTTTACGCCTACGAAGACCGTAGATTTGACCTTTATGAAAGTCTTTTTACTATAGAAATGAAAATCGCAAAAGCTACTCAAAGTGTTTTTGCTTATTTTCCATACGTTGAGAATCACTGAATGCAGATGATTCCGGTTTTGCTTGTCCCATAGAAGAGAGTAGCAGTTACAAATCTCCGCTAAGCTGAACTCCAAACGATAATTACACCGTGAGAGCAACAATCCGATAACCTTATAACACTGTACAAAAATGTACAAATACGTAGTCACAATGCTCGAAATCGAACAGGACGGTAAAAATGTTACAATATGAGTGCAATGTAATTCAGTTAACTCAGTCCAAAAATTTAGATTGTAAACGGAACTAAACGAAATCTGTTTAAAAACCTGGTACTTGAGAGTCGCAAACTTTTCTTACATCCCATACAGAAACACCCCTAATAATATAACTGTTAATTATATTTCCTGCGTTTAATTTTAAAAATTAAAATATACGAAATTACTTTTAAAAAAAAAAATGAAAAAAAATATCAAACCAAATTTAACAAAATACTGACCTAATATCCTCGGTGTACGGTTCCTTTTTCAAAGCGTTATAAAATCCTAGGATACCATTCGAAGGCTCTTTCTCGGAGTATAATATTAATTTTTGGTTTTTCGGTTTTACTAACGAATGAATTGCTTTCTGCACTTCCGGCAACCAAGAATATTTATCTCCTTCGATTTTAATTACAATCGGATTTATCGGACTTGCTTTCGGCCGCTATATTCAAAATAAACATCAACGTTATAATGAAAATAAAGCCATCGGGTATGTCCGGTTGAATGTGGCACTGAAATTTCATCATCATAAATGAAGTCCGGTTTTGCGGGACAACTAAAATGAAATGTTCATATCGGCAACCAAGTAAAACACATTTTACGAACACAACGATTGAGATTTCGTTTCGGAAATGATTTTCGCGGTTTTACAATTCAGTGTCATTTTAAAAAAACATCTACCCAAAAGCCTTTTATTAATTTTAAAAGAAGGTTTAAAAATGTGCCAAAGCTAAAGTAATGTGATGTTTGCAATGATAAAAGGAGGAGAATGATACAATAGAAAATCTAGATTGGTAAGAATACTCACAAAGAAGTAGGAAAATAATAAAGAACAAAGATAGAATGCAAAATTGGATAGTGAAAGATATTTTCGTAAATAATGCAAAAAAGAGAAATATAAAAATATTTAATTCTAATTATTACGACGGGACTGTGATAAATTGTTCTTTTATTTTTTTTCTTGCGGTCGATGGGCCAAATTACAAAAATTGCATCTTCGTTTGAGGCCAAAAAGAGAGTAATACATTTTATTCTTCTCCCGAAACCATTTCTATGAATATTTTAACTGAACTGGCATTACACAATTTCAGAACGGAAACATTTTTTGAATACACCAAAAACGATTACAATATTTTTTACAAAGGTATTGAAATGAAAGATATGCAAGGGTATCACGATTACTCTATATCTTGACTTTATGGACAGATAAATCTATGAATTTGATAAACATGATCAAACAAAATATCCCGTTATAACTAACATTTGACTTAGTTGCTAATGCAGAACAGTATGTTCTTTATATCCACCTTCAATTGCTTGACTCTCAGAGTTGCACTTAAATTTTCTTTATTCGCTTATGACTTGGAATGTTTCCTACGAATGTTTGAATTAATTTCATCATGCAATTTTAAACTTTTATTTTTTAATTTTTTGTATATTCCCATGAACATCGAAATAAAATTGAACAATAACGATATAGAGTTTTTTACCTTACGAAGTAACAATAATCGTTCATTTTCCAAAGCATAGTCGGCACATACAATCAAGTCATGCAACTCCGGTTGTAAGTTTTCTTCGGTATTTTCGCGGGTTACTATAAATCCTCCATGTTTTATTGAACTTAATGCTGCATTCAACAGCTAATTTAACAAAGAAAGTAATTATTACAACCAGCATTAATATAATTTTGCATATGTCGAACACGATTTTGTTTCGATCAGTCGAGAACACAAAAATTTTAATCTAGTACTTAAGAAGTAAAAATATTTGGTTTGGTTTTCTTAAGCAGCTTTTCTTCATTATTTTTTCCGGATTTTTCATTTGTTCTTTAGATTTCGACTATCGTTAAAGAAAACCCAAAAAAGTCTAACCGCTATCTATAAAATATGAAATACCAGCTACTGTGGCGTAATTGATTAGGCAGTGGTGTTTCGTTCAGTCGCGCATTGGCACTTCGGAAATATCACTTGTATTGAGTTGACGCGCCAAAAAGAAAAAAACAAAATCTAATTATCATCGCTGCAATAATCATTATCATATCCGAAATGCCGTTTTATTTTAACACGGATTTTGGACTGAGAATATCATTACAAATTTTTGGGGATCACTTTACATGAACAATTCCACGACACCGACGTTTATTCATGATTTACATAGCAATCAATGATTATAATGCTGAACATAAAATCTGCGTTTCCGTGTTGTGGAATAAATATAAGTGTTTTTTTTTTTTTGTTTTTTTATTCAAGCATGCTATATAGCTACTGTTTGAGATGAAATAAAATGTATTTTACTGGAATATTTCGAAAATCTAAATCAAGGGGAAATAGTGAAAATCATATTTGCAACGTTTGTTACAAAAAAAAAACAACAAAAACATCTGTGTTAGTGAAGCAGAGCTCATCGAAATATAGGGTTCTGCATTATATAGCGATAAAAAGTGAAAAAAAAACCGGATGAAGATTAAACGAAATGTTAATACACACTAAACGAAACCACGATTGCTGCTGGTAATTCATGAAATTAACAGGATTTAAAGCGGATATTATATAAAAAGAGTTTTTGGTTTAAGATATTTAATCGTTTACTAGTGATATTTTATATTTGTTGACATAAGAGCTTTTAGCAGCAGCGAATCCTCCGGGTTCCAGTCATACGGTGAAGTACAAAGCAAATTAAAAGAAAAAGAAAATCTATCGTGTTTGTCTGGCAGTAGAGATTAACCTGATTGTAGAGGATTTTTTTTTGGTTTTCCAGTAGAAATTTACTGAGTGTGTAAAACTGCACATTGTAGTGGTAAATTCCGATTTGACGATCTGCTCATCTTTCATGATTTGTTCACCAGTACTTATTCAATATTAGCGATATCGAAAAGCACAAACTCATATATAACAACGGCGTGAACAGCCAATCAGATCGAAGCGTTTAACAAACCCCAGGTATTTCTTTACTTTGACCAAGGGATCAGCGCGTTCGCTGAAAAACCGTGACTAGGCTACCGTTATTTATCATAGCGAAATGACGTTCCCACGTCTAACTTGCAAGTACGTTTGACGAACTATACCACCAGCGAAAATCTATTGACTGTGACAAATGAAAAGCGGTATGGAGCGATAGTGCAGCGAATCAGCTTCATTGGATCGGCAATTTTAATATATTCTGTTAATGCGAGCGAATGTATTCATTTTTAAACAGATTTCTTAGTAAGGTTTTACTTTAAATAATATATTTCAATTACTTTTTATTTTTTGCAATTTAAAGAAAAAAAAAAACAGGTAACTTACTAATTTGTTTTTGTTTGAATTGCAGTGCGCGCGATTGTATGTCGAGTTAATTCAACTTCAACTTTTTTCTACCTTAGAGAAGTACTGGCGGAAAAATCAGAATTCACCACTAGTTTTTAGATACTCTTTCCTACATCGTAGCTAGTCGCCAGCTACAAAGGCGTAGTTGATTAGGCAGCGATGTTTCGTTCAGATGGGACCTGGTTCAAATCTCGATTTCTTACATTGATAATTGTATATAAATTTCACTTGCTCTGGGTTAATAATGTCTATAGTCCATGCACTCGAAAACAAAAAAAAAAAAAATTGTAGACAGAACTTCCACAACATTTTTCAAATTTTAAACGCATTATTTTTAATTACCGCACTTGATAATTTTCTTTTATTTTTGACGTTTAAATTATTCACGTGCCGCAAGCAACAACAAATTAACGATATAATTCCCTAAAATAGAAAAAAAGTTATTCCTCTTAAATGTATCATTTTATTTTCGAAATCGAGCTAAAAATTATCATTATTAAACAGATGATTCACCGGGATCGTACGTGCTCTCAGCCCAACCTCAGGCGGTCTCCGGTTTTTGATTTTTCGTCAAACTGATTAGCTTCTAATAAAACTAAATTACAATTTACCTCCTTTCTATTTAACAACTGCATTGCAGAGACGATCAGTGCGCTTTGATCGGCCGGTAATTTCTTGTCGACTACCGTTATTTCACTTCTGATTTCTCGTAAAAGCGGGTGCTCGTCACTGCCCAATATAACCACATCTGCCTAAAAAATCGCAAAAAGTTATTATAGAGCTCTGGAAACGAAACAATCCTCTTTTTGCGAGTGTCGTACGTTTACAGAATCGTCCGAGCAGAAAAGAGTTCTAATTTTGTTCTAATTACGATATATACTTTACGGTAACTACTTCGGCAATGACGTACTTGAATTAATGGCAGATCACCGAGGGCACGGAGTATGACCGGCGAAGCCAATGTTCCATCCGGCTTAAGCGAACTGTCGACGTACTCGATCGTTTTCGCATTCGTTGAAGGTACGTTTTCCAATGCTAAATTGACGAACACGCGAAATATTTCTTCAAACGAAAGACCCTGTTTATAAGGAAAACGAGAAACTTTTTAAAATTATTCAAAACCATTAAAGGAAATAAAAATTAAAATAACGAACGGACCGGTATAAAATGGAATTAATTCAGATTCCGGCAGGTTGTCCTTGCATATAATTTGACAATAGCCGACTTAACTGTTCAAAGTACCTTTTATTTATTTTTTCATTAATGACAGGTCGCTCAAACACTGTTTCTGCTAGAAGTGCAAAATATAATATTACGTCTATAATAGATGATGTTTTCCATCAAAGCCCCTACTTTCCAAGAATTATGAGCCAACCGTAATGGTATATTTAATTATTAATTCGTTTCTGTTTAAAATTATTTACAAATTTTAAAGCTTCTACAGGATTTACCTTTCTTTATTTGAGCGATGAAAAACATACGACATTAAAATATACAATAGTTGTACGTATCGCCCTGTCATTGACTGTGATAGTTGTTTCTGCATCAAAAAACGCTACGACTACGGAACGATTAATCTGCCACGACGGGATAGAGGCTAATTTTTTCGATGCATTATCGCGGTATTGTTGAACTGCGCTGAATTTTATAAATTCTTTAATAGTTCGATAAATTTCAATTCACAATACGGAATTCGTTATCGTATAATGCAAAACCAGTCACTGTTTTTTTTTAGAATTCATTTAAAAATATTCCTAACTCAGTGCGAAGTATGTTCCAAAAATAAATAAAACCCAAATTTTCGTTCTATTGGTCGAGTGTATCTGCATACCGGTAGACGTATCGGATGTTTAGTCTGTTTTTAGCTATCAAAAAAGTTTACACGTCTGTTTTGGCGCGATTCGCCATTTTCTACTTGTTCAAAAAATGAATCGGATTAAATTTTGCTATAACAATAGAATACATTATAAAGACGTTACCGAAAAGGGATTTTTTTTATCGAGTCTGCTATGAGTAAAATGAGGATTTAGGAGTGGTGCAAGCGCATTTTCAAGATGGCCGAGAGAACGTTGAAGATGACGAACCGACAAGTCCGGTCTCGAATGAGTAAGTTATACTCACTGTTCTCTCTCCGATTTTAACGATGAAGTGCTCCATGAATTCCCATCACACAGTTAAAACAATTAGTAAAGAACACTAGCTTCCAGGACGAAACCGTTTGCGTGAAGCAATCCGAAAAAAAGCGTTCAGATGTCTAAACGATTCACATGGCTCTCGTATTATTCCATTCACATTTCATTACTTGTTTGCGAATTTATTGTAATGATGCCCGAATCTTCATATTCACCAGATATGTCCCCGTATGAATTTTTTTTTACTCTTATAAATCAAGAGAGCTGTAAAAAGCTGTCGTTTTTTGAGATTAAAAACGCATCGGTGAAGGTCTTCAGAAATTGGAAGAATATAACATCTAATGGTAACTATTTTCTAAAAAGAATAACGTTGCTGTACACGGCTAAATTATAAACGAATAAATGAAACATTTTTCGAAAAATAGAAATTCTCCTAATTTCTTAAACACACCTGGCTACACTAACTAACTATAGCAAACGCCTGTTTGTTTTGTTACTTTTGTAATCATCGTCATAATGTTTTGTTTGTTTTTCTTTTATACTTGGGAAAAAAATAAACTGCACTCCGGAACTATTTACGTTACCGTTACCCTAGACGATAAATGACATCCCTTCCGGTTAGTTAACTTTTACCCGGTCCCTGATCAATTAATTTTCAATGACGCTCTCGCCGTTTCTTATATTTACATTCAGTTTTAATACGGTTTATTTACCATATTTTTATTGTTATTCTAGCATTTTAATTATGCTTAAATTTCATATGTAAAATGCGTTTATTAGTATATTACATCATTATGTATTATTTTAATGAGTCCTCCATTAAAATGTGAATTCTGCATTAATTATCAGCAATACGAAAAATTTTCCGACCTGCGGAATTTTTTTTATAAACAAATGAATACTTCTTCTTCTTCTTTCGGTGCAATGCCCGTTCTCGATCTTAGAATCATCTGATGGTAAGCTTGATTAATTCTTCGTAGGCACCTCTATCCTTTGCTGTGGGAAACAGTTTTTCAACACTGCAACCTGTCTATGTCTGTGTAGGTTCTTGAACCAAGATAATATTGTTCGTACAACTCTTCTTTTTCCTTCCATCTTTCCCATCAATATATTCTGCAGTAATTACTACGTTTAGCCAAATTGTTTCAATCTTCACTTTAATAAAAAAGAAACAGTTAATTTGTTTACCCGCGTCAAATTTTGCTCACATATTTTTGTTTCTTTCTATTCCAACGGCTGTTTGCTACATCCGTCTATCCAACGCCTAATCTTTCTTTTAAACGCCTCTTTCCACAATGTCGCTCACCATCGTTCGCCTACATTTTGATGCCATACCTGTTATCTTTGTCTTGTTTTCGTTTTTTTTTTTCTGCTCTTATTTCATTTTCCATTTTGATCCCTACTCCTCGATGATGTATTCTCATTTATCATGTCGATCATTTACGTTTTTCACTGAGCGCTTTCTCTTTATTTCGATCCGTGCCAATCTTCCGATCGCATATTTGGTGTCTCATATTCCTTGTCTGACTACCGACAACTAAATTAAAATTTAATTAGCTTCTCTTCCCTGAGAAATCAAAAAATTACAAAATAGTTCAATGTTTTTCTTGTATATATTTTTAATCGATCTAAATTTGTAAACTAGTAGCAGCAATCTGATTGAAATGAGGAAAACAATTGCGAATTGATATTTTCTGGTTTTTGTTTAAATCGGATTAAAAATAACGACAAGATGTACTTAAGTGTGCCAGTTTTTGGTGTTTATTATTTATAATCGTATTTTGATAAATTATTTGCCGTGCTCGAACACTGGAAGCTTTTTTGGCTATTTAAAACTCGACATTTTCAATAATGCCGGTTACGTAACGCACGTGTTACTCAATAAAAAGTAAGTTTAGATACTTTAAATATGAGAAATTGTCGTTTTAAATCCCTTTTAATTAGTAAACGAAATAAGCGAACAGGCAGCAATGCATCAAAATCACAATTTTGCTGGACATCACATCAACATTAATAAAACCATTTAACGTTTCGAACGCGTTAACACGGTCCATCATCAGGAATTTGTGATATTGATGGTGACGTTCTGCATTAATTTGATAGCGTGAATCTCCTTTAAACGGTAAAATTATAATTAGTAACGAATTACCTTAATGCCAACTTGCGGAACAAATTCATATTTCTCTAATACCGGATCACCAAGTGGTTTCTTTCGTGCTATGATACTTGCTTTTAAACCACGGCATTCTACACCTCCAGACCGAATTAAATCTATGTCTTTTAGTACATAAACTGGTAATTCTAATTTCAAAAAAAAAAAAATATACATGCATATACTATATAACATTACGTGACCAGTAACGGAAAAAAACTGTTTTATTCCCGTTTATTTACCAATCTCTAAATAAAACAATTTTTAAATATCTCGTTCAAATTTAATCTCTGGGTGAACAGTTTTCTAAACAATATCACTATTTTCGTGAGTTGTCTTCAATAAAAATTACTATTTTCAGTTAATTTATACTAATGATTATAATATAAAATATAAACAAAACAAATGACAAAGTTCTTGAATTACTAATAAGACGATTATCTAATTGAGGGCCCTTTCGTAACGCCGCACGCACACTAATCATAACATCTTCACATTACACACATATACAAATGGTCTAATCTCACACGTAAAAACGTAAAATATAAATATACTGTAATCACTGCTAGTATGTTGCGTGCAGGTTCTATTTCTATGCTTCTTCTGCCGGAGTATAATCTGTAAATTCTTCAATACTTGAATAACCAGTTGTTGAATCCTCAACTGAATTGGCTCCTTTTGCTATCTTGTTTTATACCGATTAATTTCTTCCGATTTCTTATATGAATATATCTTTTACTTCAATAAAAATTATAGTTATTTAATTTTGTAATAAACCTCTCAACCGTAATGGATAGGTTGAGTTTAAAAACTGTCTAAAATAAAATTCAAAACAGTAATTCTTTAAAATATAAAATAAAACATATTCTTTTTCTTTTTTAGTTTAAAGCGTTCTCTTTTTAAACTGAAATGTTCTTAATAAAATATATTCTTACTTTAATTAAAAATGTATTCTTTTTAAATTAAAAATGTTATAAATAAATTTTAATTAGCTCATTCAAGGTATAACCTTGGCTAGACAGAAATTATCGAAAATTGTAAGCCAAAAGCTTATTTAATTATTCGCATATTTCACGTATACAAATTTATTTATACCGTTGCCAAATGATTGATATTATAATTTCTTGTTATGCCCTGTTATGGCTAAAACGCCATAATATATATATATATATATATAAACTCGGCCATTTTGGTCTCGCAAGGGGCTGTGCCCTTCCCTCTTGCTTACATTTCTATCTCTTTCTCTTCTATACTTTATATAAAATGATTAAAATTTACAACATAATTCTAAATTGGTCCATATGAATATAAAATAACATAATCACAGAAATCCTATAAAATATAACAAACGTTACATAAAATTGGGACATTTTTTATAATGGGTGGTAGCCTAAGATTTACGTTGTAATTAATATATTAATTACAATGTAATTCTTAGGCTACCCCCTATTAGAAAAAATGGCCCAATTTTATGTAACGCAAGATGTCCTAATTTTATGTAACGTTTGTTATATTTTATAGGATTTTTGTTATTGTTACTTTAAAAATGTCACAATTTAATGTTACGAAATATGTAACGAAAAATGTAACGAAACAATGTTTTAATTTTATATAATGATAGTTAAATGTTAGAATAGGATTTTTGTGATTATGTTATTTTCTTTGTATTGATGACGGTAAGAATTACATTGTAAATTTTTATCGCTGATTCTGTAATTAAATACAAAAAAAGTTACCTGCCGCTACGGTGTTTTCTATCGACACTTGAGGGATCATTTTTGTATCATATAAAAATAATTTACACCAACTTCCAGTTTTTAATCTCAAATATTTCCCGAATTATTTTTTGAAAAAACCTTATTTTTAGTTTTATGTGATTTTTTCAAGCGCTAGAAAGTTGTTTTTTTTTGGCATGAGGACGCCAACCGAGGGCAATGACCCATCATCCAAGAATTAAGGACAAAAAGATTAAATTTTAATATATAGAGAAATGGAGGAAATTAACTCTGCTAAAGCTGGAACAACATCTGGCGAAGAAATGGAAAGTATATAGGAAACACAAAAAGGAGTAGGCAGTTGACGAAAAGTTCAATTGGTTTATCGAAGAAATAACTTAAATAGTATCGCGATGTACATACGAAAATATTCGTTTTACAATAAAACGTAAACGATGCCCGTGGGTATACCCCACATTGTCAATCTTAGTTCGTAAAAAACAAAATTTATATAAATTAACTAAATTATATCCATATGACACTAACTTAAAATCAAATTCTAAATTATCCTCAAAAGAGGTGCAAAAAGCAGGAAGGGATTCAAAAAAAGAATATTTCACTAATATGTAAATCAAATCCTAAAAAATATCGGGCAATAATTAATGGACTTATTCGTAAGGAAGAGGCCTCCATTAAAGGAATTGCAACTAACAGTATACACATAAAAGTTAGAGAGAACGAGGAAAAAACTAGCTGAAGCGTTCAACAATTATTTTAATGAAAACGTGACATCTTTAATAATGCTAAACCAAATCTCGAAACATCCTTAGATATAAGTTTGGATTACTCAAATTCTTATTCCTTTGCATTTATTAATTTTACAACTCAAGATGTTAAAAATTCAATTCTCTCTCTACCAAATAAACCTTCATTTGGAACCGATAAGATTTCAATAGCTCTCATACGTGATAACATTACCGTTTTTGCAAAACATTTGTGTTATCTTTTCAATGTCACCATAATCAACGGAAAATTCCTCAATATTCTAAAAACAAATATTATTACCCTAATATATAAATGCGGAGACAAAAAAGATATTATGAATTACAGACCGGTTAGCATTATCGCGACAATTTCGAAAATTTTTGGAAAATGCCTCAAAAACGTAATGTTTAATTTTTTATAAAATAATAAATTTTTCAGTAAAAATGTGCCGGATAAGGGAACAGATGATGCATTATTTAATCACATCAGTCTTATAGCAAGAAACTTGGAAGCAGGCCGAGTTTCGGTTGCAGTTTATTTTGACTTTTTCAAAATATTCGATATGGTGAATCATGAAATCTTATTCACATAAATTATACAACTGCGGGTTTCGGGGACATATACAAGGGTGGTTTGAGTCATATCTCACACACATAAAATTCATAAATAAATGGCGTATTTAGTGAAAGAAAAACTTTAATGCATGGTGTTCTACAAAGGAGTACTCTAAAAAATTTAACTCAAAGTGATATTAATAGTATTTCGAATTAGTTAAATCGTAATTAGCTGATTCTAAATACGGAAAAAAAAAAATTCTTTTTTATTTCTTTTTTTTTGCCCCGACTTTCGCCCTTCGGCCAGTTTTAAAAAATCCTTAAGTTATATTCCGCAAAACCAGCATTTACCCAGAAATATCAGTATAATATGGAATGAAGCAACACTATTGAATAAAGCGAATGAAATAAAATACCTGGGGCTAATATTGGACAGTAAATTAACTTGAAATTTTCATACAGCATATTTAGTGTCCAAATTACGCAAACTTGATTATCTATTCTACTATCTAAAGAAGTATTTCTCCCAAAAGCTCTGTACCAGCCATGTTTAAGTTACAGAATAATAAACTTAAGTCTCACATTAGACCCTTAAAAGTACTTTATGATGCAGTTTGTAAATCTCCTGTTTAATGAAATATTGATTGTTGAGCAATTATATATACATTAACTCTTAAATTTCGTTTTTAAAAATAAACAGAAATTTAAATTCTACAAACTCGATAAAAAAACAAGATCTTCTTATTTTTACCGGGCAGAACTTTTCAAATTCAACAAATACTGCAAAAACTGAGGTAAAGGATTTGGTTTAACAATGTGCTTTTGTTGTTTAGATCTCCATACTCGGCTCCAGAATTTGATTACCAGGGATTGCAGTCTTTTACATTGTTAAAAAAAAGAGAAGCAAGAAAATATGTACGGAAGCAAGGAAGCCTCCCTAGCGGCTCGGTCGATGGCTCCGTGACCGGAAGGCCGATATAGCTAGGGATTCGAATAAAAACTGTAAAGATTCGGAATCGAGTAAGATCATGGAGAAGAAGGATGCGTTGTATAATCGCATTATCTGTATACAAGTTGTGGAGAGACTTTAGAATACTGACTGAGACGGTAATGGAAGTGCAGCGGAGGAAGGGAACTTAAGACATTTGAAGACAGCAAAGGATTTCGCTGAGAATACCGAATAGCGCTAGAAAGCCGAAATTGGTGAGTGGTAGGGGGTACCAAAAAGGGAAAATATCTAGCACTGTACCTATTTACAAAAAATAGTTTTTAAATTTGAACTAAAGAACTTGCTAACATAAATTAATAATAAAAAAACTTTGAAGCCGGCAAGAATTAATCGGTTATGCCAGTTTCGATATACGCTGGCGTTATTAAAACCGGTAAATAAAGTACAAGTAAAATATTAAAAATAAAGAGTGAAGGAATTAATAAAATAAAAAAGAGGCAAACCCGAAAAGAAAAACAAAAACATAAAAAATAGTATTTATTGCTTTATTTAACTATTCGCACGGTATTTGTGAATACTTATCGCCCAACTTTGCGGATAGACAGCATTTGTTGTAAAAACCGCCGTTAAATTTTGTTATTGATCACTACCGAATAATTTAAATTAATTTAAAATATTAATTATCAATTCAGATTATCAATTCGTTTGAATATTTTCTTATAAAACACTAAAAATTAAACCTACGACAAATTAAAAATTTTCCAAAAAAGTCAGTTTTTAATTTTTTTCACAATATTAAATCGAAAAATATGAAAAAATTCCTGAATACACTTTAAGAACGTTTACTGTTAAAATTTGGTGACTACGTGTCTAAAAGGACACAGTTTAAACAAATCTTTTAATTTTGTTTTATAAAAAATTAGATCTATATTTTAAGAATCGTAAAAATATGTTACTTTTATGTTTTTTACTTCTTAAACCTTGGAAAATAATCACCATTCCTTAATTTTCATTTTTATTATAAAAAAATAGTAATAATGAAATATAGAAATAAAGTTTTTTTTAATGATTTCGAAAAATATTTGAGGTTAAGAACTAAAAGTTAGTGTGAATTTTTTTGATTTAATATTAAAATAATCCCCCAAGTGTCGATAAAATGTGCTTTATTGAAATTAGTGAGATGTATTAAAGTTTTGAAGTAATCATAGATAATGCGAAATACGCTATTCCAAAACATATCGATGTTTAATATATTTCGAGTGAATTTAAATAAATTTTTATAAAATTTTCAAGTAATTTATTTAAATACGTTTCGATATATTGCAATCGGCAAATGAACTGCTATGAGTTTCCAACAAATTACAGTCCTTACCGAATCATTCGGTTCAGTCCCAATTAGTATTTTCTCAATATAACGGATAATTCTTTAACTGGCCGCTTACGTTTTAATCTAATATTTTGAAAAATTCTCAAGTACTTTACACTCACAAATACTATTTTTTAGAAATTATTTTTAATCGCCCGAGCTGTTCAAAGTATAATGTTATCTTCGTATTCATTTCTATAATACATGCGTGTATGATTAATGATTTACACCTTCTTCAAGTATACGTAGATAAATAGACGAGAGTTACCGGGTTTTTCGGGAGACAATGACTGCACTAGTTTGAAGTGTTTCTTCGTATTAATCACCAGTTTCGTAATCGATGTCGGTACAAAGAGACTTCTCGTATCTTCATTAAGAATTTGCATCTGCAACATATTATCTATAAAAGCGACGAAATTATTCAACCACCTTATGTAACCTATTGAACCTGAAAAGCAAAAAAGGAAATTTTTATTCTGTTTTGATTTCTTTTTATTTAATTTCATTTTCAAATTGTAGTCGATAATTTTGAATAATTTTTGTTCGACGCTCCCGGCCTTGATATTGTACAAAAATTAAACGATTATAGAACATAAAAAATACAATTTTAATTTTAAATAAAATGTTACGCTTCGTGTTTTACGCAATCATTTATTTTGTGTAAAATTTAAATTTATACATCAGTGTGAGAGTTCAAAATGGAGCATTAAATTCCATCATATTGTTCAACTATTGTAAAGTAAATTTTAACAAATTATAAAATAACATTTGAATGTACACGAACTCCGCGAGCGTCGTTTATATTGATATTTAAATAAGTAAAATACCGCTGTTTTTCGATTAATAAAAGAAGATTGCAACAAAACGAAAATAAATCGTAACTAAATATTTCTGATATCGTTAGAAAGGTTTTCGTTAATCGTTAGCAAAAATAAAAGGAGACTAAAAATATACGATTACTTCATGGTAGCAAAATTTGGAAACGAAATAAAAGCGGAACGTACGTATATCAATAGAAATCAAAAAAATTTCGATTATTTTTAATAATTAACTCAAAATTTAGTACGGAAAATAGTTCGCCTTAAATCAATGTCTGTGACAAATAAAGTCACCGAATTACAATAAACTTTCTGACGTACGTAAAGAAATTTGTATTTTTTTTCTTAACACTTTTATTGTGTGAACCGAAAAGAAAATTAACGGTAACTTTTGTGAAGAAAATAAAAAAAATTGCTCAGTTAAAGAGAGCATTTTTTAATGAGAAATTACAAAAACAAAAAATTACATTTAACGTTGTTTTCCAAGATTGATTGAAGTTTTTGTTATTTCGTATGAAAGAGTAATTATTCTGCTAAAAATTAGTGGTGGGATCGTTAATGTCGACTCAATAATTTCCAATATATACATCACTGAATCGATGAGTTGAAAAGTAATGACCGTCAAAATTAACCTTATCTCTGTAATTTTTTTTTTTGTGGGGGGGGCTCGTCAACTAGAAACGATAGGATGAAGAATCACCTAACGAAAACTGAATTCGATTGGAAACAGCTGAAATAAAGGAACCAATTACAGTAACACCGGACTACTGGAGAAAGGACAGAATATAGGATACGCAATAGGGAGCAGAAAGCCTTAACTTTAAGAGGAGTGTAAATAAAGAAAAGGACGTTCAGCAGAAAGAGCAAAACACTGAAACAAAATGTGATTAGCATCACAGACGACTGCTTCATCAAGATTTGGAGGACAATAAGGAGAGGAGATTAAAGAAAGATGACAGCGCGAGGATGGCAATAAAGTGTGACTAAAGCACAAGTGAATAATAGAGACAACAGAACGTGAAAGAGTAGGAGACTCTGAGAACCAAGAATTAGAAGGAAAGGTTTATGTTTAATTGAGAGATGGAAGGATCGATTATTGGTAAGGAAAGAGGGGTACATATCCGAGTGCAAAATTTAAAGTGAAATTTCTTACTTCAAGATAATAGATTAGTACTTGAGATTTTTTTTTAAGTAAAAGCGGAAAAACCTGAGTCAAAGAGTTTCGATGCCTCTATGACCAGGAATCCACAGCAAATCAATGTGTATAGAGTGATGAAAAGAAAGATTCGGAATAAGAGATCGTGTACGAAAAATGAAGAGCTGGTAGAGGGAGGGGAAACGGAAAACTCTTAGCCTGAAGGACACTCATGACGTCGGAAATTACGGGGTAGTCGGAGAAGTTACGACTAGAGGAAATAGAAATAATCGCACGATCTATTTGTAATTTAATTAACAGATTCGTTCCTTGTATGTTAACAGTCCTACTTAAGACTAAATAAAGCAGTAGATTTTCGTATTTTCCAATATAAAACTACTAATTTTTTATCATTTCTTTCCTTATGATCATATTCGAAGATGATTTAATTCTTCGTAAACATTCTTAGTTACACCTAGTAACATGTGGCAACCCTAGCAAAACTTCGGCACATATTCGGTTATGCAAACACATCACACAACTGTAATTCATGTCAAATTTTAAGCGAAATAATGATGTCATCGCATGCTGATAGTTTCTTTAAAAAAAAAATAGTTCACACTTACAGTTATCGTTTGTTCGAGTAAGACCTTTGAAGAATCCTTTGTAATTGTATCCTCTTAATCTGAGTTCTTTATAAATATCCGTTTCAGTTAATGGTAATGTGTCCGGTTCGTCATGAAGTAATTCCTCTAAATCAGGTATGTTAACTGTTTCTTTATTTACATCTTGCGGAACGTATAAACGACCCGACACAACCGGTGCGCCTCCTTCGATAATTTCGAAATTACCACTTCCTTTCTGTACCATGATGGTGAATTCGACCTTTCCTACATGAAGAACAAAAAATAAATTAAATAAGATATATATTTTCGCAGTGTTTATATGTATGATTTTTTTACACGCTATTTACAGCATGCAGGTATAATTTATATCAACGGGATCAAGTCAGTAGATCTGAGAAAAGAGAACAAAGAAGAATATATAGTTGGATTATCTTGAAGGATAACAGAGATGTGTTTGTAAAAATTTAATATATGCCGCAGGGAGGAATAAAAAGGAGACATTGTACTGGAAGATGTTTTACTGTCACGTTAACGTTAAATACAACACATTGCAGATGCGGAAGTTTATTAAGAATGTGTTTGTGCGCCAGACTAATGTGTCCTGAGCAGAGGCGACTCAAAACAACATGTTCTCTGCGACCAACAACTCGTTGGTAATTTCATGCTCTTACGGGGTTTTTTGATGGTGTAAATATGGGAAGAATCCTCTGCTAGATTTATCAAATTTCGTTGGCACAATCTTCAACCATGTCCATTAAGGTTGCGAATTCGAAAAACGATAGGGGGCACTGTTTACTAGTAATATTATCTTTCGTGGGTTTTAAGAGTTGTATTGTTGGCAATTTTTGCTTCTGAACATTAGTTGGTGGTGGCTTATGTTCTGCAGTTGTTCTATCATGCTCATTTTTACTTTTTCTGTTAAGTAATCTTCATGTTTTAGTTCGTCCACTTCTATTTAATCCTCTAGAGACTGCGATGCAACGTCTTCTGCCCCTTCTATAAAGTTAGGTTCCGTCCTGCTCTCAGTAGGTTCTGGTATTTGAGGGTGGGGTATTTTAATGGCTGTTGGATTGTTTTCCGCTTTGTTGCCTGAATCGTTTTTCGAAATTGTTATAGTATTATTCTGTACGGTTGGATGTACAGACGACATATTCTGTTTGTCCATTTGAATGAAGATTCTGTGTTTCCTATCGATATGAACTAACATGGAAGGTTCGGGAAGAACGGGGAGATTGGAACTTTCAACATACACCTGTCTCCTCCAGCTGATTATATGACTGAATTCTACATCATTCGGTTTGACTCGAAGGAGGGAAATTTCTGAGGCTAGCTTCAGTTTTAGAACATTTTCTAGGTAACCTTTAATGATGTAGTTAGGGATTGCCGGAGATATGGTTGATAATGTGATTTTTTGTAATCCGTATTCATTACAGTTATTATTATTTATTATTCCTAATCATGCCAAATGTAATGGCGTCCGGTGATGATCCAATTTTATATGACATATTGTACAAATATAATCTCGCTCCAAACATTTTCCCTTAAACAAAGGATCCTTCTCTATGTTGCTCTTAATGGAGTAATATATTTTTCCTTTTATTTCACTCCTGTTTTTAAAATATTTATTACGAAGTGTATCTATTGAAACTTTTTTAATGACGTATATTCGATTGACACATATTTCCGGTTCAAACAAGAATACACCACTTTTTTAATTTTGCGTAATATATCGTATCTAGTTATCCTTTTCTAATTCTAGTTCTTCATTATCATCATGATTTCCCGTGCAGTTAGACATTTTTATTAATAAATCGAATTGTGCAAGTGTTTATTTTAACATTAAAAAAAAAAAAAAAAAAAAATGACCTATCTTCAATGCAAACAAATTTCTCAAAATCATTGTTCTGTGTCACTTTCACAATGAATGGCGTCTATTATTTTTAAACCCATGTTAGCTGAAATAATTTTAAATAGCACTTTCGGTTACTCATTTTCTTTTAGCCCAAAGACAGCTCAGTTACATTATCATATACGTTGAAATTAGTTCAGAATACCTCAAATGACATAAAATATCTTTTCAAACTAGAAACGAGGGGAAAAAATGGACGCCATTCGACAAAGAATAAAAACTGAGAATCGTGTTACCAATGAACCAGTACGGTTGTGTGTTTCTACGTTCATCTTGGTGCATTTTTTCTTATCTTATCGCTTGCGGTATTGTTTAACAACGTTTTTTGTTGTTCTTTTTTATAAGTAACAATTCTATCATTGTGCTATTAAATAATCACGCATAAACTTGGAAATACCAGCGATTTGCTAATATGGCTCAAAATTCCTCCCCTCAAACCTTACCTTCGCAACTATTACCGTTAAAACCTGCTTCCAACTCAACTCCGTCGTACTCTCAAGTCACAAAAAGCAAAATTATTCCACTAACAACATTCAACTACCCTACAGAAGAACAAGGTATAGTGTTCAACTGTGTACTAGACTATAAACTCCGTGATTACCTCATCGCCATTAAAGATCTCGTTGCAGGACCCCTTAATATCATTGCAGCTGCTAAAGTAAGCCGTAACAGAGTCATTATTCATCTGAAAGATTCCTCATTAGTAGAAATCTTCGTGATCGAACACGGCGGTTTCAAAATCGAAGACAACTTCATTAAATGCAGAAGGCAAAAGACTCCAGCCAAACGAATAATCTTCTCCAATGTCCCGTCAACGTTGCCGAACAAAATTTTACAAGATTATGCCGTAAATAAATTAAAACTGGAAATCACATCTGATATCGCCATCTTAAGAGTTAATCCACATGATCAACTGTTTGCTCATATCATTAGCTGACGAAGACAGGTCTATACTACCACCAATATCGAAGAAGCTAACTTACCTGGATCATTTGTTCTAGATCACGAAAATGTTTCCCACAGAATCTTCATTACATTTGACGACTTCACTTGTTTCAAGTGTAAATCAAAGGGGCATCGAGCCGAAGATTGTACTATCGAAGCTGATAGTTTTGAAAATGACACTCAACGAGAAATCAGCGCACCAAATTCTCAAACAGGAGAATCCGGAAAAACTGCAATTGAACACTTCCCATCCCTTCCTCTCAAAAGATCGCCGCCATCTACTTCATCTTCATCAGGTAACTCTTCAGCGCCAATGGAAATTGGTGATACCCAACTTACGTTTACAGAAGCGATAGAGCGAACAAAGAAAAAAGGCGTAAAAAAACAAAAACTTAAAAATTCCAATGATCTTCCAGATGAGTTTGACGGACTTTCATCGGATACAGGAACCGAAGCAGATGAATCTTTGAGCACTCTCAAAGAGGTTCTAAAACCTCTCGAGGCAACAATTAACGGAAAATTCAAAGCAAATGAATATCCGCTCTCCACCACTAACTTTGCTTTATTTGTGGACATGTCTAAAAGAAAAACTGCTCCGGAAATTCAATCAATCCTTGCCGACGCATTCAAAATTCCTAGCGACTCGATGATCAGAATGTTGGCTGAACTTCACCCCCCTATAAAGGATAGATCCACAAAAGTGCACCTAACCAAAATTCTGAAAAAGCTGAAAGGATTGCAGAATTCCAGTACCTCTGCGACCGAAGCCCAACCATTTCCTTAGGATACATCTATTTTGCCAAAAGTGAACGAGATATGGACGTACCTCAAATATATATCAGCTGGAACTGCAATGGTGTTTATAGGCATCTTGAAGATCTCAAATTAATCCAGTCTATTTATGATCCAACTATAATATGTCTGCAGGAAACACATCTTAAGAATAGCCAAACCTTACATCTTTCGAACTACAATATCATATCAACAAACTGCTCTTTGAACTGGGCATCCGGAAGAGTAAGTTTAGCCGTTAAAAACTACCTCAATTTCAACCAACTTCAATTACAGACAACTATACAGGCTGTTGCAGCAACCATATATCTTTCATCACCACTCACTATCTGTTCAATATATTTACCTCCAAGAGATAATATCACTCGAGAAGACATTAGCGAACTCATTTTGACTCTTCCAAGTCCTTTTCTTATCTGCGGAGATCTAAATGCTCATTCCCCATTCTGGGGTGGATCATGCTACAACTCTAGAGGAAGAATCATTGAAGAACTTATTTCCAGCCATAATCTCGCTCTGCTACATCCCGAGGATCCAACACACTATAACTTCTCTCACAAGACATGGTCAATGTTGGACTTAATTATTACCATCCCAGCCATTCTGAACGCTGTTGAAGTCTTCAACCATGATGATCTCGCTGGAAGCGATCATACTCCCGTAATCGTTCACCACAAGCATAGCAAAACTATATCCCCAATTCAAGGCATAAAGTACAACTACCGCAAAACAGATTGGAAAATATATAGCTCAACCTTTCCATCAGTCGCCAGCCTCAAAGTCAGTCAAACTTCAGACGCCAAAAACCTCGTCCAATCATTCACAAATATTATTGTAAATCACGCGAACTCCATGACTCCTCAAATTACACATTTACGTAAAAACGCTGTCCCATGGTGGACCACAGATTGCTCCACCGCTGTACGTAATAGAAGAAAAGCACTAAAAAAATTAAAAGGCGCTCCATCTCTGGAAAATCATGTTAATTATCAAAAACTTCGCGCTAAAGCACGATACACTTTAAAACAGGCCAAACGAACTTCATGGCAGAAATTCGTACAAACTATAAACTGTTTCACCTCTACCACTACTGTCTGGAAAAAAATTCAAGGGCTTGATAGGAAAAATTCTTCACCAATTCCCACTATCATCAAATTGGATAACTATATCAGCACAGACTTAAACGAAATAGCTACATCGTTCGCGAAATTTATAGCTTTTCAATTCAGCAACTTGAATTTCTCATCAGAAGCGCTTAATCACAAAAGAAAGGTCGCCTCCGTAAGACTCGATTTCCACTCTGACAATAAAGAACCTTACAACTGTCTTATTACGCTCGAAGAATTACAACGAGGTATCAAAAAATTGAAACCAACTGCAATCGGACCGGACAGCATTCGTGCTTACATGCTCCAAAATGCTTCTGAGCCAGCCATTCTTATCTTACTATCAATTTTTAATCATATCTGGACAACGAACACGTTCCCTGATTCATGGAAAACTGCCGAAATCATTCCGATTCCAAAACCAAATAAAAATCCAATGTTATTAGACAGCTACAGACCTATTTCGCTCACTAGTGTTCTCTGCAAACTCCTGTAACGGATCATAAACGCACGACTGCAATGTCTTATCGAATCTAACAACCTCCTGACCGAATCACAATGCGGATTTCGAGCGAGCAGATCAACGATGATCGACCAACTGCTTTTTCTCAAACAGTCCATACAAACATAATTTATTCGTAAAAATCACCTACTGGCAATATTCTTTGACATATCCAAAGCCTTCGATAATACTTGGAAAGAAAAAATTTTAAAAACTCTTCATGGCTGGGGAGTTTGCGGTCATCTAGCATACTTCGTCGAAAATTTCCTATCGAGTCGCAAATTTCATATCCGACTAGGCTCAGTTAAATCAGCTCCGCATGATCTACAGAACGGTGTTCCTCAGGGCTCCGTTCTCAGCCCTACCCTCTTCAACATAGCCATAAACGACATTCCGGAACAAATACACCCGCCTGTCCAATGCTCCTTATTTGCAGACGACCTAGCTATATTCATCTCCTGTTCCGACCTGTCCCTCGGAACATCAATACTACAGGAAACAGTCGACAAATTACAAGCTTGGTCAGTCCACAACGGCTTCAATTTCTCAAACACGAAAACTACCGCTATTTATTTCTGCAGAGTTGCCGCTGTAGTCATGAAATTTCAGTCCAACTAAACAACGTAACCATTCCATCATCAGATACTGTAAAATATTTAGGAATCATTCTGGATGAAAAACTTACATGGAAATCATATATCAACTAATTAAAAACAAGCTGCACCAAAAAACTAAACTTAATTCGTAAACTGGCTAGCACATTGTATGGCTCAGATCGTTCCTCCTTGTTGAAAATCTACCAAGCACTGATTAAATCAAGGTTCAACTATGGCGCTGTAATCTATTCTTCGGCTAATCAAAATATCATCAACTCACTCAATACAATACATCATACTGCTGCGAGACTCGCTATTGGCGCTTTTCCTACTTCTCCATCTGTTAGCGTTCTTTGTGAAGCTGGTATTCCTCCTCTCAGTATTTACAGAGACCGGAGCATTTTAAACACGTGGATTCGTCTTAAGTCGTCGATTAACCTTCCTTCGCTGAACTCGCTTCGACCATCACTCCATACATCGGTGCCCACTCTCTTTATAAGCAAGTTACTAAAATCTTAGATTCGATGCAATTCATTTTACCGCCGACATATCAACTAACCACAGCACCAACACCACCATGGGTAAACCTGCATCTCGACATAGATCTTCAACTCCAGCAATTCTCAAAAAGAGAAACATGTCCGAGCATTTTACGTTCCGCATATCGATGCATGATCAGCAAATATGACAGTTGCAAAATAGTTTTTACTGACGGCTCCAAAACACCTCGAGGCACAGGTTGTGGAATAGCATCCGATAAAAAAATTATTCTTCGGTACTCTCTTCCAGCACTATTCAGTATTCTTTCGGCGGAACTATTTGCTATAAAACTTGCAATAGAAAATGTGATAATTTCAGATCCTCACTCCCCACACCTCATATGTATAGACTCATTGAACGCGATCACATCAATTCAAAAATACAGCTCTCCTCACCAACACCCAATAGCCAAGGAAATTATTCGCATTCTTTGTAGTACAAGTATCCGTGTTTCGTTCGCATGGATCCCATCACATGTTGGGATCCAGGGGAATTCATTCGCGGATACTGCAGCAAAAGAAGGCTCATTGTTCTTTCCGATACCGAACAATGAAATTCCGTTAATGGATTTAAAAGCCCATATACTGCAAAAATCACTTCAAACATGGCAAAAACAATGGACCAACATTCCAAACACGAACAAGCTGCGCTCAATTCGAGATACTATGCGACCATGGAAAACTTCATTATTCACCAATCGAAGAAATGAAATCGTTGTCACAAGACTCCGACTAGGTCATTCCAAAATTACTCATAGTCACCTCTTGTCCAGACAACCTATTCCACTGTGTTTCAATTGCAATTCTCCTGTCACAATCCAACATTTACTCGTCAGCTGTCCAACCTATAATTCATACCGAGTACAAATTCTCCAGTCGTCCAACCTTTCCGAAATCTTATCTGACCGCCACGACAAAATTGATCGCCTCCTACGTTTTCTCAAGACCATTAATCTGTTCCACTCCATCTAACTCTTATCTTATCCGTGCCTCTGGCCTAGGCGGCAGTACACGGCACGTTAATCAAAGAAGAAGAAGAAGAATAAAAACTGATTAAAAGGGAAAAAAAGTAAAATAAATAAATTGTGTTTTAAAAGATATTTATTCGCTTAACGTTTCGACCAGCTTACACTGGCCATCATCAAACACAGTTGTTTCCGAAAATTATTTATTATGAGTAATTACCGTGAAAGCTTTAAATAATTAGGGAAAAAAGTAAACAAAAACACGCACTGCCATGTAATTAAATAGCGATCTTATTAATACAGAGAAAATTGAATAGTGCCACTAATGCCTGATTATCTACAGGGGGCATATACAATAGGGCAGAAGTTCGCTTGCACGGGCATATGTACGATTGTCGAATCGATAGCAATTAAATATTACATGGTTGATATCCCTATTAAAGTAATTATTTCATTTGTTTATATATAATCTGTTTCTTTTCAATTTGATCAGTTTATTTGATGTAAATATGTACCGAAGAATATTATAATTAGGAGTTTAAAAGTTTATGTAAAACCTTCTTTTTACTTTTTATAATATTCTCTTCTCGTGTGCATCTATTGTACTCCACTGTTCGTGATTTTTTGCGCACGTGCGGAATTTTGTAATTAAAATATTTGATTTAATTTGATTTTGATTGATTTATTTATTTAATAGGGGTATACACAGCAGCGTGAAGCCAATTACAGTGTATACATACATTAGATCTATATAGATGTATATATAATAAATACATAACAATACATCAGCTATAAGCAAAACACACTTTAATACACACCAACGCATACACACACACCAATCACATATAACACACATATAAGTACACTCACCATGTAACACATAATAATACGGATATGCCATGTAACGAATTAGTATAATTTTAACAAACAATCAATACAAAAATAAATTTATTCCGTATGTATATAAAATATCTTCTCAGAAAGTACTTATTGCAATGAAGTTGCACGCACGTTCACATATACGCACACACATACATACACCAACCACATATAACATGTATACATCTATGGTACATACAGACGCACATAATATGTAACACAAGCGAATTAATATAAGTTATGTATTAAAATTGTTCATATAAATCGCTAATATATGGAAGAGGGTAGACTGTACACACTTTTAAGTAATCCACCGTGCCTGTGTACACGAGCGTTTTGATTATAACAATTGCCTAGTACACTACCTGTATCTGTACATCTGAAATGTAGGTAATTGCCGACGCTCAGAAGCTGAGTTGGACACTATATGATATACGAGGATCAATAATAAAATGTAGATATCTAATATTTTGTTACTTAAGTAATTATTCATTTTTCTAAAAAGATCAGTTCTCTACTTTTTGTGTTAGTCCTTTACTTCTTACAACTTTTTCTCAAGAACACTTTTATGTATATGGTTGCATTTTAAAAAGTACTTCAAGGCACATTTTAACATTATCAAATATTTTTGATTCAATTAAAAATGAATGGCATGTTTTTAGATGCTGGCTAGGGTATACTGCCATTAATTTCGCGATATGAACGATTTAATTAATTTCGAATACTGAAGCGAAATTTTTAAATTTAAAACATATACATATATATATATGTAACATAAAATAATAATGATCTTTCTTATCGTTATTTCTTTATGAAAACTCCGAAGATCATTTCGAATAAAAACAATAAATATTTATATGTGAAATACACATTACCTTCTTTCGGTATATTAGTCGCGCGATTAAAGCGAACATTTTCGAAAACGATCGGAACTTCTGCATACATTTCACCTCTCATCATTGAAATCGTTTCCCACGCCAACAACTGCAATTTTGCATTATTATTGGAAGTTGAATTTCAAATTATAACTTTAAATGTTAACTATCAAGATATGTTGCTTCAGAAGAGCTCTAAGATTTCGCTACATAGCGATAAATATTATAAGAAAATACAAAAGGTAATAGATTTAATGAATGTAATGAGTAAAATCAGTGAGTGTGCTATAATGCTATAGGTATAACAAAGGGTGACTTGTTAGTGAAATGATCAGCCTTACAGAAAATTTTCAACCGAAACTTACATTCCAAAATTTAAATCGATAGTAAATTATTTATTTAATACGTTCCTTTTTTAGGTTTAATTAATTTTTATTTTTTTCATATATTACGATCATTTAAATTCTAGTGCTAACAATAATTTAAAAGTATACGTTTTTAACATAATCATTCATTACTGCTGTTTTGAAATGGTATATTTGTCATACTCAGAGTGAGTTCGAATACTATAGCTAAACCATTAACGTTAAAATTGAAATATTCTATTAGACAACATACTTCACTGGAAATATACCATTAAACAGATCGAACCAAGCTCCTAAAACTGGTTGTTTGTATGTTACGCACGCAAGACACCCTCAAGTGCACAATTCATACCGCTGATTAACACACACCGAGTTTGCTTAATTTAGATAATAAAATTTACCCGTAATTCCAGTAACTAATATGTAACCTAGGACCCTTACAAGCGCTTTGCCACTTTAGCTACACTGTTTAATTTACATTAAAAATAAGGTAAAAGTTGTAAATTTCTTGACTGCATATTAAATCCGAACTGACATTAAATAATAAAAGAATTTAGTTTCTATTCCCATCTAATATTACTACATAGAAAATCGTAATGCTTGGCTATTTTCGAAATTTTAATTTTACACTGTAGTAAACGATGAACACTGACGTACTGTACCAATTGACACGATGCAATAATACGCGAGCGGTACAAGCGATATTGAAAATTACTCCATATTCCGGGAGAAGCATAAAATTCGTGCCTTTTAATCGAAAGAAGAGAATTTTATGAAATAAATATTTGTACGAAACCAGACTCTACAAACAGCGTTACAGCCAGAGAGGTACAAATACGAAAGACGAAACTGTAAACCACGGATTACAGAACACCATTATTCTGGTGCTTTTAAAACTTTTTGTTTCATTTTATTTTCTGATGCGACTGAATATATTCTTCCTCCGTTTCAGAAAATTAATATACAATCGTAAATAACTCAAAAATGATTCTTTTTTCGTTTTTTGTTTTGCAAAATTAACATTTCATTAGGTAAATAATATAGCACGATCAGAAATTATTGAAAATAATTCACGAATGAAAAATAATTTGAAGGCCCAATTTTTTCTGTTACTTTCAATTACCGCTTTATAGTACGTAATTAACACTCTGTAAAATTATTAATAAAACTCGGATGCCCCTTTGCACATCTGAAGGGACCAAACAACACAACACTTATAGCAGCTTCTATCCACTCTGAGATTTGTTAGATTATTGGAATTTTTTTTTTCTAAATGAACACTTACATGATGGAAAATTAACAAAACCCCGAATAACACGCAAGTATGACGACTTCTCTGCATATGGCAGAAATGGCGACACAATTTAACTTCTCACCTCGGTTCCTTCGTTAGCTGCGGTTTGTTTGAATTAAGTTATTCTTCAAATTTTTGTACCTTCAGGCATCTTTGCTTCAAACAAATTCCGTTCACTTTTAATGTTTCATTTCATAGTCTGTCTTGCAGCACAACTAAAAAATATTTGGAAAAGTATGTTATATGCTATACGTCCCTTTTCTTTGGTATTAATAGCGATTCTGGTCACTTAACGGCGCTTTAGTTGGTAATTTTCCCTTCCAATCGAACCCTATTACGGCTAAACAACATATTTTACATTGCAGGTTTATTTTCACAGCGTATATACTAAGTGCTCACATTTACTTACCAAATAGCCACTGGCCGGGTATAAATTTCTACCGTCTATTACGTGTCCGGCCAAATATTCCATCTCGTCGTCATCCAAAGAAACAACCACAGTTCGTTCTCCTGACTCAATTTTATTTTGCATTTTATACCACGTTACATGCCAGTCATCTCCATGTTCCCATCTAATTAACGGAGCAATCATGGGCGTTCCTCTGCTTACCGGGAATTCTACCGTCGGATAGATTTTATGCAATTTATAGTTCACTCCTGCTAAATACGCTCTGAAATCAAATTTTTTTTTTTCAAATAAATACGACGAAAATAATAGCGATAATAATAATAATAGTAATAGCAATAATCGTAAGAAAACCGAATTTCATCGCATTTTATTTTAATACAAACCAGAACTAATTAATACACTACCTATTCTGTTATAAGAAATTGTCTCAAAACACTTGCAGTAGAACAAAATACAACACATTCAAAAGTGACGATGTGCGGAATTTGTGTTACCAGAGAAAAATTTAAAAAAACAAGTTATAACTAGCCATGTATGGTAAAAAAAGTTTCTCTTGAACGATCATTTCACATCATGGTACCCGCCTGCCTAGTTTACTTTAAACATAAATAATTGTAACTATTAAAATAATTATAATTACGAACATGGCAAGCAGCTGGAATGTAATTACTTATCTTAGTACTGTTTTTGGGACCAACACATTAACCGCCAGAGAAAGAAAGAACCACAAAGACAGTTACTTAAAAGAAAAATAGTTCGAAATATAAGAAAATTTTTTGCAGGTTTTAAAAATAGAAAATTTATTTACGTTAATAATAATGTTTTTTATTACCTTTGTCGTTTGTTTTAAAATTATTTAAAATTTTTATTGCGTATTTAAACATTACACTACTCTTTAAGCGTGTTTTATTAAAATATCCACTCGTGTCCTCTACTCTTCTTCATCCCTTTCTTTCAATTTATAATAGCTGGCGCTTTACTCCCGGCAAAATCCGCAACTCTAGCTTTTATTTCACATCGTCTTCATTCATTTTGGTCTTACACTATCTCCTTCAATAATCTTCCCTATTTTTCCTTTAACTTCACTGATCTCTGCCATCCTTCTTACGCATTTATTCTTCCCTCATTTTCTAAATAGCTCCTCCAAATCGTAATTTAACAGGTATTTTACGGCGTTATTAATTCCCTATTTCCCTCTCATGTTACCATTTACACAGATGGAATTTGAGGAGGCCGGGTGGTGTTGGAGCGTTCTTCATCCTTCCTGATTTTAACTTATCAGAATCGTTTCGTCTTCCTTGTTTCTGTTCCATATCCGTAAACAAATTACTGACTATCCTCTATTATTTTCATTTCCTCGAGTCACCTTTCCTCCAACTTTTAAATTATCTCTGACTTCTCGAGCGCCCTTCAGGCCATATTTTTTCTGCTTTTTGATCATTTAAGTGACTTTGTTATCCTCCGTACACGTTCACTTATTCCTAATCTTCCCTCTCTCCATTCGATTAACATGGATTTGCTCACTCGGGTATAGTTGGTAATGAGCGGTTGATTCCCTAGCTCGGTTTGCTGCTTCTTCTCGTCTTTTTTTTTTAAATGATTCCATCCGCTAATCTCCTATCGATAATCAAAAGTTCTCATATCAGGTATTGGTAGGACAGCTACGCTTCTCGTTTTTCTCATAGTTGTTCTTTTTATCTGTATTTTCAGCCTACGCTCCACCCTATTCATGGTTTCTTTTGCTTCCCTCTCTTCAACGTTCTGATATTGTTTTCGCTGTTCGTATGCGTTTTAGCCATTCTCTGCCGCCTTCCTCCAGATTTCGCTTTGCCTGATTGCATCCCCACACTGTTCTTTCCATCCTGACGATGCAGTTATTTGCGACCTCGATCATGTGCTCTACCAGTGTTCATCTCTCTCTCTGGAGCGTTTTGCTTTGTATTCCTATTGTTAAGACTTGGACTTCCTACTCCTTATTGTGCTTCTTATATCCTGTCTTTTATTTTCCCACCAGTTATTCCTGCTGTTTATTCCTTTTCATCAATGATTTCTCATCGGATTAAAATATAACCGACTTCTTTCCTTTCTATTTGTTTCCGGGTGAAGATCCATGGTTGACGAGCCCCAGAGGTTAAAAAAAAAAAAAAAGAATTGAAATAAACGTTATTAATGGTTTTTTACTTTTTTTACTTTAAAAATAGAAGTTTACATGTAAGTCGTCCTATCGACTTTATTAATTGTAGAGAAATATACCGTTCTGTTGGCCAAAATTTACAAAAAGTTATTAAAATAAATATAATCAAGCACGCAGCAATCAAATATAAATTGTATGCAAACGGAATGATAGATCTCTCCAAAATGGCCATTGTCAAAATTTCTGTACGCTGGTGTACAATGCAAATTTTGGATCAAAAGCATCTCTATCTCCTTTTGATGCCTCATGGAATTAAATTATTTCACGTTTCTCTTACTTTCCTTATTTACTTTTTTGCCATTAAAGGATAATAAAACCAGCGTTAAGTCTTTATTAAATACGACCTATTTCACAGTCTTCCATTAAAGGAAGAATTCTTCAGATGCAACTGAAAAATAGTCACGAACTTTCATTGCTGGGCCATGCGGCCACGTTGTTACAACTAATACAACGCACGCAACTAATAATAATTATACAATTCGAGGAGAGCAGGGACAAAAACCGTTTAACAATATAAGCTCTTCTAGAAAATTACGTAGATATTTATTTTTTGCCGTGCCAATTTTAACCCAGGATTACACATTCAGTCAGTCTTCACTATCCTTTGGATTTATTCTTGTCAAAACTGCATTGTGAAGACGGTACAGTATTTTCAAAGACCCATATAAAAGCGACCGTATTTTATACGCATAATGTAACTGTGTATACATATATATAATCTTTAAGAAAAATTTTAAAAATTTGTAATTTTAAAACATGAATTTACTGTCAATATAAAATTTACAAAATTTCCGAAATCTTCTGAGAATCGAACAAATCATTTCAGGTATGCTCTCTTCAGTCGATGGAACTAGAATAGAAATGAAATTATACATCATGATGGAAAATAAAATTTAATATTATTTTCTTTTAGATGCAATAGAAATTTTTGTTTCTAAATTGTTAACGAGAACAAATAACCAAGTGTTTTAATTGAATTCGTATTTACAGGAGAGTAACGGTGGCTGCAGAACTGTTCTAAACGTTATTTATCAAATTTATTCAACTACAATAAAAAAATATTAAAAAAATTACTTTCACAAAAATTTACTGTAACGTTTTTCACTGCTTCATTTTTTGTTTTTTCACAAATAATGCTAAGGAGTTTATTGAAAAATGACTAGATTCAGTTCTAGTTTTAGTGTTTGCTTTGCAATTAAACATAAGGCTATTCTGAACTTAAAAAACATCCGAGATATACGTAATTTCACTGATTATTTCCCTTCTAAGTGGAAATTGGCCACAATTGTTCCCCTACTGAAGACAAATAAAAATCCTCTTTTCCTAGATGGTTGTCGTCCAATTTCATTAACATCGGTACTATGTAGTCCGCCTGGGTAGCGAACTCTCAGACCCTTGCGAGCAGACGAACAGAGTACTGCACGGTTCTGTTCTAAGTTCAGTGTTATTTAATTTGGCACTTGACGAATATTGTAAGTAAAATAAACCTACCAATCAAGTGCTTGGTATAGTCCGATGATTTCATCATCTTCGTCGCATGCTCCAACGTCAATATCATTGTTTATTACAGAACACAGTCTACGAACTTTTTAATTGTTCATCGATGGTTTCGAATTCTCTAACAGTGAAACCACCACAGTCCATTTTTGTAAGTACGCCGCTGTAGTCATGATTTATCAATCAACTTGAACAATGTTTCAATATAAAAGTCCAACGCAGTCAAGTATCTCGGATTACATTTCGACGAGAAATTGTCCTGTACTCTTCATGTTGATTATCTCCAAGATACTTTGCGGCCTATGTATTATTCATGTACGAATAACTCACTCTTATATACTTAATAAATTTCCAAAATCCGTATGTCAACGTTGCTCCGTTTCCAATACAATAGAACATCCTCTAGTCGATTGTTCTAAGCATCATTTCTACACATACAATTTAACCTTCCAGCCACGTTAGAATCCTTCCTGTAAGATATACGGTTAAAAATTGATAATCTCTTTTTCTTCCTCCAAGATTCCAAGCTACTTCAATTGATCTAAAATTTTCTTTCGCGCCTTTGATCTACGTAGCGGTGCAAACACGTTAATGAAAAAAAAACTAAACAAAAAACATGCTATTTCATTTTACTATTTCAAACTATATTAAAATCGCCTCAATGAAAATAGAAAAACTTGACCGATTTTATGCTCATTCAATTTCATATTTTAAGTTTATTTTTTAATTACTGCATTTTCATTAACTGACCACAGCGTTTTAATATTAAGCCTATTGGCATTTTCCGTTCTGTTAGACGCATAAGCGTAGACATATAAGAGATAGACTGTGTGAACAAGTCAAAAAATTCGATTAGGCAATCGGGACTGTTGATAAAGGAGCAAAACAGTGACGTTCACCTGATATTTCTGCTTCATCAAATGATGTCACTTAGCTTGTTTTTTTTCATTAAAACGTATCCTTCCAGTTACGAGTAGAACCACTAGTGTCCTATGTCTCTGCTAACGTCATTATCATTAACATTCAAAATAATCATTATGAATATTATTAGTAAAACTTTAAATATAATCTTCAATTATTATAATTTAATTAACACAGCATCGTCTTAATGCTTGTGATACCATTTCTGTTTTCTGAATAACTTAATTTGTTTATAAACAGTCAGTCCAAATACTTTTTGAAATTCCTTCTTAAAACGGAAAATACAACAATCCGATATATTATTCAAATAAAATATATTTTATCTCAATATAAACCCCGCTTCCGTGTGTACAGTAATTTTTAAAACGCTGAAGTGAAACAAAAAATAATAATAATAATAATAATAAACCTTACAGTAAACATATCCTCCCAGAGTATTTATTTTGCCTACATTTGCAAAATCTCTCCCTCCAGCTGTAATTAAACAGGAATTCCATAGTACGGTCAATTCTCTCTTTCGTTCTCATGTAAACATTTTCACTGATGGTTCTAAGGGGCCTGATGGTGTTGGCGTTTTGTTTTATTCTTCCAAATTATAACTTCCCTGAATCCTTCTGTCGTCCTCCTTTCCGTTCCACATTTACAGCCGAGCTGAGAACTATTTTACGTTCCATTACTTTTATTTCCTCCAATCGTCTTCCTTCCCAGTTTCTGATCATTTCCGACTCCATAAATGCTCTTCAAGCCATTTCCTCTCGTCTCTTCTCACCATGGGATCCATATTGACCTTCTGTGGGTTCCTGGCTATTCTGGCACCTCTAGTAATGAGATGACTCTGATTCTTTGGCTCGGCTTACTGCTTCTTCTTAAAAAAAATCCCAACCTCTAATCTCTTACCGTTGTGTAAAGATTTCCATCGCAGATTTTGGTCGGATATGTACACCTTCCTCCTTTTCTAATTGTCGCTCTTTTTATCTGTCCGTTCAGTCTAATCTTCCTTCCGATCCTCGGTTCTTTCTGTTTCTTTCACCTCCTCGTTCTGTTGTTGTCGGCATAATGCGTTTGCGTTTTAACCATCCGTTGCCGCTTTCCTCGCGCTTTCGCCTCTCGTTGGCCTCTTTCTCATGTTGTCCTCTCCAATCAAATGATGCGGCTGTTTGTGACGCCGATCACCTATTCTTTGAATGCTCTGCTCTTTCGATGGAGCGTTCGGCTCTGTACTCCCAATTGCTTACGCCGGGGAACCGGCTCCTTTTTGTGCCCGTTATATCCTGTCTTTTCCTTCTACACTTATTATCCCTCCCATTGTTTCCTAATTATCAACGATATCTAATCGTCTCACTATATAACTTTCGTTTTCCTCTAATTGTTTTTGGGTGAAGGTCCCCTTAGTTGACGAGCCCAATCTTATTCCCCCTTTTTTTTATTACAAAAAAAAAAAAAAAAAATTAAGAAAATTAACAAACGCACTGTGAGAAATATAAATATTTGAAATCCGTATAAAGTAAAATAAAAATAACATAACTCACTTTCCGAGAGCGGTTAATAAAAATTCTGTATTGTCTGCACCTCTAAGAGTTAACGGTATATTGACAACATCTTTTGGCAATGATCGTTTCAATATTGCTTGCAGTAGTAATCCATGAGGTGCAATTTCAATTACCACGGATTTCGGCGGAATTTTTTTCAGCGATTCTTCGAAATAGACGGAGCTCACAAAATTATTTGTATGATATTCCGCCGACGAATATTTTGCCATTTCGGTGTTCCAGTTTTCTTCTAAAACAGAAGAACTAACCCATTTGCTGGACCGTTTTTTTGGCTTCGGAATTATCTGAAATCGAGAAATTTGGCAACAGGTGAATAAACGTGAAAAGAAATATAAAATAAATTAATTGTGGAAATTTATTTTTACCGAAAAAACTTGTTTTCCCTGGTAATCGACTATAACCTAAAACAGATGAGTGGCCATTTTTTCTTTTTCTTGAAAAACAGAAAAGTTAAATCCTAAAATCATCGTTTTAAAGCTCAAAATTATCAGAAATGAAAAAAAAAATTGAAAATCGGAAAACTCTCTATAATGAAATTACTTCGGTTAAGTATTTCAGCAATCTCGGTGCTGCGTGAGCAATATATCGACTGTGGTAAGCTATATTGGATACATTTACTCGACGCGCAGATATCCCTCTTTTTTGTAATAATTCGACATAATTCGTTATGCTTTCCGTCAGTCCTGATAAAATACAACTGTCTGGTCCATTAGGACAAGCTATATCGATATCTGACGGAACTTCATCCTTCATCACATTATATCCTAAACCTGTATGTTAAAAAAAAAAATTTAAAAAAAGTATAAAACGTAAAAAAAAAAGTGTAATTTAAAAAATTTTACGTACAATGTCAATAATTTAAAAGCTAGTTAAAATTGGGAACGATATCATCATTCCCGAATATAGTTTGTCGCATGTTGTAGAGTTTCAAGAATATCTAACACGGAGAGGTCATGATCTGCGGGTCACCGATTTTTATGAAACTTTCCAGATCGATAGAAGACCATGATGAGTATATAAACTGTGTAAAATATTAGAGTGCAACGTTTTGATTTACGCGAGAAATTTTTAATTTTTAGAAGCCGAATTTAACGGATGATATACATATATATAGCCGCTTTTTAGACAAAAATATGCAATAAATTCCAGATTATGTTTATATTTATTTTATGCAAATGGTTCGGAAGACTGATTATTCCAAAATGAAGTATATTGAACAAAAAAATTATTAAAAAACAATAAAATAATTTAAAAAATCCAATTTTTAATTTAATAAAAATTTAAACACGTCATTTATTACATTTATATACTATAAACGCATAAATTACGATGTATTTGTTTGGTGGTGTAGTGGTAAAAAGTGACGTCTATTTGTACATACTTGGTAGTATGGTGTCTGGGTTCGAATCACCCCGCCGGTGTCCCGTAAGATTTTTGATTCTTATATTTTAAATTACTAATACTAATTTTTAACTAATTATTTCAATTATTTATACATAACTACATAAATTAAGATAAATATGTTTTGTACACAACAAATTCATTATATACATATGTAAATAAATATAAATAAAAAAAATATATTCATCTACATATAAAATAAGAGAGTTGACGAACATCAGTTATAATTAAAATGCTACAAACTTAATTTTTATTTACATAATTTGGGGTGACATAGATCATAAAAAAAAATAAAACAGCAATTCCTGCGACATTTACTGCAACATATGTATAAATGAATTATTACCACAAGTGCAAAGTTCTTTTAATTTTTCATTTGGAAATTTACATTTAAAAATATTTCACGTTTATCTGAATGTTTAGAAGGAAACCATGCACAAAAACAGTCGTTAAATAATTTAAATGTTTAAAAATTGTTATTATATTTATATAGTTATGTATAAAGAATTGAAATAATTAGATAATAACAATTAATAATTGTAAAATATAAGAATCAAAAATTTTACATGACACCGCGGGGATTCGAATCCGGATGGATACTTTATTTCCAAGTTTGTGAATAGAATTTACATAATTTTCTCCGATGATAATTTCGATTTAGATGGCGTGTTTTTTTCTTATATAAAGATTTATTTTGTTAGTACTTATATCTTCGTCAGTAAATCGTAAAAATGATTTCTTTCTTTTTTTTTTTTTTCAAAAAAAAAAAAAAAAGGTTTTTCATTATATTCATGTCAACGGTAATTAGTCCGGTGAAACCAAAAAAAAAAAAAAGTAAGTTATATCTCTAACCGATAGAAGCCATGGATCCGTGAATGAATTGCATTTCTTCCAAAACCAGTCCGCGATAATAAGACGCTAATAACGTTTGTTCAGCGGTAAAACTCCCATCAGCATAAGAGCATGCTAGTTCGCCAACGGAATGTCCGACAATTCCGTCTGGCACTATTTCAAGCTCGTTTAAAATATCAACCAAACCAATCTGCGCCGGAAACAAACGAAGATGGATGAAATAAACAGGGTAACATGAACTTATTTAATTCGTGGAAAATAAAGAAAGGTGGAAATACTACCTGAATGGCGGCTATTCCGACAAACGAGTGTAAAATATTGTCGAATATATTCGGATCGCTCGTGGTAATTATTTCGATTAAATCTATTCCCTTCGGTTTTAGTAGCTGATGACTTTTATTAATCGATTGCGCAAACACCGGTATATTCATCAACGATTTACCCATGGATGACCATTGAGAACCCATACCGGTGAAAACAAACCAAATCGGTCTTTTAAATCCCGGATAGCGCTGAAAGTACAAAACATACGAAATGTAACAATCTGATGAATCCGATAAACGGCTGGAAGAAATTAGTTCTGAAGTAAAGTGGAAGCACTAACAAGAAAAAAACGATTCCTATGGTACACACTATTTTCTGCACTATTTATTTGTTCGAATTAAATTTTTATAAAGAACTGTTAGGGAAAAAAATTGTAAACTTGTGAACTTTTTACTCATAATTTATTTCTGCGACTGAAATGTAAACGGCAGAGGGAAGATTTCATAATTCTGAACAAAATAGGAAATCATAAAACCCCAGTAGTCGACTGAATTAAATTTTAATCATATATAAGTATACATGTACATATACATGCACACGCTGTATGGTGTACATTACATGGATTACATAAAACAACAAAAAGTTAAACAAAATAAATAAGAATAAGTATAACGAACGAATTAATTCGTTTTACTTGTATTTTATTCCAAATTACCATATTTATATTTAACAAACAGTATGATAAACAACTCTATATTGAAATAAATAAAAAATGAAGTATAGTAAGAGAGAGAATGTTTGCGTATTGTCGGCAGGGCTGAATGGACACCGTCATGCACCGATGCTGAAAAAAATGCGAAACATAATTTTAAAATGATTAATTTCATTAACGGGGGCTGGAAAAAGAAAGGATCGAAAAGCAAGGCTACGTCTAATGATTTTTAATTGGTCAAACACTCATCGCTGATCGACTTGAATTCCTTCGTTGGTTAGTTACCTGCCGTCTAGAAAGATCATTAATCGGAGCCAACAGGGAAATTACATCACGGTTGTGTTAAAAATCGGTCATCGTAAAAGAATCGTTTGCGCGTCTCTCGGAATTTAAATAATTATTCGAGGAAAACCACCTTTTTGCTACGAAGATCACCAGCGCCGAAACATCGGCAAGTTCATCAGCATCCGGCAGCCGTCCGACTGTACGCCAACGACAAAGCAACGCGTACAGTTTGCTTTTATTTTATTAGTCATCGTTAAGTTTATATTTTGTATATACTTTTTAATTACGTTTATTAGCAGCTGCCCGCGAAAGAAAAATTTGTGTAGATAATTCGTTCAATACAAAATTGAAAAGCTAATCGGGCATATCTCTTCGATAAAATTAATAATAATAAAATATATGTCCGCGACAAATACGAGATAGCAGTGTCACGCCTGGGAGCATTTATTTTAAAACTCCACACATCTAGTGTGATCATAAGTTTTGGTTCTTTATACATTGAAAATTTCATAGAGACGCGCATAACTAAACAGCCTCTTGCTTCTGTGCTTAACATGTACACCATATTTTCATTTTTTGTTTTAAACTCCCTGATTATATCCTAATGTGTTCCACTTATACCAATAATTTAAAATGCATGTCTATTCATCTCTTTATCTAATGTTAATGATTTTTCGCGCTAAATTAATCTGGTACGTTTCATCTTCGGCAGAGGAAATGAGTAAAATCATAGAGAAAGTGAAAGTGGTTAGTGGACATTATGGATTACATATCAATATCAAAAAAACCAAACTAATGACAGTAAATGGACCCAATAACATTAATAATGACTCCATCCTCGGAAATTTTGAATTAGTAGATCACTATATTTATTTGGGTTCAATAATTATAAAACGAAGAATATCTCTTGAAAGAAATCCAATGGCACGTCTCAGATCCATTGTTTGCAGTTCACAAATTCCCTTATATATTACGGAAAAAAGATGGATTAAGACGTTAGTTTTTCCAATTGTACTACACACGGCATACACTTGGGCAATAAAAGAAATAGATAAACGAAATATCGATGCTTTCGAGTTATTGATATAGAGGAGTTGTACAAATACTACGGACGGCGGCGTGTAAGACTAATGCCGCCGTAATTAATGAGATTCTTTAGCTTTTTGAACATATTGCAAAAACAATTTGGAAAAACCGGTGTTGTTAGGGAAAATTCCAAAAAATGAGAAAGGGGATGAAAATCAACTGGGTATGATTAAAGTAGCGATCTTGACAGCCCAGGACCAGAAAAATAGAAACATATTTGTCACGGGTCACAACAGTCAGATTGACTATGACGAAGAATAAAAAGAAAAGACAGTTTAATATTTACAATGAATATATTATGCCGCAAGTATTGAATAATTGGAATGGAGGCATCTTAGTGGGTGGCAGAAGAATCAATCATTTTTAATGATACCGTTATTACAAGTAGTTCGAAAGAAAAGTTAATATTATCCTTTATGGAAAGACTAGATCAATGTAGAGATTATAGACTACTTATAAACAAAATTAGCACTAAAGTTATGATAATAGACAGAAATGGCAAGGTCAAACATGATAAACTATGTAAACTTGAGTTTGCAGATAATTTTATATATCTCGGGCCGATACTAACTAAAAGTGAAATGTGTCTGCCAGACATGAAGCGTCGACTAACAATGGTGCGCAACGCAGTCATTAGACTGACAAAAATGCAGGAAGAAGCAACACTGTCGCTAAATAAGAAGCTGAATTTGTTAAACTGTCGAATCTTTCCAATCGCCACATATACAGACCAATACTGTTGAAGGTATTAACAGAACTGATTGATTTAAAACCCGGGTGCACAGGAAATTGTTAAGAATAGCATGGGTGAACCGTAAAGCAAATGTCTACATCCTCAACAAGTTGGATATACAGACGCGTTCAACAGACAAGGTGAGGATAAAATTTTTAAGTTTTTTCGGACATGTGGCGTGCGATGGAAACCGTCTACAATGCCAGTGAACGGGAAGAAAACATTAGCATAATTAATTAGATTAAGCCTACACGAAGCATTAATGGTAGCTCAAGATAGAACAACACGGAGGACTGTGGCTTACCCGGCAGTTTCATAATACCACCACACCATCTTAAGAGTACAAGAAAGAAGAGAAAAAAAAAATGTTCTGGTAACTTTGAATTATTTATTAAGCTAAAGCGCGATTTTATAGATTGCTAACGAAAAAAAATCTTACCTCGGTAGATCTTATTGGTTTCGAATTATCCTGCTTTAATAACGTATACCCCCGATAAGGGTGTCCGGGTATTTCGTCGCTGTAAACTTCGTGGAATAAGCGAACATATTCTACATCTATCGGATTTGTTTCTAACTATTAAAAAGAACGAAAATTTCCGGCAATTAAATGTGAAAATTAATAGCCCACCACACACGTACAGTTTTGTCCGCGGACTTGCGTGCAGGTTTAATAAAATGCAGAAATGACTCAGCGTTAAATGTAGTGCGAGACATCCTATTCGACTTGCACCGATAACTGTATAAAAACAGCTCTGTTTGTCCATGGACTTGCGCACACGTTTACTCAAATATTTCGCTGGAGGTTTTATCCGTCCTTCTCAAGACTTTAAAACAGTTACTTCTTTTTTTCCCCTACAATATCAATACGATTTTTATTAGTAATTTAATTTTTATTGTTTTGTACTTAGAATTAATTAGTAATTCGCTGCTATAATGAGTTCCGATTCGTGATTGTACAAGGAAGACTTTTTCACTGTATTTATTATTTGGACTCATTGTTAAATATATTCACGACAAAAATAAATTTCTAACACTTAATTAAACAATTATATATATATATAATATTTGCATCTACCTTTAAATATTTTCTAAAATCGTTAAAATCATTGTCCTGGAATTCTTTTAATAAAAGCAAGTGACTTAATTGGTACTTTTAACTCAATCAATTTTTGACTGTACATTTTTAAGTTACATTATTTTGCGTATTGAGCATACAAAATCATAGCACAGGACAAAGCACGTTTTTGTGTTTTAGTGGCCATAATTAGACTATCTTTTTATACAACATGAAAATCACAAATCTAATATAAATTTGTTAAACCGTCTGAAAACCTGTTGATTTTTACAATAATTTCAGAGGTCAGATAAACGTGCGAACTTGCCTGTAGTTTTCGCCTCAAATACATAATTAAATCCGCAGGATTGCCTTTTGTAGTTAGTAAACAGCGACAGTTTTGGCCTGTACCGTTATCAGTACAGTGAACTGTGTGTGGTTATCTGTGCAGGCTTGTTGGCAGACAAATCCGTGGACTCATTTCTTTCATCTGAAATGAAGCGTAGTTTTAATCCGTACAGTTTCCGTCACAGTCCAGATCTTTGGCGGTGAAGTCCGCAGATAAAACCGTACGTGTGTGGCGGGTTAATGAACATACCGCATCGTTCCTTAAAATTGCACATTTTTATACGAAACGGAATTTTTACTAACTTCATTAAGCATGACGTTTACAGCCTCCTCAGTTCTTCCGGAAACGCACACCAACCTCGGTATATCATCAGCGGGAAGACCTTTATTAATCTTTTCTTTTTTATGTGAAGACAGCAATACATGACAATTCGCGCCACCGAAGCCGAAATTGTTTATTCCGAACAGTCCTCTATTCCACGGGGTCGATTCTGTAATGACCTAGTAACGGAAATTAAGAACGTATTTTAATTTTTTCCATATTACGTTCGATCACCATAAACGAATTTCGTGGAATCGCAAAGAAATACTGGCCGTGTGTCAAGTGTATACATATTTGTCTATGAACTAATAAATGCGCTCGATTGGAAGAAAAAATAAAACACTCGTAAAACGAATTTCAGCTTCTCAAGATATTCAATCCCCCCCCCCTCTTTATACAGCCGTTTCGGGTTTCATCTTAAAAACAAATAAAATAAAATTTCAACAAAAATTATTTTCTTTAACGTATCAAAAAGAAATTTAAATAAATGAATCAAGCGGTTTCCGCGTTGGTTGTAATTTCGCGCAAATTTATTTCATGAACGTATTAATTAAAATATATAACTTGTATTTTTCTCTCTTTCTTTCTCTTCCTGCGTACTTTTGCAAATTAATAAACTATAAAAATAAATCGAGATTAAACGATATATTTTTTTTTTTTTCTTTTTCTCTGGACTCGCTGACAAAGAGCATTGACCCATGTTCGACAAGAAAGGAAAGTATTGCTGAATTAATTATTCAGATTCGTACGCGGTCAGATATCGCATCAATGAAGGATACAAGGGGAGCGACAACAGTTAACGAAGGAAAGGAGAGAACAGATGCAGCACTGTAGGGAGCAGGAATATTAAGTCTCAGAAGTTGAGAGGAGAGAAATAAACGTTCAGACGACAGTGTGGAACATTCGAAAAGAATGTGGTTAGAATTACATTCGTGGACATCATTCGGAGGATGTAGCGGACAGTAAGAAGAGTCTGGAAGTGAAACTCGATAGCGAGATGAAGGAAGTTATGATCGAAACGCAATCGACATAAAGAGGAGATAATAAATATAGCGCTGCAAAGACGGAAATTCATGGAACCAAGGATTAACTGGAAGATACGGCTGAATAGAAAAATTTAAGAGGAAAATTGGTTAGAAAAGGAGGAAGGGTATGAGTCTGACCAAAACCTATAATGGAATTTTTTAGATAATGCAAGTATATTATTAGCAGTGAACTTATTAATGGGGAGTCCATTAACAGCTGCACCACGAGACAACTGATCAACTCTTTCGTTTCCTTCTATACCGACATGGCCTGGAATCCAAAGGAACTCGATCTGAATGTGGTAAGTTTGGAAGAGGTTATGGATAATCGAGCGAATACGAAGAATGATTGGATCACAAGAAGGATGAGGAAAAACAGATGAGATAGTTTGTAAAACACTTTTAGCATCAGAGATAATTAGGAATTTATTATTGTCTCGTATTAAGGATATGTAAAGAATGGCTCTTAATATCGCAACCGATTCTGCAAAGAAAATAGAGCAAGTTGGAGGAAGTTTATAACTTTCAAAGTAGCTGTGAACAGCATATAGGAAGGATGCTCCAACGCCGTGAGGACCCTTCGATCCGTCAGTATAAAGAAGAGAATGAAAAGGAAATAGAGAGTTAATAGTGTTAAGGAAATCTTGATTAGGTTGTGGAAGGGATTTAGAGTAAGTGGACAACAAAGATAGATTAGGAGGAAAGAGAAAGTCTGTAAAATGAAAGGTAAAGTAAGGAAGTTTATTATGTATTATAATTTGTGGAAGAAATTTAACAAGTCGATTTGAGATATGAGAAAGAAGGGGAATTTTTTTGGAAGTGAATCGCCAATTCTGAAGTAGGGTGGAGTAGGATGAAATAAGTTTTGAGGAAGAAACTGGAAGCCGTTTTAAAAGAAAGCGATATCCCAAGTGAGATCTACGGATTGGTAAAGGGAGAACATTGCATTCAGCATGTATTGCAGGAATGGGAGTTGATTTAAGGGCTCCTAGACATAAACGAAGGAAGCAAT